>CM038675.1:660526447-661140045 GCA_021605145.1 Aegilops bicornis
TAGACTAGGAGGGCGTAGCAAAACGTACGCGGGCCCCTCGCTTAGTCTCCAGGCGAGATCCTCTGTGTATGTTTTTGAGACAAAGCTTGACCAGGGATTGTCACTCAGGTGAAAGTATAAATTCCTTTATTTTTATATATAAAAATGCTTGCTTCCTCCTTCCGAAATTAATTAGCGCAGCCTCTATGATGTAAGTAAGAAATTGTATAAAGATTGTGTCGATGAATTTGGATTAAAGAGATAAACAGTTTGCTTTATTTGAAAATGAATTGTAAGAACATTTTATTTTCACCTGTTAGGAGGATTGATACCTTCTTGAAGATTTTTCTGTGCCTCTCTCTGACCATTACTATAAAATGTTCTAATTTTTCTTTGAAGATTGGATGTATAGACATGTTTTATTATATTTGTTAGATTCAGTGCATATGTACTTTATACTACCTGCATCACGGATTATTTATTATTGCGGAAATGTATGTATTTAGATGTATTTTTGAGTTCTATATACATTCATTTCTATTATTCATCTCTCTACGACAAGTAATTGGGAGACTGGAGGGAGATGTTAAAATATCCAAAACATCTCATGATGGTGGAATGGAGGAGTGAATTATTTGATACATGGGATAAATCATATACCAAAATTTTTAGGAAGTTATTTGCACTACAGTTGTATGGAATGTTTTTATCGACTAGAACCTTCTAAAAATACTTTTCCTTTGTTTTCCTATTTGTAATTGATAAGCTATATGCACAACCACAATCCTACTTGAGGTCAAGCGGAGCCTATTAGCCCCCCACCGTGTCATGTTGCATGTTTCATCCTAAGAATCAAAAGATGCCTTGCGGACTGACGAATTTAAAAAATGTTGATGTCACAAGAATTTTGTTTTGACCTACAAAAGCACACGTATTGAGGGTATTAAAAAATTACATGTGCACATCACGACACAAAATGTGCCTTAAGATTTAAATGTGGTTTTCATCCGCATCTTGCCTATCTAGTCAATTTAACTTCGTTGTTTTTTTAATGACCTGAAGGCGACAGTTTAGTGGATCTTGCATCGGTATGAACCATCTATTAATATTTTAAAAACGAGATTTGAGGTTTGGCGTGCACAGCTATTTCTAGAGTATGATTAACTGAGATGGCAATATTTCAGGGTACATATCTCTTTCCCTCATTAACTTCCCGAAGGATGAAAGCTCCCTTTTTAACATTCCTAAAATGAGGGTCTGGATGCTCTTAGAGCCAACATCTCGAGTAGCATAAACTAACAATAATTTGAATCGTAGTTTAGTGCACTAATTTGCGGTATGATTGACTGCGCGTGTGCTTCAAAATACTAATCTACTACAAATGGAACATCAACCTCACATGGCCAGTACATGCTTGAGCCATAAACAAAAGCAACCATGTAACAACATCTCCCTATCTCTCATCTGGTGTAGGCCTGTGAGTGGGGAAGTGAACTACCCATATATCGCATCACTCCAAAACTGCTAAGCTTCTGGCCAACTATAGTCTCTAGTGACCACCGCACATAAGCATATAGAAACTACCTCTTGCATGTAACCTCTACATTTAAGAAACCAGTCCCTGCACTACTTCTTACATATAATAAACTCTTAAATTCACCCAATGAAATGCTTATGGACATCTTCTGCAATTCCTGCCAAAGTTACAATCCACATTAATGTTAGACACATCTCCTGTCCATTTTCACTTATTTTTTGTACCTTAACATTAATATTTAATGCTTAACATTTTCTGCATTAATGTTGAAGAGAATCCTCCCGGCAGTAGTAGGCCACACAGGAGCATCCACCTTGAGAGGATGAGGGGAGCCGGCCACGTCAAGAAAACAACAACTAGGCACCAACGGCGAAGTTTCCATTTATTCTTCACCAAAAAGCCCGAAGGAAAAACCGCAGCTTTTGCCATGGCTTTGCAGTTTTGCTCCTCCTGCCCCACTACTTTTCACCACCTCGCCCCATATTCTGGTCCCCGTTGATCCCCTGCTTCTCGTCTCCTTCCACCTTCCGCCCTCCCCTCCCCTCCCCGTGCTCCGCCTCCTCTGCTTGCTTGCCTGGCCCCACTGCCTCCGCAGGCAGCTCCACGCCAATGCTGTACCGCCTCCCGTCGAACCTGCTCCTTTGACCTCCGTAAAAAACCTCCGGCGGCTCCAGATATATCCCACCTAATCCTCCCACCCCCATTCCGTCTCCTGCCGGTTTCTGCCCACCTCCTCCGAATTCAAGAACGTCCCGGCAGCACCAGCAACTCCCAACTCACCGCAAGGCGAGTACCATACACTTCCGAGCGTGCTTACAAGCAAGGCCGATCGAGCGGTGGAGAGAAGCGGATAAAGAGCGCCCTACCATGGACCCTGAGGCGGCGGCTGCCCCAGGCACTCCGCCGGAGAGCACAAAGTATGGACGCCGGGTTACACGTTTCCGATGATTCTTGAAAACCTCGGTGATCGAGGGCCAGGCCAGCGCTTGCCGGCCCGTCGTCTTGGCCTGATTGTGCTTTTTTATTTATTTTCGTTTCTGATGGTTTTGTCACGCGTTCTGGCTGTGCGGCAGGGGAGGCGGGAGAGGGAGGAAAGCAGCTGCCGTCAGCCCGGATGACGCTGAGCCTGGCGTACCTGGAGCCTCGGGGTGGTGTACGGCGACCTGGGCACATCGCCGCTGTACGTCGGCCACAAGGCGGCGTTCGCCGGACGACATCAGCACTCGGAGACCAACGGGGAGATCCTGGCGTGCTCTCCTTCGTCTTCTGGACGCTCACCCTCGATGCCGCTCCTCAAAGTACGTCTGCATCGTCCTCCGCGCTGACGACAACGGCGAGGGCAGCACCTTCGCGCTCTGCTCCCTCCTCTGCCCGCCACGCCCGCGCTGCCCTCCTCCCGCCAGGCCGCGGCGCCGAGCCAAGGGACGAGGACCAGTTCTCCGACGCCGGCGGCGCCACCGCCAGAGAGTACCTCGAGGCCGGCAATGCCGACGCGCGCTGGGCAGGCGCGGCAGAGAGGCGCCACCGCGCCAGCGTCAGCGAGCGAGTGCTGGAGAGCGCCACAAGGTGCTGCGGCGCGTCCTGCTCCGTGCTCAGCGCTTGTCGGCGCCTGCATGAGTCATCGGCGACGGCGTCCTCCACGCCGGCCATCTCCAGTACGTCTTCTTGTCAAATCGCCACACAAAGATGCTCTTAATTCCAGATCCAACAGTGAGTACTACTATTTTGGGCTGCTTGCTACGATGTGGATTGCTGATTTGGAGATCGTGGGTCTGTTTCTGCAGTTTTCTCCGCCGGTGTCCGGGCTGGGTTGTCCGCGGAGAAGGGGCATCACAAATGTAAGGATCAATCATGGCCATGGCCCTATTCCTTTCTATTTCTTTGGATTTACAAGAAGGCAGATTTGTCTTCCCTATTACTGTTTCTTGAGTCAAAAGGAAGTCTGAGACAGTTGTGGGTGCTTCCCTGTTAGATCATTTAATTTTATGCAAACCACTGCTTTTTACCTGAAAGTTTTACACCTAGCAATGGTAGAATGTGTGGCGATCCGCCGATCCAGGCTGTCGGCGGTAAAGAACCGTCCAAATGAAACAGTTGGATGGTGAAAGGTAACTACAAGGACATGAACAGATTGGCTTAGCCAACTCAGATGATCAGTTGCGTGCTAAGATGCTTAGCAGTGTGTGTGCAGTAGCTTCCGAAGTTCAGTTTCAGGGAAACTGGAGCATGATCTGAACAGAACAGGGATGTGTGGGTACCAAATAAGGGACTACTGCCACCTAGTCATCGCATGCCTAACAGTTGTTATGAGCGGGAAAATGGACCAATTTCCTCACCACTCTCATAGCTCCAACCCAGTACTTTCCGTGTGCTATTAGTGTTGGAAATGTAGTTGGAGTTAGATAATGACCATCATCTGCAATGCTATGCTTGTTTTAGTTCAATTTGCCGTTCAAGGAAGAAATGAGCGTCGGCACAAATATGGTATCTTTGAAAGAAGCGGAACATATGCAGAAGAGAATTCCAGAATTCAGAGCATAGGAACTTCGTTTTTCTTCTCCATACCAATAATTTTAGCCTTTGTAGACTTGGTTTATGCATGCATGTGCACTGCCCTTTATGCTGATTCTTTTGTTGTTGTTGTTGTTGTAGATTTGTTCTACTGCTATATATTTTACAACTCGTTTCTAATAGTAGCTTGCCATTGTGATTCTGCGAATGTGGGTTGCCTCTTGCTTGCTTCACTGCAATTGTGTACCTGTTTTGCTACAACACTATAAGCACGCACCGAATTAAGATTCATTTTCGCCCCGATCGTAATCGGCGCGTGTGGCTTCTATGCCAAGCATGATTGGTGTTGTTACAACATTGTGAAATGGGAGCCTCCATGTGTATCAAAAGCATTATCTCCGTATTACATGTACAAGTTCTTGAAGAAAACACAAAGAGGGCTGGATGTCCCTGGGAGAATACTGCTCTGTATGTTACTGTTACTATGCTCCAACAACCATTTTCCAGTGCCTTGATCTGTGGATCGCGACCTCTAATACAAAAGTGATTTTCTCTTTCCAGGATCTGAGCGATGTGTTATTGCAGATCTGGGGCATTTCAGCCAGTTGTCGATACTGGAGTACGAAGAAGTAAGCCGCTGCATGCGCCTCATTTTTACTGGCGAATAATTTGTCTCTGATAACAATTTCCTGGATGCGAATTGCTTTTTACTTGCATGGTTTACCCATCATTGATCCTTACATACATAGGCCAAGCTGCTTATCTGTCTAAGCATCATATCCTGGAAGGTGACTACAGGGGTCCAGTTCTACGTATCTGTACTTGGGCAAGTCCTTGTTCCTCCAAGATCTTTTGCCAGAGGCGAGAATAATATTAAATTGTTGTTCTCCTTGTGCTGTGTTTTAAAATGTCTGCATTTTGTCATTTTTCAGAGAGTAATTAGATGGCCAGTTTTGGCAATCGCCATTCTACACTTGGCAGTTGTGGAGCAGCCAAGCTATTATGCACAGCACATTTTCGATAATCCAAGCAGTGCGCCCTCGGCTGCTTTCCCCAGGTGAAGATCAATTGCACACCTCCGCCCAAGTACATGCAGGCAGATATACATTCAGAGATCAACTGGATTCTGATGATGTGTGTGCTTAGCAATAACCATTGGCTTCAGGGCCACAAAACACTTGGGCAGTAAATGCATCAGGTATACCATGTTAATAAAGCTTGAACCAGCTTATCCCCTGTTAAACTGACCCTATACATATGAATGATAATGTGCTGATATTTTCTGTAAAACAGGGTTGGCTGTAATAACCGTCTATGGTTGGTTACCACTTGTCTGATGTCGCTGGTGATAGTCCTGTGCTGGCAACAAGAGCATATTTCTTGCAAATCGGGTTCTCATCGTGGTTCTTCGGCACCGATAGAGGCGCTTGTACTTCTCGGCGGGCGCTTCATCAAGATTCGAGGGAAGGAGCCACCAAATGGGTCCCTATCATCCTCGCCTTCGTCTTTCACATGGATGGTATTGATGTGCATCTGGCACTATGCGCACCATCAAGAAGTACGAGTTCGATCTTTCAGAACAAGGTCTCCATCAACTGGCTCCTTGGCCTGAGTTCGAACCTCGGCATCGTCCGTGTCGGCGGCATCGGCCTCATACACACTGAGCTCGACAGCGCAGCATCCCCCTGCGCCATCTTTCTCCCATTTGTCACGCAATCTGCCTGCATTCCATCAGGTATTTGCAAGTTCCTCCTTTTCTGAAGCTTGATCGGCTTACCTTGTTCAGAACATTCAGTAAGTGTGTTGACATTCCACACCATTTTCTGATGTTGGTGATGAGCAGGTGCTCATCTTCGCGTGTGCATCAAGGACGTCCTGATTCCGCACGTCTCGCCGGAGGAGCGGTTTCCTCGTCAGGAAGGATCGGGCCGAAGCGAGTACAAGGATCTAATACCGGTGCATCGTCCGGTACAGGTACCACGACGTGCCAAGATGGACGACCAGGAGTTCGAGAAGGACCTCGTGTGCAGCGTCGCCGAGTCATCATCCGCTCAGGGGCGGCGCCTCCCAGCGCCAACGGCCTGACGCCGGACGTGCTCGAGAGGGACGAGGAGCGGATGACGGTCGTGGCTCTCCGGCAGGAATGCGCATGCTGGAGGACGAGGCCTCGGCGGCAGGCGCGGCGGCGTCGGGGAGCACTGTCAGGCCCTCGCGCGCCGCCAGGGGGGAGAGAGAGATACAGTCGCCGTCGCCAACGCCAACGCCGGCGCCGGCGACAGCAGGCGTCCGGGAAGAGGGTGAGGTTCGTGCTGCCGGCGTCGACCCCGCGGCCGAACGCCGGCGTGGAAGGAGGAGCTGCAGGGAGCCTTACGGACGCGCAGGGGGAGGCCAGCATGGCCCTTCATCCTGGGCCACTGCTACGTCAAGGCCAAAGACCGGGTCCAGCTTCCTCCGGCGGCTGGTGCGATCAACTTCGGCTACGACTTCCTGCGGGAGGAACAGCCCGCGGCCCCAACTACTGCCGTCACCGTTCCGCACGCCTCCACCCTCGAGGTTCAGCACTTGATATACTCATGTCTGAGCTGGATCTGAGTGGAGCTCCGAAGACGCTATAGGAAGAAGATAAAGCTTGTGAAGAAGATGGAAAATGAGACGAATTTTCAGCTGTATATGCTAGGGATCTGGACATGTATGGAGTTTTTGGTGTACATGTATGTAGCCTTGGTTTTCTTTGTGCCTCTTCCTTCTTCTTCAACCTGTAGTAGTAGCACAAAGACAGGCTCCATTAGAGAGAGGCTGGGGAGGGCCAGAGAAGTTGTACTGCAGGATCGAAAAGATCTCGAGCAGAAATCCAGAAGCTGTGATTTCCGTAGCCTGGCATGGAGTCGGGTAGCTTGTCAAGACCTCTGAATCTTGAGGCCTGCAAGTGCCAAAATCTTCAGTTAAGCTGCGTACCGGTTCGTCGTGTTATTTTCTTTTCTCTCCTTAGCCGTCGATCTTCAATCCAACTGTCTACACTGCATGGTGTACCGCTTCGCCCCAAAGGCCATGACGTGTTTGGACGTTGATTTCAGATCGAACGGTCCCTGTCCTCCCGTGGGTCAATGGCTATTTGGAAATCCGACAACAAGCACTTTCGGTCACTATACAAAGCCAGGGATTTGGGTTGCAAGCTACACTAATTCTTGTATGCTAGGTAAAACCCTAGCCACAGTATTCCAACTGGCCCGCCAGTATTAGCGTATCCGAAAGCGTGACTAGAGTCCTAGAAAACTTCTCGCTGCAAATTGGCTAATTTTTCCATCAAAATCCCCATATTTCTATTTGTTTAAGAGTCCGATTAACTTGCTGAACTACACGAATTGGTATCATCGGCCATGAGTTGTAAGTTCCATGACGAAGTTTAGGATGTCTGGCCTTGGATTTTAAGTAATAAAAAGTTAGATCTCGATCACGGTGTGCGATGGCTTCCAGTTCATGACTCGATGAAAGTATTGTTCGGGAATTGAAGTTTGGTTTCACATAGGTTGCAACGAGATCACTTCCTCATATAGTAAAATCCTGGTCTCTAAAGCCAAATTCGTGCATCATCGATTGGCAAAGGTAGGCGTTGGTGGCGGTTGAACTTGGAAAGGCGAATCGCAGTTGCCAAGCGTACTTCGCTAGTGTAAAATTCACCCTTTCCCACTGAAGCTTCTCTCAGTCTCAACTAGGTGAGAGTTGCTCCGTGGCTCTTAAACCACTGGTTCAACGCATAACAAAGGTTATGGTAAATCTAAGTAACAACGTGGATCTAAAACTTCGAGTCCTTCAACTAGACAACAAGACCTTTGCAACTTAATACCTGGGAAGAGGACCAGGAAGGAATTTCTAGACCCATTATTCAATGCTATAGTTAAACAAGTTAACTTTGCTTCCATCCAAAGAAGAAATTCAAAAAAGATTCAACAATTTCAAGCCCGAATGTTGTTAGGAACCCGGAGGAAAGTGAGGAAAGAGGAAAACATGGTGATCACTCTACTCAAGGCATTGTCTCCGAGAGTGTTCACGCCACCTCAAACACTGCGGTGCACCACATCTCCCTGCGGAAAGACCCAAACAATTAAATTCTTCTACGACTCAGAAAAAAGCAACAAGCTTTTGAGCGGCAAACTTTGCTCCTCCCGAGAGATCATAATGACACATAAGTTAACTCTAGATGGCACACCCAAGATCCCCTTGAGATGCCCTAATCTACTCTACTTCACTAGACATGCGAACAAAGGGAAATATTACGTATACAGAGCTGTTTAACAAACATGATAGTAAAGCACATTCAACAGGAGGAAAATGGCGAGAAACCGGGAAGAATTGAACTAGAAACAAACCACATAATAACCGATGAGAGAAGAAACCCCATATAGGTTAAACTTTTGCCAAGCAGTAATATCTCTGAAGATTTGATTCAGATTGATGCTAACTCCTATATTAGGAAAAATGGAACAATATTTCCAATTCTTCTAGAGCATTTTGGAACACATGACCTGAATTGGCTATTTCACACTAAGGCCCTCTACAACCAAAAAGAGATCTTCCAGTGACTTCAGTGTGTGAGGTATCTTTGTCAAATCCTTTCCATTCTATCACTCAAACATCCACACACTTTCCTCCTATATTATGAACTTGGCTAGAAGAGATGACCCTACACTACTGCAGACGGTTAATTCAAGAACAATTTTACCAGTGATGGCACTGAAATCCCTACATTCAAAGCCACTTGTAGTGCACCACAAACCTATCGACATGCACCAATCTATATGTGAAAGTACAAAGGAGAGATTGAGTAGGCCTGCCTCCACTTCAACCCCTTACCCATCTCCAAAGCCTTACTACCTCCTACTGCTTTAGAAGGCAAGTCACATTTGAAAATATAAACATGAATCTGCTGCATGAGCACTCCCTCTGAAATAATCCATGAAGCTGAAGCAAAAATAATCTATTGTAGAAATGCATATAACCTTGGGTCCCTAGACACATGTAAGTTTTGCAAGATGTCCCCAAAAGCACAGGATGACATATGCTTTTACTAGCAAGGAAAAGTGAAATTTGCTAATGAAGAGACAATTTATATCATATAAGATAGAGGAAAGCTGCGGTAATATGTAATACTGAGGAACCTAACCTGTAACAACTAGAAATTCTAGTGCATGCTCCTAATGAGCACACAAGCTCATAAATCTTTCTTCACTATTACATATTTTCATTGGAAATACTAGTGCTACTACTACATTGATTGATTTAGGAAGTCTGCTACATTCATGACACTCACAAAGAACTTCCCTACAAAAATATAAAATAGTCACGCCTACTTGAAAAGCTCAAAGTACTTCTTGAAAATGGGAATTACCGCTGTGGTAACTGAATGCCAACGCCTTTATCATGTCCTTATACCATAGAAGGTGTCCCATTTCCTTTTATTTCATAATCTTAGAATTAAAGGGGCTATGCCATCATTTTGGGAGATGAATGGATGTTACCACCACAACTCCAATAGAACTAGATTTCTCTATAAGATGATTATGAGAGAGGAAACCACCAAAAGGTGGCCGGAGGCACACATTTGTGGATGAGAGCTTTTACCATCGAAGAAATTTGCTTTATTCAGCCAAAGAAATTACATCAATCTATTATCCCACATTCTGACGTGGTGGCAAGTGCTTACATCAAACCCTCGTTTGATGAACAATTTGATTTAAAGCATTACGTCTTTGAAATTCGAAACTCATTACATTTTTTCTTATATCTCTGTTACCTCGATTGGGCCTTCCCCAAAGTGGGGAATTGTGATCACTCCATCCCTCTACATATTGGCTCTAAAAATCATTAAATAGAGGCCTTACAGATTACCATTCCACTAGGAAAATGCTATCAAGCACTAGAAAAGACTTAATTACTACATGCATTATCGAACAACTAAAACCTTTCGCCTTCCAAGCTATTTTAGTCGGGGAGAAAGGATGGTACTTGGAGATTGTGTATTGATGCGAAAAGGGAAGCTTAATGCATTAAAATCTAGTAAGCAACAAATGCCCTGAAGTTAGTAGAGGATTTGTTGGGTGGTAACTCGAAAGAGCAACAATTTTTGTAAAAATAGACACGACCAAGTTGATATCATCTCGATCAGAGTGGGATTAAAAATGACATTGAAAAGAGATTGCTTTTTTAGCACTAAGTACTTATTCATCGCCTTTTTGGCCTTTACCCGATATCCTTGCTACATTCGACCGACAAAGAACTCGCTATGAACAACCGCCCCTAGCTCCCCATTTTCTTAGAAGAAGTTTGCTCGAATTGTTATTCAATGGCATACTTCATTACCTGCTTTGATATGACCTGAACCACATCAAACGCTTACAACCAAATATTCAAACACTAAGGACAACTACCTCTACTTCAGCTAAAAATGTCCGGATATACTCGTTGCACAACCTTAAGTTGATTATCTGGCGCATGTTCTCTCGAGGAGCATGTGTTGAAACAAATCCAGTGAAAATTCGATGCAATTCTACTAGAACATATTGAGAATTGCTTTTTGAAATAAGGTTCAGATCTATTATAAAAAGTTCATCAGCAAAGTACCAAAGCACCCTTCAAACATAATAAAAACTAAATCGAGGTCTCTAGAGCCCCGAATGATCACTAGCACCGCTTGAGCAACGGGCAATGGCCCGACGTTCTTCCCGGGTTGTTGTTGCCTCCCTATTGGAGCCAGCTTGACCTTGTCGATGATTCTACTCACGGGAAGTCTTACGTGCACATGTCCTAAGGACTAGTTCCACGAGAGGCATAATCATCACCATTAAACCCTTGAATAGATCTAAAAGCAACCACAAAATCTTGTAAATGCGTGCATCATACGCCCAAAAAATCTCGTAGACCTCGTTGCCCTAGCCATGAGATGGCGTGAATCTGTTATGCTGAGACTCAAAATGGTCACTATATCTAGATGTGGTCGAACTGAGGAGGATCGTGAGGCACCTGCTTGAGGACTAAAAGACCTTATTAACCCTAAAATGGCTAGCTAGAGAAAATGCATCGAGATCCCTCGCTTTCCCCCTCTCGGCCGCTAGAGCTGGTTGGACATGTAGAGAGGAGATGAATCCACGAGGCTGCGTGGGTGAAGTCTCTGAGAAAGAGTTTGCCATGAAGATTCTTTGAGGGAAGCATCGAAAAGACACTTTCTGAGGAGAAAAGGTCGCGTGAAGTTTTTCCTCACAGCCGTAAAAAGAAGTCACTTTTTGGAGGACAAGTGCGTATTGGAGCCCTATATTTTTGAATAGTGTCAAAATGCTATTTTGAAAGTTTCAAAAATTCTAAAAATAAATCAACATGTTTATATGGATGTATATTACACATGTAGAAAATCCTTTCAAACTGAAATAAGTAACCATGTGAGTTACCACAAAAGTGACAAAATGATTTTGGAAAGATGAATAGTGCATGTATTATTCACTATTTGGAAATCGCCGTTTTTCATTGTTTTAAAAGGCAGAAGTGATGGTAAGCGCATTTTGACCGCCCAAAATTGGGCCAGTCGAGCCACGCCAATTGCAATTCGATGTAGATTCCGTGTGCTTAGCTTAGATCCTGGGGATTCTCGCTTTCTTCTTCCTCCTCCGATACATCATGCGAGAAAAAGAGAAATCTCTGCACATCCTCGCCATGACCACTTACGCAGCCCGCGCTGGCCATTCCTACCGTTGACTTGAGCTCCGCACGGCTGCGCCCGTCCTACACAGCCGCAGGTCCTCGGGCTGGATCAGCAACAAAAGGTGGCATGCCACCGCGACCGAATCGCTGCCACCACGTATGAACAGGGCTGCCTCAGTAGCCGCGTCGGATGCCTCTACCTTTGCAGCAACTAAAGCTGCCTCCGCTGTAGCAGTGCCTGCGTCGCAGCATCACCATGCCCCGCCGCCAGTACGTAGCTCATCGGCATCACCTTCATGGCAGCGCTTTATTGAAGCTTTTCCACGCCAGGTACCCAAGCTTTTCCCCCACTCTTCTGGCAGCGGCGCTTTTTTTCGCGGTTGAAGCTTTCTACAAGCCGATTGCAGCAAAAATTAGAAAATTCATGACAATAAAAGGAAAAACAAAAACTCCAATAATATGTTGGAGCAAAACAATTAGCCTATGGTAGCAAAAAATAACACCGGTTCCAGCAAAACCCAAAAACCTGTTCTAACAAAAAAAATATGACGTTTCCATAAAAAAAAGAAAATAATCTGCTCGTTCGGATTCCGGCTCTTCTTTGAAGATAGTTGTAGCAAAAAGCTTGTATTGCTGGTTCCAAAAAAGACCAATGCAAGCAAAAGAAGACACACATGGTAGCCGTCAACTGTCTCTGTCCCAACTTCAATTCATAGTCCAAATGCCTACAAATTCAAATTGCTAGTTCCATAAAAATCAAAGAGGTTCCAAAGCAAAAATTTGTGATGTCCGGGTAAAATTAAGCTGACATCAACCCCTCTTGCTAGATTGATGCCATGTCACCTCCGAATTACTATGTTGCTAATCTCTAGATTAGTTCAAAAAAGCCGGGTTCAAAAATTCAAATTCAAAATATGGCAAACAACAAAGTTTTCAAACATTAAAAAAAATGTTCGACTGATGCCAAATATTACATAGAGTAATTATAGTGAAGAAAACACATGTTTAGGAAAATGCTAAGATGCCTCTAAAAGTAAATATAAAGCGAAGCAGGGAAAAAAGAAGGTAAAAAAGTATAAAACAAATCTAACAAAATAAAAACTAAAAAAGTAGCACCCATGCGGTTTGCCTTGCCAGGGACCACCAGGCCAACCCGGAGGCTGCCCAGCCGCTACCCCACTCCCACTCATCCTTATCCCCACCCCGGGTCAATTGAATCCTAACACACCGAGCACCCCCACTTCCCCCACGTGCGCCTCTCCCTCTTCCCCGATCCAGATCGGATCCAGGTACAGCTTCACACGCTACTACCCTCTTTTGAGCAATCGTAATGCCGGTTTTCCTTGAAGAAGGGAATGGGTGATGCAAGACAAAGTAGCGTAAGTATGTTCCCTCAGTTTTTGAGAAACCAAGGTATCAATCTAGTAGGAGGCTACGCTCGAGCTATCCCACGAGACTTTCTACACACAAGCAAATAAGAACCCCTTACGCAAACCAATTCGATAGTAAGGGTTGTCCGATCCCTTCTACGGTCACTTTCTACGAGAGTTTTGAGATATGATAGATATGATAAGATAATATTTTTGGTATTTTTATGATAAAGAGAAATAAAGATGCAAAGTAAAATAAATAAGAGCAATAGAAATAGCTAAGTGTTGGAAGATTAATATGATAGTAGGCCAGAAAATAGACCACAGGGCCATAGGTTTCACTCTAGTGGCTTCTCTCGTTATAGCACAAGTATTACGGTGGGTAAGAACAAATTACTTGTCGAGCAATTGATAGAATTGAGCATAGTTATGAGAATATTCTAAGAGTATGATCATGTATATAGGCATCATCTCGACAATTGTAGACCGAAACGTATTCCTACATCTACTACTATTACTCCACACATCGTACTGGCTATCTCAAAGCATGCATCTAGAGTATGTAAGTTCCTTGAAGGACGGGAGTAATTAGCTTTAAGCAAGATGACATGGATGTAGAGGATAAACACATGCAATATGATAGAAACCCCATCTTGTTATCTCTCGATGGCAACAATAACAATACATGCCTTGCTTCCCTAGCATCCCTTTGGGCTGGCCACCGAGGACAACGCATAGATTTAACTGAAAGCTAAGCACTTTTCCCCATTGCAAGAAAGATCAATCTAGTAGGCCAAACCAAACTTTAATTTGAAGAGAGACTTGCAAACCAGATAACTTGAGGTCAGTACATAAAAGAATTCAGAGGAGATTCAGCCAAATATTGTTCATAGATAATCTTGATCATAAACCCACAATTCATCGGTCCCGACAAACAATAACCTGTAGTAAAGAAGATTACATCGAATAGATCTCCAAGAGAATCGAGGAGAACTTTGTATTATGCGATCCAAAGAGAGAGGAGAAGCCATCTAGCTAATAACCTATGGACCCAAGGTCCCTGCAGGTAAACTACTCACACATCATCGTGAAAGGCTATGGTGTTGGTGTAGAAGCCCTCCGTGATCAATGCCCCCTTGGCGGCAGGCCTTGATTAAAAGGCCCCAAGATGGGATCCTGCAGATACAGAAGGTTGTGGCGGTGGAATTAGGTTTTCGCGGATGCCTCTCGATGGTTTGGGGGCGCGTGGGTATATATGGGGAGGAAAGAAATGCGTCGTTCAGGAGCAACACTTAAGGCCCCGCAGCGAGGGTGGAGGCGCCTAGGGGAGGTGGGCGCGACCCCTACATTCTCGTGCTTTCTCCTGCGTCTGGATTGCTTTACGTAGACTCCAAGTCCTCACGGATCACGCTTGTTCCAAAAATCAACGTTCCCGAAGGTTGCCTCTATTCCCGCTTTGGACCTCCGTTTGATATTCTTTTTACTGCTAAACTACGAAATAGGTAAAAAACATCCAATTTGGGCTGGGCCTTGATTTCACATAGAGTTAGTCCCAAAAATAATACTCTATAAAAAGTGTATAAATAAGCCCATTAAACATCCAAAACAGAATATATAATAGCATGGAACAATAATAAATTATAGATACGTTGGAGATTCGTATCAAGCATCCCCAAGCTTAATTCATGTTAGTCCTCTGAGTAGGTAAATGATAAAAACAGAAATTTTGATGTGGAATGCTTCTTGGCATACTTATTAATGTAAATCTTTTATTGTTGCATGAATATTCTAGGTCCAGAAGATTCAAGATAAAAGAAGTTTAATGTTGACATAAAAACAATAATACTTGAACATGCTAACCAAGCAACTATGTCTTATCAAAATAACATAGCTAAAGAAAAGTTTGTCCTGCTACAAAATCATATAGTTAGGGCTATGTTTTCAATGTTGTCATCACACAAGCGTTCTCGGCATCATGCATAACCCCGTTGACAAGGCCCAGTTAATTGGTTCATACTTTTAGCAACGACTGGCTTCAGCCTTTTTCAACTCTTCACTTAATACATGAGGCGCTAAAGCCATGGATATAGCACTATGGGTGGAGTAAAGTATAATGATGGGGGTTATGAGAGAAGACAAAAAGGTAGAAAGTCTCACATTGTGCCGGCTAATCAATAGGATATGGAGATGCCAATCAATTGATGTCAATGAGAGGAGTAGAGATTGCCATGCAACGGATGCACTAGAGCTATAAATATATGAAAGCTCAACAAAAGAAACTAAGTGGGTGTGCATCCAACTTGCTATGCTCCACACGTTAAGACCTAGGGCATTTTGAGGAAGCCCATCATTGGAATATATACAAGCCAGTTCCATAATGAAAAATTCCCACTAGTATATGGGAAGTGACAACATAGGAGACTCTCTATCATGAAGATCCATAGTGCTACTTTTTAGAAGCACAAGTGTGAAGTAAAGGATAGTAACATTGTCCCTTCTCTCTCTTTTTCTCTCATTTTTGTATTGTGCCTTCTCCTTTTTCTCTTTCTTTGGCCTCTTTTTTTTTAGGTCCGGAATCTCATCCCGACTCTGTGGGGGAACTCATAGTCTCCATCATCCTTTCCTCCCACATGCAGGACATGATGCTCTAATAATGATGATCATCCACACTTTTATTACTTCTAACTCCATGACAATTACTAACTCAATACTTAGAACAAAGATATGACTCTATGTGAATGCCTCCATGATGTACCGGATATGCGATGAATCCAAAAGAGTGACATGTATGAAAAAAAATTATGAATAGTGGCTTTGCCACAAAAATACAATGTCAATTATGCATGATTATACAAAACAATATGCCAATGATGAAACTTATTAATCATGATAAGCGGAAATGTGGAAAGTTGCATGGCAATGATATCTCAGAATGGCTATGGAAATGCCTGTATAATAGGTAGGTATGGTGGCTGTTTTTGAGGAAGATATGGGAGGCTTATGTGTGATAGAGCATGTATCATATCGACTGGGGTTTTGGATGCACTTAAGTAAAAGTTTGCACCAACTCTCAATGTGAGAAAGAAGCGGCACAAGGCAGTGCACCGTAGGAAGGCTCAGAAAATTGTGGAAGGTTGAGAGTGCTTGTATAATCCATGGACTCACATTAGTCATAAAGAACTCATATACTTATTGCAAAAGTTTATTATCCCTCATAAGCAAAGTACTACTTCACGCATGCCCCTAGAGGATACAGATTGGTAAGGAAAAGACCATCGTCATCGTCCCAATTTACACTCATAAGGGAAAGCAATAAAAGAACACCTATGTGTCCAAAATTGGTACACAACTTTTTACTATACGTGCATGCTATAGGACTTGCCAACTTTTAACACAAGTATTTCTCAATTTCCACAATTACTCAACTAGCACACTCCTAATATTACTACACCTTTATATCTCAAAACACTTATCAAGTATCCCTAACTTCTCATGATATTTGAATGAACTCAATATGGAAGATTAATTTTCGCATGTATTAAAGCAGAATTACCATATGCTGTTTAAGACTCCCAAAAATAATATAAGTGAAGCATGAGATTTCCAATAAATTTCTATAAAACTTATAACCCACCGACGTGCTCCTAAAAGATATAAAGTAAAGCACTAGAGCAAAACTATATAGCTCAAAGGATATAAGTGAAGCACATAGAGTATTCCTAATAAATTCGGAATCATGTGTCTCTCTCAAAAGGTGTGTACTAAACAAGGATGATTGCTTGGCAAACTAACAAAATAAAGACTCAAATCCTTTAAGATGCTCCAAGCAAAACACATATCATGTGGTGAATAAAATATAGCTCACAATAAATTTACCCGATGGATGAGGATGAAAAAGAGGGAGTGCCTTCCGGGGCATCCCCAAGCTTTAACTTCTTGGTGTCCTTAGATTACCTTTGAGGGGTGCCATAGGAATCCCCAAAGCTTACCCTTCTTGCCACTCCTTGTTCCATACTCCATCCAATCTTTACCCAAAACTTGAAAACTCCACAACACAAAACTTAGCAGAGAAAATCTACGTGAGTCTCAGTTAGCGAAAGAAAACAAAACACCACTTTAAGGTACTGTATTGAACTAATTCTTTATTTATATATTGGTGTTAAACCTACTGTATTCCAACTTCTCTATGTTTTATAAACTATTTTGTACTAGCCAGTAGATTCATCAAAATAAGCCGAACAACACACTTTTAAAAAAACAGAATCTGCCAAAAACAGTAACAATCTGTAATAATCTTTATCCTAAGCAGCAAACTTCTGGAACACAAGGAAAATCTGCAACAAAAAGGGCTATGACGACCTATATAATTTGTTTATTGATCTACTGCAATTGGAATAAGTATTTTATCAACGTTACGGTGATTTTAAACTATTGTTTCATGCGTGAACAGGGAAGTTTCTGGAATTTTCAAACAAGATCAAATAACTATCATCCAAGAAGATCCTATAGGTTTCACTTGGCACAAACACTAACTAAAACATAAAAAACACATCTAACCAGTGGGTAGATCAAATATTTTTTGGATAACAGCAAGTAAAAATATTGGGTTATCCCCCAACAAAGTGCTTTTTCTTTAAAAGCCTTTTAGCTGGAAGGCATTGATAATTTTAATGTTGCTCCACATGAAAGACAAGAATTGAAGCGCAAAAAAGTAGCATCACTTATAGCATGTGAAAAACATATCTAAGTCCTAACACCTTACTTCCTATGCATAAGGCATCTTATGAGGCAAACAACAAATTATCAAGAACAAGCAAATACTAGCATATGCAAGGAAGAAGTGAGAAATAATAGCAATCTCAACATAACGAGAGGTAATTTAGTAACATGAAAGAAAATTTCTCCAACCATATTTTCCTCTCCTCATAATAATTACATGTGGGATCATATTCAAATTCAACAATATGGCTATCACATAAAATTTTCTCTACATGATTCAACGTATGCCATGCAAAGTTGGACACCCTTCCAAAATAGTGGGATTAACATTAGCGAAAGTCATGACCTCTCCAAACCCACTTTTTATCAAAAATTTCATAAGATTGAACATCTCTCTCCAAATATGTGGGATCTAAAGTTGACACTCCTCCAGACCCACTTTCTTCAATAATAATGCAAACACTATTATCAATCTCACTATATTCATCCATGGGGCTTAAAGTTACAATTTTCAAGATTATAAAAGAATCACCCCAATCATGATCATTTGCAACAAGTAGTGTTCATATGCAAAACTAGCATCACTGAAAGCTTAGGGTTTTTGCATATTATTAGCACAATTGACATCAAGAGAATTTATAGTAAAATCATTTGCAATCATGCTTTTATTCAAAGCATCCATCGTGAATAACTCCCATAAAGTATCACTTCATCACAATTTTCTTTTAGGACACCACGAATTTCAAGCAAAACTTCATAAAGATAATCTGAGTGCACAAAAACTCACTAGCAATTGGTTCATCATAATTGGATCCCTTAAAAAGATTAGCAAGCGTATGAGGATCCATAGATCTTAGGTTCTACGCTTAGCAATAAATACACAACTATTCCAACCAAACAAGAAAACGAGCCAAGTAAGACATAAAGGCAAACAAAAAGACGAAACAGAAGAAGAAATGAATAAAAGCGGCAAGGGTAAAGTAGGGAGAGGAAAAGCGAGAGGCAAATGGCAAATAATGTGATCACGAGGGATAAGGGTTTGTGATGGGTGCTTGAGTACGTTGACTTTTATGTAGACTCCCAACAGCGGGCGCCGAAATCCTTCTTGCTACGTCTTGAGAACTGCGTTGCTTTTCCCTTGAAGAGGAAAGGGTGATGCAACAAAGTAGCGTAAGTATTTCCCTCAGTTTTTGAGAACCAAGGTATCAATCCAATCCGATGGCGAGGCCACGCTCGAGGTCCACGCTGCACAAGCAAATAAGAACCTCGCAACCAACGTGATAAAAGGGTTGTCGATCCCTTTACGGTCACTTACTTAGAGTGAGATCTGATAGATATGATAAGATAATATTTTTGGTATTTTTATGATAAAGAGAAATAAAGATGCAAGTAAAATAAAAGGCAATAGAAATAGCTAAGTGTCGGAAGATTAATATGATAGAAAATAGACCCGGGGCCATAGGTTTCACTAGTGGCTTCTCTCAAGAGCATAAGTATTACGGTTGAACAAATTCTTGTCAAGCAATTGATAGAATTGAGCATAGTTATGAGAATATCTACCGGTATGATCATGTATATAGGCATCACGTCCGTGACAAGTAGACCCGATCTTGATTACGCATCTACTACTATTACTCCACACATCGACCGCTATCCAAAGCATGCATCTAGAGTATTAAGTTTTTAAGAATAGAGTAATGATTTAAGCAAGATGACATGATGTAGAGGATAAACTCATGCAATATGATATAAACCCCATCTTGTTATCCTCGATGGCAACAATACAATCGTGCCTTGCTGCCCTCATCATTTGGGAAAGGACACCTCAAGATTGAACCCAAAGCTAAGCACTTCTCCCATTGCAAGAAAGATCAATCTAGTAGGCCAAACCAAACTGATAATTGAAGAGACTTGCAAAGATAACCAATCATACATAAAAGAATTCAGGAGGAGATTCAAATATTGTTCATAGATAATCTTGATCATAAAACCCACAATTCATCGGTCCCGACAAACACACCGCAAGAGAAGATTACATCGAATAGATCTCCAAGAGAATAGAGGAGAACTTTGTATTGAGATCCAAAGAGAGAGGAGAAGCCATCTAGCTAATAACTATGGACCCGAAGGTCTGAGGTAAACTACTCACACATCATCGGAGAGGCTATGGTGTTGATGTAGAAGCCCTCCGTGATCAATGCCCCCTCCAGCAGGACCCCGGAAAAGGCCCCAAGATGGGATCTCACCGGTATAGAAGGTTGCGGCGGTGGAATTAGGTTTTCGTGGATGCCTCTGATGGTTTGGGGGCACGTAGGTATATATAGGAGGAAGAAGTATGTCGGTGGAGCAACGTGGGCCCCACGAGGTGTGGAGGCGCGCACTGGGGAGGTGGGCGCGCCTCACCTCGTGCTCTCCTCGTGGATTGCTTTACGTGAACTCCAAGTCCCCTCTCGAGATCACGTTTGTTCCAAAAAATCACGTTCGAAGGTTTCATTCTGTTTGGACTCTGTTGATATTCTTTTTCTGCGGAACTCAAATAGGCAAAAAACAACAATTTGGGATGGGCCTCCGGTTAATAGGTTAGTCCTAAAAAATAATATAAAAGTGTATAAATAAGCCCATTAAACATCCAAAACAGAATATATAATATCATGGAACAATAAAAAACTATACATAAGTTGGAGACGTATCACACGTCCATCCGCGCCTGGACAACGGTGTCGTCGCCCTTCGCTGACCACTGCCGCCCGGAGCGCCTCCGCCACCTCGCTGGACTGCCTCCCCTACGTCGCCGTCGTCCCCGTCGTCCTTCCCACGCTGCCCATTTTCCCTTTACGACTGCAGTGAGGCCAACCCGGCTCTTCTTTCCTTCCCGTCTGTCGCCAGATTCGACCACATTTGGCGTAGCTCCGCCATGTTATCACATGACCCAGCCAGCATCGCTAAACATGTTGCCGCCCGACACACCGCCGCGACGCCTGCGCCCAGCGTCTGCGCCACGCTGACACGCCCGCCCTCGCACCTAGCCGCCGAGCTCGCTTTCAGCCCTGCTTCGCGCCTGCCGCGCCGCCCCATATCGTTCTTTAGCTCGCCCATTGCCGCTTCTGCCGCTAACCTCCCACGCCACTGTTGCTCGTGACCCCACGATCGCGGCCGGTCCCCGCCCGCGCTGCGCCTTTCCTACCATCTGAGCGGGCAGACTGGCTGTGGGTTTACCCCCACTAAATGCCTCGCTTTCTCGTGATCGGCGTCCGCTGCTAACGCGCCGCGTCTCTCTCTTCGCCGCCTTGGCCGCTTCATCGCCCCCTCGCCCTCTTGCCGCTGCTCCATGCCGGTGCCCTAACGCCCTCGACGCACGTGCACCGTCGGGCGCCGCCCATAACCCATTCGCCCGCACCCTCTAAGTCCATGGGCCAATGACACGTGGGCCCCTACCCAAGAACGTTTTAGTTAAAAAAGTTATTAATTAAAAAATAAATAAATAATAATAATTAAAATATTAATTAATTTATTAATTAAAGAATTAATTAACTTAACTAATCCTGATTAGATTAACCTAATCACTAGTTAACTTAATTAAACCTTGATTAGCCTGATCAGTCAATGACATGCGGACCCCACATGTCAGTTTGACCTAGTCAACACCTCTGTTGGCCGATGGCATGCTAACATCATGTTGATGCAGTAATGCTAATTTTGAATTAATTTAGGAATAATAATTTAGAAAATGATTTAAAACTTTAAAATTAAAATAAAATAATCCAGAACTTCGGATGGAAAAACTTTGTACATGAAAGTTTACTAAGAACGACGAGACAAATCCGGATCGTAGCCCGTTAAATCGCCACACATCCCTAGCATAGCAAACACAAAATTTCCCCCTCGGTTCATCTGTCTCGAAACACGAAACACCGGGATACTTTCCGGTTGTTTCCCCTTCGCCGGTATCACCTACTACAGAGTTAGGGCACACCTAGCACAGCTCTTTGTCATGTCATGCATCGTCATCCTTATGTTCGCAGATTATATTTATTGTTTCTTCCCCTCTTCTCTCGTTAGACACCGAGACCGACGGCCTGGCTGCTACCTAGCACGACTACGGTGTTGGACCCCCTCCTTCTCTGAGCTTCGGGCAAGCCCCCACCCTTGATCACTGTGATATCGCCTATTCCTTCTCTCTCTTGCTTGCATTAGAGTAGTGTAGCATATTCTTTGCTTTGGTTAATCCTATTCTGCTTCATAGCCTGTCATTGTTGCTATAGTTGTTACCCTTACTTGCAATCCTAAATGCTTAGTATAGGATGCTATTATTCCATCAGTGGCCCTACATTCTTGTCCGAAATGCGCCATGCTATACTACCGGGCCGTGATCACTCGGGAGGTGATCGCGGGTATATATTTACATACATATTATACATGATACATGATGTGACTAAAGTCGGGTCGGCTCGTAGAGTACCCGCAAGTGATTCCGATGTGGGGGGCTGAAAGGACAGGTGGCTCCATCCCGGTAGAGGTGGGCCTGGGTTCCCGAAGGCCCCCGACTATTACTTTGTGGCGGAGCAACAGGGCAGGTTGAGACCACCTAGTTGAGAGGTGGGCCTGGCCCTGGTCGGCGTCCGCAGTTACTTCAGAATAACACGCTTAATGAGATCTTGGTATTTGATTCGAGATCGGCCCTTTGGCCTATACGCACTAACCAACTCACGTGTAGCCAGTTATGGGCGGTCGATGTTGTGGTATCGGTAAAGAAGCCTTCTTGATGTCAGCAACTAAGCGGAGCGCGCCGGATTGGACTGGAACGCCTGCTCTTGTATTAGGGAGGCTAGGTCTGCTTCTGGCGACGCAACATGCAGGTGTGCAATGGGCGATTGGCCCAGACCCCTGCGCGCATGGGATTTAGACCTGCGTGCTGACCTCTCTATTGTGCCTAGGTAGGGCTGCGACGTGTTGATCTTCCGAGGCCGGGCATGACCCAGGAAAGTGTGTCCGGCCAGAGGGATCGAGCGTGTTGGGTAATGTGGTGCACCCCTGCAGGGAAGTTTATCTATTCGAATAGCCATGATCCTCGTAACAGGATGACCCGGAGTTGTACCTTGACCTTATGAGAACTAGAACCGGATACTTAATAAAACACACCCTTCCAAGTGCCAGATATAACCCGGTGATCGGCTCTCACAGGCGACGTGGGGAGGATCATGGGTAGGATTATGCTATATGATGATACTTGGTGAACTTACCATCTACTCTCTTCTACATCTTTAAGATGGAGGCCGAGCGTAGTCTTGACGGTGACTAGCTATCCTCTTATTCCGGCATTTTGCAGTTCAGTCCACCGATATTGCCTTTACACAGATACCCATGCATATGTAGTGTAGATCCTTGCTTGCGAGTACTTGGGATGAGTACTCACGGTTGCTTTGCTCCCCCTTTCCCCTTTTCCTTTCTTCGCGGTTGTCGCAACCAGATGCTGGAGCCCAGGAGCCAGACGCCACCGTCGATGATGACTCCTACTACACGGGAGGTGCCTACTACTACGTGCAGGGCGCGAACGATGACCATGAGTAGTTTAGGAGGATCCCAGGCAGGAGGCCTGCGCCTCTTTCGATCTGTATCCCAGTTTGTGCTAGCCATCTTATGGCAACTTCTTTAACTTATGTATGTACTCAGATATTGTTGCTTCCGCTGACTCGTCTATGATCGAGCTCTTATATTTGAGCCCTCGAGGCCCCTGGCTTGTAATATGATGCTTGCATGACTTATTTTATTTTTAGAGTTATGTTGTGATATGTTTCCGTGAGTCCCTGATCTTGATCGTACACGTTTTCGTGTATGATTAGTGTACGATTGAATCGGGGGCGTCACAAGTTGGTATTAGAGCCGACTGCCTGTAGGAATCCCCCTTTCCAACTCCTTGGCCGAAGTTGAGTCTAGTCATTGCTAAACTTTTACTAACATGGCTGTGTTGCTTACGGGCCCACGTCGCCATTGGGTGGTAGTAGGATCTTTTATTCCTCATCTATACTCTGGGACTCTTATCTCTCTTCTACTCGGGTTAAATGGTTTTATTAACTCTAATTCTAGGCTCTCATAACTACTTCCTCCCGGAGAGCCACTCGATATAGGTGATCGCCTGATGCACTAGAAGATTCCGAAGTTACTCCGATGTTCCCTCGATACTTTGTGCCATCGCTTTGCAATTCCATTCCATCGATAGACCCCAATGGATAACCAAGTACACTTTCCATTCATACAATCATTCCCCATTGATCTTGTTATTACAAGATACCCGAAATTCTCTCTAATTTTACGAGAATACTTGGTGCCTCTTGCCTTGCGGTTCTTTGCCACATGAATACCCCTACGGATAATTTCTCGCACTTACAGAGTATCCACTCATCCCCAGTTGATTCATGTGTGTCACCAATCTTCGAAATACCATTCGGTCTTCCAAAAATCCTCAGCAGCCTATTGCTCTTGAAATTATTGCTTGCCTACATTATGGTTAATCGCATAAGTCTAGTAATCTTATTAGCATCATTTTTCACTACCATTTTGAGTTTGTCGATTCAATATGCTGCGGATGCTTGCAATCCTCAGGATTTATCCTTCCGGCTCGGAACATCATTTTAAACATGAGCTGGTTCTCGACCAATAGGATTGCCATCGATTGTACTCCTAAGCCTATGCAACTTATCCATCCTTAATCGTGAAAGCGTTTGCTTATGATCCCTTGATCGAAAATCATAATTCTTTTGCATTTGAGCTTTGAATTAGTCAGTTGTTTCTATAGTCTGATCTCCTTGCATTGTTTCTTCCTCTGGTTGAGTACCGATGCTCACATCAGATCCCTTGAGGACCACCGGATCCTTTGTTGGATTTTATCCGATAGTGTCCTTCATATTCAATCACTTTGGAAGTTCTTTCTCCATTGGTAAATCCTATCCTCTGATTGACCAACCATGCTCTGCTTTCGAGCTTGTGTTATTTACTCCTCGAAGTTTTTGGTATATGTTCCTAAGAGACCTCGATGGGTTGAACTATGCCTTTTCTAACTACATGTGAACCCGGAAACTACTACGGGTCATAATTTCTCTGTTGTTATGTCGATAAAATTTCAACACAACTTTTGTTGAAGGCGAAGTGAATGAAAGGTTATGCATTAGAGAAGTGGAGTTTAACCTTGAACTTTGTGTTCATGCCCATGGACACGATGTAGATCCTATCATGGAAGCTTCTTGTAATAATAACTATTTCCTTGATAAGTATCATCCGGTATCCGTGAATGGATCCTTTGGAACCATGGATCCCACCATGATTGTTCTCCTTTGATTCTATTTCTCGGACAAGTTAAAGTACTTGTCTTCTCAGATCAAGATCGCTCGCCCAACCACTATTTTGTTATACCTTCGAGTATTACTGAAGGAAATATGCCCTAGAGGCAATAATAAAGTTATTATTTATTTCCTTATATCATGATAAATGTTTATTATTCATGCTAGAATTGTATTAACCGGAAACATAATACTTGTGCGAATACATAGACAAACAGAGTGTCACTAGTATGCCTCTACTTGACTAGCTCGTTGATCAAAGATGGTTATGTTTCCTAGCCATTGACATGAGTTGTCATTTGATTAAACGGGATCACATCATTACGAGAATGATGTGATTGACTTGACCCATTCCATTAGCTTAGCACACGATCGTTTAGTATTCTGCTATTGCTTTCTTCATGAATTATAGATGTTCCTATGACTATGAGATTTTGCAACTCCCGTTTACCGGAGGAACACTTTGTGTGCTACCAAACATCACAACATAACTGGGTGATTATAAAGGTGCTCTATAAGTGTCTCCAAAGGTACTTGTTGGGTTGGTGTATTTTGAGATTAGGATTTGTCACTCCGATTGTCGGAGAGGTATCTCTGGGCCCACTCGGTAATGCACATCACTATAAGCCTTTGCAAAGCATTGCAACTAATGGAGTTAGTTCAAGGATGATGTATTACAGAACAAGTAAAGAGACTTGAAGGTAACGATATTGAACTAGGTATTGAGATACCGACGATCGAATCTCGGGCAAGTAACATACCGATGACAAAGGGAACAACGATGTTGTTATGCGGTTTCGACCGATAAAGATCTTAAGTAGAATATGTGGGAGCCAATATGAGCATCCAGGTTCCTCTATTGGTTATTGACCGAAGACGTGTCTCGGTCATGTCTACATAGTTCTCGAACCCATAGGGTCCGTGACGCTTTAAAGTTTCGGCGATGTGCTTATATTATGAGTCTATATGTTTTAATGTCACCGAAGGTTGTTCGAGTTCGATGTGATCACGGACATGACGAGGAGTCTCAAATGGTCGAGACATGAAGATTGATATATTGGAAGCTTATATTTGGATATCGGAAGTGTTCCCGTGAAATTCCAAGCTTTTACAGGAGTAAGGAGAGTGTTACCGAACCCCGGGGCTTAATGGACCATTGTGGGCCTTGTGGAAATGAGGCGCGGCGGCCCGGGTAGGGCCGCGCGCCCCTAGTCCGAATAGGACAAGGAGAGAGGGCGGCGCCTTCCTTCCTCTCTCCTCTTCTTTCCCCTCCACTCCTAGTCCAACAAGGAAAGGAGGAGTCCTACTCCCGGTAGGAGTAGGACTCCTCTGGCGCCGCCTCTAGGCCGCCACACCTCCCCTTGCTCCTTTATATATGGGCAGGGGGCACCCTAGACACACAACAATTGATCGCTTGATCTTTTAGCTGCAGGTGCGGTGCCCTCCACCATAGTCCACCTCGAGCACATCAGAAGCGGTGCTTAGGCGGCCTCGCGGTTTCGAGAACATCATCATCGCCACCACGCCGTCAGGTCGATTTAAAGTATCCCTCAACACTCGGCTGGATCGGAGTTCGAGGGACGCCATCGGGCTGAACGTGTCTTTGAACTCGGAGGTGCCGTGACGCTCGTACTTGATTGGTCGGATCGTGAAGACGACGACTACATCAATCACTGCGTTGTCTAACGCCTCGCTTTCCGGCCCACGAGGGTACGTGGACACACTCTACCCTCTCGTTGCTATGCATCACCATGATCTTGCGTGTGCGTAGGAAAATTTTAAATTACTATGTTCCCCAACAGTGGTATCAGAGCCTGGTTTTATGCGTAGATGTCATATGCACGAGTAGAACACAAGTGAGTTGTGGGCGATATAAGTCATAATCGCTACCAAAGATGTCATACTTTGGTTTTGGCGGTATTGTTGGATGAACCGCCCAGACCGACATTACGCCAGACGCTTACACGAGACTGGTTCTACCGACGCGCTTTGCACATTGTGTGGTCAAGCGGGTGCCGCTTTCTCCAACTTTAGTTGAACTGAGTGTATACGCCCGGTCCTTGCGAAGGTTAAAACAACACCAACTTGACAAACTATCGCTGTGGTTTTGATGCGAGGTAAGAACGGTTCTTGCTAAGTCCAGTAGCAGCCACGTAAAACTTGCAAACAACAAAGTAGAGGACGCCTAACTTGTTTTTGCAGGCATGTTGTGATGTGATATGGTCAAGACATGATGCTAAATTTTGTTGTATGAGATGATCATGTTTTATAAACCAAGTTATCGGCAACTGGCAGAGCCATATGGTTGTCGCTTATTGTATGCAATGCAATCGCTACTGTAATGCTTTACTTTATCACTAAGCGGTAGCGATAGTCGTAGAAGCATAAGATTGGCTTAGACGACAACGATGCTACAATGGAGATCAAGGTGTCGCACCGGTGACGATGGTGATCATGACGGTGCTTGGAGATGGAGATCACAAGCACAAGATGATGATGGCTATATCATATCACTTATATTGATTGCATGTGATGTTTATCTTTTATGCATATTATCTTGCTTTGATTGACAATAGCATTATAAGATGATCCTCACTAAATTATCAAAGTATAAGTGTTCTCCTGAGTATGCACCTAGAAAGTTCTTCGCGGCCGAGACACCACGTGATGATCGGGTGTGATAGGCTCTACGCTCAAATACAACGGTGCAAAACAGTTGCACACGCTGAATACTCGTGTTAAACTTGGACGAGCCTAGCATATAACAGATATGGCCTCGCAACACGGAGACCGAAAGGTCGAGCGTGAATCATATAGTAGATATGATCAACATAGTGATGTTCACCGCTGAAACTACTCCATCTCACGTGATGATCGGACATGGTTTAGTTGATATGGATCACGTGATCACTTAGAGGATTAGAGGGATGTCTATCTAAGTGGGAGTTCTTAAGTAATATGATTAATTGAACTTAAATTTATCATGAACTTAGTCCTCGTAGTATCAGCATTTCTATGTTGTAGATCAATAGCTCGCTGCTTTTGCTCCCCTGTTTTATTTTGATATGTTCCTAGAGAAAACTAAGTTGAAAGATGTTAATAGCAATGATGCGGACTTGGTCCGTGATCTGAGGATTAACCTCATTGCTACGCAGAAATATCATGTCCTTAATGCACCGCTAGGTGACAGAACTATTGCTGGAGCAGATGCAGACGTTATGAACATTTGACAAAAGCTCGGTATGATGACTACTTGATAGTTTAGTGCACCATGCTTTACGGCTTAGAATCGAGGCTTCAAAAGACGTTTTTGAAATGCCACGGAGCATATGAGATGTTCCAAGAGTTGAAATTAGTATTTCAGACTCATGCCCATGCTCGAAAGGTATGAGACCTTTCGACAAGTACTTTGCCTACAAGATGGAGGAGAATTGCTCACCTAGTGAGCATGTGCTCGTAATGTCCGAGTACTACAATCACTTGAATCAAGTGGGAGTTAATCTTCCAGATAAGATAGTGATTGATAGAGTTCTCTAGTCACTATCACCAAGTTACTAGAACTTCATGATGAACTATAATATGCAAGGGATAACGGAAACGATTCCCAAGCTCTTCGTGATGTCTTTGAAATCGGCGAAGGTAGAAATCAAGAAAAGCATCAAGTGTTGATGGTTGACAAGACCACTAGTTTCAAGAAAAGGGCAGAGGGAAGAAGGAACTTGAAGAAGAACAGAAGCAAGTTGTCGCCGAGTGAAGAAGCCCAAATCTGACCTAAGCCCGAGACTAAGTGCTTCTACTGCAAAGGGACTAGTCACTGGAAGGATAAGAAGGATGGCAAAGTGAACAAAGGTATATTTGATATACATGTTATTGATGTGTACTTTACTAGTGTTTATAGAAACCCCGCGGTATTTGATACTAGTTCAGTTGCTAAAATTAGTAACTCGAAACAGGAGTTGCAGAATGAATGTAAACTAGTTAAGAGTGAAGTGACGATGTGTATTGGAAGTAGTTCCAAGATTGATATGATCATCATCGCACACCCCTATACTTTCGGGATTAGTGTTGAACCTAAATAAGTGTTATTTGGTGTTTGCGCTGAGCATGAATATGATTTGATCATGTTTATTGCAATACGTTATTCATTTAAGTTAGAGAATAATTGTTGTTCTCATACATGAATAAAACCTTCTATGGTCATACACCCAATGAAAATGGTTGTTGGATCTCGATCGTAGTGATACACATATTCATAATATTGAAGCCAAAAGATGCAAAGTTAATAATGATAGTGCAACTTATTTGTGGCACTGCCATTTAGGTCATATTGATGTAAAGCGCATGAAGAAACTCCATGCTAATGGGATTTTGGAATCACTTGATTATGAATCACTTGATGCTTATGTAACCATGCCTCTTGGGCAAGATGACTAAAACTCCGCTTCTCGAACAATGGAGTGAGCAACTGACTTATTGGAAATAATACATACTGATGTATGCGGTCCGATGAGTGTTGAGGCTCATGGCAAGTATCGTTATTTTCTGACCTTCACAGATAATTTGAGAAGATATGGGTATATCTACTTGATGAAACATAAGTCCTAAACATTTGAAAAGTTCAAAGAATTTCAGAGTGAAGTAGAAAATCATCGTAATAAGAAAATAAAGTTTCTACAATCTGATCGTGGAGGAAAATATTTGAGTTCGAGTTTGGCCTTCAATTAAAACAATGTGTAATAGTTTCACATACTCATGCCACCTGGAACACCACAACATAATGGTGTGTCCGAACGTCATAACTGTACTTTATTGGATATAGTGCAATCTATGAAGTTTCTTGCCAGCCACCACTATCGCTTTGGGGTTATTCATTAGAGACAGCTGTATTCACGTTAAAAGGGCACCATCTAAATCTATTGAGACGACACCGTATGAACTGTGGTTTGGCAAGAAACCAAAGTTGTCGTTTCTTAAAGTTTGGGGTTGCGATGCTTATGTGAAAAGTTTCATCCTCGATAAGCTCAAACCCAAATCAGAGAAATGTGTCTTCATAGGATACCCAAAGGAGACAGTTGGGTACACCTTCTAGCACAGATCCGAAGGCAAGACATTCGTTGCTAAGAATGGATCCTTAGAGAAGGAGTTTCTCTCGAAAGAAGTGAGTGGGAGGAAAGTAGAACTTGATGAGGTAACTGTACTCTGCTCCATTATTGAAAGTAGTTCATCACGTAAATCTGTTCGTGACTCCTACACCAATTAGTGAGGAAGCTAATGATGATGATCATGAAACTTCAGATCAAGTTACTACCGAACCTCGAGGTCAACCAGAGTAAGATCCGCACTGTGAGTGGTACGGTAATCCTGCTCAGAGGTCATGTTACTTGACCATGATGAACCTCCATTTAACTATAAGGAAGCGATGATAAGCCCAGATTCCGCCAAATGGCTTGAGGCCATGAAATCTGAGATGGGATCCATGTATGAGAACAAAGTGTGGACTTTGGTTGACTTGCCCGATGATCGGTGATACGTCTCCAACGTATCTATAATTTTTGATTGCTCCATGCTACTTTATCTATTGTTTTGGACTATAATGGGCTTTATTCTCCACTTTTGTATTATTTTTGGGACTAACCTATTAACCGGAGGCCCAGCCTGCATTGATGTTTTTGCCTATTTCAAAGATTTCAAGAAACAGAATATCAAACGGAGTCCAAACGGAATGAAACCTTCGAACGTGATTTTCTCATCGTGATAAGACCCAGGAGACTTGGACCCTCCGTCAAGAAAGCCATGAGGCGGTCACGAGGTGGAGGAGCGCTACTGGCGCCGCCGCCTTTGTGGGCCCCTCGAGCTCCACCGACGCATCCTTCCTCCCATATATACCTAATGCACTCAATAGACCGTAGACGGAGCCAAAACCTAATTCCACCATTGCCAGACCTTCCTCAGATCCACGAGATCCCATCTTGTGGCTCCTGCTCCTAGCTCACGGAGAGGGCATCCACCACGGAGGGCTTCTACATCAACACCATAGCCCTCCAATGAAGTGTGAGTAGTTTACTTCAGACCTTCGGGTCCATAGCTAGTAGCTAGATGGCTTCTTCTCTTTTTGGATCTCAATACAATGTTCTCCCCTCTCGTGGAGATCTATTCATGTAATCTTCTTTTGTGGTGTGTTTGTTGAGACCGATGAATCGTGGGTTTATGATCCAGCTTATCTATGAATAATATTTGAATCTTCTCTGAATTCTTTTTATGTATGATTGAGTTATATTTGCAAGTCTCTTCAATTATCCGCTTGGTTTGGCCAACTAGATTGGTAGTTCTTGCAATGGGAGAAGTGCATGGCTTTGGGTTCAATCTTGCGGTGTCCTTACCCAAAGGATGTAAAGGGTTGCAAGGCACGTATTGTATTGTTGCCATCGAGGATAACAAGATGGGGTATTTATCATATTGCATGAATTTATTCCTCTACATCATGTCATCTTGCTTAAGGTAATCTGTTTTTAACTTAATACTCTAGATGCATGCTGGATAGTGGTCGATGAGTGGAGTAATAGTAGTAGATGCGTAATCGCTTCGATCTACTTGTCACGGATGTGTTGCCTATATACATGATCATACCTAGATAACCTCATAACTATGCTCAATTCTATCAATTGCTCAACAAGAATTTGTTCACCCACCGTAGAATACTTATGCTCTTGAGAGAAGCCACTAGTGAAACCTATGGCCCCCGGGTCTATTCTCATCATATCAATCTCCATCACTCTATTTACTTGCTTTGCTTTTACTTTTTACTTTGCATCTTTATATAAAAAATACCAAAAGTATTATCTCTATCAGATCTCACTCTCGTAAGTGACCGTGAAGGGATTGACAACCCCTAAGCGTTGGTTGCGAAGTTGCTATCGTGGTTGTGCAGGTACGAGGGACTTCCGCGTGACCCCCTCATCGGATTGATACCTTGGTTCTCAAAAACTGAGGGAAATACTTACGCTACTGTGCTGCATCACCCCCTCCTCTTCAGGGAAAACCAACGCAAGCTCGAGACGTAGCAATCGGCAAGCCATAGAAAATAAATGTATCTTAAAGAGTATGTTCCGCACCAGAGTGGTACGGTAATCCTATTCTGGAGTTCATGTTACTTGACCATGACGAACCTACAAACTATGAGGAAGCGATGATGAGCCCAGATTCCGCGTAATGGCTTGAGGCCATGAAATCTGAGATGGGATCCATGTATGAGAACAAAGTGTGGATTCTTGGTTGACTTGCCCGATGATCGGCAAGCCATAGAAAATAAATGGATCTTCAAGAGGAAGATGGACGCCGATAGTAGTGTTACTATCTACAAAGCTAGAATTGTTGAAAAAGGTTTTGACAAAGTTCAAGGTGTTGACTACGATGAGATTTTCTCTACCGTAGCGATGCTTAAGTCTGTCCGAATCATGTTAGCAAATTGCCACATTTTATGAAATCTGCAAATGGATGTCAAAACTACGCTCCTTAATGGATTTCTTAAAGAAGAGTTGTATATGATGCAACCAGAAGGTTTTGTCGATCCTAAAGGTGTTAACAAAATGTGCAAGCTCCAAATGATCCATCTATGGACTGGTGCAAGCATCACGGAGTTGGAATATACGCTTTGATGAGTTGTTCAAAGCATATAGTTTTATACGCACTTGCAAAGTGAAGCCCAGATTTACAAGAAAGTGAGTGGGAGCACTACAACATTTCTGATAAGTGTATGTGAATGACATATTGTTAATCCGAAATAATGTATAATTTTCTGGAATACATAAAGGAGTATTTGAAAGGAGTTTTTTTTTCAAAGAAGACCTCGGTGAAGCTGCTTACATATTGAGCATCAAGATCTATAGAGATAGATCAAGACGCTTGATAAAATTTTTCAATGAGTACATACCTTGACAAGATTTTGAAGTAATTGTAAATGGAACAGTCAACGAAATAAGTTCTTGCCTGTGTTATAAGGTGTGAAATTGAGCAAGACTCAAAGCCCGACCACGGCAGAAGATAGAAAAAGAATGAAAGTCATTCCCTATGCCTCAGCCATAGGTTCTACAGAGTATGCCATGATGTGTACCAGATCTATTGTATACCCTACCACTGAGTTTGGCAAGGGAGTACAATAGTGATCTAGGAGTAGATCACTGGACAGCGGTCAAAATTATCCTTAGTGGAATAAGGAGATGTTTCTGGATTATGGAGGTGACAAAAGGTTCATCATAAAGGGTTACGTCAATGCAAGTTTTTGACACTGATCCAGATGACTCTAAGTCTCAATCTGGATATATATTGAAAGTGGGAGCTATTAGCTAGAGTAGCTCCGTGCAGAGTATTGTAGACATAGAATTTGCATAATACTTACTTACGGATCTGAATGTGATGCAGACCTGCTCACTAAAATTATCTCACAAGCAAAACATGATCACACCTAAGTACTCTTTGGGTGTTAATCACATAGCGATGTGAACTAGATTACTGACTCTAGCAAATCCTTTGGGTGTTGGTCACATATCGATGTGAACTATGGGTGTTAACCACATAAAGATGTGAACTATTGATGTTAAATCTCATGGTGATGTGAACTAGATTATTGACTCTAGTGCAAGTGGGAGACTGAAGGAAATATGCCCTAGAGGCAATAATAAAGTTATTATTTATTTCCTTATATCATGATAAATGTTTATTATTCATGCTAGAATTGTATTAACCGGAAACATAATACTTGTGTGAATACATAGACAAACAGAGTGTCACTAGTATGCCTCTACTTGACTAGCTCGTTGACCGAAGACGTGTCTCGGTCATGTCTACATAGTTCTCGAACCCGTAGGGTCCGCACGCTTAAAGTTTCGATGATAGTTATATTGTGAGTTTATATGTTTTGATGTACCGAAGGTTGTTCGGAGTCTCGGATGTGATCACGGACATGATGAGGAGTCTCGAAATGGTCGAGACATGAAGATTGATATATTGGAAGCCTATATTTGGATATCGGAAGTGTTTCGGGTGAAATCGGGATTTTACAGGAGTACCGGGAAGTTACCGGAACCCCCCGGGGGCTTAATGAGCCATAGTGGGCCTTGTGGAGAAGAGGAGAGGCGGCCAGGGCAGGGCCGCGCGCCCCTCCGCCACTAGTCCGAATAGGACAAAGAGAGGGGGGCGGCGCCCCCCCTTTCCTTCCTCTCTCCCTCCTCTTTCCCCCTCCACTCCTAGTCCAACTAGGAAAAGGGAGGGAGTCCTACTCCCGGTAGGAGTAGGTCTCCTCCTGGCGCGCCCCCTCTAGGCCGGCCACACCTCCCCCCTTGCTCCTTTATATACGGGGGCAGGGGGCACCCTAGACACACGACAATTGATCATTTGATCTTTTTAGCCGTGTGCGGTGCCCCCCTCCACCATAGTCCACATCGATAATATAGTAGCGGTGCTTAGGCGAAGCCCTGAGACGATAGAACATCATCATCGCCACCACGCCATCGCAGTCGACGTAAACTCGCCCTCAACACTCGGCCGACCGGAGTTCGAGGGACGCCATCTACCGAACGTGGTGCTAAACTTGTAGGTGCCAGACGTTCGGGTACTTGATCCGTCGGATCGTGAAGACGCACGACTACATCAACTGCTACAGTAAACGCTTCCGCTTTCGGTCTACGAGGGTACTTGGACACACTCTACCCTCTCGTTGCTATGCATCACCATGATCTTGCGTGTGGGTGGAAAATTTTGAAATTACTACGTTCCCCAACAATTACCCCCTGGTATCTCGAGGATATCAACCCATTGCACTTCATCTTATGAATTTCTGATGAAGTAGTACCTTTCCCCGTCATAATCACTTCATGGGTTCTGGGTTGTCATCAATCTAGAATGCCGATTAGTGAATCGAATCTGCACTATAATTCAGTACCTTCTAGTACTTTGTTGTTGAGGAGTTTAATGCTCCATCACGTCATTCCTAGCCTGATCGGCTATGTTCATTATTGTGCCAAAATTTTAAACTGTGCTACCTGGTCCTTCTTCCCGTAGCACAATTTTGGACGATGAGACAACCTTACGCCGATCTTCCTCATCGTATCATTTGCCTTGAACACCAAGGTTGATTTTGAGTTTGTGTCATACCCTTGGTTCCAATAACCTTTCGCCTCATCATTCCTTTGACTTGATGTCATCGCCGATCGATTACATCTTCATGAAATCTCGTGACAAATGTGTCATGAACATCATCAACATTCTGAGCTCTTCCAAGATATCTATCGAATTCTTGATGAGAAATACCACCCTTTGCTCTCGATGATTTGTGTTATCATCGCACCACTTTATTTCCTTTTCGTTCAACACAAAATTGTTCGTGCTTTGTGTTATACCTTGAGATCCTTGCTATCCAGCAATTGTTCTTCTTTACCTTGGAGTATTACCATATTTTATGTCAAGAATGTCGTGAGAATTTCACCATCTCTTATGAATTCTTGGTACAAGTGATACTTCCTACCATCTCAATTCATTCCTTGGTCCCTGTGTTGTTTGTAACCGAAAAACCGACAATTGAACTATGATGTGCGAAGTAAAAAGTTATAGTAACCCTGTTGCTTTGAAATTAATGGTCGACATTACATTCTTAGGCCATTGGTTATCGAATCACCATTCTAAGATTGATCGTACTACCTAAGCCCATATTTCGGGTGCACCTTTCAGCCAATGTTTAATTGTGTATGTTTTTCCTCTAGCATATATCATTATATCATTTGATATGACAAATGCTATCTCCTTGTTCACATAATTGTGGAAATCCATCTTTTTGGAAATCTCGATGATATGTCGCTGAGTCCATCAGCCACCTCCTCATCCTCTCCTTGGTTTAATGTCAACTCGGTTTCGAACTTGCTTCCATCGCTCATTTCCCGAGAACCTTAAAATGTCTTTAAGGCCAACTATTGTTGCACCTTTTCTTCTCGGGCATCCTGAGTCTGAGGTATCCTGACACCAATCAGATCTAAATCTCGGTCAGATATGATGGTTGGAACACATTTCCAAGAGTTATAACACTGGTCTTTATATGACTCGGTAAGGTGATGACATGCCTAGCACACCTGGCCGGAGAACCTATTGTTATAGTTTCCTATTTAGCAAGGTTAACCATTCTTCCATGAGGAAATCGTAAGACTTATTCTATATGTTGTTCCTGATGAATCCTTTGTGTATCCAAGTTCGACCTTTTCTTGAAGACCATGTCAATGCTATCTCGAAGCTTGTCTGTGGTACTCCGATTTTCAACAAGAACATTTGAAGCCCAATGCTAAATGTTTCTTGCTCAATTATCCAAACACTGTTGTATGGGTAATGGCATTAAATTTATCTCCCCTTACTTAAATGGTTTTCTACTTTATATCCTGTCATGGATATCTTGCTCTGCTTGTCGTTGGGAAGGAAATACCCTTGAAATATGTGTTTAAACACATTTTCCTTTCCATTGCTCTGTTGAAACTGATAATCATATTTTCCTTTCCAATGTTTGGTTTGACCTTTCTAGTGATATATATGATCTAAGCAGTAATATTCTCTTGCTTATGTAAGCACCCCGGTGTACAATTTTGTCAGCAACACCCTGTTACTATTGTTGATGACATTCCGGTAGCCACAGATGGACAAGAACTTTGCCTATTGGTCCGCCTCGTTCAACGAAAGGTGAAAAATGGTTCTCTTCATCCCTCGCCCTTGGTACCGATGTTGTTGCTGACATAACTGACAGGAGATACTCTGACCTGCCTTGCTATCTTGACCGTGCAAATTGATTAGCGCCTTTCAAGGCTACCGTTAACCCACTTGGTGGGCCCATAACCACAGTTCCACATGATCGAAACCCGACTCTCCTGTGACACCCTGCTTTCTAAAGTTATTCCTCACGCTATTTCAGATGAAAGGTCACGAGCCACCTTCCTATTGATCTATTCTGGTATCAGGCACAATACTTATTCCTATTGCTCTGAACCACTTTCACCCTATGTTTCAGGCAATGAACGGTTGCCTACCCGCTTGGAGCTTCTTGTTGCCCATCCTTACCTTGCTCTCGATAACTTTCTTGAATTTCAACTCGAGAGATGCCTCTATGCCACGTTCCCTGAGATAGCCCCCTGTGTACCTAACATATGTTGAGCTCCGCCCTTCCCGAAGTTTTCCCCTTAGCTTTCCGTAGTACGATGGAGATCCTCGAGGAAGAATGACGACTTCATCAGATGACCAGAAGCGCATAAATGAAGACGCTAATGTAATGGATCGACCTCATCGAGAAGAGCAACCAACACCAAGAAAACCAATTAGAATTTCGTAACCAAATCCCTTCCCTCTTACTCCCGCTCCTAAATCTCGGGATGAGATTTCTTATAGTGGAGGAGAATTGTGACGCCCGGGTAATTAAGCTACAATAACCCTATGCTAATGATGCCATGTCACCTCCGTTACCGTTGCTAATCTCTCGTTAGTTCAAAAATCGGTTCAAAATTCAAATTCAAAATATGGCAAACAACAAAAGTATTCAAACATTAAAACAAAAATGTTCGGACTGTGCCAAATATTACATAGGTAATTATAGTGAAGAAAACACATGTTTAGAAAATTCTAAGATGCTCTAAAATAAATAAAACAGAAAACGGGAAAAGAATAAAAAGCAGAAAACAAATCTAACAAAAGAAAAACCAAAAACCTCGTCGGGTTTTGGCACACCGGCCACTCAGCCAACCAGCCGCCCAGCCACGCCCACCCCACTCCTTATCCCCCACCCCGGCCAAACCCTAACCCACCGACACCCCACTCCCCCACGCCGCCTCCTCTCCCGATCCAGACGGATCGGGATCACACGCCGCTGGCTCGATAACGGTGGCGCCGCCGACCACCGCCGCCCGGAGCGCCTCGCCACTGGCTGGATCGCTGCTGCCCCTGCTGCCCTTCCCACGCCCGCTGCCATTTTCCCCTACGCACCACGGAGGCCAATCCTCGCCTCTTTCCTCCCGTTTAGTCGCCAGACTGACCGTCCGCCAGAAGCTCCGCCGCGCCACCACGGTCCCGATCAAGGCCGCCGATCACCAGCACTTCGACATACCGCCGCACGCATTGCTGCTTCAGCCACGGCCACGCCGCCGCACCTACCCGCCGAGCCTCGCCCCACCTCACGCTGTCGCCGTGACGCCGCCGTCTGCTGCTAGCTCTGGCCTGGTTGCCACGATAGCCTCCGCGCCGCCCAGACTCGCAGCCGCCGCCACACGACCGCGCCTCGCCATCAAGCGAAGCGCCGATCGCCGTGGCTCGCCCCACCGTCAAGGCTTTTGCTCACCGACCGCCAGCGCCCCCTCTTCGCCGCTGGCCAAGGCCGCCGCCGCCGCTGCTCCACGCCGGGCGCCTAACGCCTGCACGCGCCTGCTCGCCGCACTCCGCTTAAGGCTTATCTAAAAAGCTTCAACCCGATAAGCTCGAACCCAAATCGGAGAAATGTGTCTTCATAGGATACCCAAAAGAGATCAAGTACACCTTCTATCACAGATCCGAAGGCAAGATCTTTGTTGCTAAGAATGGATCCTTTCTGGAGAAGGAGTTTCTCTTGAAAGAAGTGAGTGGGAGGAAGGTTGAACTTGATGAGGTAATTGTACCTTCTCCCAAATTGGAAAGTATTTCTTCACTGAAATCAGTTCAAGTGATGCTTACACAAATTAGTGAGGAAGCTTAATGATGATGATCATGAAGCTTCAGATTAAATTACTACCGAACCTTGTAGGTCAACCAGAGTACGTTCCATACCAGAGTGGTACGGTAATCCTATTCTGGAGTTCATGTTACTTGACCATGACTAACCTACAAACTATGAGGAAGCGATGATGAGCCCAGATTCCGCGTAATGGCTTGAGGCCATGAAATCTGAGATGGGATCCATGTATGAGAACAAAGTGTGGACTTTGGTTGACTTGCCCGATGATCGGCAAGCCATAGAAAATAAATGGATCTTCAAGAGGAAGATGGACGCTGATAGTAGTGTTACTATCTACAAAGCTAGACTTGTGGGAAAAGGTTTTTGATAAAGTTCAAGGTGTTGACTACGATGAGATTTTCTCACTCGTAGGGATGCTTAAATCTGTCCTAATCATAAAGTTAGCAAATTGCCACATTTTATGAAATCGCAAATGGATGTCAAAACTACATTCCTTAATGGATTTCTTAAAGAAGAGTTGTATATGATGCAACCAGAAGGTTTTGTCGATCCTAAAGGTGCTAACAAAATGTGCAAGCTCCAGCGATCCATCCATGGACTGGTGCAAAGCATCTCAGAGTTGGAATACACGCTTTGATGAGTTGATCAAAGCATGTAGTTTATATATACGCTTTGATGAGTTGATCAAAGCATATAGTTTTATACAGACTTCATGATGAAGCCTGTATTTACAAGAAAGTGAGTGGGAGCACTACAACCTTTCTGATAAGTATATATGAATGACATATTGTTGATCGGAAATGATGTAGAATTTTCTGGAAAGCATAAAAGGAGTGTTTGGAAGTAGTTTTTCAAATAAAAACCTCGATGAAGCTGCTTACATATTGAGCATCAAGATCTATAGAGATAGATCAAGAAACTTGATAAGTTTTTTCAATGAGTACATACCTTGACAAAATTTTGAAGTAGTTCAAAATGGAACAATGAAGAAGGATTTCTTGCTCAGATTGCAAGGTGTGAAATTGAGTAAGACTCAAAGCCCGACCACAAATGTAAGATAGAAAGAGAATGAAAGTCATTCCCTATGCCTCAGCCATAGGTTCTATAAAGTATGCCATGTTGTGTACCAGATCTATTGTATACCCTACACTGAGTTTGGCAAGGGAGTACAATAGTGATCTAGGAGTAGATCACAGGACAACGGTCAAAATTATCCTTAGTGGAATAAGGACATGTTTCTCGATTATGGAGGTGACAAAAGGTTCATCGTAAAGAGTTACGTCGATGCAAGCTTTGCCACCGGGTCCGATGACTCTAAGTCTCGATCTAGATACATATTGAAAGTGGGAGCAATTAGCTAGAGTAGTTCCGTGCAAGAGCATTGTTGACATAGAAATTTGCAAAATACATACGGATCTAAATATGGCATACCCGTTGTCTAAACTTCTCTCACAAACAAAACATGATCACACCTTAGTACTCTTTGGGTGTTAATCACATGGCGATGTGAACTAAGATTACTGACTCTAGTAAACCATTTGAGTGTTGGTCACATGGCGATGTGAACTATGGGTGTTAATCACATGGTGATGTGAACTATTGGTGTTAAATCACATGGCGATGTGAGCTAGATTATTGACTCTAGTGCAAGTGGGAGACTGAAGGAAATATGCCCTAGAGCAATAATAAAGTTGTTATTTATATTTCCTTATATCATGATGAATTGTATTAACCGGAAACTTAGTACATGTGTGAATACATAGACAAACAGAGTGTCACTAGTATGCCTCTACTTGACTAGCTCGTTGAATCAAAGATGGTTAAGTTTCCTAGCCATAGACATAAGTTGTCATTTGATTAACGGGATCACATCATTAGAGAATGATGTGATTGACTTGACCCATTCCGTTAGCTTAGCATTTGATCGTTTAGTATATTGCTATTGCTTTCTTCATGACTTATACATGTTTCTATGACTATGAGATTATGCAACTCCCGAATACCGGAGGAACACTTTGTGTGCTACCAAACGTCACAACGTAATTCAGGTGATTATAAAGGTGTTCTACGTGTGTCTTCGATGGTACTTGTTGAGTTGACATAGATCAAGATTAGGATTTGTCACCCGATTGCTCGGAGAGGTATCTCTGGGCCCTCTCGGTAATGCACATCAATATAAGCCTTGCAAGCAATGTGACTAATGAGTTAGTTATGGATGATGCATTACGGAACGAGTAAAGAGACTTGCCGGTAATGAGATTGAACTAGGTATTGAGATACCGACGATCGAATCTCGGGCAAGTAACATACCGATGACAAAGGGAACAACGATGTTGTTATGTGGTTTGACCGATAAAGATCTTCGTAGAATATGTAGGAGCCAATATGAGCATCCAGGTTCCGCTATTGGTTATTGATCGGAGACGTGTCTCGGTCATGTCTACATAGTTCTCGAACCCGTAGGGTCCGCATGCTTAACGTTCGGTGACGATCGTATTATGAGTTTATGTGTTTTGATGTACCGAAGGTAGTTCGGAGTCCCGGATATGATCACAAACATGACGAGGAGTCTCGAAATGGTGGAGACATAAAGATAGATATAATGGACGACAATATTTGGACATCGGAATGGTTCCGGGTGAGATCGGGCATTTACCGATGTACCGGGAGGTTATATGGGCCTTATTGGGCCATAGTGGGAGAGAGGAGAAGGGAGCAAAGGAGGGGGCGCGCCCCCCAAGCCCAATCCGAATTGGGAAGGGGGCCGCCCCCCCTTTCGTTCCTCCTTCCTCCCCTTCCTTCTCTCCTAATCCAACTAGGGAAGGGGGGGGGGGATCCTACTCCCCTTGGGGCGCGCCTAGGAGGCCGACCCCTACCCCTCCTCCACTCCTTTATATACGGGGGAGGGGCACCCCATAGACACACAAGTTGATCATTGATCTTTTAGCCATGTGTGGTGCCCCACTCCACCATAATCCACCTCGGTCATATCGTCGTAGTGCTTAGGCGAAGCCCTGCACCGATAGCTTCATCATCACCATCATCACGCCGTTGTGCTAATGAAGCTCTTCCCCGACACTCTACTGGATCGTGAGTTCGTGGGACGTCACCGAGCCGAACGTGTGCAGATCGCGGATGTGTCGTACCTTCGGTGCTAGGATCGGTCGATCATGAAGACGTACGACTACATCAACCGCATTGTCATAACGCTTCCGCTTACGGTCTACGAGGGTACGTGGACAATACTCTCCCCTCTTGTTGCTATGCATCACCATGATCTTGTGTGTGCGTAGGAATTTTTTTAAAATTACTACGTTCCCCAACACTCTCTTCTACATGCTGCAAGATGGAGGCTGCCAGAAGCGTAGTCTTCGACGGGACTAGCTATCCCCCTCTTATTCTGGCATTCTGGAGTTCAGCCCACCGATATTGCCCCTTTACACAGATACCCATGCATATGTAGTGTAGATCCTTACTTGCGACTACTTTGGATGAGTACTCACGGTTGCTTTGCTCCCCCCCTTTCCCCTTTTCCTTTCTTCCTGGTTGTCGCAACTAGATGCTGGAGCCTAGGAGCCAGACGCCACCGTCGATTTACTTAATTCCTACTACATCGGAGGTGCCTACTACTACGCAAGGTGCCGCGGACAACGACCAGGAGTAGTTTAGGAGGATCCCAGGAAGGAGGACTGCGCCTCTTTCTATCTGTATCCCAGTTTGTGCTAGCCATCTTATGGCAACTTGTTTAACTTATGTCTGTACTCAGGTATTGTTGTTTCCGCTGACTCGTCTATGATCGAGCTCATGTATTCGAGCCCTCGAGGCCCCTGGCTTGTAATATGATGCTTTTATGACTTAGATTTTATTTTTAGAGTTGTGTTGTGATATCTTACCGTGAGTCCCTGATCTTGATCGTACACGTTTGCGTGTATGATTAGTGTACGATTGAATGGGGGCGTCACAAATTTGATGTATCAAAAAAACATGGTGGTGACGATGCCACCATCCTCTCAATTTATAGCAAAATCAAAAGAAGGTTCCAGCAAAAAAAGAAGTAGTTCCAGCAAAAATCAAAGGAGGTTCTAGCAAAACACAAAAATGTTCATAAAAAATAGAACGGGGATGGTAGAAAAAAATGGCTTGTAGCAATAAAAATGGGTAGATCTAGCAAAAAAAACCTGGTTCCAGCACAAACTCGTCGCTACCGTGGCCGATTGCAGCTTGGCCATGGCGACTGAGGAACCATGGCTGCGGCGGCCATGGAGGCATCAAGGTGCCGGCGAACAAGGCGACGAGCACAGCCCTGGCTGCGAGCGACCATGGAGAGGGGTGCATCCGCGTCTGCGATCAACACACGACTCAAACGAAGCCTATTAGGCGATGATTACCAGCTGCGGGCGACCATGGCGACGAGCACCGCCCCTGGCTGTGGGTAGGATGGGAAGAAAGATGCAGTAGGATATAGATGGGGATGAACAATAAGGGATAAGAATGCGGGTCATGGGCGGTGCGTGGCCCCCAACAGCCATACGTTTTGATTGTGGGAGATGGGGCTAATCGAGGCGCTTTGATTGTCAGTAGATGGAACGACCCATGCGTGACCGGCGAAAGGCTCGGCTGGCGTGCCTGGTATAGACGTTTTCCTTTTTGTACAACTTACGTGTTTACTTATTTCATCACTAAACTTTACACATATATAATATACATCCATATGATCACGCAAAATTCTTTTCGCAGTCAAAATAGTGTTGCTCATTGTCTAGTTAATATTGGTCGGTCTGGAGGTAGCACTGCTTGTTAGCTGCACGATGTTCCAGACAGTGTTTCTAGCTTTGTATTAGGAGAGTTTAACCCTATTCTAGATGAATAAATCCATTACTTCCCCCACAAAATTATTTTCAGGATTTTTTGAAATTTTTAAATAAACTTTTTAAAGTATTTAAAATAAGGTCCTCCAATTCCAAAAACCGACTCTCCTAACCAAACTGGCTACTACAGACTGATATGCAAGCCCTTGTTTTTATCTTTGAAACAGGAAGGTTTCCGTTGGAATTCAGAACAACAACATGCTTCTGAGCAACTAAAACATGCTTCTGAGCAACTAAAACATGCTATGGTTAATTCCCCTGTCCCGACCCTGCCTGATTTCCCTAGGCCATGGACCCGAGTAGCCTAGCGCGAAAGCTGAGGTCGCTGTGCTTCGCGGGGGAGCTCTCTCGGGCCGTGAGCCTCCTCCACCGGAGCGCCGTGTGCGCCGTCTCGAGCACCTACTCTCTTCTGCTGCAAGAGTGCGTGAACCGGAGGGACGCGAGGCTCGGCAAGCGGATCCACGCGCGCATGGTCTCCACCGGCTTCAGATGCAGCGACTACATGGCCACCAAGCTGCTGATCTTCTATGCGAAGATCGGGGAGCTCGGCGTCGCCCGGGACCTGTTCGACGGAATGCCGCGGAGGGACGTCGTGGCGTGGAACGCGATGATATCCGGGTGCACGCGCGGGCGCGAGGAGGCGCAGGCGGTGGACATGTTTGGTCTGATGCGGGCGGAGGAGCTGAGGCCGGACCAGTTCACGTTCGCGTCGGTGCTCTGCGCGTGCGCCAAGATGGCCGCGCTGGACCACGGCCGGCGCGTGCACGGCGTCATGGTCAAGTCCGCCGTCGCCGCCGTCAACGTGTTCGCCAACAGCGCGCTCGTCGACATGTACCTCAAGTGCAGCAGCGCCGAGGACGCGCGCCGGGCGTTCGCGGCCGCGCCGGAGCGGAACGTCACCATGTGGACCGCGCTCATCTCCGGGCACGGCCAGCACGGCCACGTGCGCGAGGCGCTGGCGCTCTTTGACGAGATGACGCACGACGGGTTCCCGCCGAACGACGTGACGTTCCTCGCTGTGCTCTCGGCCTGCGCGCACGGCGGGCTCGTCGATGAGGGTCTGAGGCACTTCTCGTCCATGCCGTCGGACTACGGGTTCAGCCCGAAGGGCGCGCACTACGCGGCGGTGGTCGACATGCTCGCTAGGGTCGGCAGGCTCCGCGACGCCTACGAGCTTGTCAAGAACCTGCCGGACTGTCAGGAGCACTCGGTGGTCTGGGGCGCGCTGCTGGGCGCCTGCAGGAAGCACGGCGACGTGGGGCTGGTCGAGCTTGCCGCGCAGCGCTTCTTTCGGCTGCAGCGGGGGAATGCCGGCAAGTACGTCGTCCTCGCGAACACGTATGCTGCCTGCGACATGTGGGACAGCGTGGCTGGTATGCACGAGGCCATGAAGTCGCTCGGCATTCGGAAGGACCCTGCTTGGAGCGCCGTCGAGGTCCAGGGGAAGAAGCACATCTTCCTCGCCAGAGACACATACCACGACGAGAGTTGGGAGATATACGAGGCCTGCAATGCCTTGGCCCGCTCGATCAACGAGCAATCTTTGCGAGTGTGAGCTATGGTGGACACTGGACAGCATCGGCAATCGCTGCTGGTCGGAGATGTTAATAAATCCTTGTGATTTGTTGATTGACGATGCTGGCCTTGTCGTTTGTCAGCAATTAAGCTGTATCCATGGACTGACAGGCAGTACTGGCAGTACCATCTGAAGGGGATGTTTCTGAATGGAACAGCACAGTCGGTCGTTCGGACAAGAGATAGAACAGCTGATTTCTCTGGAGGCAACAAACTCAGGTCAGCTAGTGCCATACTAACTCTGTTTCCAACAACAGTTGCCTGAATGAAACTTTCCCAAATGTTTATTGCACTTCACATTGACAGGGGAGATATAAATTATGGGTAAAAACTGAAGATAAACAAGTAGATTATCCATATAGTATTTCAGGTGGGCAAAGTTGAGGCACCCGAGACTATTTATTCCTCTTCCCACAACAAACCTTGCCTGCTAAGACTGAATGAACAAACTCCCTTATGTTATTCTTTTCGACAAACAATTAAACCTCAGCAATCTACTGCGGTAATGCAGAGGCTCTAACAAGCCTTCTTGTTCATCACCCAAGTAATGTGCTTCACAGCACATGCCTATCAGCTAAAACAAACCTATATATCTATCTATGTCCTCTCTTCCAGTGCTGTTACACTGAATCTTTCTGGACAACATTACACCATGAACGGAGAGCATTATCAGTTGGGGACAAGTGTCCCAACAAAGCCCACACCGACGACAAAGAAAGCGATGGATTGCATGAAGAGAAAGATATAGTAATATCTTTTGCCAAACAAAAGGTCATAACTTCCACAAAAGAAGATATAGGCTGCAACACCAAGCTCCAAAAGCTGCAACCTGATTCCATATTAAAGTTTAGGTATGAGAGTTGAGAGATGCACATGAGTAAGCCAATTATGATAATGTACCTTTCTCTTATCCGCATTCGCAGCTTCTTGGTAACTTTGCTTTGTACTTTCATCTTCAGAACATCACCAAGCTTTTCTGTCACCACCCACTCATTCACCCTCCCTAACTCCAGTAGACCACTGAAGGTCGCCTTTGTTCTATGCAATGACATGACATTCTCAAACAGTACCCAAAAGATAACCAAGTGAAAAGACCTGCATCAATTGATGATTTCTCATGTTAATACACATGTGTCGAAGTCAGGAGGTTTAGGTTCATCGACTTTTTACACAAATTGCATAGATGTTTAGATGAGTGGTACCTTGGAGTCCCAACAGCATTGAGAAGGGTGATAACGGTTGGAATGTAGAAGTAACCCCACCTTGGTATCTCAACCTCGGGAATAAAAACTGTCGCTGGGATAACAAGGCAGTAAAACACAGACGTCAAAATGTGCCCGATTATCTTGCGCACGAAAAAGAAGTTGTAGATGACGTAGATTTTCTTCCAAAGCGACACTTTCTGCATCACGATCAATAGCTTGTTAGCAATAAATTTTATCTGTAACAGAAATTTCAAAATATACTAGCTTGGTGCAAGTTACCTGATTTTTGACAATCTCCATCAACATTTTCCTGAACAGATTTGCAGGCCCGCACGACCATCTATGTTGCTGGTACCGAAATGCCTTGAACGTACTTGGGAGCTCACTTTTTACCTGAAACAACATTTACAAGTTGAGCACATGGTTCATACAAGGAGTGCAAAGTGATGCAGTGGTTTACCCTGAGATCACCAAGGTACACAAACTTCCATCCCTTGAGGCTTGCTCGGACTGCCAGGTCCATGTCTTCAACCGTGGTTCGGTCCTTCCAGCCACCTGCCTCATTCAGAGCAGATATGCGCCACACACCAGCGGTTCCTGTTCAGCAAGTATTTTGATGTTAAGAAGAAGGATCAGGTGGTGCAAAGTGTGACTGCTGGCTGCTGCTAAAAATCCATGTTCAAGTATGTACTACTATCTGTTAGTTACTCCAGGAAAATATATATGGGAAATTTGATCCTTCAGTTGTGTTATTATCTCTATCAACCTTAGAGTTTTTTCTGGATCTTTTTCCTCGGTTAGACCTAGAGCTTCCTAACATCAAACTCGTTGGCGCAATTGATTATCTGTCTAATGGTAACTCTGATCATGTTGCAACCTATGCTTGTTCTAGTAATACTATTGTGTCCCTTGGTTTCCTAGTATTGTCTTGTGGAGGAGCTGACACAGAGGGCAATTGCATACGATTTTCTCTGACAATGTGATTTGGTGCCATGTTTCCTTTTTCTTATCCATAGTACTACTTATCCGTCCCATATATCAGAGCATTTTTAAGACTACACTAGTGTCAAAACGCCTTATATCATGGGGCGGAGGGAGTACATAGGAAAAAGAGACATAAGCATACAATTGGTAAAAGGAAACACGGAGGCCTCACAAATGAAAATGGTGACATTCATATATTAAGTAGATCAAATGTTTACCATTGAAGCCAAAGAAGGCATAAGCTGAGGAACCCACTTCTTGCTCCACCTTGAAGTGATAGTCCAAGGACATCTCCTGCATCCTTGTCATCAAGCACTCATTTGCATTCACTGCTCACCATCACAGAAGCAGCAGCAGCAAGTGAAATGTCATCACCATGCAGTATAGAATTTCAGCCAAAACAAGAAGGGATGCCAGTGGCGACGTACCAAATACCCAGCGGGCCTGGACGAGGGCGATCTCGGGGTTGTGGATGAGGAAGGGCATGGCGCGGTTCAGGTAGTCCGACTCGGGCTGGAAGTCGGCGTCGAAGATGACCACAAAGTCGCAGTCCTTGACGTAGCCGTGCTTCATGCCTTCCTTGAGCGCGCCGGCCTTGTACCCGCGCCGGTTGTCCCGGATCTCGTACTTGATGTTCACTCCCTTCTTCGCCCACCGCTGGCACTCCACTTGCACCAGCTCCTGCGCCGTGATATACGTGATCGCGAACAAATCATCAGGACCCGTGCATATGCATGCATGCAGTTCACGTTAATGGTAAGTTGGTTTCGTTCTCTTTTTTCTGAAAAGGAACAGATCTATTATAAAAGTTCATCGGAAGTATAAAGCAGCTCAAACATAATAAAAATTACATCCAAATTTTGAGACCACCCGACGACCACTATTGTGGTCAGAACGAGCTGTGGTCGTTATTCCTTTACCGGAGCCGTCTTCTTCTTGTCGATGACAACTGGGAAGTATTTGTGCACGTGCAATTGTAATAGAAACAACAATGCGTGTGCGTGTGCATGTAATGCGTGGTATTAATTCGAGAAACAACTGCACGTGTACCGATATGCTAAGTGCGTCAGTGCGTGTATACATTCTTGTGCTTGCTGCAGTCAGAACCAATTTCCTTTTCTGAAGAAACCACGCTAAAAGGAAAGTCTGGACTACCACAATCTTATGCAGACCAGAAATGTGCTGGAAACTATGCCATATAACTTGACAAGCAGTGTACAAAGAATAGCAGCAGAGAGGGATAAATATGGTTCGTGCGCGTATGCCTATTCGGTTTACCTTGATGGCGGGGTCCGTGGAGTCGTCCAGCACCTGGATGACGATCCGATCCGACGGCCAGGACAGCCCGCACGCCGCCCCGATCGACTTCTTGTAAACCTGCGAGCCAACCACGCAAAAAAGTAAGTAGAACTCGTACTGCCATTTTATCGGAGGACGGCATTACAGCGAAAGATTTGGCCAGTAAATGGCAGATTGTCAGCAGCAAGACAGTAAAATCCGTACAGCGACGTGGTCTGCGTGCTCTCTCTTTCCTCTAGGCTGTGGAGCGTAGACAGTGCTCACCTCGCGTTCGTTGTACATGGGGATCTGGACAAGGACCATGGGGTAGGCGGCGTTGCCGAGCTCGGGGTCGTCGTCGCGGAGGGGCTCCCACCGCCACTGCCGCTCGGGGCGGCGGCCGATCAGCCTCATCGCCATGATGACGACGGCCATGTACACCTTCTCCACGAACAGGATCACGCACATGGCGAGGCAGACCATCACGGACGCGCGCAGCAGCGGCACGATAACCGGGCCGCGGACTTGCTTCCACACCACCGCAATCTGCTCCGCCGCCTCCATAGCAGCACGCACGTGAGCAGATGAGAGGCGAGTAAACTAGCAGCGACAAGAATGGAGCGTGGCTGCTCCTGCGTGGAGCTCGGGATGTGTCTGTCCCGTCAGGGTGCTGCTGTTGGTGGGAGCAAGCAAAGGCGAGGGTATAAAAGGAGGGAGAGGAGCGAGAGGGACGGAGGCGATGACGTCGGGCAGGGGTGGTGTTTCCTTGCTCGATTTATGGCGTATAAAAGATAGAGATTGGATCTCCAAATACTCCATATCACCAATTTGATTGCGCTGACTGCTGATGATATTTGTCCGTGGCTGTAGTTATTTATATATGGTGCAGTAACATTTTGCATGATATGTATGGTATATTGTTCTACTTTACTTTTGTATTTTGTGTAAAATTCGCTCTTTATTCATTAGATGATTTTAACGTGGCTATAATACTTGTGACATTTCGTGCACGATATGGTCAATTTACCAGTTGATATTTCACGTGATATGGTGAATTTAATGATTACTTTTACTTGTAGATCCAAAATCAGTCTAATTAGGCCTAGATTGTATGAGCGATTGTATTTGTTCTACACATGGATAGAGGAGGATGTGCATGTCAATAAATCCAATTAATGGCATGGTTCAATTTGTCTTACCAAAACTTGAGACCTTGTACCTCAACTTTTGATAGGACTCGTCCAATTGCATGGATAAATGATTTCATTGTGAAAAAGTCTTGCGTGGGAAAACATAATAGGACATGTTTTACAGGATTACTTATAGCTGCGAACAAATAGTGATGTGTGGGCTTCAAATGTGGAAGAACTCTCCCCCCCGGTGACTCTTGGCTTTGGCCGCTTTTGAGCAATATATTCAGGTGGGAGAACTCTCAGCCCGGTGATTCCTAAAAAAAAAGTAATGTCTGGGCTTCAAATGTGGAATTTCTAACGACACAAGTTTCTTACATGGTAATGTATCAAACCATGATATCGTGATAGCCCAAATTTTATGTTGTGTGCAAAAAAAAAATTGCGGCACTTTGGATTTTACATGTCCACATGTTTGATGATCCTTTGATCCTATGTCTAGATCAAACTAGCAACAACTCCCTGGTTGCTTCCATGTCTTATGCTATTGGATCCAGTTTTGTGGTCTAATTGTGTCATTCAGAAGTTTGTGTGAGTAATTGTATTATTTGATGTATGTGCATGTGCATTCACCTAATACTTGATAAGACATGATATAGTTGGTATTGGTGAGCACTCAATTAACAAATGTTTAGTATCACGAGGTTTTAACGTCTTAGTATCTTTTAAGATATGCATTGTGAAGGTTTCCGTTTCTTGTATGTTAAATGTGTTTGGTATGACATGTAACAATAAATACGTTGGCACTGGCTTATTATTTTGTATCTTTTATTTAGTAATTATTAAATGATAAAAATATAATCAATAAATATTCTATGATATGTAAAGATGACATATGTTGGTATATCGATCTCGTTATCAATATCTTCATGAAGTTTCGTATTTCAAACGTGTCTATATGTTTTCCACTATTGATGAAATAAGGGCTGATATGCTATTAATGTGTTACCATGTTTTTGCATGTGTACTTTGCTAGGTGTAGTGTGGTGGAAGTGAGGTGTTCGATGCCGATGAATGTCAGCTCTATGTGAGTTCTCATTGCTGCAAAATTATTGGCATGGGCAGAAATGCTAGACTGGTTAACCGAGGCATGGGTTTGATCTATGTCTAGATGTGTCCCGACATGTGCGTTCAATCGGCATCAAATCTAAGCAAAGGGATCTAGTGGATACACATTGTCGGTTTCGCTTATTTGAAAACTTAAAACATCCCTAAAATTTAAAAATCTTTGTTTGGTACCTCTCCCATGGGGTTATCGTGACTAATGACAACTTGGCAAAGCATAACTAGAAGGATAGAGCAAACAAAGTTGCTTTTGTAAGTAAATTAATCAAAGTCAGCTCATTTGGGGTAACCACTTTTTGTATTTTTCTTGTTGAACATTAAGTCTCAGGTAGTCCGTTACTGATGTCGGTACTTCTTTCTTGAGATTGTTTTGATGCAAAAAAAATTTAATGGGAGCCAATAATCAGGTCCAATAGTGCAAATTTAATAATAACGGTACACTGGAAGACATGAATCAAGGCATAATGCATGCTAATTTGGAATAGACGATTGAGAGATAAATGTGACCCTGTGAGATATACATGATTACCTAAATCGTGGTGCGATTGGTGCCTGCCACAGCAACCAACCGCGTAAAAAACAATTGGAAGTCAACCATGCATGATGGGGGTCTCAAAAATGGGGAGGGTTGATAAAGTGATCAAGGGAAGATTTGGAGTAGCCACCTACATGGACATGCTGGTCATTCTTGTTGTAGCGTCAGGGCCTTCCCATATGGCTAGGTTCTTGCTCAATGATGCACACATCATGGCTAATTTCGATCAACACATGTCTGGTGTGGCACATGCAAAGACAGATTAGTAGTCGAGTCACTCACATGTCCTACGACCGCAAGTAGGTTTCCACTAGAAGTCCAGGGGACGTGGATCACTCATAGGTTCCAAACTCAATTTGGTGCGCACATCAAACATTAGAAAAACAACTTTGGTGCATGCAATCCACATTAAACAAAGCGTCCGTCCATTGTAAGCCGCGAATAGACTCTAGGTTCCATTTTACCGGTGAAATGAACAACGATCTTAGCACAAATTTTACAGGCCATTGATCTCCACCGTGATTCAAAAACATGCTAATGGCTTAGCGTATAATTACTGTGGGGACATGTGATGTGTTAGCCCACCTTTATCCCATGCATGAGTGCTTTTGTGAGTTGTCCACCCATCGCACCATGCTAGTTTCTCTCTCCCCATGTCTTTTTATTTGACTTCCAATCTTGAATCCCTTATATCTTTTGAACTGAAAGGCTAATATATGTTTCGTTTGCATATTTGTGATCCTTGCTAAGAATATTTTTAAACCACTCTAGAATAAATTTTGACAATTTTGACAATTTCACCAAGTTTAAAATATTAAAACTTGAATTCATAATATTTACTTTTTTTTGCCAAACTTCAACAAGTTTTAACAAGTCCCATATGAATCAACTCAATTCGTAATATTAAGTTTATGTTTAGGTTTAGGGTTTTAGTTTTAGGTAATATTTTAGGGTTTAGGGGTTTAGGATTAAGTTTTAATATTTGAAACTTGACAAAAGTTAATATTATAGATATAAAGTTTTAATTGTTGAAACTTGTAAATTTTAAAACTTATCAAAATGTATTAAAGAGTGGTCTTGTTTGAATGCTCTCATCACAAGGAACACAAATATGGAAATTAAACATAAATTGGACTTTTAGTTCAAAAGATATAGTAGATTTATAATTGGGAGTCAAAAGAAAAAGCCTAGGAAAGTGGAAGCATAGTGCGGTTGGTGGAACATGAAAGCACCTACAAAGTGTGCATGAAGTGGGCCCCCAAAGTAATAAAGAGCTTAAATCATGCATAGGATGAATCTACTGTTCAAATCGTGCATCCCACAAAGTGCATGTGTGAACTGCTGCGTGGTACAAATCACCTCTCCCAATTTGCCAGGTGCAGAAGAAAGCTGTGAGGATTTGGGGACACGAAACCCCTGGTTGGGCATGTTTGATTTCGAGCGGGTAAAGACTCGGGAAGGGCGTGCATAGCTGGATAAGTAGAAATGCCTTGTTGTCGCGATAGTTTCTGCGCAAAGTAAAGTATCTTTTATAAGAATTAATGAGGCTCTCACATGATGTTTGTAGAAAGTTACAAATTAACCATGTTGCTTCATATGATTTGTTCTCTGAATAGAAGCAAGTCAAAAAGGTAGCATGCAATTGATAGCAAGTTTGGAGGGTACATGTGGAGTGAGCCAGTAGCCATAATGATGCTATGTTGGCTAGCGACATAGCAAATAAATTTTAGTTCATTTGATCATAAGTAAATGCATTCAACTTACATGTCCCACACATATAATCAAATAATGCAACATGTTCATATGAGTATTCTGTACCATCAAACAAAAGTTTTTTCACAAAGTATGGCAATTAATGTCAGATTTATCTTGCAGCTCTCTCATTGTTAGCCATTGGACTAATTCATAAAAAATCTTCCTTTTCGGTCCTAAGAGATTGATAGCGATGAGTTGGTATGAGTGTTTATCCATGATTTCCTAGATCATGCAAACCACCTTATTACATAATAATAAATAAGAACTCAAAACAATGGCCGAATGTGCTTAGTTCTCCGACAACAATCCCAGAAATAGGCTTCATGTCCGAGAAGCTATGGTCTACGAGTAGTGCCTAAATTGGACATCCTGATTTCCATTAATTACTGCATCATCCATGGCCCGTGGGAGGTAGATTCAAGAAATTTCATGATCATCAAAAATCTGTCAAGACATTCCATAATTTCAACAACCTGGTCTTGTTACTTAGATTTGATATTGCCAGAACTTTTCTCGATCTCTTGTACCTTTCTTCTTCAAGTTATGCGGCATAGATTTGGACCACGCTGATGCTCACGGGTGGCACTAGCTCTATTGATTCACATGTGCCACTACACATGTGCTTATTAATGGACATCTTGAACCAAGGATTATAAGGGTATATACTGAGCTTGCGGTCGAAGGGGGAGCCTCGGTTATCACACGACCCTCAAACATCCTGACCACATGGCCTCCCCTTTGATTTGTGGTGGGGAAACATGGGGCCCCTGTTGGAAATATGCCCTAGAAGCAATAATAAATGTTATTATTTATTCCCATGCTCGTAATTAATGTTTATGTTCTATGCTATAATTGCAATGGTTCTCGAGAGTGCAATAACCATGAGGCTTAGAGGGAAATTCATGTGCACGTGTAGAATAATAAATGGTAAAATAGGTTCCTAGTCTCGGCTCTATGAATAGCTCAAGTGTTGCATGATGATCATGTTTTCCTGATCATGGGCATGACAATGCCAACAACTTTGAGGACACAATGTTAGAAGAACACTTGTGTTGAACAGACCCAATTGATTGTTATACTATTAGATCACTCGCCAGAAGTTAATGGTTTATAACACGAAGAAAGTTAATGTTTGCATAATTCCATAGACCATGAGAGTATTGAGTTACTCCATACCAGATGATGCACTTTGGGTTTTTTCTAACGTCAACCGTAACATGGCACTCATAACGGCAGCTTACGGGTTCATCGAAAAAGTATGGCAAGGGACTAGATAGCTCAAGAATGAGAGTTGCTCCTTCGACGATGGAGAGATATTCTTTGATCCTTCTCATTGTCCATCATCGCCCCGCCTGCATACGGTGTGATTTGATCAGAGGGATACCAGAACATGGGAACAAGAAAAGAGAACAAAACTGATAAGGAGGAAACTGGCATAGTGAACAAGTTGTTCATTCACGGGGATGGCAATAAATCTCACCTCGGGTTTTGTAAACATATCACAAAGGTATAGCACGTGATAACTAAAGGTTCACTTGAATATCATTCGTGTGGGTATGGGGGTCAATATGAATGTCCATGGTTCCACTATTGACCATTGATAGGAAGGAGTTCCAAGTCATGTCTATGCTTCATCGGACTTGTAGGGTGATATGCTTAAGGCCAGGGTCATCAATCTATTGAGTACTTTGTGGTAAGTGGTACATCTCAAATGTATCCATAATTTTTTATTGTTCCATGCTATTATATTATCACTTTTATATACTTTTATAGAATTTTATATTATTTTTATGGACTAACCTAAGTGCCTAGTGCTAGTTGTTGTTTTCTGCATATTTTTGGTTTTACATAAAGTCCATATCTACGGATGTAAAAATACCTTGACGATTTAATACAATTTTTTGGGGCACAAAGGACCCAGGAAGTTTCGAGGGAGAATGGGAAGAGGCAAGGTGGGCCCACATTGCCACCAAGCATGCCCAAGGCCTAGGGCGCGCTGCATGGCTGTGTGGGGCCTACATGCACGCGTTTCATCCATTCCACTGCCATCAGTCCCTATAAATACCAAAATCCTCCATCGTATTTTAGAAGAACTTTTCCGTCGCTGCAAGTTCCTAACGATTTTGCTCTTGTTTTGGACTCTAATTTGCATCGTTTGAATGAAACTAACCCGTACTGATGTTGTTTTCAGCAGAACAACCATGGTGTTGTTTTTATGCAGAAATAAAAGTTCTTGGATTTGGACGAAACTTTTTGGAGAATTATTTTACAATAAATAATAATACTGGAACCAAGACCCACTGGAGGGGGCTGGCTGCCCACAAGACACCGAGGCGCGCCACCCGCCTCTGGCGTGCCACAGTGGGTGGTGGGGCCTCGGGCTCACGACCCTAATTCCAGCGCTATAAAATCCTATTTTTTCCAGAAAAAATAAGAGAGGAAGTTTCATCGTGTTTTACGATACGAGGCCGCTGCCACATCCTGTTCTTCATCGGGTGGCCAGATCTGGAGCCCATTCGGGGCTCCAGAGAGGGGGATCTTCGGTCTTCATCATCACCAACCCTCCTTCATCACCAATTCCATGATGCTCCTCACTGAGAGTGAGTAATTTCTTTGTAGGCTCGCTGGTCGGTGAGGAGTTGGATGAGATTCATCATGTAATCAAGTTAGTTTTGTTAGGGCTTGATCCCTAGTATCCACTATCTTTTGAGATTGATGTTGCTATGACTTTGCTATGCTTAATGCTTGTCACTATGGCCTGAGTGCCATGATTTCAGATCTGAACCGTTTATGTTTTCACCACTATATCTATGTTCTAGATCCGACCTTTCAAGCCACATGCACCTGCTACGTGTTGTGATCCATAAACCCCAGGGTGACAGTAATTGAGATACTTTTTGGCGATGGTCGTAGTTTGAGGAGTTCATGTATTCACTATGTGTTAATGCTTTGTTCCGGATCTCTATTAAAAGGAGGCCTTGATATCCCTTAGTTTCCTTATGGACTCCGCTGCCATGGGAGGGTAGGACAAAAGATGTCATACAAGTTCTTGTCCATAAGCACGTATGACTATTTATGGAATAAATGCCTACATTATATTTATGAACTAGAGCTAGTTTTGTATCGCCCTAGGTTATGACTGTTATATGATGAATATCATCCAACGAATTCATCGATCCAATGCCTATGGGTTTTCCACTTATTGTTATTGCTGCATTACTATTGCTATTGCTATTGTTACAACTCCTACAAAATTATTGCTATCACTATTACCGTTACTATTACTGTTACCGCTGCTATCAAAACTATCATATTATTGTGCTACTGATCACTTTGCTGCATATATTTAATCTCCAGGTGTGGTTGAATTGACAACTCAACTGCCAATACTTACAAATATTCTTTGGATCCCCTTGTGTCGAATCTATAAATTTGGGTTGAATACTCTACCCTCGAAAACTGTTGTGATCCCCTATACTTGTGGGTTATCAAGACCTTTTTCTGGCACCGTTGCCGGGGAGCATAGCTATATTTGTTGAGTCACTTGGGATTTATATCTATTTATCAGTATGAGGAATATGAAGTATACCAAAACCAAGATCGTTCCCTGTAAGATGAGGGGAGGTAAGGAACTGCCATCTAGCTCTGCACTTGATTCACCTTCTGTTTTGAGTAAGCTTGCAACACCACCACATGCTATTAATCCTGATATGTTGCAACTTATTGATGATGCTACTTTTGCTATGAATGATGCTTATGATGATCCTAGTACCTTGCTTGATGATAATGTGCCACTAGGTGAATTTCTTGATGAATAAATTGCTAGAGCTAAAGATATTGAGAATGCTGAAACTGATGAAGTCTTTGAAACTAAGAATTATGAAACACCTATTAGACCTAGCTCTCCTAGATTTGAATTGTCTAAGCTACCTGAGGGTTATGTTATGGATGAGGAGGTAGCTAGAGACTTTCTTGCTTGCAAAGATAGAGACGATCTTAAGAAATTATTATGCAAACTGAAAGAGAAATCTTTGAATGCTAGAATGAAATGTGATCCTAAGTTTGCTACTTCACCTATCTTTGTTATAGATAAGGATTATGAATTCTCTGTCGACCCAAAGTTAATTACTTTCATTGAATCTGATCCTATCCATGGCTATGAAACTGAAACTTTTGTGGCACATCTTACTAAATTAAATGATATAGCCACCCTATTTGCTCATGATGAGAAAATTCGCTACTACTATATTCTCAAGCTATTACCGTTCTCGTTAAAGGGTGATGCTAAGATATGGTATAATACTCTTGCTCCTGGTCGTGTGCGTAGTCCCTAGGATATGATTTATTACTTCTCTGGAAAATATTTTCCTCCTCATAAGAAACAAGTTGCCTTACAGGAAATATTTAACTTTGTGCAAATTGAAGAAGAGAGTCTCCCACAAGCTTGGGGGAGGCTTCTCTAATTGCTTAATGCTTTTCCTGATCATCCTCTTAATAAAAATGAAATACTTGATATCTTCTATAATGTACTGACCGATGCTTCTAGGGACTTCCTAGATAGTTGTGATGGTTGTGTTTTTAGGGAATGAACTGTGGAACAAACTGAGGAATTATTGAATAACATATTGAAGAATTATGATGATTGGACTCTTCCTGAACCACCGCCTAAACCCACTCCGAAGAAGAGGGGTATCTTATTTCTCAGTCTTGAAGATGTGCAAGAGGCAAAGAAATGTATGGAGGAAAAAAGGTATTAAAGCTGAAGATGTTAAGAATTTACCACCTATTGAAGAAATACATGGACTTGACACACCACCACCATAGGTGGTAGAGGTAAATTATTTATTAAAGTTTGATGAAGGTGACATCCCTTATAATAAACATCCTATTCAATGCTTATATGAATTTGATAACTACATTAGAAAGCAAGATCACTTCAATGCAAATGTTATAACAATTGAAACAAAATTCTAATATGATTGCTCGCTTGAGTGACTTATTATTTAGAATCACTAATGATGTTAGAGGTGTAGGAAAACATGCTTCTATGGTTCAAACTCAGTTATAACAAGTTGCTAAATCTCAAAGAGAATTGCTTAGTGAAATGAACAATAACATAAACGATTGTGCTGTTAGAGAGCACCTAGAGGAGGCAAAATGACTTAGGAACCACTTTATCCTAAGGGACACCCTAAAATAATTGAACAAGACTCTCAAAGATTTAATGTTGATGCACCTAGTCCTTCTAAAAATAAAAATAAAAATAAAAAGAGAAATGATAGGACTTTGCACACCTCTAGTGAACTGGAAATTGAAAAACCTCCTGGACATAATAATTATGTCTCTATCTCTGATGCTGAAACTCAATCTGGTAATGAACATTCACCTAGTGATAATGAAAATGAAAATGATGATGTTCATGAAGACACTCAACCAGACAATGCAAAAGAACCAGATAATGATGTTGAAATAGAACCTGTTAATCTTGATAACCCACAACCTAAAAATAAATGATATGACAAAAGAGACTTTGCTGCTAAAAACATGGTAAAGAAAGAGAACCATGGGTTCAGAAACCCATGCCCTTTCCACCTAAACCATCTAAGAAAAAAGATGATGGAGAATTTGAACGCTTTGCTGAAATGCTTAGGCCGATCTTTTTGCGTACCCGTCTGACTGATATTTTAAAGATGGACCCTTATGCTAAATATATGAAAGAAATTTTCACTAATAAAAGAAAAATACCTGAAGCTGAAATCTCCACCATGCTTGCTAATTACTCTTTTAAGGATGAAGTACCTAAAAAACTTGGAGATCCGGGAATACCAACTATACCATGCTCTATTAAAAGAAATTATGTCAAAATTGCTTTGTGTGATTTAGGAGCTGGTGCTAGTGTTATGCCTTTCTCTTTATATAAAAGACTTGATTTGGATAAACTCACCTACTGAAATATTATTGCAAATGACTGATTAATTAACTTCCATACATATCGGTATTTGTGAGGATGTGCCCGTTGTTGTTGCAAACGTTACTATCTTAACAGACTTTGTTATACTTGAGATGCCCGAGGATGAGAACATGCTGATTATCCTTGGTAGACCCTTTTGAATACTGCATGGCTGTTATTGATTGCAATAAAAGCAAAGTCACTTTTCATATCAATGGTAATGAGCATACGGTGCACTTTCCGAAGAACCAATTCCAAGTGAATGGTATCACTGTTTTTGAGAAATCTCCGACAATTACTATTGGAAGTTTTCAACTCCCTTTACCTACTGCCAAAAAGAAATATGACATACTTATTGTTGGAGATATGCATTGAGGTAACTTGGTGTTTTATGAAAGTTCTTCGGGTTCATGTTAATCGAAAGTGATTGTTAATAAGACTTGATCAACCTTATTAACGGATTGTTTTCGACAGGCATGTGGTCGATGAATTTAGTAAGCACAACCTTCTGCTCCTACCTTTTGTTTTCTGTTATTCTTAGTTAAATAAAATAAAATGCCATGTTTAGCCTGTTTTCTGAATTTTCCGTGCAATAAAAAAATGACCCAAAAATAAAAGTGCTCAGAATGCCGTGGAATTTTAACACGATTTTTTTCTGAATATTTGAGAATTTCTGGTACAAATAACATCAGAGGGAGGTGCCCCTGGTGCCCACAAGACACTAGGGCATGCCAGCCACCCCAAGCGTGCCCTGGTGGGTGGTGGACCCCATGTGGGTCCCCTCACTTATCTCTTTAGCCCATGTCATCTCCTTCCTCCAGAAGAAAATCAGCATAGCTCTCTCTCTCTCTCTCTCGTGCTCTTGCTCTCAAACCCGTGGATTTCGATCTCTTTGCTCAAAGCTCAATTTCCAAAACTGTTTTGGGGGATTGCTACTTGGTATGTGACTCCTCCATTGCTCCAATTAGTTTTTGTTCTAGTGGTTTATATTTTGAATAATTAGCTACTCTTTGTGCTGCTGTAAATGGGCTTGCATGTTGAATTCTTAGAGTTCTAAGTAGTTTGAATGCTTGATATGGCTTCTAGGCATCCTTATGAGTAGTTGCTATCAATCTTGTGAAGTTTTGTTGAAAAAAAAATGTGGACCAAAATTTTCAGAATTTTATTCATAGGAATAAGATGAGTATCTTCATGAAGTTTTCCTCCAAAAAGAATGCTAAGGAAGTCATTAGAGAATCATTGGACAATGACCTCAACACTCCGAGAACAGTAGAGGTGCGGCCGTGTGAATGGCCACATAATGCCTTCATGGAGGAGGTCGGGTTCCATCAGGAGTTTGCCCAATTCATTGCAAATGTCGGGCTGGCCGACTTCCTCCCAGCTGAGTGTGACCAACACCACCTCCTTACAAATTCCTTTGTGCAAAAAATTTATTTTCTGAATAGGAACAACCCTCCTGAGGTGCGGTTTAATTTATATTTTGAAACCCATCAGATACTGCTCACTGACTTTTGTGACATATGTTTGCTTCCCTCTAACGGGGAATTAAGAGAGCCTAGACCGACATAGTTTGAGGACTTCCTCGTCACTTTGATAGTGGGTGAGGAAATAGGCATGTCGAAAGCCACCGCCACTAGTTTGTAGTTTCCTCCTGTGCATTACTTTTCTTTATTCAATGCAAAGTGTTTAACTGCTAGAGAGAAAGCCGGTGCACTTAGTGCTCCCGACCTTGCCATTTAACGCCGTGCAGTGCACAATGATCACACCTTCAGCCTATGCGATTATTATTGCACGTCACCTGCACCACAAGAGAACTAAGGGAAAAATTGATGGCGGTATTTATGCCACTCGCCTAGCGAGTCATTTTAATGTTTAGATATGCCAACATGATTATCCTTGCCCCGAGCTTATCTAGATCACCAGTTGATGGTAGCTCACTAGTTTACTGATGCTGCTGACTCCTTTCATAACATTCATTATAACTTGGTATTCAACGAGGATAGCCGTGATATTATCCCGTTGCCTGCACCTACTTTGTTTGATTCTTTTGGTAAGCACGGATACAGGGTCATGCCCGAGGACATTACTGCCTACCGGAACGCCCATGCAACAGTGGAGCATGAGTCTCAGGATTGGGACACTCAGGTGTCGCCACCCCAGCACTTCCACATGGGACCGGGCGGCTACTTCGGGTGGTGATTACGAAGCTAGGCCAAAAGCCTAAGCTTGGGGGAGTACGTATTTCCACCAACATTATATTCATGTTCACAATTTCATTCCAGTTGTCGGTGGCCATACTTTTTCATTGTATTATCCATGATTTATTTTTTCTCATTTTCTTCTTGTGTGTTTGAAAAACTTTGAGAAAATACAAAAATATTTCCCGCTTCTTTTCGGTTTTCCTTTCTAGTTTATTTAGTTGTAGTATTAAAAGAAAAACCCAAAAAGATTTCCCAATTCTTCTTTTGCTTGTTGGGAGCTTTCCTGTGTAAATAGTTTTCTCGTTTTTGTTCTTCCTTCTTTAATTTACTTTCTTCAAGAAAAACTAAAAACTCCAAAAATATTTTAGCGCATTTCTCTGAATTTCTTTTCCTTTTCTTTTGTTGAGTCGTACCAAGGAGAAGATTGATATGTCTGTATCGTATCTACTTTTCCTAACACTTTTTCTCTTGTTTTGGACTCTAATTTGCATGATTTGAATGAAACTAACCCGGACTAACGTTGTTTTCAGCAGAACTACCATGTTGTTGTTTTTGTGTAGAAATAAAATTCCTCGGAATGGAACGAAACTTTTTGGAGAATTTTTATACAACAAAAGAAAAATACTTGAGCCAAGAACCACCGGAGGGGGGTCCCTGTGGGAGCACAACCCACCAGGGAGCGCGCCCCTCCTGGCGCGCCCAGGTGGGTTGTGCCCACCTGATGGCCCCGCTGACCCTATCTCCGACCCTGTAAAATCCTATTTTTGGAGAAAAAACAGGGAGAAAGAATTATTGCGTTTCACGAGATGGAGCCGCCGCCACCTCCTATTCTTCATTGAGAGGCCAGATCTGGAGTCCGTTTGGGGCTCTAGAGAGGGGGATCTTCGATATTCATCATCACCAACCCTTCTCCATCCCCAATTCCATGATGCTCCCCACCGGGAGTGAGTAATTCCTTCATAGGCTCGCTGGTCGGCGAGGGAGTTGGACGAGATTCATCATGTAATTGAGTTTTTTTTGTTAGGGCTTGATCCCTAGTATCCATTATGTTCTGAGATTGATGTTGCTATGACTTTGCCATGCTTAATGCTTGTCACTTTGGGCCCGAGTGCCATGATTTCAGATTTGAACCATTTATGTTATCACCACTATATCTATGTTCTAGATCCGATCTTGCAAGTTATAGTCACCTATTGCGTGTTATGATCCGTAAACCCCGGTGTGACAATAGTCAGGATAGTTTCCGGTGATGACCGTAGTTTGAGGAGTTCATGTAGTCACTATGTGTTAATGCTTTGTCCCGGTTCTCTAATAAAAGGAGGCCTTAATATCCCTTAGTTTCCTTATGGAACCCGCTGCCACGGGAGGGTAGGACAAAATATGTCATGCAAGTTGTTCTTTCCATAAGCATGTATGACTATTTACGGAATACATGCCTATATTATATCTATGAACTAGGGCTAGTGTCGTATCGTCCTAGGTTATGACTGTTATATGATGAATATCATCCAACGAATTCACCAATCCAATGCTTATGAATTTTCTATATATTGTTCTTGCTAAGTTACTATTGCTATTGCTGCTGTCACAACTGCTACAAAATCATTGCTATCATTGTTACCATTACTGTTACTACCACTATCAATATTATCATATTACTTTGCTACTGATCATATTGCTGCAGATAATTAATCTCCAGGTGTGGTTTAATTGACAACTCAGCTGCTAATACTTGCAAATATTCTTTGTCTCCCCTTGTGTTGAATCTATAAATTTGGGTCGAATACTCTACCGTCGAAAACTGTTGCGATCCCTATACTTATGGATTATCAAGACCTTTTTCTGGTGCCGTTTCCGGGGAGCATATCTATATTTGTTGAGCCACTTGGGATTATTATCAATTTATAACTATGAAGAATCTGAAGGATACCAAAACTAAGATTTTTCCCTCTAGGACGAGGGGAGGTAAGGAACTGCCATCACACTCTGCACTTGATTCGCCTTCTATTTTGAGTAGACTTGCAACACCACCACATGCTATTAATCCTGATATATCGCAAGTTATTGATGATGCTACTTCTATGAATGTTACTCATGATGATGCTAGTACCTTGCTTGATGATGGTGTGCCAGTAGGTGAATTTCTTGATGAACAAATTGCTAGAGCTAAAGAGAATGAAGTTGCTGATTGAAACTGATGAAATGCCTGAAACTGAAAATCTTGAAACACCTATTAGACCCAGCTCTCCTAGATATGAATTGCCTAAGGTACCTGAAGGTTATGTTATGGATGAGGAGACAACTAGAGATTTTCTTGCTTGCAATGATAGAGATGATCTTAAGAAATTATTATGCAAACTGAAAGAGAAATCTTTCAATGCTAGAATGAAATGTGATCCTAAGTTTGCTACTTCACATATTTGTGTTGATGATAAGGATTATGAATTCTATGTCAACCCAGAGTTAATTACTTTTGTTGAATCTGATCCTTTCCATGGATATGAAACTGAAACTATTATGGCACACCTTACTAAATTGAATGATATAGCCACCCTATTTGCTCATGATGAGAAGATTCGCTATTATTATATTCTCAAATTATTTCTGTTCTCATTAAAGGGTGATGCTAAGATATGGTACAATACTCTTGCTCGTGGTTGTGTCCGTAGCCCCCAGGATATGATTTATTACTTCTCTAAAAAATATTTTCCTGCTCATAAGAAATAAGTTGCCTTACAAGAAATATTTAAATTTGTGCAAATTAAAGAAGAGAGTCTCCCAGAAGCTTGGGGGAGGCTTCTCCAATTGCTTAATGCTTTGCCTGGTCATCTTCTTAAGAAAAATGAAATACTTGATATCTTCTATAATGGACTAACCGATGCTTCTAAGGACTTCCTAGATAGTTGTGTTGGTTGTGTTTTCAGGGAATGAACTTTGGAACAAGCTAAGGAATTATTGAATAATATTTTGAAAAATTATGATGATTGGACTCTTCCTGAACCACCACATAAACCCACTCCAAAGAAGAGGGGTATCTTATATCTCAGTCCGGAAGATATGCAAGAGGCAAAGAGATCTATGAAGGAAAAAGATATTAAAGCAGAGGATGTTAATAATTTACCTCCTATGGAAGAGATACAAGTACTTAACACACCACCACCCAAGGTACTTAAGCTCAATATTATCATATTACTTTGCTACTGATCATATTGTTGCAGATAATTAATCTCCAGGTGTGGTTGAATTGACAACTCAGCTGCTAATACTTGCAAATATTCTTTTGGCTCCCCTTGTGTCGAATCTATAAATTTGGTTTGAATACTCTACCCTCGAAAACTATTGTGATTCCCTATACTTGTGGGTTATCAAAGACCACAGTGAAAATGTTGAGTGGCTCTCATATGCATTATTGTTGATCTAATAAAGAGCCCATATTATTTTGTTTCTCCTTTGAATAAAATGTTACAGATTCCATCTTAGTCCATGGCACTCTTGCACTACTATTGTTTTCATATCGTTAGGTCGTGCAAGTGAAAGGCAATAATGACGATATTTAATGAAGTGACTGTGGCAGAGAAAAGCGGGTATGAACTCAACTTGTTTTTGTTTTTGTAAATATGTTAATTTCAGTATCCATGATTCAGCATATTATGATTAAACATGTTTGCAATGACAATTAGATATTATAGTTTCCCATTCCATGCTTAAGTAGCTAGGAGTGGATAATGATTTATCTTAGGTGTCAACGTGCATTAAAATGATTGTGATGTAGTATGATGATATGGTATCCTCCTTTGAATGTTTCGAGTGGCTTGACTTGGCACATGTCCACACATGTAGTTGAATCAAAACCAACATAGCCTACATGATATTTAAGTTCATGGTGTTTATATCCTACTCATGCTAGTATTTAATGCTGATTATTCATAAAGCATGTTCATGACCGTTTTCGCTCTCTAGATGATCGCTTCTCAACCTATTTGCTAGCCTTCACCTGTACTAAGCGGGAATACTGTTTGTGCATCAAAATCCTTAAACCAAAGTTATTCCAGATGAGTCCACTACATCTACCTATATGCGGTATTACTCATTGCTCCAAGTAAATTTGCATGTGCCACCTCTAAAATTTCAAATGAACATTTGTTTTGTGTGACTGGAACCGCTCATGGAGCGATAGGGGGCAGTCAGTATCTTCCACGCTAAGCGGGTTATTCTCATGATGGGTGTTTATTCACTCGTCCTTGCATGAGAGGGGCCGGTAATAGGGATGCCCAGTCCCAAAATAAAAAATTCCAAATAATTAAACAACCCCCCCCCCCCCAGGATTGTTGTTGGTATGGACGGTACACGTGGATTCAACTCGCCGTGGATTGTGTTTGTTGGTGGAGGGGGAGTAAACCTTTACTTTTACCGCTTGGGAACCGCTGCTAATGTGTTTAGCATGGAAGATATTGATAACTCTTGGTCGTAACGTTGACAGGCAGGGTGCACCTCCCAAAATTATGTTTATCTCTGATTTAAGCTTTGAGCTCTGGCACCTCTGCAAATCCCTGCTTCCCTCTACGAGTGGGCTATCTCTTTATTTTTATGTTGAGTCATCACCTTCCCAAACAAGCACCAGACCTGAGAGCACTATTGTCATCCTCATGCATTGTCTATAGTTAATGTTGAATGCATTATGGCTGGTTCTCTTCTACCATGAATTATAATGTTTAGTCACTGCTTGAACTTTGGAGGTGCTCTGCATTTATGTTTTGCGGTCTCAGAAAGGGCTAGCGAGATACCACTGTTGTCATATCATATCATGATTGTTTTGATAAAGTGTTGGCATTTGAGATATCTTATTATTGCTCGCTAGTTGATTATGCCATTGATATGAGTTAATATAATCTTTAAGAGTTATTGTTGACATGGTTAGTCGTAATATTTGCTGAGAACCTGGGTGTTACATAAGCGTATATATATATGTACAAGAACAAAAGAGTTCGTAAAAGTTTTTCTTTATCACTTTTAGTTTATCAACTGAATTGCTTGAGGACAAGCAATGGGTTAACCTTGCGGGAGTTGATACGTATCCATTGTATCTACTTTTCCTAACGCTTTTTTGGACTCTAACTTGCATGATTTGAATGAAACTAACCTAGATTGACACTGTTTTCAGCAGAACTACCATGGTGTTCTTTTTTGTGCAGAAATAAAAGTTCTCGGATTTGGACGGAACTTTTCGGAGAATTATTTTACAATAAATAAAAAATACTGGAACCAAGACACACTGGAGGGGGGGCCTGGCTGCCCACAAGACACCAGGGAGTACCACCCCCTCTGGCGTGCATTGGTGGGTGTTGGGGCCCTCGGGGCACCGCTGACCCTAATTCCAGCGCTATATATCCTATTTTTCAAGAAAAAAATAAGAGAGGAAGTTTCATCGCGTTTTACAATACGGAGCCAATGCCACATCATGTTCTTCATCGGGAGGCCAGATCTGGAGCCCGTTCAGGGCTCCGGAGAGGGGGATCTTCGGTCTTCGTCATCACCAACCCTCCTTCATCACCAATTCCATGATGCCCCCATCGGGAGTGAGTAATTCCTTCATAGGCTCGCTGGTCGGTGAGGAGTTGGATGAGATTCATCATGTAATCGAGTTAGTTTTGTTAGGGCTTTTGATCCCTAGTATCCACTATGTTCTGAGATTGATGTTGCTATGACTTTGCTATGCTTAATGCTTGTCACTAGGGCCCGAGCGCCATGATTTCAGATCTAAACAGTTTATGTTTTCACCATTATATCTATGTTCTAGCAATGGTGCGCGTGTGGGAAATAGGGGGTCCTTCCCACACAACCCAGAAACCATTGGGGATAGGGCCCCTACAGTACTCCTACTCATTTCTGCTCGCATTGCCATCGCAGTCGGTATTCTGTGGTGCTACGTTTACGATGCGCGGCCCATCACAAACGGTTCACTATTATAGAACGTGTATGATGCGCGGCCCATCACAAACGGTTACCTGTTAAGAAGATTAGCTAATCGTCGTACGAGTGTTGGACAGGATTACGAAACGTCCGACCGTCATAACATCGTCATACACGACAACTATCGCACACGCCATTCTGTGGTGCAACGTTTATGATGCATACTTCATCAGAAACAGTTCATGGTTGCGAATCGTGTACGATAAGGAAACTAACACAAATGTTTAGTTTGCCCGCACCGTTTGTGATATTGTCTGACATCGCACACGCTTTGCAAACGGCAACTGTGTGCATGCTTGCACACGTTTCCCTCTGTGAACCATCTCGAATTATGGTGTATATCACAAACGTTTGTGTTTTACCAACCGTGTGTGCCGTAACAACCTGGAGAGCGTAATTTCACCATAATTTAACTGCTGCTTTTCCAAATTGTACCGGATTTGGATTTGAATTTGAATTTGAATGTATGCTACAACTTTATTCATATCCATCAGGTTCAAACAACCACTGCATTATTCGATTCATAGGTACATATATTTAAGAATTATATAAGAACCAAATAAAGAATGATGAACCACAGTTGTATACTTGTACTATTAAAGACGGTAAAGAAAGAGGCGAAATATATTCAGTTCTTTGAACAAGGTGAAGCGGAATGCCCATATTGTGCCCTCCTCCATGCAGAAGGCACGCATGACTCTAGTCCAACCCCTTGTGATGGCTGACCGCCCATCCTTCATGGTCTTCATGAAAGCATCTAAATAATCATCGTGTTCTAGTAGAAATACTTTAACCTTTGCATGCCCACCAATCATGTAGTTTGAGAGGTAATCTTGAGTAAACTGCTTTGGCAACCACTGCAAAGGAAAAAGATTCAGACATTGTCATCTAACACAACTCATTATGGGCTATAAAAAGAAGGCTGCAGAGTTCTTACTTACCATCCCGCAGTTTGCTGTTGTCTTGGATAAACTGTAAACAAATAGTTTAATTGCCATCTTTGGACCCATTTTACTAACAATCTTTATCAGCTTCCTCACTTGATGCTGGTTCATCGATATCTCATTGCCCCATACGCAAAAAGGGTCGAAACGCGGATCTTTACCAATGACATATGTACCTAAAAGCACCAAGTTAATATTAGAAGCTAAACAACAATTGCACAATGATATAGTACAACACTCTTTTATAATATGTCTATATACATCCGTATGTGGTAGTCCATTTGAAATATCTAAAAAGACAAATATTTAGGAACGGAGGGAGTATCTTATAACATCCAATATACTCACATATTAGATGAATTAACATCTTATATTATGGGCCTGAAGGAGTTTAGTTCATTCTTACAAATTATCGGCTGATTAACTACTGCTGTATCCATGGGTTACAGTTAGTTTGAGCTAGTTCGGGCTCAAATAGCCCTAAAGTATCTAAACATGAGGGCTAGTTTGAGCTAGTTGCAACTATAACTTACCTAAAAAAACTATCCAACCCAAGAGGTGCTAATTGGAGCTAGTTCTCCTAGTGCATTTATTGTCAATCTAACCCTGCCATCCAAACAACTCTTTGGATGGAGTTAGTTCAGGGTTAGTAATGAGCTAGAAACTAACTCTAACCTCTAGCTAAGTTGAGTATCCAAATAGGGTTGTGTTGCTGCTCTTCTACGTATATCTAGACATCATTAGAACATTAATGTAACACTCTTCCTTGTTGCTACGTAGCCTGGGATTGCATATTTAGACATTAAGTACAGTGCATGTTGCTACACAGTAAATAATTGCACATATAGAGCATCACATTATGAACAACTAAAATAAAGAAGGCATACTGCAAACAACCAGATATAGCAATTAAAACTGGACGTATTCTCACTACACTACAAAAGGGACTTGACAAAACAAATCATGGGTTTCCCCCTGTGAAGAGGCACGACAAAACAAATTGTAACACCCCCAGTGTCATGCTATAGTAATCCCCTATTAATGGTGCAATGTCATCACATTAATGTTGCTAATCTTCACTTGATCCAATTCACAATTCAAATTCAAATCCAATCTGAAGTCAAAAATTCATATTTGTGAGACATGAAAACTAAAATGTTCATCATGTGGCAAATAATCATTTGCTAATATTGGTGGTAAACCAACATTTTTGCAAGGTGTTTAAATGGCCTAAACCAATTCAAGCAGTGGCTAAAACAATAGATTAAATGGTTTTTTAATTTATAAAAATTACAAACTATTTCAAAAGCCTCACAATCTTTTTTGTGGCAGTGCCACTATGGCAATGTAATTATGTGGCCAAGTCCCACATTTTACAAAATCCTTTTGGCAGCTCAAATATTACCATGCTTTTTTCTATAAAAAGAAAAGAGCAAAAGTAAAAGAAAAAGAAGAGGTGAGAGAGAGAGAGAGAGCGCGCGCCCCCCTTGCCTCCCCTAGGCCTCGGATCACCCAAGCCGGCCCAACACTTGCCTCCCCCGGTCGCCTTCTCCCTCTCCTGCACAACTGACCGGGGGCACGGTCGAGCGTGCGCAGCCACACCAGCTCGCCGGCGTCGAGGGGATAAGGGAGATGCCTTGGGCTCCCCTTGTCTCCCCTCTCCCACTTGCCTTCCTCTCCCTTCCACGCTCCCCTCCCCAGATCCACCTTCTCTCTCCCCTCGCCCTCCTCGCACGACCGCGCTCCACCATCACCGACCACCTCGCCCTGCCGTGATCACCGGTCTTCCCGCGGCCTTCCTCCAAGCCCAGGAGGACCGCCGCCATCCCCTGCTTCCTCTTCGCCGACCAGACTGGGACGAGGAGCCCTGCATCACCGGCAAGCCGTCTTCTTCCTCCTCGGATCCAGACGCTCTGCCGCTGTCGACCCGCTCCGCTCTGCTGCTCCTAAACTACCAAGGGCCATCGGCGTGCCGCTTGGTGAGCTCCTCGGCCACTGCTCCTCCTCCTCCCCTTTAGGTCGCCTGCACCCCGTAGCTTCTCCGCCATGTGGCCGTGCTCCGGCCACCACCATGGTTGCAAGGACCACACTCCCGAGCCACTATGGCTCGCCCGTCTGCCCTAGCGCGCTCCTAGAGCCCCGCAGTTGCTGCCCCGCTGCTCATATTGCTTGATTGCGCCACGTATCGCCGTTTCCGCATAGTCCCGAACATCTGCGCCGCCTTCCGTGGTTGCTGCGCCCAACTCCGGGCACCACCGCACCCACGGGAACCTCTGCCTGACGCGCGTCGTCGCCCTCTCCCCGTAGCCGCCCTCGGCTAACCAAATGGTCGCCGGAGCCGCGAGTCCGGCGAGCCCCGTCGCCTCTGTACGCCACCGCCAGAGGCTGCCACTGCCGCCGGAGCACTTCGCTGCACGCCGCCCGTGCCTGCGCTACCCCTGCTGCCGTTAGTTGCTGCTCTTAGCTGCTACTTGCTGCTGCGCCTGACTGCCGCCGCTGGCCAGAAATGCCGCCGCGCAGCTCGCCATCACCCGCTGACGCCCGAGCCCGCCTGCTTCGCCTCCGCAGCCCGCGCCCGCCTCATCCCTCTGCTGCTCCCGCCGGGCCCCGCTCGGATTATGGTGCATATCGCAAACGTTTGTGTTTTACCAACCGTGTGTGCCGTAACAACCTGGAGAGCGTAATTTCACCGTAATTTAATTGGTGCTTTTTCAAGTTGTATCGGATTTGGATTTGAATTTGAATGTATGCTACAACTTTATTCATATCCATCAGGTTCAAACAACCAATGCATCATTCGATTCATAGGTACATATGTTCAAGAATTACATAAGAAGCAAATAAAGAATGATGCATGAACCACAGTTGTATACTTGTACTATTAAAGACGGTAAAGAAAGAGGCGAAATATATTCTGGTTGCTGAACAAGGTGAAGCGGAATGCCCATATTGTGCCCTCCTCAATGCAGAAGGCACGCACGACTCTAGTCCAACCCCTTCCGATGGCCGCCCGCCCATCCTTCACGGTCTTCATGAAAACATCTAGATAATCATCGTGTTCTGGTAGAAATACTTTAACATTTGCATGCCCACCAATCATGTAGTTTGAGAGGTAATCTTGCGTAAACTGCTTTGGCAACCACTGCAAAGGAAAAAAGATTCAGACATTGTCATCTAACACAACTCATTATGGCCAATAAAAAGAAGGCTGCAGAGTTCTTACTTACCATCCTGCAGTTCGTTGTTGTCTTGGATAAAGTGTAAACAAATAGTTTAATTGCTATCTTTGGACCCATTTTGCTAACAATCTTTATCAGCTTCCTCACTTGATGCTGGTTCATCGATATCTCATTGCCCCATACGCAGAAAGGGTCGAAGCGCGGATCTTTACCAATAACATATGTACCTAAAAGCACCAAGTTAATATTAGAAGCTAAACAACAATTGCACAATGATGTAGTGCAATGCTCTTTTATAATATGTCTATATACATCCGTATGTCGTGGTCCATTTGAAATCTCTAAAAAGACAAATATTTAGGAACGGAGGGAGTATCTTATAACATCCAATATACTCACATATTAGATGAATTAACATCTTATATTATGGGCGGAAGGTGCATTCTTACAAATTATCGATCGATTAACTGCCATCGTATCCATGGGTTACGCTAGGTTTGAAGCTAGTTCGGGCTGAAATAGCCCTAAAGTATATCTAAACATGAGGGCTAGTTTGAGCTAGTTGCATCTATAACCCACGCAAAAAACTATCCAACCCAAGAGGTGCTAATTGGAGCTAGTTCTCCTAGTGCATTTATTGTCAATCTAACCCTGCCATCCAAACAACTCTTTGGATGGAGTTAGTTCAGGGTTAGTCATGAGCAAGAAACTAACTCTAACCTCTTGCTAAGTTGAGTGTCCAAACAAGGCCGTGTTGTTGTTGTTGTTGTTGCTGCTATTCTATGTATATCTAGACATCATTAGAACATTAATGTAACACTCTTAATTGTTGCTATGTAGCCTAGGATTGCATATTTAGACATTAAGTATAGTGCATTTTGCTATGTAGCCTCAGATATATTACATATGGCCCTAGTTAACCTGATGAAAAATGGGTTACAGGTGTATTCAGTTAAAGTCTGATTCGCAGACTAGTCCCTTATCAGCTGCCGGCCTATATGGTACCAGCTACCGATATCCTGAACAGTGAGTAGATATAAGCCATGGGATGAAACTAAGCTCGATGGAAAACAGAAGTCGTTCCCAAAATTGTCCTGTGTAGGTACATCGAGAAGCATGTTAAGCACAACAGGCTAAACATCAACCAAAATTATACATGGCGTATAAAATAATCTCCAAAAGATAGCTTCAGTAATGCGGGTTTAAGCACGCTAGTAAAGCAAAACACGTGGAAAGGTGTGCTAACTGCACAGGCATAACATTTAACAACAAGCAAACATAGTCATTCAAACTGGTATTGTGCGGTCTAAGTACACGGTTATTGTTAAATAAAAATGGAAAGGCGTGTTAACTACAAGATGCGACAACCAAATGTAGTCATTCATAGTGGTATTGTTGAAACTGGTAATCGATGAAATTGAACCGCAGTTCATACTTGCACATATAGAACATCACATTGTGAATAATCGAATAAACAAGGCATACTACGAACACCCAACGATAGCATTTGAAACTGGACATATGCTAACTACAAAAAACCGAACAATCAAAAAACTTTAAAAGAGGCATATGCTAGCTATAACAGGCTTAACAGCAAGCAAATATATGCATTCCTATCGGTATGTTTAAAACTAGATTGATGAAATGTACTGCACAATAAATAATTGAACATATAGAGCATCACATTGTGAATAACTGAAATAAACAGGGCATACTTCAAACAACCAGATATAGCAATTAAAACTGGACATATTCTCACGACACTACAAAAGGACTCGACAAAACAAATCATGGGTTTCCCCCTATGAAGAGGTACGGCAAAACAAATCATGGGTTTCCTCACTTGTCATAGATGGGCTCATTCCCGTGGGAAGAGCACGGACCCTCGATGCGCTCCACGTTGTCGCAGATGGGCTCCTTCCCCTTGGAAGAGCCCAGCTGTAGGGTGCCCTCCCTGATGTCGTAGACGAGCACTTTCCCCTTGGAAGAGCAGATGGGCTCTTTCCCCTTGGAAGAGCCGGAGAGGGTGCCCTCCTCGTGGTAGCCGTCGATAAGGTTTGACTTGGAAGCTGTGGATCCCAAGCCAGCGTCGCAGATCGTGTCCTTCAGAAATGGCAAAAGGGGCTCGATGGCGATGTCGAATGGCAAATTTTTGACAGCGAACCAGAGGAGATCAGCGGCGGAGCCCTGGATGAGATCGACGGCGGTTAAACACGAGGGGTTGTGGGTGGGCCACTTAACCTGTGACATAGCAGGCCGTCACTGTCGATGACCTCGATGTCATAGCCGGCGGCCGAGATATGCCCGCATACTCTAGCCCGCTGCTTGAGTGCCTGCCGCCAGTAATGGTCGTCAGCTTCCTCGGCGACGTCGGGCGAAGAGACCGCTATACACCTCTTTTGGGCCAGTCACTCCTCGAGCTCCACGGGAAGCGTAGCCGAGCTTAGGCTATGACGCTCTAGAGTGGGGGGTGCAGATCTGTGGGAAAGGGGGTGTTTGGCAGGCGTCATCTAAGAAACTCAGGGCGGCCTGGGTATGGAGATCGGTGGGCAAGCTGCACGGGCAAACCAGCAGATGTTGACAATGGAAGCCTTGCTGCGACGGTGGCAGCGGCGGAGGGGACCTTGCTAGGGTTTCGAGCGAGCAAGGGTGTGTGTGTGCGCGCGCGCGCCCGAGGAGGTTTTGGTGTGTGTGTGTGTGTGTGTGTGTGTTGTGTGTGTGTGGAGGGGGCGGGGTGTTTGAGGAAATGACGCGGGTACTGAAAATTTTACTACGCAGGAGTGAAATGCCGGGCTATTGAAAATTTTGGTGATAGTGCATCGCACACGGTCCGGAGATAACAACCGTGTGTTATGAAATAGAAAACCCCTCGAGGCGGGCAGATATTTTCTAGGGATGCAGGCGGGATTGGGAACAAGAAACATCGCACACGGTCCGGAGATTACAACGTGTGTTATGAAACAGAAAAACCCTCGAGGCGGGTAGATATTTTCTAGGGATGCAGGCGGGATTGGGAACAAAGAAACATCGCACACGGTCTGGAGATAACAACCGTGTGTTATGAAACAGAAAAACCTTCGAGGCGGGCAGATATTTTTGAGAGGGGGAGCCTCGTGGAGCCCAATGTACTATGCGGATGTGTGCGTGACAGGGGCACCAGCGTGGCACATGGTTAGTTTGAGTGAACCGTGTCTGTTGCGTCATCCGACTTGTCTAATGCTCATAAATTTGGCGAAAAATGACGCGGGAGAGGGTCTGAACACGAACACACTTGCATGTGGACCAAATTTATGTATCAAAAGGGTGGTTTGATTTTCAAATACCAAATGCAACTTCGTTGTGGCACCTCTCTTGCAAAGCGCACGGTATTGCTTGCCCCACCCCCTCGTGGTTTCAAGCACGAAGGGAATCCTAAGCTATGAATGCATGACCCCTCCCCCAACCGAGGTTCACCTAGAAAAGTGCGAAGTAGCTAGCAGCCCCCCTCCTCCCTCGTGTCGGCACGAAGGGAATCCTAAGCTATGGATGCATACCCCCCTAACCGAGGTTCATTCACCTAGCAAAGTGCAAAGTAGCTAGCAGCCCTACCCTCCCTCGTGTCGGCACGAAGGGAATCCTGAGCTCTGAATGCATGCCCCCCAACCGAGGTTCACCCTAGCAAAGTGCTAAGTAGCTAGAAGCCCCCTCCCTCGTGTGGCATCGAAGGGAATCCTAAGCTATGAATGCATGCCCCCCAACCGAGGTTCACCTAGAAAATTGCGAAGTAGCTAGCAGCCCCCTCCCTCGTGGTCGGCACGAAGGGAATCCCGAGCTATGAATGCATGCCCCCAACCGAGGTTCACCTAGCAAAGTCGGTAGCTAGAAGCCCCCTCGTGTCGGCACGATGGGAATCCTAAGCTATGAATGCATGCCCCCTCCCCCCAACCGAGGTTCACCTAGCAAAGTGTGAAGTAGCTAGCAGCCCCCTCGTATCGCCACGAAGGGAATCCTAAGCTATGAATGCATGCCCGCCCTCCAACCGAGGTTCACCTATCAAAGTGCAAAGTAGCAACCTCCCCCACACACTTTCAGTTGGCGGGCCAGAGAGGCATATCTCACCAAGATGGATCGTAAAACGGACAAAGAATAATCCACCTTGGTTGTACAACCTCTCTCTTGTTGTTGGTCAAAGTGATGGCCGTGCATGAAACCCCGGAGATGGGCTAGCTCACCAATAATCACTCAAGTAGCTAGTCCCCGAAGACAACCACTGCATGCGTGTGGCCCAAACATATGTATGGAGAGGTGTGTTTTTTAGTAACAATGGAACAACTTTGATGTGGCACCATGATTTCAAACTAGAAATCCCCACACTGAGTGAGGGTTAGGTTGATGATGCATATGTATGTTACAAAACACTTCAAGCCAATGACGGGGATTCATGCATGCATGCGTGCATAGTATATGCGCTCAAACTTAAGGTTTGAATCTCACGATGACCTATACTACGATAACACGAACCAAATGAAGAATCCGCCATGGTAACCTATCTTGTTGTTGGTCAAGGTGATCGTGGATGTCCACGCGGGCCCATGAATATATAGGCTTGTCGACGATAACCACACGAGGGAGTGTACCGTTCGAAGGCAACCACTACATGCATATGTATGGAGGTGATGTGTGCATGCATGTTTGAATACACAACACTGATGTGGCGCGTGCGTCAAAAATCGTACACTAGCTCCCCACACAAAGCGAGATCGATTCATGATGTGTCATTGTACTAGCCACTTCAACTCGATGGGAGGGATTCATGTGTACACATGCATGTGTGTGTAATCAAACTGTATCATGCATGTCATCCCAGAGCTAAAATAATAATCCCCTCCTAAGTCAAATTAACCTCTATTGTTGTCAGGCAAAAAGTAGTGATGGACCAAACGGGCCCACAGATGGAAAGCATCGATATCGCTGATAACCGCTCAAGTGGGTGCAAGAGGACAACCACCACCGCTTTGCATGTGGGCCAAACATATATATGTTGAATACCCAAAATGCACAACTTTGATGTGCCACATGCCTCAAAAACCGTAAACCATGCACCCACACAGAGGGAGGTTCATCAAGTGTACTACATATGATGGTCCCCTTCCCCCCTCTTCACCGCATACTATATGCTCCTACCGTAATATATGTACAACCCAAAAGAATCCTCATCGATGGTGAAATTAATTAACCTCTCCCGATGTAGGTCAAAGTGATGCATGCATGCATCGACGATGGCCTCGTGGGCCCACAGATGGAAGCGTCACACGTGAGTGTCCTAGCTAGGATATGCATGTGGCCCAAAAAGGTGTTGTGTGATGTTTGAATAGCCAATTTCACAATTTTGATGTGGCACGTGCCTCGGAAACCAAAAAGTCCACGACCTTTGAGTGAGGTGTACTTGTTCACGGACGCGTACGTATAGTATATATGCTAGTCCCCTCCCACCTCTTCGACGCGTACTATATACCACCATAACACAAACAAAAAAGATTCTACCTTGCTGGTCAAATTAACCTCATTGTTGGGTGTTCGTCAAAGTGATGGACGATGACCTCGTGGGCCCACAGAAAGCGTCACATGCTAGTATCGAGTGTCGTGTAGGACAACCATCGACTGCATGTGGCCAAAACATGTATGTATGAAATGGTTGTGTAATGTTTTAGATAACGATTTCACGACTCTGATGTGGCACCGGCCTGCCTAACAAAACGGCCAACCCACACGGTGGCTCACAACTCATAGTGTACTACGAGCCACCCGCCACCCCCAGACGCACACACCCACACACACACCACGAATCCACCGCAACTACGATGCATGTTAAATTAATTATCCCGCGGTGGACATATATGTTACCAAAGGAGGGACGTTTTAATTTCAAAAAAATCACAGAGATCATTAAGTCGTTTTAGTAAATTAATTAATTGATTTTCTACGGGCATAATGTGCAAAAATCAAATTTGAGCTACATGCACACATGACAGTGCACCTAAATGGATTGCAAAAACACATGTGTCTCACTGGGTGCATGTTTACTCCCCGTGCGACAAATTTCAAACATTGAGAATCTTGATTTTTAAATTCTAGTACATCCATTATTTGAAGTTCATGAAACTTATCGTGTGGTCATATGGACACCAATACAAAGTGGCATTGTACTATTTTTGTCAAATTTGAGACCAGTTTTGATGTAATCTTTATCTAATTACAGACGGGAGATTATTAATAATTGGGAACCAATATCCCAAACGGATTATTTATTCGAACCGTGAGCATTAGACTAACAATGGATACGTGCCATGGTTCGGTTAAGCAATAAAGCGGCAACATTAATCATCCAAATAGAAAAACAATATACAGGTCGCACGTCGTGCGAGCAGACATGAGTTGATGAGACGCATGCGAGCAGTCCGCCGCACAGGCAGACAGGGAGGTGTGCATGCAGGTGTGTGAATTGATGGAGGCGTGCTCGCTGCTCAGTGTCATCGGGAGGCGTGCGAGTAGCTGTGTGAAACTTTGCTAGGCATGCCAGCAGTCCGGTGCGCAGGCTCACCGGGAGGTGAGCCATCGGTTTGACCGCTGCTCGCCTCTCTCCCACAACTCCCACTACTCCATATTAATGGTGCGCCCGAGCGGCCGCACCCCCCATCCTCGCCACACACACACACAATCCTCTGTCGACGCTCACATCCTCGATGTCGCTCTCAGTCCTCAAAGCCGTCAGTGTATGAGGATGCCGCCGAAGCGCCCCAACGGAGGGAGTGGCGACGCCGGGGCTGCTAAAGCACCGGAGCATGGCATGGAGATGGAGACAGAGGTTGCCGTCACCGCCGGCGAGTTATCACTGCACCCTGACGTCGTCGACGGCATTGAGCTTCCACAGCCAGAGGCGGAGTTCCACACCGACTCTGACGACCACTCCGGGGACGACTCCGACGATGACAGACAGCTGGTTAGTCATCTATACCCATTTATGTGTCAAATAGATCATAGGGTTTCTCTGGTTATTCCTGCCTCCCCTTTTTTAGAATATAAATCCTGTGGTTATGTTCTCCCAATCCATGAAATCTGAGTAACTTTCATTACATCCGTGTAGTGTATTGATTGTTTGAATGGTACAGGTGATAAGTGGTTAGTTGTTTCATCTGTGCAAATGATTTCTGCTAGTAATTCGACTAGGGTTAGTGTTCATGCTAATAATTCCTAGCCAGGACTTGACAATTGATTTTGAATGATCTACATATGTTTGTGCCATTATTTTCTTCAAGATTGGCCTGTACATAGACGATTGTGCTTAAAATCGACCATAATCTCTGGACATGTATAAATAAATAGCCATAAATTCCTAATCCTATTTCACGGCATGTAATCATTGATTTGATGCCAAATTTGTTTTACTATTTGTATAGGTGATGTCTGACGATGTGGACAACGAGGATGAAGATGGCCAGAGGAAGTACAAGAGGCAAATCCTGATGGAGCTTTATGCGGGAATGCATGACAGGCGTATTAGGACCTGAAACTGCGGCTATGGATGCCCATTTTGCAACCAGAAGCTTCATGATGTGTATCTATGTGTTCTGGCGCATGCAAGAGGACGGGTCGTTGGCTCCTTCAAGCAGAAGTATTCTCGTTAGGGTGGCACAGCCTTGACGCCGAGTACCTGGAGAAGCTTTAGGATCGTGCCGGCATGTGAGATGAGAGATGGGATGGACCGAACTATGTACGCTTGAGTATGCTTAATGACGGTTGAACTATGTACTTATGGTTGAACTATGCTTATGTACGTGTACGCTTATTATCTATGTCTAAGTATATTAAATATTTGGTCAAAATTTGGTAAAAATTACAAAGGGGGGCCAATAAACCAGGACGGAGGTAGTACGTCAATCACACACGGTTCGCTCTAGCAAACCGTCGCCCCCAAAATTCTTTGTGGGACAGAAAACCCTCACCACCCAATTCAAAAAAGAAAACCCTCACCATACCCACGACACAAAAACCCTCACCCCGCCCGCCACCCCCTCCGGTACGTTCCCCATTCACACCTGCACAAGCTCCTCCGCGTCTATGCCATGGCACCGCCTATCGCGGCGGTAAACACTTAGCTCGACGCCTGCCGCCACCGCCAGGCTAACGGCAAAGCCCACCGCATTTCGCCACTTCCGCTTGCCGCCGCCTATCGCCATCGACTTTCTCGACGCTGCTCGCGGTCGACAAGGCTCCGCTCGGTTGGGGAATCTGCCGTACTGAGGGTTCTTTCTCATGGACGACAAGGTAACTAATTTAATTAGATATTATCTCATCTCTTATCCCAGCTAATCTACCTCCTTTAATCACCCGGCGGAAATCGCCATGAATTCATTTTTATTCAAGCTGATTTCAGGGTTTTCTTTCATTCATAGAATGTACAGTGCGCCGACACTTCAGGGCTTTGCGACCTCCGCCAGAGATTCCATCTCACCATACCAGATAACTTGAGGACGCGCGCGGTATGTTCAATCTCACCCTAAATCGGTTGGCATGGCCTACTTTCCTGAACATATTTTAAATACTGCTACATTTGGATAAAAGGTGCCACATGCACCATATACGTCAAAGGGGATTTCCCCCCTCTTCTTTCTATATTAGGAAAATTAATGATGTATTGTTCTTTCGATTACTCTCATATTTCCATGTCATCATGTTTACCCTATCTGTTTAATTATAGATTTTTGTCCTTCGATTTCAACTGTTGTACAATTCTTTCAATTTGGGCCCATATTTGCATGTTACCATATTTTCTTTAACAATCCTACCATTTTCTGCAGCACATCCCTTGCTACGCAAGATATTATGTAGTGCAATTTTTTTCCTTTTACATAGATCAAGGCTCCACGGATGTCATACTGCACACAAACCATGGATTTACAATCGTTGCTACTGTAAGACTTGATGAACGTGGTGACTCCTATTTTGGCACTGGCTTTTGGAAAGAAATTTCTAACTTTTATGTACTGAAAGCTGGCACTAAAATTGCACTACACATAAAAGGGCCTGGTCATGAGATATATGCTAACTTCCCCGACAAAATCATCTGTCCAGACTTTGTTCGAAGTAAGCTTTCTTTTCAACTATCTGCATGTTGACTTACCCAGCAATTTCAAATAAATTGTGTAGTATTTAAGCAACCAATTGTTATTCCCTTTTCTTACTATATTCCTACCTAATAACTTCGAGTTACCAATACACTTTTCTATTGCCATGTTTTAACTAAATATTCCTTGTACTCCCATTTCTATCAGAAGCGCCACGACAAGGAGACTCGAGGTGGAGAACGTGGCTGCCAACAAGCGGTGGGGGGGCGAGCTAGAACCGCAAGCGACTCCAGCAGGCCTAGACTTCATCATCAGCCTCCCCGATGATATGTTGAGAGTCATCATCTCCCTCCTCCCAATCAAATATGGGGCGCGAACAACCGTCCTTTCCCGGCGGTGGCGCCTCTTATGGAACTCCAGCCCTCTCGACCTCATCGGCACCCACGAGATCTACCATGGCTATCGTAAAAGCTTGGATGCGTTTCCAAGATCCTCGGCAGTCACCTTGGCCCAACCAAAGGCCTTAGAATGGGCAAGTTCCGTTCCAACGGCAAGGACCGAGCCAAGCTTGACGAATGGTTCCGATCCACCGCCCTAGATCAGCTCGAGGAGCTCACTTTTGATGATGGGCATATGTGGTCGCTGCCAACGTCCGCACTCCGCCTCGCGCCCATGCTGCGCGTCGCCAAGTTTAGGAACTGCCATCCCCCCCTTAATTATGCGCCCGCTCTTACTTTACCACGACTGAAGCACCTCGGGCTCGTCGCCGTCTGCCTCTCAAACGTTGACATGGAGCGCCTGCTTCGTGGCTGTACTGCACTCGAGTACCTTCGGCTTCAGGCCATCAATGGGTTGAGTACCTTCCACATCACCTCCATGACTCTCCGGACTATCTATGTGTGTTGCTGGTGCGGCAGGAAGACAGAGATGTGTACCACGGTATGGTCATTGAGGACACACCTGCACTAGAGAGATTACTTGTAGTTGATCAAGAAGGTCCAACAAGAATCAATGTCATTTCTGTGCCGAAATTGACAGTGGTGGGCTACTCGTCTCACAAATACTCTGAACATGTTATTGGATCCACACCCGTTCAGGTACAAAAGCCGCCTTCTACCACTCCTTCTACAAATTAACATTATTTCTAATTTTGAAGATGTTTGTTCGTCTGTCATTCAAAAAATGATTCCGACAAGCTTGACCCCGAAACTGCGCATAGTGAAGGTCTTGGCACTAGAATCTGTCGGCCCAACCTGGAGCAAGTTGTCAGTTTCCTAAGATGCTTTCCGTGCCTCGAGAATCTATATATCGAGGTGATGTTCCTTTCCTGTTAAATGTTAACCATAAGGGAGTTCAATTTGTGACACCTTTTTCCAAGTTTACAATGACAATGTACTACGATTTCTAAAGGTTCTTTCGGAGGATTTCAGTACACACATGTCCCCCCACCCCCCATATTGGTTGCTTGATCCATATGGTTACAATCAATAAGCATTTCTCCTTTGGATTCATCTGTACTAGTTTTCTTAGGCAACTTTTCATCCACTCCAACCTCTTGTGAAGAAGGATACATTTTTCTAGAATGTAATCAAATGCCCATGTTAATCATGTCAGATCGAAGAAGGCATGTTAGTGCATTTTACAAATCCTGCAAACCAAATAGGCTGTAGTAATGTTCAAAACTGCATGTAGGCACTAACACGTTTTCTTCTTTTGCAGATAAGATTAGGCCCAGTGGTGGATAATGTGATAACAATCACGTCGAATGCCTAGATCTGCATCTCTCAGAAATTACTTTGAACTCCTACCGAGGGACCTTACCGGAGATTATATTCGCCAGGTTCTTTGTTCTTAGAGCAAGGGTGCTGAAGGAAATGAGGTTTGCCCTACATTTATTTTGCAAAAATGAATGGTTTGTTGATCAGCGTCGGCGCCTGCGGCAGAATGGAGTAGGCTCCAAAAACCTGAATTTCATTTTGGAACTTCAGATGACAGAGTAATCGGAAGTCATTGTGTCAACCCCATACATGACTTCTCAGTGGCTGACCCCTTTGCAAAAATTGTGAGGTTTCGAAACCAGACTTAGAAGCGGTGATATTAGTTTGAACCTCTCTGATATCCATGTTCAGCGGACCAGCGCGAGCGTTTGCAGCCGATGAGCTGAATTTCATTTCTAATATCAGTTTGAACCTTGTAATCATCGAATTTGAGCCATATAACTCTGGAATTTGAACCTTGTAACATTTTGAGCTTTTGTGGTACAAACGTTGAAATGGCATCATATGAGACTCATATATTGCTAGCACTATTTTGACCTTAATATGTAATGGTCTTAGATTTTATTAACCATTCTCGAATCAGTTTACCTTGTCGATCTCACAGCACACGATCTGCATAGCTAACTCGACTGCGATCTTCGACATTATTGCACACAGTTGGTTTCTTCCACCGTGTGCACTATAGAGCGTAGAATTATTTATCGCACTCGAGTGTCCATCATCACCCTTCTGTGTAACTTTGACCTCATCACCCATGTGTAAACTTATGATCGAAGTCATTTCACACACTTCATTTTTACAAAGCTTTTTGCCAATAAACGCCCGCAATTTGTCCCTCTTCTAGCCGACGTGTGGCCAAACTAGCCGGGCGGGAAGCTTGCGTGGTAAACAGCGCGGTAGCGCGGGAACAGGCTCACCGACGATACATTTGGCGCCTCTTCGAGCCCACGCGTGCGGTGCGGTGTTCTCAAGCGTGCACTGAATCCTCCGCTATGGACACCGTGACAAGACGTGACGACTACAGGCTGGCCGGCCCCCATTTATTACAGCGGCCATTTAACCCTTGTGTCTCTTCAACCTTTCGATCGCGCCCCACCATTGCAAGAAGCACACCCACCACGAGAAATTCTTAGAGGGTATCCTGCGCAGCTCCAATGGCGCTTCGAGCGGCTGGCGACGACGAGCAGCAGTTCACCACGCGTGCCGTGGTGGACACCCAGAGAATGTTCATGGACCTCTCGGTGGTGTACACCAATGACCTGGTCTTGGTGGAGCACTCCATCCACATCATGGAGTTGTTGCTTGCCGAGGAGAAGTACAAGGTGGTCGGGTTCGACCTCGAGTACACCCGCGCTCGTGCCGGGTCTCGTCCCAAGGTCGCCGTCTCCCAGATGTGCATGCGCCACCATGTCCTCGTCTACCACTACTGCCTGGCCACAAGGCCTTGCGAGCATTTCACCAGGTTTGTCAACAACCCCCACTACATGTTCGCTACGGTGGACATCACCAACAATGTAAAGGCGCTCGAGAATTCGGGCATCGCCTGCCAGAATCTTGTCGACATCCAGGGCCAATACAAGATCTGGGGTAGCAAGGAGCATAAGAAGGACTCACTGGTTCACCTCGCCGAGGCCATCGTTGACCCCTACTACAGAGACATGAAGGATTCGGGCAACAAGGACAAGCGTGCCTGGCACTCGGCCTGGATGGAGAAACTCGACAAAGCTCACGTCGTGTACGCGGCCAAGGAGGCGTACACGAGCTATGACATGTACAAAGCGGATCGTTGACATGAGGAAGTGTCTCCTTCCCCAAAGCGGCCAGGATCCAGCCGTAAGCAGAGCAATGGCAAGCATCGTCGCAACAATAAGTAGATGATTAGATCCTCGTTTCTCCTACTTTAGTATGCATGTAATTGCTTACTTTGGTGTGTGCAAATGTTTTGTGTGTAGTCACTTGTGTAATTGTATGCTTAATTTAGTTATGCAATGATGTCTTTTTAAGTATATATGTTGATGCTCTGTAGACAGAGCGTAGATGTTGTGCGGACCAAGAAAATCACACCGCACACGGACTAAACAATGGAACCCATCGGTGATGTTTTCATCAATCACTCACAATTGTATACCAGCAATAGTTTGCTCACAACACACACGGCTTGTTAGCAGTAATTGTTTGTGTTGTTATCGGTCTTCGCACACGTTTTCGATTACCGACCTGTTTGCCTCGTATCACACACATCTTGTTCATTTGAACCATTTCTGTTCTCATGTCTCAACGCAAACAGTTCATCTGACTGAACTGCAAGCCGTATATCGCACACACCTTTGATCTGCCTGACCGTTTCTTTTGTGTTGCCTAATCACAAATAGTTCATCTGAGTGAACTGTATGTTGTACATCACACACACCTTCATCTGGCTGCCTGTTTCTTTTGTTCCTCCTCACCGTAAACAGTTAATTGAGCGGAACCATATGCCCTGCATCGCACACGCAACTAAAATCTAAACCGTGTTTGATGCATCCTCCATCGCAAACATTTTGCACCTTTTTTGATATTTTTTTACACCATCGTTTGCGATTATGGCATCGCACACAGTTTCATCGAAGGGTCTTTGATCGTAGTGTCGCGTTAGCAGCATCCTGCAATAGTGTAGATCCGATCTTGCAAGTCATATGCACCTGCTACGTCTTGTGATCCTTAAACCCCAGGGTGACAGTAACTGGGATACTTTCCGGTGATGACCGTAGTTTGAGGAGTTCATGTATTCACAATGTGTTAATGCTTTGTTCCGGTTCTCTATTAAAAGGAGGCCTTAATATCCCTTTGTTTCCTTATGGACCCCGCTGCCATGGGAGGGTAGGACAAAAGATGTCATGCAAGTTTTTTCCATAAGCATGTATGATTCTTTATGGAATACATGCCTACATTATATTTATGAACTGGAGCTAGTTTTGTATCGGCCTAGGTTATTACTGTTATATCATGAATATCATCCAACGAATTCACCAATCCAATGCCTACAAGTTTTCCACATATTCTTATTGCTGCGTTACTACTGCCACTGCTACTGTTACAACTCCTACAAAATTATTGCTATCACTGTTGCCGTTACTATTGCTGTTACCACTGCTATCAAAACTATCATATTACTATGCTACTGATCACTTTGCTGTAGATATTTAATCTCTAGGTGTGGTTGAATTGACAACTCAACTGCTAATACTTACAAATATTCTTTGGCCCTCCTTGTGTCGAAAATATAAATTTGGATTGAATACTCTACCCTCGAAAACTATTGTGATCCCCTATACTTATGGGTTATCATGGCCCCTCTACTCCCTAGGCTCAAGGCATGTGGCCAGGACGCGTTGGCGCTATGCTTCCCTGAGTCCCACTTTTGGCATGTGTATCCTCCAATGAATAGCATTTGATTTTTTTATGGATTTTACTAAGTTCAGGAAGGTTCATGTATCCACAGAGATAAAAGCATGCAACTAGCCCGACTGACACTTTATTAACAGAGTAATCCAAATGAATATAAAACAATGTTTAATTTGATAAGAAAATGGCATGAGAAGTTCAAAAACTATAGATAAGTTCAGGGCATATCCCGCGCTATGAGGAGAGCGGCTAAGCGATACGTTATGTCGCATGATGAAATTATTAATCAGGAGGAAGATAATTAGAGCGCATTGTGCCTGTAAAACAAGATCAATTAGAACCGTTGAATGATGTTTATTTAAGGGTCAAGATGTGTTTTGTAAGCTCTAACTTGTACCTTTCATATTAGTAGGGAGAGAATATTAGAGCATGGACACTTACATTAAGCTCTCTAGTAGACTAGTTTGAAATATCAAGGTGATGGCATTGGTTGGGAAACTTAGGATATGGTTCAATATCCTAATTAATAGGCACATATTTTCGAAAGTGATCTTCTGAGCGTGAGCACAGGTGGTCGCGGTATCCCCCCGCTCGCTCGCCTCGTGATCCAGAAACACGAGCTTACAGGCCCAGGTATTATTCATGTATAGTGTTTTTTGAACAATTCACATGGCCCACGTCTGCCGCACGGCCTTACAACGCCGTGAGTCACCTGGGCTCTGGCTCAGACGTACGCAAATGGGGTGGGCCGTTTTCGCGCTGATTCTGGGCCAACGCCGGCTACTGCTCTTTTACTGCTGCGCCGCTTCACCACCTTACCCATCACGATTCATTCATCCCCTTCCCTCTCGCTCATTCTACTCTGCACTTAATCTAGCGTAGTGTTAGAAATAGCTTTCTTCCATTGCTTGCTAAACTTAGATTAGATCAAGTAGAAACTAACCTTTGCAGATACTCCATCCACCTCGGCACTTGGATCTGTTTTTGTAAGCCCAGACAACAAGAGAGATAGCATGGTTGGAACCATGGAGAGAGCTGCCTTCTAATGGCCGATCTCTGTTTTACCAGTACAGAGGAATGGCTCAGCCCAGGCAGTCTGCTCCGCTCCTTATCTACTTGCTGCTGCTCGTCTTCCCGCTCACGGACTTTGAAATTTGAAAGGGATTACCACAACAATGGGCGCGCGGTATCCCAGAGAGCACCCACCTGTCATTCAGAAATACAGACACCAAAAATTCAGAAACCAAGACTTGTTTTCACAATCGTCCAATTTCCATAATGCATCCTCACATTGCAACATAATCCAGAAATCATTACAGTACAGGAGTTTTACTATGGAACATAATTCAGAAACTAAGACAGTAATCAAAATTCCATAATGCATCATCACATTGGAACAAAATTCAGAAAATCATAGCAGTCCAGAAGCTCCATTGTGGCACAAAATTCAGAAATCATGACAGTAGTGAAGTTCTACCAACGGAACTACCGACGAACCCTCATACACACAGTTCCAAACCATTGGTAGCATACAATAGCTTCAGATTATACATAGTTGGCAAAACAGCAGCTGAATACACCCAGCAAGCATGGAAATAAAGAAGTTCTAGTGATGGAACTACCAACGCACACATAATGTTCTACAGGTTCATAGTCTAAACAAACAGATTCTTGCAATTGCTCACAACCCAATCATCCGCAGATCACCCACTTTGTGGCAGTTGTTTTGCCTGTGCCCTTCAATTCCACAATTTTTGCACCTCGCTGGCTTGCGAACAACTTCGGGGCATCACCCCTGTCCGGGCACATAGTCCTCTTGTGCCCCTGCTGCCGACATATGCTGCAAAACCATGTCCGTTTGCTGAGCCCCTCATACGGTTCCTTCTCACGCCTGGTGGTTGGGCGCCCCATTTCTTTCCTCTTCTTTGGCGCCAACAAACCAGTGAGTCTGTTGCCACTCTCATTTGCAGAAGTAGCATCATGATTCACCGTAGCCATAACTGCACCGCCACTTGCTGCAGCAAGAGGTGTTTGTACTGGTAGTTGATTAACAACACCTCCATGTTCAGCTACCATGTCCTCCAAACCCGCGTCCCTGGTCCGTCGTTTAACAATGTGCTTCTGTGGTATTTCCGTAGTATGGATGAAATCCAGCACCTGCATTTTTTAAATTGCTCATTTAGTGCATCACAGACTGCACATAGTGTATACACATCTCAAAAACATATTCTTCAATTTTTTCAGAAACCATACCTTCAGAACATGGCTGCAAAGGAGCCCCATGTGTGCAAATTGCCCGCACTCGCAGTCGAATTCCTCACCTCCTTCAAGAACATTCACCATATATGATACGCTACACCATTTTTCTCTCTATGCGGCTTCCATATGAATTGCAAGATACAGTTTCCCTTTCTCGAGCTCCTGGTATGCGCCGCACTCATAGAGAATATGCCCAAACTGCTCAAACATAGCTCGTGTGTACATCTTGCCGGCATGTCTCTCAATAGCTAAGTTTGCTTTGTACAGTGGTCTGCCCTGAAATATTAGATGCACCAAATTAGTGACCAAAAATTACTACTGCACATCTGGTGCCAAATTATGAAAAAGGTCTTACTATTCGTGTCCGCTTCTCCTTGTAGTTCTCCTCAGCTTCCCTGTCAAACTGAAGTATCATGTATTTCTTCACAAACAAATGCATTGGACAACCAAGCGGGACATAGTTCTTTAGCATGTGATTCGCACTTTCGCTGCTCTGGGTGCTGGTCATCTTAGCACAGAAAACACCTTTAAAATATGGTTTCACCCACTTGTGTCTTATGTCATACAGTTGTGTCACATAGTCGTGTGTCTTCAGATTGTATTTATCCACCAATATCTTCCAACCTTCCTCAAATTCATCGATTGTAAGCATGTGATTTACTACCTTGTGGAAATCTGCCCTGAACTCGCTCTTCTTGGTGTACAACGAGCTGAGTGATTCCTTCGCCTTCTTCAGCACATGCCACTTGCACCATCGGTGTGCCGTTTGAGGCATCACATTTTTAATGGCGACCTCCATCGCTCGGTTTTGATTTGCACAACAACACCAAATTATATTAGACAACCATGCTTTCGTAACATCAATACAAACATTTGTCACACATAGAGTATGTACAATATGAATTCACACCTGTCAGAATGGTTTTTGGTGCACTTCCGCCCATCATCCTAACAAATTCTGTGAAAACCTACTCAAATGTCTCTCATCACGGACCAAAACCCCAGCTAGGATGATGCTCTGGAAATGATTATTCACACCTACAAACAGACCAAATGGCATGTTGTACAAGTTTGTTCTATATGTCGTACCGAAGGTAACAACATCTCCGAAGAATGTGTACTACAGCCTGCTACTCCCATTTTCCCACATAAGAGTCGTTTTCCACCCATCCTTGTCCGCCTGGACACGATACGTGAAGTGTGGATCTTTTGAACCCAGATCTACAAAAACATCCGTCGTTTTCCTCACATCATCCTCTGCTTGCTCTCTGCTGATTTTACCACACAAATTTTCAGAGCCCTTTTTGTGAAAGGCACCTTTTCCACTGAACCAAAAAAACTCCCAATTATACTGTGTACTTTGGCTAAATTCACATTGTTCCGCTGTAACTGCTCCACGAAGTCTCTGCTATACGCATCAATGTGCTTGTGGGACGGCCAGTGAATTGTGTGCCCATATGTTGGAGATAGCGAATGATTGTGTTGTTCACGATGTTCAGATAGTACCAACCATTGTCCTTCAAACAGAGCAACCTTATTAATGCTGGGCATTCGCATCGGCACGATCTAGTGTTCTCCACCCATGCTTTGCCCTGCAAAACACCAATCATCAAGAACATGCAAAAATCAGGTTTCACAGACTCAAGAAGTAGACCAAATTTATGAAATAATGCAAGAGGGTACAAATACATACCGCACATCCACAAACAATTTTCTGCATGCATTTTGTTCTCTCCACATTTAGCCTACTCTTCCCGTACCTTATTCCAAATCCCTTCTCCCATGAGTAGAGATTGTAAAAATCATAGGCCTCCCCAAGTGTATCGAAGGTTGTCCCCAATGCTGGCACGATTACAATGCTGCCTGGCTTGTCAGCAAACCCCCTTATTGCCTTCTCAAGGGCGATGGGTTGCCCAACGCAAGGCTCCTTCCCAGGAGCAGCAGCTCCAATTCTAACCCTGCATTTTTGATAGATCAATATGTCACGGCTTGTATGTGTACTAGAATGAAGTCGACGATATCCTGCTTATGCCTACATCCAGATTTTTCAACATTTCGATCTCATACTCATTCGCTTTATCCATAATCCACGACCCCTAGCATTTTTTTGTCCCCCACAAGTTGCATATCAGAAACCTTCCCAACGAAATTTTGGTATCCTGATCCAAGACTGCTTTGCCTTTTTGTTATCCTAGTACACCTACTGGTAGGCACCCAGGTTAAGGCTGCCATCATGACATGTTTACCAAATTCAAATTATATTCATGTTTCATGAATGACCAATTTTTATTTATCATGTCAAACAATCCCGCCTTTTAGTCCACGCTCTAATTTAAATTCTTACTTTCCCTGTATTCCATGATCCAATTTTCGAACTTCTAGTTCCCAGCTCAATTCCGCTATCTATCCCCTACTATCAGAATCCAGTATCCATAAACAAATACCAACACTGATATGCTTTATATTAACCATCTGTCCCTGCTAGTTTACAAAGTACTGCCTATGAGGGAAGAACACAAGCGTTTTCCATAATGTTGTATACAACTACTCCAATTTTCAGAGCATCTTCTTTATCCAAAAAATTCATATACAACCTACTGGTAAACTGGCCTGACTACACACAAGTCAGAATGTGGCATTTGCATAGTATACTTCAAAGTGGACAAACACCATTAGCCAATAGATTACCTGCGAGTCCAGCCAGGAGTTTTTGGATCAATTTGACCTATGGATTGCTCAGATGCTTGCGGTTCAGGTTCATCAACCCCCTCTGCCGCGACTGTCACATCCGCCGCACAAATCTGCCCGTCAACACTACCTGTGGCCATTGGGGGCAGCTCTTCGGCTCCTGCCGCCACAGCTGGGTAGAGCAGAGGCTCCATTGGTAGCGCGTTGTCGTTCACCTCCTCCATCACCGCGGTCCTGCAGTTCACCAAATCCATGGATGAGAGGCACATATCCACCAACAGGAACTCTCTTGAGACGGGGAGGGGCGGGGGTGTGATGATCCACAAGTATAGGGGATCAATTGTAGCTCTTTTTGATAAGTAAGAGTGTCGAACCCAACGAGGAGTAGAAGGAAAAGGAAATGACAAGTAGTTTTCAGTAAGGTAATGTCTGCAAGTGCTGAAATTGTAAGTAGCGGAGTAGTTTGATAGCAAAATAATTTGTAACGAGCAAGTAACGATAGTAGTAAAAAAAATATGAAGCAAGGTAGCCCAATCCTTTTGAGGCAAAGGACAGGCCAAAACCGTCTCTTATGATAAGCAAAGTGTTCTTGAGGGTACACGGGATTTTCATCTAGTCACTTTCATCAAGTTGGTTTAATTCGTGTTCGCTACTTTGATAATTTGATATGTGGGTGGACCGGTGCTTAGGTGCTATTCTTACTTGAACAAACCTCCTACTTATGATTAACCCTCCCGCAAGCATCCGCAACTACGATAAAAGTATTAAGAATAAATTCTAACCATAGCATTAAACTTTTGGATCCAATCGGTCCCTTACGGAATAGCGCATAAACTGGGGTTTAAGCTTCTGTCACTCTCGCAACCCATCATCTAATTGCTACTCCACAATGCATTCCCTTAGGCCCAAATATGGTGAAGTGTCATGTAGTCGACGTTCACATGACACCACTAAGTGAATCACAACATACATACTATCAAAATATCGAACACATGTCAAATTCACATGATTACTTGCAACATGATTTCTCCCGTGACCTCAAGAACAAAAGTAACTACTCACAAATGATAAACATGTTCATGATTAGAGGAGTATAAAATAGCATAATGGATCTGAACATATAATCTTCCACCAAATAAACTATATAGTAATCAACTACAAGATGTAATCAACACTATAGTCACCCACAAACACCAATCTATAGTTCCGGTAACAAGTAACAAGATTGAACACAAGAGATGAACTAGGGTTTGAGATGAGATGGTGTTGTTGAAGATGTTGATGGAGATTTCCCTCCCCAAGATGAGAGAGTTGTTGGTGATGATGAGGACGACGATTTCCCCCTCCGGGAGGGAAGTTCTCCCGGCGGAATCGCTCCGCCAGAGGGCAAAAGTGCTCCTGCCCAAGTTCCGCCTCGAGACGGCGGCGCTCCATCCCGAAAGTCCTCTCCTTATTTTTTTCTAGGTCAAAATGACCTATATACCAGAAGATGGGCACCAGAGGTGGGTTGAGGAGGGCACAACCCACCAGGGCGCGCTAGGGAGACCCTGGCGCGCCCAGGTGGGTTGTGCCCACCTGGTGGGCCCCTCTGGTAGTTATTTGCTCCAATAATTCTTATATATTCCATAAAAAATATCCATCAAGTTTCAGCTTATTTGGAGTTGTGCGGAATAGGTGGCTTGGCGTAGCTTTTCCAGGTCTAGATTTCCAGCTGTCGGAATTCTCCCTCTTTGTGTGTACCTTGTAAATTATGAGAGAAAAGGCATTAGAATTACTCCAAAAAGCATTATTATGGATAAAAAAATTATAAATAACAGTAAGAAAACATGATGCAAAATGGACGTGTCAGGGTGGTGGTGGGGGGTGGAACAGGGCTGAGGGATTTGGTTTACCTTCTAATCGGTTGCATGAGGAACTCCATCCAGGAATCACCGCCGAGTTTTCCTTCCGCTGCAGACCTCGGCGGGCGTCAATGGCGCTGCAGGATAACGTGGCCACGGGTGGGAGAGAGCTCCTTCCATCTGACTCGTCAATTACTATGCTGCCCACCGCCCACTACCGGAGATCCATTACCTGAGCCACAGATCGGGAGTAGAACGCAGACCCGAGCCACGGCTCAGGGAATCTCCCGTCACGGCCCCAACCACAGCCTCCGTCACCGGCGGTTCGTACGCCGCAGACCCATTCGGTATTCTTTCCTCCCATGAATTAAAAAGGAAGGAACAGTTGCGACAGACAAATCTCGAAGCCCTATCAAGCCGTCCTGAAATAGAAATTGTCTCAGTTATCAGGACGGCTCGATAGGGCTCGAGAGACAAATCTCGAAGCCCTATCGAGACGTCCTGAAACAACCGCGTCCAACCAGAACAACCAGAACACATAGAAATTGTCTCGGTTTCACGTACCTGTGAATATGTTAGAAATATAATCTGCCATATATATGTTAGGAAATGATCTTATCGGGGTTGCTCTGTCGTGGAGTATATATTATGCATGTTATATGTGACAATATAGTGATGAATATTTCATTGAAAATAGTACAAATGCAACCAAATCTCTCATTAGGAGATATAGTGCAATATTGTTCAATGACATACTTGGTGCATATTATTTGACTCGTCCATGTATAATGAAACTCAACTAGGTCTAAATAAAATAATACTATTGCAGCTGCCATATATTTTAGTTGCACTGCACAAAATGAAAGAAGAGATGAGAAAGTCTTAGGGGTAGTAGGCCCGAGCAACTTAGGAATCCTCACTTTGGATACGGGTGTGCACAAGTGGCAAAAGAGGTAAATAGTTTCTTAGGATCTGAAACAAGTGTTGGAAGATTCTGCCATCTCCAGACACACAACAAATATCCACTTGCTGCTTCTTGGAGAAATCGAGGGAGTCCTCGAGCGGAGTCTATTAAACTTAGATATTATATTCTTAACTACATTTGTATTAAATGAACCAATGAATATTTTAAGTTAATTGTCTTGGAAAATTCTTGTGCGTGGACTTACATTTTAGTGGCACTGCACAATAGAAGATGACCAAGGGGTTTATGAAGTAGGAGAGAGATCGGAGAGAAAATATATGACCTCCCTCTAGTTTGTTAAGAGGCTCAAAGTGCGTAACTTTGGCTAGTATTCTTGATTTGTTGGTTCACAATCTAGTATGTTAAGAGGCTCAACTATGAAGCGTGTATCTTTGGCTAGTATTCTTGAATTGTTGGATGTAAGCCGTGTAAATGTACGTGTGAGTTTTGTTACAAAAGCAAAACAATATGCAAATGAATGATTATGCCTATGTATCATGTTCCTATCTTTCTGTAAATTTTGTTTGCATTGCTAGTCACATAGATAAATAAAGCGCACACATGCAAATGGTTAACAATATCGTTATCACTGACCAGATGGCGTTCAGAACTAGTACCACATCATTGACCGGCCGGTTGGCCGGTCTCTAATGAGCAAGTCATCACTGACCCCAACGCACTAACCCGCCAGAAACCAATCAGTGATGATGTAATTTGGCCGGTTAGTGTTATTCAGATCTTTAGTAGTGCCTTGTGATAGGTACCAAGCATGGTGTTAGTGTTGGGGAACGTAGTATTTCAAAAAAAATCCTACGATCACGCAAGATCTATCTAGGAGAAGCATAGCAACGAGCGGGGAGAGTGTCTCCACGTACCCTCGTAGACCGAAAGCGGAAGCTAGTAATGCGGTTGATGTAGTCGAATGTCTTTGCGATCCAAGTACTGAACGCACGGCACCTCCGCGATCTGCACACGTTCAGCTCGGTGACGTCCCTCAAACTCTTGATCCAGTTGAGGCCGAGGGAGAGTTTCGTCAGCATGACAGCATGGTGACGGTGATGATGAAGTTACCGGCAGGGCTTCGCCTAAGCACTACGATGATATGACCGAGGTGTGTTTCTGTGGAGGGGGCACCGCACATGGCTAAAAGATCAACTTGTGTGTTCTAGGGTGCCCCCCTCCCTACGTATATAAAGGAGGGAGGGAGGAGGAGGCCGGCCAAGGGTGGCGCGCCCAAGGGGCGGGGGAGTCCTGCTCCAAGTAGGATTCGCCCCCCCCCCTTTCCTATTACTACAAGGAGAAGGGGGAAAGAGGAGGAGGAGAGAAAGGAAAGGGGTGTCGGTGTCAAAACCGGCGGATCTCGGGTAGGGGGTCCCGAACTGTGCGTCTAAGGCGGATGGTAACAGGAGGCAAGGGACACAATGTTTACCCAGGTTTGGGCCCTCTCTATGGAGGTAATACCCTACTTCCTGCTTGATTGATCTTGATGAATATGATTATTACAAGAGTTGATCTACCACGAGATCGTAGAGGCTAAACCCTAGAAGCTAGCCTATGGTATGATTGTTGTTTTTTCTATCGACTAGCTTGGCCCTGGTTTATATAATGCACCAGAGACCTAGGATAACAAGAGTCGTAGCCGAATACGCCGGTGGGGGAGGAGTCCTTGTCTTGATCGCCAAGTCTTGTGGAATCTTCCTTGTATGCGGCAGCTTTCCGGACTGGCCCATGAGTATACGGCCATGGGGGTCCTCGGCCCAATCTAACAGATCGGGAGATGACGTGGTGAGTATCACCTAGTCCAGGACACCGTCAGTAGCCCCCTGAACCGGTCTTCAAGTTAGGAACACTCCTCGATTCTTCCGAACTGTTCTTCATCTTCGGTCGTCGGTCTTGAAAATTGGTTCAACAAATCTTCTCATCTTCGATCTTGAGGATCGCCGAAGTGCATCCGAAGAGTTTACACGTTCGGTATCCGAGGAGCCCCTTTAAGTTTCCGGCCTTTATCAACGCCTTGTTATTTTTATGCCACGCCTTCAGTTTGAAGTTTTTCCCGGGAGGCAGTGTCCTCCTGCGTCCGAGCTCCAACGCCGGACTGCATTCGAGGCATCTTTTGCAGCCAAGCACCAATGTCGGACTGCTTCCGAGCTCCAACGCCGAAATGTATCCGAGCTCCAACGCCAGACTGTGTCCAAGCTCCAACGCCGGACTATATCCGAGCTCCAACGCCGGACTATATCCAAGATGTCATAGATCATCTTGGTTCAAAAAAGTTGAAGGAGTTTAGCCGAGCTTACTGCCAGAAAATTCCCTCTATGGAGCTAGCCGCTAGCGCCCGAGCTTTATGCCGGACTGCTTCCAAGGTGGTGCACCACCCCGACCGCGGGCTGATTTTTTATGAATATTTTTAACTGGTGCAGTTTATTTTCTGCCGATGTATATCCAGTAGCCCTCAAGGTGTGTATCAGTCCAAAACTCGAGATGCACCTGAAGGCAAGCATAAAAACCGATGTTCCCAATAGCCCCTGAGACTCAGGTCGATGCACGAAATCGGCCTGAGGATCAATTCCTAGCTCAGCAACATACATAGGAATAAAAACGCAGCGTTATATATTAGAGATAATAGTGATCGGCGAACGGGCCCCTGAGAGAGGGTCGTGAGAAGTCGCCGGAATATACTAGCTTGATGCCGGATAGGTCCATAAGGTACCTATTATTGTCCGAAGACATGTATGCGCATAGTTCGTTCAAGCCGAACACTGAGCACTTTGAATTCTCTGCATTGAATAAGCAATGCAAGAGCCCCCGAGACATCGGGTCGGTGGCAACACCAGATCAAGGGATCGATGTGCCCCTTTAATATTTGTAAATAATGAGCACGAAGCCCAGTAGCCCCCGAGCCTTAATGTGGGCACGGGTGGCCGAATTAAGGATCGATATCCAGAGTAAAATCACAGATTATGTGTAATGATTCTATGTATCCAAGTACTTTATATCATTATTTTGACTCCATTGTGACCGTTTATCAGTTGAAAGTGGCCCATCGTCGGCTTCTACCCCTTGGTAGATACTACGCAGGGTGTTTCCATACTAACAAAACAACCCTTAGCCGACGTCTCGGTGCCCGAAGGCGGTTGTGTTAGCAGAAACGAGGCAAGCAGATATGCGGGCTTTAAAACTTTCGCTTAGTCATAGGAGCTTTATACTGGGGAAGCTAGCTATGAGCCCCCGGTTAGTGTTCGGTGACAGCCGAGTTCAAGCCGTAAACACTTCAGCCAATGTTATGAACGGCCTGTCATTTAACATAGTCATTGGATCGCTGACCAGTTTACGCCTATTGTGACAGTCAGTTTTCGGCTTTCTCCACTGAGGTGCTTGACCATGCGAGCTAGAAGCACAATCGCAGTGGTTCTCCCTTGGCACACCTAGCCGAACAAAGCGGAACGTAGGAGGCAAGCACAGGAGCCGGACAACCCAACAATTGACCGAAGACACAATTCGAAACCGATGCATATATAGCAATATCCGAGAATGTTTTTGCCGAATCCCTAAAGGTGTCCGGCGTTGCACTGCGAGACTAATGCTGGAAACGCACAAATAGTTTAAAAGTGCCATAGGCTCGAAAACCCAAAAAACTATATTCAAAAGTTTAATGTCCGAACTAGATCAAGTGTTCGATGCCAAATCAAAAATTGGTCTTAGAAAAAAAGGTGTTTACATGGGTGCTTTAACATGACACATCCTATCTCAAGACTTCAAGCGGGTCAGCCTATGGCTTCAACCTCCTATCCCGGCGGACTACTTCTCGTTAGGCCAGTTTAGCAAACTTTAGCGGCTTTGAGAGAGAAATTAGGCGCCCCGGCTATTGACCGCACACTCTCGTCGAAAAAAGGAGTGATAGAAAAAAGACTTTGCAACAACTAAGAAGAAGAACACTTATTATAAAACAGCTCACATAAATTTAAGAGCCCCCAAGTGACTTGGGTAAAAGAATGATTGTATGTACCGATGTACTTATATCATATCTATGTTCACCCGAACTTTAAACACGTCTTAACCGACCGTCGGCTTCTCCCTCTTCGGTCAAGGACCGAAAAGTGTTATGTACTCCACCGGTCGAGAATATTGACGGTGTTTCCAATAACCAGGCAATCAGGCCATAAGGTCAGAATGCATAAAGCGCTACCGAGGAACTTATGCTATATTCTTGGCGAAGTGTAAGAAGCATCTTCAAAGAAAATAGTACCCCACCGATACCTTTCTCGGTGCTCATTGTTAATATGAGACTTGTGCAATAGATTTTTTTACTCATGAGTTCCGTTGTGTGCCGACCATAATTGAAAACAGTAAGAGCGCTAGCTTTCGGCTTCACCCAGTCTGAGGTCCGGCTCGGGTGACCCGATCGTGACAATCATAGAGGTGCTCCCTTTACTCCCTAGCCGAACAATCGGGAACGTAGGGGTAAACATAGGAGCAAGGCAACCCAGCTTGCAAATCACTTAGGTCAATATGGTGCATATTGTGGCGTAATACACGAACAAGGAACGAAGCCGTACAAGTATAATCATATGCAAGCAAGGGAGCCCCCAAGTAAACGGTGTATTTGAATTTGTGCGTCACAAACAAAGTTTGGACAAGGAAATTTTTTACAAGCAACTTTTTTCCAAAAAAAAGTATAATGCTTGGTCGAACCGAACATAAATTAAAAATTTAAAACTTTGAGCATGAAGGCGACTTAGCTGGTTAATGTGTTCGATATTGATGACGCGGTCCGAGCTTGATGCGGGACAAGGTTCCATCCCCCAAGCCGGTCCCGAGGTGGCGGAGCAAAGAGCTCGGCACTCCGAAGTGGTGACATAGCACGGTCAATGTAGGCGGCAGAGTGATGCCAAGTCCCGGCATGGGGTAATGAAGTGTTGTGAAGCCCCGTCCGGCCGAGGTGGCGCCAAAGGATATAGTCCGCTGGATCATTTTACATGCACAAAAAATAGTGCAGACCAGGGATAATAGTAAAAATGTTGCATAATAAATAATTTATGCAAAGTGAGTAATAAAATAAATATGGCTGGCGCCAAGTCAATGTCGATGTAGGCGTCGGTAGCGATGCGGTAAAGGCGTGGCAAAGCCTGAATTCACAGGTCGGTCCGAGTTCCGGATGCGGCGTTCGCCGGACTATGTATGGAAACTGACCGAACCACCATGTGACCTCGTTAATGCGGCCACCATTTGATAGACCTGCATACATATGATGGACAAGCCAGAGTAATAATTCCTTGGGAAAAATGAACCCAAACAAGCAAAAAATACTAGGATTAGTAACACCTGGTTTATTTATTGTAGCAATCCAAAGAAAGGTAATTCCCAAAATTGGGACTCGATCCGTGCACCCATTGCCTGACGGGTGATAAAGCGATGGCATGGCAATGCTCGCAAAGGTTGGCTCGCCAAGGCAAAGCCCTCGATCCAGCTAACGTGACGGAGCTAATCGGCTAGTGACGCCGAAATCTCTGAAGTATAAATTGATGAAGAGATGGCGAAGCCCCCGGTCCAGCCGAGATGTCGAAGCCTCGATGTCAGCCGATGAGTCGAAGTAGGTCGGCGTGATGGACACCGGCTCGAAGGAGCAACGGTGCGGCCCTGCCGATGCAGGTCGTGACGTGGTCAATGCCGGCTTGATGAAGTGACCGTGCGGCGATGCCGGTGTGCCTGCTCCATGGAATCCATGGGGCGGCGATGGTGGTGATGATTTATCCTTTCAGATGTCGAACTCTTGTTCGGCTTGCCGAGATGATGATCCGAAGAAGTTGAGCTCGGCTCAACAAAGCGATGACGTGTTTAGCGCAGGTCGGCGGCCGTGGAGCAATATTGCCGGACTGGTTTGACACCAACATGATGTTGAAGATCATGTTCAAAAGATTTTAAAGTTAGTGGGATGTGTTCGGAAACAAAACACAATACCCTATACAAAACTTCCTTCAAAAAGGATGTCAGAAATCCCGTTCATAAAAAAGACGAACTCGGATCGGATTCGTTTTCGCGCAGAAAACAGATCCGAAAAGTGATGCACTAATTGGAAGGTTCCCGGAGTTTGGACGGTCGGATCGAGCTGAACTTTTGAGGGGTGGTAGATATAGGAATTCCGGAGCCGTTCAACGGTTGGATCTTCCAAACGACGTCCGAGCTAGAAGCTGGACACCACGCCCTAAACTCATCCAGATTCTCGTCCAGATTTAACAGGGCTCCGGTTGTTGGGGAACGTAGTAATTTCAAAAAAATTCCTACGCACACGCAAGATCATGGTGATGCATAGCAACGAGAGGGGAGAGTATTGTCTACGTACCCTCGTAGACCAAAGCGGAAGCGATCTGGCGTAGAGGAAGTAGTCGTCGTTCTCCTCGCGATCCAAATTGCTCCCAAAGTCAGTTACTCCGGCGCCTCGAGTCGATCACAACGTAGAGGAAGTAGTCGTCGTTCTCCTCGCGATCCAGCCGATCCCAAAGATCGTTACTAAAGGCGCCTCCGAGTTCTTGGCACACGTTCAGCTCGATGGCGCTCCTCGGGCTCCGATCTAGCAAAGCTCGGGGAGAGGGAGTTCGTCGGCCTGACGGCGTGGTGACGATCTTGATGTTCTACCGGCGCGGGGCTTCGCCTAAGCACTGCTATGATATGACCGAGGTGGAATATGGTGGAGGGGGCACCGCACACGGCTAAGGAACGATCTCGTGGATCAACTTGTGTGTCCTAGGGTGCCCCCTACCCCGTGATATAAAGGAGGGAGGGAGGAGGTGGCCGGCCTCAAGGGGGCGCGCCATAGGGAGGAAACCTACTCCAAGTAGGTTTCCTCTCTTTCCTTATCTTATTTGGAGGGAAGGAAGGAGTACTAGTATTAGGAAGTAGTACTAGTAGTAGGAATAGGAAGAGGGGAAGGAGAAAGGAAAGGGGGCCGGCCCCTTCCCCAATTCGGATTGGGCTTGGGGGCGCCTCCCTTGTTCCTTCTCCTTCCTCCTACATGGGCCCAATAAGGCCCATATACCTCCCGGGGTTCAGTAACCTCCCGGAGCTCCAAACTTCTCCGGAACCTTTCCGTGTCCAAATATATCCGTCCAATATATTAATCTTTATGTCTCGACCATTTCGAGACTCCTCGTCATGTCCGTGATCATATCCGGGACTCAACAACCTTCGGTACATCAAAATACATAAACTCATAATATAAGCATCATCGAAACCTTAAGCGTGCGGACCCTACGGTTCGAGAATAATGTAGACATGACCGAGACACATCTCCGGTTAATAACCAATAGCGGGACCTGGATGCCCATATTGGTTCCTACATTTTCACGAAGATCTTTATCGGTCGAGACCGCATAACAACATCGTTGTTCCCTTTGTCATCGGTATGTTACTTACCCGAGATTCGATCGTCGGTATCCAATACCTAGTTCAATCTAGATTCTGGTAAGTCTCTTTACTCGTTCGTAATACATCATCTCACAACTAACTCATTAGTTGTAATGCTTGCAAGGCTTATGTGATGTGTATTACCGAGAAGGCCCAGAGATACCTCTCCGAGCAATCGGAGTGACAAAACCTAATCTCGAAATCGCCAACCCAACAAGTACCTTTGGAGACACCTGTAGTACTCCTTTATAATCACCCGATTGTTGTGACGTTTGGTAGTACCAAAGTGTTCCTCCGTAAACGGAGTTGCATAATCTCATAGTTATAGGAACATGTATAAGTCATGAAGAAAGCAATAGCAATATACTAAGCGATCAAGTGCTAAGCTAACGGAATGGGTCATGTCAATCACATCATTCTTCTAATGAGGTGATCCCATTAATCAAATGACAACACATGTCTATGGTTAGGAAACATAACCATCTTTGATTAATGAGCTAGTCTAGTAGAGGCTTACTAGTGACTATCTGCTTGTCTATGTATTCACACATGTATTATGTTTCCGGTTAATACAATTCTAGCATGAATAATAAACATTTATCATGATATAAGGAAATAAATAATAACTTTATTATTGCCTCTAGGGCATATTTCCTTCAGTCTCCCACTTGCACTAGAGTCAATAATCTAGATTACACAAGAATGATTCTAACACCCATGGAGTCTTGGTGCTGATCATGTTTTGCTCGTGGAAGAGGCTTACTCAATGGGTCTGCAACATTCGAGATCCGTATGTATTTTGCAAATCTCTATGTCTCCCACTTGGACTTGGTCCCGAATGGAGTTGAAGCGTCTTTTGATATGCTTGGTCCTCTTGTGAAATCTGGATTCCTTTGCCAAGGCAATTGCACCAGTATTGTCACAGAAGATCTTCATTGGTCCCAATGCACTAGGTATGACACCTAGATCGGAAATGAACTCTTTCATCCAGACTCCTTCATTTGCTGCTTCCGAAGCAGCTATGTACTCCGCTTCGCATGTAGATCCCGCCACGACGCTTTGTTTAGAACTGCACCAACCGACAGCTCCACCGTTTAACAAAAACACGTATCCGGTTTGCGATTTAGAATCGTCCGGATCGGTGTCAAAGCTTGCATCGACGTAACCATTTACGACTAGCTCTTTGTCACCTCCATATACGAGAAACATATCCTTAGTCCTTTTCGTATTTCAGGATGTTCTTGACCGTTGTCCAAAGGATCCACTCTTGGATTACTTTGGTACCTTCCGCCAAGCTTACAGCTAAGCATACGTCGGTCTGGTACACAAGCATTGCATACATGATAGAGCCTATGGCTGAAGCATAGGAACATCTTTCATTTTCTCTCTATCTTCTGCGTGGTCGGGCATTGAGTCCGACTCAATCTTATACCTTGTAATACGTAAAAACCTTTCTTTGCACGATCGATTTTGAACTTCTTCAAAACTTTATCAAGGTATGTGCTTTGTGAAAGTCCAATTAAGCGTCTTGATCTATCTCTATAGATCTTGATGCCTAATATGTAAGCAGCTTCACCGAGGTCTTTCATTGAAAAACTTTTGTTCAAGTATCCTTTTATGCTATCCAGAAATTCTATATCATTTCCAATCAATAATATGTCGCCTACATATAATATCGTAAATGCTACAGAGCTCCCACTCACTTTCTTGTAAATACAGGGCTTCTCCAAAAGTCTCAGATAAAACCATATGCTTTGATCACACTATCAAAGCGTTTATTCCAACTCCGAGAGGCTTGCACTGCACCATAAAATGATCATTTGGAGCTTGCACACTTTGTTAGCGCCCTTTGGATCAACAAAACCTTCTGGTTGCATCATATACAACTCTTCTTCTAAAAATCCATTCAAGAATGCAGTTTTTACATCCATTTGCTAAATTTCATAATCATAAAATGCGGCAATTGCTAACAAGATTCGGACAGACTTAAGCATCGCTACGGGTGAGAAAGTCTCATCGTAGTCAACCCCTTGAACTTGTCGAAAACCTTTTGCAACAAGTCGAGCTTTATAGACAGTTACATTACCATCGGCGTCAGTCTTCTTCTTAAAGATCCATTTATTCTCAATGGCTTGCCGACCATCGGGCAAGTCAACCAAAGTCCATACTTTGTTTTCATACATGGATCCCATCTCAGATTTCATGGCTTCCAGCCATTTCATGAATCTGGGCTCACCATTGCTTCTTCATAGTTTGTAGGATCGCCATGGTCAAGTAACATGACTTCGCAATAGGATTACCGTACCACTCTGCGTATTTTACTCTGGTTGACCTCTGAAGTTCAAGAGCAACTTGATCTGAAGTTTCATGATCAATATCATTAGTTTCCTCACTAATTGGTGTAGTTGTCACAGAACCATTTCTTGTGATGAATTACCTTCCAATAAGGGAGCAGAATCTGATTATCTCATCAAGTTCTACTTTCCTCCCACTCACTTCTTTCGAGAGAAACTCCTTCTCTAGAAAGGATCCAAACTTAGCAACGAAAATCTTGCCTTCAGATCTGTGATAGAAGGTGTACCCAACAGTCTCCTTTGGGTATCCTATGAAGACACATTTTTCCGATTTGGGTTCGAGCTTATCTGGTTGAAGTTTCTTCACATAAGCATCGCAGCCCCAAATTTTAAGAAACGACAACTTTGGTTTCTTGCCAAACCATAGTTCATACGGTGTCGTCTCAGCGGATTTAGATGGTGCCCTATTTAACGTGAATGCGGCCGTCTCTAAAGCATATCCCCAAAAGCGATAGCGGTAAATCAAGAAGAGACATCATAGATCGCACCATATCAAGTAAAGTACGACACGACGTTCGGACACACCATTTCTCCGTGGTGTTCCGGTGACGTGAGTTGCTAAACTATTCCACATTGTTTTAAATGTAAACCAAACTCGTAACTCAAATATTCTCCTCCACGATCAGATCGTAGAAACTTTATTTTCTTGTTACGATGATTTTCCACTTCACTCTGAAATTCTTTGAACTTTTCAAATGTTTCAGATTTGTGTTTCATTAAGTAGATATACCCATATCTGCTCAAATCATCTGTGAAGGTGAGAAAATAACGATACCCGCCAAGGCGTGCCTCAACATTCATTGGACCACAAACATCGGTATGTATGATTTCCAACAAATCAGTTGCTTTCGCTCCATAGTTCCGGAGAACGGCGTTTTGGTCATCTTGCCCATGAGGCACGGTTCGCAAGTACCAAGTGATTCATAATCAAGTGATTCCGAAGCCCATCAAGATGGAGCTTCTTCATGCGTTACAACCGATATGACCTAAACGGCAAGTGCCACAAATAAGTTGCATTATCATTATCAACTCTACATCTTTTGGTTTCAACATTATGAATATGTGTATTACTACTATCGAGATTCAATAAAAATAGACCACTCTTCAAGGGTGCGTGACCATAAAAGATATTACTCATATAAATAGAACAACCATTATTCTCTGATTTAAATGAATAACCGTCTCGCATCAAACAAGATCCAGATATAATGTTCATGCTCAACGCTGGCACCAAATAACAATTATTTAGGTCTAAAACTAATCCGAAGGTAGATGTAGAGGTAGTGTGCCGACCGCGATCACATTGACCTTGGAACCGCTTCCCCACGCCATCGTCACCTCGTCCTTTGCCGGTGCTCGTTTATTCTCAGAAGTCCCTGTTTTGAGTTGCAAATATTAGCAATGTAACCAAGATCAAATACCCAAAAGTGCTACTACGAGCTCTAGTAAGGTACACATCAATAACATGTATATCACATATACCTTTGTTCACCTTGCCATCCTTCTTATCCGCCAAATACTTGGGGCAGTTCCGCTTCCGATGTCCGATGCGCTTGCAGTAAAAACACTCAGTTTCAGGCTTAGGTCCAGACTTGGGTTTCTTCTCTTGAGCAGCAACTTTCTTGCTGTTCTTTTTGAAGTTTCCCTTCTTCTTTCTTTTGCCCTTTTTCTTGAAACTAGTGGTCTTGTTGACCATCAACACTTGATGTTCTTTCTTGATTTCTACCTCCATGACTTTCGGCATTATGAAGAGCTCGGAATTGTTTTGGTCATCCCTTGCATATTATAGTTCATCACGAAGCTCTTGTAGCTTGGTGGCGATGATTGGAGAATTCTGTCAATGACACTATCATCCGGAAGAGTAACTCCCAGTTGAATCAAGTGATTATTATACCCACATTTTGAGTATATGTTCACCTTGTGAACTATTCTCCTCCATCTTGCAGCTATAGAACTTATTGGAGACTTCATATCTCTCAATCCGGGCATTTGCTTGAAATATTAACTTCAACTCCTGGAACATCTCATATGCTCCATGACGTTCAAAACGTCGTTGAAGACCCGGTTCTAAGCCGTAAAGCATGGCACAATCGAACTATCGAGTAGTCATCGACTTTTGCTCGCCAGACGTTCACAACTTCTCGCGCAGCTCTCGCAAAGCACGTTCGCACCCAGCGGTGCTTCCAGGCGTAATTCTTCCGTGCAGCAATGAGGATAATCCTCAAGTTACGGACCCAGTCCGTGTAATTGCTACCATCATCTTTCAACTTTGCTTTCTCAAGGAACGCATTAAAATTCAACGGAACAACAAAGACGAGCCATCTATCTACAAAGAAACATAGACAAGCAAAAATACTATCAGGTACTAAGTTCATGATAAATTTAAGTTTAATTAATCATATTAAAACCTCCCACTTAGACAGACATCTCTCTAGTCATCCAAGTGATTACATGATCCAAATCAACTAAACCATGTCCGATCATCACGTGAGATGGAGTAGTTTCAATGGTGAACATCACTATGTTGATCATATCTACTATATGATTCATGCTCGACCTTTCGGTCTCCGTGTTCCGAGGCCATATCTGTTATATGCTAGGCTCGTCAAGTTTAACTTTGAGTATTCCGCGTGTGCAACTGTTTTGCACCCGTTGTAGATGGACGTAGAACTTATCACACCCGATCATCACGTGGTGTCCGGGTACTACGAACTTTGGCAGCGGTGCATACTCGAGGAGAACACTTCTTGATAATTTTAGTGAGAGATCATCTTATAATGCTACCGTCAATCAAAGCAAGATAAGATGCATAAAGGATAAACATCACATGCAATCAATATAAGTGATATGATATGGCCATCATCATCTCGTGCTTGTGATCTCCATCTCCGAAGCACCGTCGTGATCACCATCGTCACCGGCGCGACACCTTGATCTCCATCGTAGCATCGTTGTCGTTTCGCCATCTATTGCTTCTCGACTATCGCTACCGCTTAGAGATAAAGTAAAGCAATTACAGGCGTTTGCATTTCATACAATAAAGCGACAACCATATGGCTCCAGCCGATTGCCGATAACTTCGGTTACAAAACATGATCATCTCATAGAATAAAATATAGCATCACGTCTTGACCATATCACATCACAACATGCCCTGCAAAAACAAGTTAGACGTCCTCTACTTTGTTGTTGCAAATTTTACGTGGCTGCTACGGGCTTAAGCAAGAACCAATCTCACCTACGGATCAAGACCACAACGATACTTCGTCAAATAGACTCCGTTTTAACCTTCTCAAGGACCGGGCGTAGCCATACTCGGTTCAACTAAAGTGAGAGAGACAGACACCCGCCAGCCACCTTTAATCACGAGTGCTCGTAACGGTGAAACCAGTCTCGCGTAAGCGTCTGGCGTAATGTCGGTCCGGGCCGCTTCATCTCACAATACCGCTGAACCAAAGTATGACATGCCGGTAGGCGGTATGACTTGTATCGCCCACAACTCACTTGTGTTCTACTCGTGCATATGACATCAACGCATAAAACCAGGCTCGGATGCCACTGTTGGGGAACGTAGTAATTTCAAAAATTTCCTACGCACACGCAAGATCATGGTGATGCATAGCAACGAGGGGAGAGTATTGTCTACGCACTCGTAGACCAAAGCGGAAGCGATCACAACGTAGAGGAAGTAGTCGTACGTTCTCCTCGCGATCCAAGCGTTCAGCGCCGTTACTCCGGCGCCTCGAAGTCGATCACAACGTAGAGGAAGTAGTCAGACGTTCTCCTCGCGATCCAGCCGATCCCGGATCGTTACTCCGGTGCCTCCGAGTTCTTGGCACACGTTCAGCTCGATGGCGCTCCTCGGGCTCCGATCCAGCAAAGCTCCGGGGAGAGGGAGTTCCGTCAGCACGACGGCGTGGTGACGATCTTGATGATCTACCGACGCAGGGCTTCGCCTAAGCACTGCTATGATATGACCGAGGTGGAATATGGTGGAGGGGGGCACCGCACACGGCTAAGGAACGATCTCGAGGATCAACTTGTGTGTCCTAGGGTGCCCCCCTACCCCCATATATAAAGGAGGGAGGGAGGAGGTGGCCGGCCTCAAGGGGGGCGCGCCATAGGGAGGGGGAAACCTACTCCAAGTAGGTTTCCCTCTCTTTCCTTATCTTATTTGGAGGGGAAGGAAGGAGTACTAGTATTAGGAAGTAGTACTAGTAGTAGGAATAGGAAGAGGGGAAGGAGAAAGGAAGGGGCCGCCCCTTCCCCACCCGGATTGGGCTTGGGGCGCCTCCCTTGTTCCTTCTCCTTCCTCCTACATGGGCCCAATAAGGCCCATATACCTCCCGGGGTTCCGTAACCTCCCGAGCTCCAAACTTCTCCGGAACCTTTCCGGTGTCCAAATATATCCGTCCAATATATTAATCTTTATGTCTCGACCATTTCGAGACTCCTCGTCATGTCCGTGATCATATCCGGGACTCGAACAACCTTCGGTACATCAAAATACATAAACTCATAATATAACATCATCGAAACCTTAGCGTGCGGACCCTACGGTTCGAGAATAATGTAGACATGACCGAGACACATCTCGGTTAATAACCAATAGCGGGACCTGGATGCCCATATTGGTTCCTACATTTTCTACGAAGATCTTTATCGGTCAGACCGCATAACAACATCGTTGTTCCCTTTGTCATCGGTATGTTACTTACCCGAGATTCGATCGTCGGTATCCAATACCTAGTTCAATCTAGATTCTTGGTAAGTCTCTTTACTCGTTCGTAATACATCATCTCACAACTAACTCATTAGTTGTAATGCTTGCAAGGCTTATGTGATGTGTATTACCGAGAAGGCCAGAGATACCTCTCCGAGCAATCGGAGTGACAAAACCTAATCTCGAAATCGCCAACCCAACAAGTACCTTTGGAGACACCTGTAGTACTCCTTTATAATCACCCGATTCGTTGTGACGTTTGGTAGTACCAAAAGTGTTCCTCCGTAAACGGAGTTGCATAATCTCATAGTTATAGGAACATGTATAAGTCATGAAGAAAGCAATAGCAATATACTCAGCGATCACGTGCTAAGCTAACGGAATGGGTCATGTCAATCACATCATTCTTCTAATGAGGTGATCCCATTAATCAAATGACAACACATGTCTATGGTTAGGAAACATAACCATCTTTGATTAATGAGCTAGTCTAGTAGAGGCTTACTAGTGACTATCTGTTTGTCTATGTATTCACACATGTATTATGTTTCCGGTTAATACAATTCTAGCATGAATAATAAACATTTATCATGATATAAGGAAATAAATAATAACTTTATTATTGCCTCTAGGGCATATTTCCTTCACCGGTATATCACGGATTGCCAGAGGTTCCTCCATCGGAACTCGACGAAATTTTCCAAGGTTGTTGTAGACTCAATTCCGCACAATTGCACCGAAGCAATCGTTAAAACGACACTTGAGGAGACGGTGGCGGTGGACACAAGTTCGCTGTCCAGAAAAATAGCACGGTCGCCCGAGGGCAATGTTGATGTTGAGCCCCCGGGCTCCCTGCATGATTCCTCCATGATCTTGATAGAGATCGGAGCCGATGTTGATGAAGGTCCTCATCCGAACATGACGATCGGAGGTAGGGCGCCGTCTTTGGTCGAACCAAGGTGACCAGTCGAGCTGGTGACGAAGATGCCGAAATCGCAGTTGATCTGCAGGCGAGCCATCGACCTTTTGCCGAACACACAGCGAAACTCTCAATGAAAGCACCAATGTCGGTGTCAAAACCGGCGGATCTCGGGTAGGGGTCCCGTATGCGTCTAAAGGCGGATGGTAACAGGAGGCAAGGGACACAATGTTTACCCAGGTTGGGCCCTCTCTATGGAGGTAATACCCTACTTCCTGCTTGATTGATCTTGATGAATATGAGTATTACAAGAGTTGATCTACCACGAGATCGTAGAGGCTAAACCCTAGAAGCTAGCCTATGGTGTGGTTGTTGTTTTTTCTATCGACTAGCTTGGCCCTGGTTTATATAATATACCAGAGGCTTAGGATAACAAGAGTCGTAGCCGAATACGCCGGGGGGGGGGAGGAGTCCTTGTCTTGATCGCCAAGTCATGTGGAATCTTCCTTGTATGCGGCAGCTGTCCGGACTGGCCCATGAGTATACGGCCATAGGGGTCCTCGGCCCAATCTAACAGATCGGGAGATGACGTGGTGAGTACCCCCTAGTCCAGGACACCGTCAAGGGGGGTCGCCCCCAACCCCAAGTCCAATTCGGTTTGGGCTTGGGGGGGCGCCTCCACCTGGCTGCTGCCTCCTCTCTTCCACTAGGGCCCATGAAGGCCCATTAACCCCCCCAGGGGGTTCTGGTAACCCCCCGGTACTCCGGAAAATACTCGATACACTTCGGAACCATTTCGACCATTTCGAGACTCATCGTCATGTCCGTGATCTCATCCGGGACTCCGAACAACCTTCGGTACATCAAATCACATAAACTCATAATGCGAATCGTCATCGAACGTTAAGCGTGCGGACCCTACGGGTTCGAGAACTATGTAGACATGACCGAGACACATCTCCGGTCAATAACCAATAGCGGAACCTGGATGCTCATATTGGCTCCTATATATTCTACGAAGATCTTTATCGGTCAAACTGCACAACAACATACGTTGTTCCCTTTGTCATCGATATGTTACTTGCCCAATATTCGATCGTCGGTATCTCAATACCTAGTTCAATCTCATTACCGGTAAGTCTCTTTACTCGTTACATAATGCATCATCCAGTAACTAACTCATTAGTCACATTGCTTTCAAGGCTTATAGTGATGTGCATTACCGAGAGGGGCCAGAGATACCTCTCCGATAATCGGAGTGACAAATCCTAATCTCGATCTATGCCAACTCAACAAACACCATTGGAGACACTTGTAGAGCATCTTTATAATCACCCAGTTACGTTGTGACGTTTGATAGCACACTAAGTGTTCCTCCGGTATTCGGGAGCTGCATAATCTCATAGTCATAGGAACATGTATAAGTCATGAAGAAAGCAATAGCAATAAACTAAACGATGATAGTGCTAAGCTAACAGATGGGTCTTGTCCATCACATTATTCTCTAATGATATGATCCCGTTCATCAAATGACAACACATGTCTATGGCTAGGAAACTTAACCATCTTTGATTAACAAGCTAGTCTAGTAGAGGCATACTAGGGACATTCTGTTTGTCTATGTATTCACACATGTCCTAAGTTTCCAGTTAATACAATTCTAGCGTGAATAATAAACATTTATCATGATATAAGGAAATATAAATAACAACTTTATTATTGCCTCTAGGGCATATTTCCTTCAGTTAGGGCAACTCCAACGCGGATCACAAAATCGCCACTAAATGTCCTGACAAGAAAATCTGATCATTTTCTACCATCAGATGTCGGCCACCAAATTTGTTTGGACAAGTTCAAATTTTTGAAATCTTACAAATCAAAACCAAATGTAGGGGAGGTTTGCGGGCTCTAGACGTCCGCCACAGGCCTTTGACAACAGGGACCTGTGAAAATAAAAACCTTGTCCCGGTCAAGCGGACGCGATCGGATGAGACGCCAGGTCGTTTCGCTACACACATTCATGCCTGCTGACAGGCCAATCTCCTACAAGACATGCACACCTGCGCATCGAGCGAGAAGCCTACTTAGCTCACTGGCCGTATTGAAGCAAAGTCGGTCAGACTACCCTGGCTATTTAAGCCGAACGTCCGCGGATGCAAAATATACACCGCCACCTCTCCTCTCCCCAAATCCACATAACTCAAATTTCGGCCGCCGCAATGGGCAAGTCAGAGAACTCGAATTAGTTCTCTGCACCTACACCATCTCGGGGTTGAGGGGTCCTCTAGCTCCTGGAGCTGCCGACTGCGTTCTTCGGGCCCGTCGGCATCGACCCAACTTGTTTGCCCTAAGCAGAGCCAGCGGAGTGGCTACGTCGCGTGCGCACTGCATTGATCGATCAAGGCTGCCACAACCTTTGGCGGGCCTTCTGCTATTGTAAGGACAACGGCGGCTCCGACGACAATGATGGCGATGGCGACGATGGAGGGGCCGACAGCCTTGGAGGCCATACCTATGAGGTCATATCCTCTAGTACCTCACGTAATTTAGTTTATATTTAGTTAGTTCGTTTGGTTTAGTTGAAACTTTGTTAAATTTCATCAATTATGATTGTAATATATCAAACTTTAACATATATCATCAATTTAGCATGAATTTTATTCATTTTTTGAAAGATCCGTTTTAAATGACACAGACAATTGATGCATGCGGTTGGATAACCTCTACACTATAGTCGAACGTGTACGCAGACATTTGGTGAGGTTTGTTTTGATGGCCCAAGTTGGAATTGCCCTCATTCCGGGAGCAACTAATTAAGGAGTACTCATTCGGGGGCCCTCCCAAGGGCCACTTGGGCTGGGTTGGGAGCCCTCCACTTGGTGCGCTTGTTGGGGAACGCAGTAATTTCAAAAAATTTCCTACGATCACGCAAGACCATGGTGATGGCATAGCAACGAGAGGGAAGAGTGTCCGTCCACGTACCCTCGTGAACCCGAAAGCGAAGCGTTATAACAACGCGGTTGATGTAGTCGTGCGTCTTCACGATCCGACCGATCCAAGCACCGAGCGTCACGGCACCTCCGAGTTACGCACACGTTCACTCGATGGCGATCCCGGACTCCGATCCGGCAAAGTGTCGGGATGAGTTCCGTCGACGACGGCGTGGTGACGATGTTGATGCTCCACCGACGCGGGGCTTCGCCTAAGCTCCATGACGATATGACTTCTCCGGCGCGAGGGCTTCGCCTAAGCTCATGACGATATGACCGAAGTGGAATATGGTGGAAGGGGCACCGCTGCACGGCTAAGGAAAGATCCGTAGATCAACTTGTGTGTTATGGGGTGCCCCCGCCTCAGTATATAAAGGAGCCAAGGGGAGGTGGCGGCCCAAGGGAGGAGGCGCACCAGGAGTCCTACTCCCTCAGGAGTAGGACTCCCCTCCAATCCTAGTTGGATTAGGATTCCGGAGGGGAAAGAGAGAGAGGGCCGGCCCACCTTTCCTAGTCCTAATAGGACTAGGGGAAGGGGGGGCGGCCACCTAGGGCTGCCCCTTCTCCTTTCCTCCAAGGCCCACTATGGGCCCATGTAGTTCCCGGGGGGTTCCGGTAACCTCCCGGTACTCCGGTAAATTCCCGATTTCACTCGGAACCTTTCCGATGTCCAAATGTAGGCTTCAAATATATCAATCTTTATGTCTCGACCATTTCGAGACTCCTCGTCATGTCAGTGATCACATCCGGGACTCGAACAAACTTGATTGCATCAATACTTATAAACTCATAATGAAATGTCATCGAAGCGTTAAGCGTCACGGACCCTACGGGTTCGAGAACTATGTAGACATGACCTAGAACCATTCTCGGTTAATAACCAATAGCGGAACCTGGATGCCCATATTGGTTCCTATATATTCTACGAAGATCTTTATCGGTCAAACCGCATAACGACATACGTTGTTCCCTTTGTCATCGGTATGTTACTTACCCGAGATTCGATCGTCGGTATCCAATACCTAGTTCAATCTCGTTACCGGTAAGTATCTTTACTCGTTCCGTAATACATCATCTCACAACTAACTCATTAGTTGTAATGCTTGCAAGGCTTTAAGTGATGTGTATTACCGAGAAGGCCTAGAGATACCTCTCCGAGCAATCGGAGTGACAAAACCTAATCTCGAAATATGCCAACCCAACAAGTACCTTTGGAGACACCTGTAGTACTCCTTTATAATCACCCAGATTCGTTGTGACGTTTGGTAGTACCCAAAGTGTTCCTCCGGTAAACGGAGTTGCATAATCTCATAGTTATAGGAACATGTATGGGTCATGAAGAAAGCATTAACATACTAAACGATCAAGTGTTAAGCTAACGGAATGGGTCATGTCAATCAGATCATTCAACTAATGATGTGACCTTGTTGATCAAATAACAACTCCTTGTTCATGGTTAGGAAACATAACCATCTTTGATTAACAAGCTAGTCAAGTAGAGGCATACTAGTGACATACTTTGTTTGTCTATATATTCACACATGTATTATGTTTCCGGTTAATACAATTCTAGCATGAATAATAAACATTTATCATGATATAAGGAAATAAATAATAACTTTATTATTGCCTCTAGGGCATATTTCCTTGATCTCCCACTTGCACTAGAGTCAATAATCTAGTTCACATCGCCATGTGATTTAACATCAATAGTTCACATCTATATGTGATTAACACCCATAGTTCACATCGACATGTGACCAACACCCAAAGGGTTTACTAGAGTCAGTAATCTAGTTCACATCGCTATGTGATTAACACCCAAAGAGTACTAAGGTGTGATCATGTTTTGCTTGTGAGATAATTTTAGTCAACGGGTCTCATTACATTCAGAGCCGTGAGTATTTTGCAAATTTATATGTCTACAATGTTACGCACGGAGCTACTCTAGCTAATTGCTCCCACTTTCAATATGTATCCAGATTGAGATTGAAAGTCATCTAGATTAGTGTTAAAACTTGCATCGACGTAACCCTTTACGACGGGCTCTTTTATCACCTCCATAATCGAGAAATATTTCCTTAGTCCTCACTAAGGATGTCTTTGACCAATGTCCAAAGGATCTACTCCTAGATCACTATTGTACTCCCTTGCCAAATTTGGAGCAAGGTATACAATAGGTCTGGTACATAGCATAGCATACTTTATAGAACCTATGACTGAGGCATAGGGAATGACTTTCATTCTCTTTTCTATTTTCTACCGTGGTCGGGATTTGAGTCTTACTCAATTTCATACGTTTTGCAACACAGGCAAGAACTTTTCTTTGACTGTTCCATTTTGAACTACTTCAAAATCTTGACAAGGTATGTATTTATTGAAAAACTTATCAAGCGTCTTGATCTATCTCTATAGATCTTGATGCTCAATATGTAAGCAGCTTCAGAGGTCCTTCTTTGAAAAACTCCTTTCAAATACTCCTTTATGCTTTGCGAATAATTCTACATTATTTCCGATCAACAATATGTCATTCACATATACTTATCGTAAATGCAGTAGTGCTCCCACTCACTTTCTTGTAAATACAGGCCTTTCCAAAAGTCTCAGATAAAATCATATGCTTTGATCAACTTATCAAAGCGTATATTCCAACTACGAGATGCTTGCACCAGTCCATAGATGGATCATTGGAGCTTGCATATTTTGTTAACACCTTTAGGATCGACAAAACCTTCTGTTGCATCATATACAACTCTTCTTTAATAAATCCATTAAGGAATGCAGTTTTGACATCCATTTGCCAGATTTCATAAAGTGTGGCAATTGCTAACATGATTCGGACAGACTTTTAAGCATCGATACGAGTGAGAAAATCTCATTGTATTCAACATCTTGAACTTTGTCAAAAACCTTTTTCGACAAGTCTAGCTTTGTAGATAGTAACACTACTATCGTTGTCCGTCTTCCTCTTGAAGATCCATTTATTTAACATGGCTTGTTGATCATCGAGCAAGTCGATCAAAGTCCATACTTTGTTCTCTTACATGGATCATATCTCAGATTTTATGGCCTCGAGCCATTTCGCGGAATCTGGGCTCATCATCGCTTCCTCATAGTTCGTAGGTTCGCCATGGTCAAGTAACATGACTTCCGTAATAGGATTACCGTACCACTCACGGTGCGTATTTTACTCTGGTTGACCCACGAGGTTCAAGAGTAACTTGATCTGAAGCTTCATGATCATCATCATTAGTTTCTTCACTAATTGGTGTAGTTGTCACATGAACCATTTCTTGTGATGAACTACTTTCCAATAAGGGAGCGAATCTGATTATCTCATAAAGTTCTACTTTCCTCCCACTCACTTCTTTCGAGAGAAACTCCTTCTCTAGAAAGGATCCGAATTTAGCAACGAAAATCTTGCCTTCAGATCTGTGATAGAAGGTGTACCCAACAGTTTCCTTTGGGTATCATATGAAGACACATTTTTCCGATTTGGGCTTGAGCTTATCAGGGTGAAACTTTTTCACATAAGCATCGCAGCCCCAAACTTTAAGAAACGTCAACTTGGGTTTCTTGCTAAACCACAGTTCATATGTCGTCGTCTCAACGGATTTAGATGGTGCCCTATTAAACGTGAATGCAGTTGTCTCTAATGCATAACCCCAAAACGATAGTGGTAAACCGATAAGAGACATCATAGATCGCACCATATCCAATAAAGTGCGGTTACGACTTTCGGACACACCATTATGCTGTGGTGTTCCATATGGCATGAGTTTCGAAACTATTTCACATTGTTTCAAATGAAGACCAAACTTCGTAACTCAAATATTTATCTCCACGATCGGATCGCAGAAACTTTATTTTCTTGTTACGATGATTTTCCACTTCACTCTGAAATTCTTTGAACTTTTCAATTATTTCAGAATTATGTTTCATCAAGTAGATATACCCATATCTGCTCAAATCATCTTGTGAAGGTCGAGAAAATAACGATACTTGCCACGAGCATCAACACTCATTGAATCGCATACATCGGTATGTATTATTTCCAATAAGTCAAGAGTTTGTTCCATTGTTCCGGAGAACGGAGTTTTAGTCATCTTGCCCAAAAGGCACGGTTCGCAAGCATCAAATGATTCATAATCAAGTGATTCCAAAAACCCATCAGCATGGAGTTTCTTCATGCGCTTTACACCGATATGACCCAAACGGCAAAGGCCACAACTAAGGAGCACTATCATTATTAACTTTGCATCTTTTGGTTTCAATATTATGAATATGTGTATCACTATGATCGAGATCCAATGAACCATTTTCATTGGGTGTATAACCATATAAGGTTTTATTCATGTAAACAGAACAACAATTATTCTCTTACTTAAATGAATAACCGTATTGCAACAAACATGATCAAATCATATTTATGCTCAACACCAAATAACACTTATTTAGGTTCCACATTAATCCCGAAAGTATAGGGAGTGTGCGATGATGATCATATCAATTTTTTGAACTACTTCCAACACTCATCGTCACTTCCCCTTCAACTAGTCTCTGTTTATTCTCAGAACTCCTGTTTGAGTTACTAATCTTAGCAACCGAACAAGTATCAAATACTCGGGGCTACTATAAACACTAGTAAGGCACATATCAATAACCTGTATATCAAATATAACCTTGTTCACTTTGCCATCCTTCTTTTCCACCAAATATTCGTGGGTAGCTCCGCTTCCAGTGACCAGTTCCATTGCAGCAAAAGTACTTAGTCTCGTGCTTAGGTCCGGACTTGGGCTTCTTCACTCGAGTAGCAACTTGCTTGCCGTTCTTTTTGAAGTTCCCCTTCTTCCCTTTGCCCTTTTCCTTGAGACTAGTGGTCTTGTCAATCATCAACACTTGATGCTCTTTTCTTGATTTCTACCTTCACGATTTCAGCATCACGAAGAGCTTGGGAATTACTTTTGTCATCCCTTGCATATTATAGTTCATCACGGAGTTCTACTAACTTGGTGATGGTGACTAGAGAATTCTGTCAATCACTATCTTATCTGGAAGATTAACTCCCACTTGATTCAAGCGATTGAAGTACCTGCATAATCTGAGAACATGCTCACTAGTTGAGCGATTCTCCTCCATCTTTTAGCTATAGAACTTGTTGGAGACTTCATATCTCTCAACTCGGGTATTTGCTTGAAATATTAACTTCAACTCCTGGAACATCTCATATGGTCCATGACGTTCAAAACGTCTTTGAAGTCCCGATTCTAAGCCATTTAAGCATGGTGCACTAAACTATCAAGTAGTCATCATATTGAGCTAGCTAAACGTTCATAACGCCTCATACGCTCCTGCAATAGGTCTGTCACCTAGCGGTGCATCAAGGACATAATTCTTACAGGCAGCAATGAGGATAAACCTCGGATCACGGATCCAATCCGCAATATTGCTACTAACATTTTTCAATACAATTTTCTCTAGGAACACATATAAAAACATAGGGAAGCAACCACGCCGAGCTATTGATCTACAACATAATTTGCAAAATACTACCAGGACTAAGTTCATGATAAATTAAAGTTCAATTAATCATATTACTTAAGAACTCCCACTTAGACAGACATCTCTCTAGTCATCTAAGTGATCACGTGATCCAAATCAACTAAACCATAACCGATCATCACGTGAGATGGAGTAGTTTTCAATGGTGAACATCTTATGTTGATCATATCTACTATATGATTCACGCCGACCTTTCGGTCTCCGTGTTCCGAGGCCATATCTGTTATATGCTAGGCTCGTCAAGTTTAACTCGAGTATTCTGCGTGCGCAACTGTTTTGCACCCGTTGTATTTGAACGTAGAGCCTATCACACCCGATCATCACGTGGTGTCTCAGCACGAAGAACTTTCGCAACGGTGCATACTCAGGGAGAACATTTCTTGATAATTTTAGTGAGAGATCATCTTATAATGCTACCGGCAATCAAAGCAAGATAAGATGCATAAAGGATAAACATCACATGCAATCAATATAAGTGATATGATATGGTCATCATCATCTTGTGCTTGTGATCTCCATCGCCGAAGCAATCGTCATGATCACCATCGTCACCGGGCGCGACACCTTGATCTCCATCGTAGCATCGTTGTCGCCTCGCCAACTATTGCTTCTCGACTATCGCTACTACTTAGTGATAAAGTAAAGCAATTACATGGCGTGTGCATTTCATACAATAAAGCGACAACTATATGGCTCTCGCCAGATTGCCGATAACTCGGTTACAAAACATGATCATCTCATACAATAAAATATAGCATCACGTCTTGACCACATCACATCACAACATGCCCTGCAAAAACAAGTTAGACGTCCTCTACTTTGTTGTTGCAAGTTTTACGTGGCTGCTACGGGCTGAGCAAGAACCGTTCTTACCTACGCATCAAAACCACAACGATAGTTTGTCAAATAGACTCCGTTTTAACCTTCTCAAGGACCGGGCGTAGCCATACTCGGTTCAACTAAAGTGAGAGAGACAGACACCCGCCGTCACCTTTAAGCAACGAAAGTGCTCGGAGCGGTGAAACCAGTCTCAGCGTAAGCGTCTGCGTAATGTCGGTCCGGGCCGCTTCATCTCACAATACCGCTGAACCAAAGTATGACATGCTGGTAGGCGTATGACTTGTATCGTCCACAACTCACTTGTGTTCTACTCGTGCATATGACATCAACGCATAAAACCGGGCTCGATACCACTGTTGGGGAACGCAGTAATTTCAAAAAATTTCCTACGATCACGCAAGACCATGGTGATGGCATAGCAACGAGAGGAAGAGTGTCCGCCCACGCACTCGTGAGACCGAAAGCGGAAGCGTTATAACAACGCGGTTGATGTAGTCGTGACGTCTTCACGATCCGACCGATCCAAGCACCGAACGACGGCACCTCCGAAGTTCTGCACACGTTCACTCGATGACGATCCCGGACTCCGATCCAAAGAAAGTGTCGGGATGAGTTCCACAAGACGACGGGCGTGGTGACGATGTTGATGCTCCACCGACGCAGGGCTTCGCCTAAGCTCCGCGACGATATGACTTCTCCGTGCGCAGGGCTTCGCCTAAGCTCATGACGATATGACCGAAGTGGAATATGGTGGAAGGGGCACCGACACGGCTAAGGAAAGATCCGTAGATCAACTTGTGTGTTATGGGGTGCCCCTGCCTCAGATATAAAGGAGCCAAGGGGAGGTGGCCGCCCAAGGGAGGAGGGCGCAAGGAGTCCTACTCCCTCCGGGAGTAGGACTCCCTCCAATCCTAGTTGGATTAGGATTCCTGAGGGGAAAGAGAGAGAGGGGGCGGCCCACCTTTCCTAGTCCTAATAGGACTAGGGAAGGGGGCGCGACCACCTAGGGCTGCCCTTCTCCTTTCCTCCAAGGCCCACTATGGGCCCATGTAGTTCCCGGGGGTTCCGTAACCTCCCTAAGACTCAGAATTACCGATTTCACTCGGAACCTTTCCGATGTCCAAATGTAGGCTTCCAATATATCAATCTTTATGTCTCGACCATTTCGAGACTCCTCGTCATGTCCGTGATCACATCCGGGACTCCGAACAAACTTCGGTGCATCAATACTTATAAACTCATAATGAAATGTCATCGAAACGTTAAGCATGCGGACCCTACGGGTTCGAGAACTATGTAGACATGACCTAGAACCATTCTCGGTCAATAACCAATAGCGGAACCTGGATGCCCATATTGGTTCCTACATATTCTACGAAGATCTTTATCGGTCAAACCGCATAACGACATACGTTGTTCCCTTTGTCATCGGTATGTTACTTACCCGAGATTCGATCGTCGGTATCCAATACCTAGTTCAATCTGCTATCGGTAAGTATCTTTACTCGTTCCGTAATACATCATCTCACAACTAACTCATTAGTTGTAATGCTTGCAAGGCTTTAAGTGATGTGTATTACCGAGAAGGCCTAGAGATACCTCTCCACAATCGGAGTGACAAAACCTAATCTCGAAATACGCCAACCCAACAAGTACCTTTGGAGACACCGGTAGTACTCCTTTATAATCACCCAGTTACGTTGTGACGTTTGGTAGTACCCAAAGTGTTCCTCCGGTAAACGGGAGTTGCATAATCTCATAGTTATAGGAACATGTATGGGTCATGAAGAAAGCATTAACATACTAAACGATCAAGTGTTAAGCTAACGGAATGGGTCATGTCAATCAGATCATTCAACTAATGATGTGACCTTGTTGATCAAATAACAACTCCTTGTTCATGGTTAGGAAACATAACCATCTTTGATTAACAAGCTAGTCAAGTAGAGGCATACTAGTGACATACTGTTTGTCTATATATTCACACATGTATTATGTTTCCGGTTAATACAATTCTAGCATGAATAATAAACATTTATCATGATATAAGGAAATAAATAATAACTTTATTATTGCCTCTAGGGCATATTTCCTTCAGCGCTCTCAACCGCCACCACGTGCCACGCTCTGGGTGCTTCCTCCGGATTTATTTTATTTTTCTGTACGCGTTTTCGGCTTTTAGGTGTTTTTTGGGGTTTGTTTCGGCTTTGGGTTTACCCCCGGTTTTTCTTAGCTTTAGGACTAAAAAAATTGTGCGAAAAAATAGGTTTTCTTTTTGTCTTCTCTTGGAGGCACAGAGTTGCTTACGCATGAGGCATGGCCGTGCCTTTTGCCGAAGGGGAAAACATGTTTTCTTTTCTTCCGTGATAGGCATGTTTTACTTCTCGTGGAGGCACGGATTTGCTTCTGCAAGAGGCATGGTCGTCCCTTTTTTTTCCTTCGGCGAGAGACACAAATTTAATTACGAGAAGCACGACTATGATCTCGAAAAAGGAAAAAAATGTTTTCTTTTTTCTTCCTTCCGGGGGAGGCACAGATTTACTTCTCATCAAAGCATGGACTTGCTTTGGCGAGAGGCACAGCCGTGCCTCTTGAAAAAGGAAAAATATGTTTTTTCTTCCACGAGAGGCACTGATTTACTTCTTGTGGAGGCACGAATTTGCTTCCACAAGAGGCCACGAATTTCCGTCCATGAGAGGCATGGCCGTGCCTTCGAAAAAGGAAAAAGAACATGTTTCCTTTTTTTCCTTCTGTGAGAGGCATTGATTCACCTCTCGTGGAGGCACGGATTTGATTCTACGAGAGGCACGATCGTTCCTCTCGGAAAAGGAAAAAATGTGTTTTTTTTCTTTCACGAGAGGCATGGAGTTACTTCTCGTGGAGGTATGGATTTGCTTCCGTGAGAGGGGACGGTCGTGTCTCTTGGAAAGTGAAAAAATGTGCTTCTAGTTCGGGTTTTTTCATCCATTTTTTTTAAAATTCATTCTAATCTATCAACATGGATTCTAGTTTTGAAGATTTCGACGTGAGGAACCCAATGGTCAAAATTGTTTGAAATTTGGACGCGCATTTTGAGAGATAAAAAGTTTTGAATAAATAAATTATAAAAAAAGGAAAACTCTCAAATTGCGACAAGTAGTGCATATACAGTGTGACATTTGTCGCAACCTCGGGTGATGGGAGTGTCCTTTGCAAAGCGTACTTCTTAATTAGTGATTTCGCGTGATTTTTGAAATCATTAATTAAGGAGCACTTTTTGCAAAGGTCACTCCCACCTCCCGGGTTGCTAGAAGTGGCGCACATGTAGTGTGTCACTTGTCGCGACCTGGGAGCTTCTTTTTTTCGTAGATCCTTTTATTCAAACGTTTTATCTCTTAAACCACGGGTTCAAATCTCGAACCTTTTTAATCATTGAATTCCTCGCGTCGAGATCTTAAAACTAAATCCTATGTTGATAGATTTTGACAAACTTTTGTTTTATGAATAAACTGGAAGAAAAAAATCAAACCAGGAGCACACTTTTTTTTCCTTTTCAAAGGAGGCACGCACAACTGTGCCTATCATGTAAGCAAATATGTGTCTCCAAAAGACTAAACCCGTGCATCTCGTGGAAGGAAAAAACATGTTTTTTCCGTTTCCAAGAGGCACGGCCGTGCCTCTCGTGGAAGGAAAAAACACAATTTTTTTCGTTTTCGACAGGTACGGCGGTGCCTTTCGCGGAAGCAAAACCGTGCCTCCTACCGAAGGAAAAGAAACACATTTTTTTCATCTTAGAGAGGCATGTATGTGCCTCTCGCGGAAGCAAATCCGTGCCTCTTGCGGAAGGAAAAATGAATACATTTTTTTTTCTGTTTTCGAGAGGTACTGCCGTGCCTCTCGCGAAAGCAAAACCGTGCCTCTCACGGACAAAACAAAATGTAGTTTAAAAAAAACAAAAGCTAAGAAAGACCAGGGATAAAAAAAACATCTAAAAAGCCAAAAACACGTGTGAAAAAAATCGAATGAAGCATCCAAAGCACGACAAGGCAGCGGCTGAGAGCGCGGCACTAATCTCAGCCCACCCCAGGTAATTTGGGCAAGGATTCCTGAAAAATCCTATTTGCCGCTCTCTGCGGCAAAGAGTCCGGTTCCGCACACCCTATCGACCGAGCGCTCAGGCAGCCAGCATATTAAGCGTTCCAACCCTACCGGTTTTGGGAACCTTCTATGAATGTTCCTAGCCGGTTTTTTTCCGTTTTTGGGAACTTTCTAGAAGATTTCTGAACCGGTTTTTTCTTTTTCGTTTTTATTTTTTACTTTTCTTTATTTTTTCGTTTTTTCCCTTTTTATTTTCTGTCTTTTTTTTTCTTTCTTCTTTCTCTTTTCATTTTCAAAATTTCTATTTTCAGCGAATGTTTAAAAAAAATTAAAATTAAAATTTTTAGATTTTGTTTGATTTTTCGGAAAATGTTCCTGTTTTTAAATTTTTGTTCCGAAATTTCAAAAAGTTTAGAATTTTAAAAATTGTTTACTTATTTCCATAAATTGTTTAAAATTTCAAAAAGTGTTGTCTTTTTAAAGTTTGTTCACAAACTAAAAAAATTTCGGTTTAAGAAATATGTTCCCATTTTCAAAATTTGTTGAAAATTCAATAAAATATTCACTTTTCAAAATTTGTTGAAAATTCAATAAAATATTCACTTTTCAAAATTTGTTCACAATTTTAAATAGTGTTCATGTTTTAAAATTTTGTTCACGAATTAGAAAATTCTCAGGAATTTAAAAAATGTTCTCATTTTCGAAATTGTTCACAAAATTTAAAAAGGTTCACATTTTCAAAATTTGTTCACAAGTTAAAAAAGTGTTCGTGTTTGTTCACAAATTAGAAAATGCTCACAAAAATTAAAAAATATTCCCATTGTCGAAATTATTCAAAAGATTGTTTCTATTTTCAAAATTTCTTCGCAAGTTCAGAAAACTTTCATGTTTTTCAATTGCACATATTAAAAAATATCTGGGAACTTTAGAAAATGTTCCAGTTTTCCAAGTTTGTACAGAAATACAATAAAATTTCATTTTTCGAACTTTTTTCACAAATTAGGATATGCTTAGGAATTTCAGAAAATGTTCCTGTTCCAAAATTTGTTTAGAAATTCAGAAAATATTCCTATTTTTGAAGATGTTTCTGTTCGTAATTTTTTTTACAAAGTTGAAAAGTTTTGTGTGTCATAAAACACTCAGGGTAGCAATTGCGTTTAAAGATCTTAAAATATGTCAGATCTAGTGTTGGATGTTGCTTCTTAAAGGTTTACGCTGCTCTATGCTCGATAGCCTTTGTAGCTCAGCTGGTAGTACCGCCTGCTCCGTTGATTGAGATCTTGTGTTCGAGCTGCAAAATGCGGCGCATAAGAGCACCCGAGGACGAAATCACTAATTGAGAAATAGTCGTTGTAAAGATCACTCCAACTCCCCAGGTTGCGACAAGTGGCGCACATGCAGCATGCAACTTGTCGCAACCTGGGAGTTTTCCTTTTTTCGTAGATGCGTTTATTCAAAACATTTTATCTCTCAAACCGTGCGTCCGAATCTCAAACCACTTTCATCATTGGATTCCTCGCGTCGAGATCTTTAAAACTAGATCCCATGTTGATAGGTTTTGATGAACTTTTTTTTTCACGGAAAAAACCGGCCGAAAAAATCCAGACGAGAAAACCGAACAGGGAGCACGGGTTTTTTCCCTTTCCGAAAGAGGCACGCCTGTGCCTCTCATGAAATCATAATCATGCCTCTCGCAGAAGCAAAACCGTGACTCTCGCGAAAGAAAAAAAAGAAGAGAAAACGTGTTTTTTTCGTTTCCGAGGAGGCACGGCCGTGACTCTCGCGAAAACACACCCGTGCGTCTTGTGAAAGCAAAACCGTGACTCTCGCGAAAGGAAAAAATAGAAAACACTTTTTTTCGTTTTCGAGAGGCACGACCGTGACTCTCGTGAAATCACAACCGTGCCTCTCGCGGAAGCAAAACCGTGACTCTCACGAAAGGAAAAAAATAACAGAAAATGTGTTTTTTTTTGTTTTCGAGAGGCACGACCGTGACTCTCGCGAAAGCACAACAGTGCCTCTCGCGGAAGCAAAACCATGACTCTCGCGAAAGGGAAAGAAATAGAAAACACGTTTTTTTTTGTTTCCGAGAGGCACGGCCGTGACTCTCGCGAAAGCACAACCGTGCCTCTCGCGAAAGTAAAAAGAAAAAGAAAACGCGTTTTTTCGTGCAAAAGTTTTTTTTTGTTCGAAAAGCTAAGGAAGACCGGTGAAAAACCAAAACGTCGAAAAAACCCAAAAAAAAAGTTTAAATAGCCGAAAATGCATGCGAAAAAATAATTAAAAAAATCCGGAAGGTGCAGCTAGAGCGCGACACATGGCAAATGGCTGAGCGCGCGCTAAGTGACGCTAATCGTTGCGAGGCTCCCAAAGTAGCGCTTGTTAACTAGTGGCTCCCACCGAAGGAGCGCGCTCCCAGGTTAGTTGCTCCCAAACAAATGGGCCAGAAGCTGTGTACGTATTGAAAGCCCATAACACTAAATAGGATATATGTATATACCGATGGAGGCCCGAAAGCACATAATGCACACCAGAACTCTCTTGTTCAACAAGAGAGCTCCTATATGCCGCCCGCGTGCGTCCAATCATCGCGATTTCGCTGAAGCAACGCGCACATAGGCCGGCCCAATTATCACGCGGTAAGCAAAAATTCGAAACTAAAATAATCCAAGGCGTGGGATCGAACACACGACCTCATATGCGGGATCCTTGCGAGGCTAGCCAGCCGAGCTAGCGAGCTCGAACATTCTAAACGCAGCGCCACTCTTAAAGTAAAAAAGTGCAGTGGTAAATCCTTAAAAAAAGCATTGAACATTTTTATGATATACGTTGAACAAAATTAAAAATAAAGTGAATTTTTTTGGAAAACATACTGAACAAAACTATATTCAAAATCAACATTTTATAATATGCGTTGAACAATTTTTTAATATAGAATGAACAAAAGTTAAATACACAATGAACATTTTCTAATATACGTTGAACAATTTAATAATCTATGATGAACATTTTTAATACACAATGAACATTTTTATAATGCAAGGTGAACTATTTTATAGTGTACAATGAACATTTTCTTAATGAAATTAATTTTTTTGTAATACACGGTGAACTTTTTATATAGTACGCAATAAAGAGTAGAAAGAATAGAAACAGAAAATAAAAAAGGAAACATAAAAGAAAAAATGGAAGGGAAAAAGGAAACGAAACATCAAAAAAATAAAAACCGGAATAAACCAGTTGAAAACCGGCCAAAACAGCGAAAAGACTGGAAGCAAAAAACCACAGAAGAAAAATGAAAAAAAAAACCCGCAAGAAACAAGGAAACAGCAGCGAGGCAAATCCGCAGGTGGGCCGGCCCATGTAGTGAGCTTCAGCGAAGGCTCGTCCTTTTGACGCCTGCGGGCGTCAAATAGGATCTGCCGTTCAACAATGTCAAAACGGCTTCACCTCAAAAAAAAAAAAGGTCAAAACGGCTAGAAGGACTCCTGCTTGTGTTCCAAGTAATTCTTCGTGATCTGCAGGCGCGTGACTCTGGAGCCTATAAATCCACGCGCACCGCCTGCCCAAACGGCTCATATAAAACACTAACAAACACGTCCGCTTCTGTTGCGTGACTTGCGTCGATGGCGGCTCGCGTTTTCATCTCGTCGTCCAGGATCGCCGGCCAGCTCGCAGCCGCAAATAAGCGTGGCGTCCGTTCGTACGCTGCAGCGGCGGCGGCCGTGACGCGGCAGGAGCCTTTAGCAGCCGGGGCGGCGAGCAGGCTGGCGGCGGCGGCAGAGGAGGCGGCCCAGAAGGAGTTCTTCTGGATGAGGGACCCAAAGACGGGGTGCTGGATGCCGGAAAACCACGTCTACGTCGTTGACCCCGCCGACCTCCGCGCGCGGCTGCTATTCTCCAAGAAGGATCGGTTGGTGTGACGACGATCCGACTCGATCGACGATTTTGAGGGATTATATTAGACGGGAGACGGGAGACCTGTATGGTGGAGTCTGCTGGAATTGAAGGCTGCCTGGTCGACGGATCTTTCTTGTTTTTTTTTTTTGTTTTTTTAGATAGCTTACCAGGCTTGCTGCCTGGTGGATCTTTCTTGTTTTTAACGCATGTTATCACGAAGTGGAGGAGATTTGTACTGCAAGTTGATTGACATTTATGATATTTTCATTATATTAGCCTCTCTTGTGTTTCCTCTGTATTCACACTAATTGTGTGTATGCATGATTTAATTTCCTTGGTCTATCCGTGTTCTTGTCTAAATTCGAGGGCACCTTTCAAAAAGTTATTATTTTGATTTTATTCATTTGTCTATTTCTACTCCCTCTAGCAATCCACACGCCAAGTCCTAAATTTGAATTTTATTCCTCGAAACGGAGGCAAAAGTATTGCATCGTCTATTATTAAGAAGAGAATTGCCTTGTTAATTTACGAAAAACGGGTTAAAACCTTCCCAACACAAAACAACCCTGTGCCAGGAACATCTCAACAAAAGATAGTGGACCACACCATAATCACAATGACGACCCAAATCGTCAGGATGAGCAAGGGGCCAAAAATCAAACATTAAGCAGCCGTGGTCGCCTTACCTATGGCGCCACTCTTCTTGCCTTTGCACCTTAGTGACTTATCTTTCACTATACCGGTCTGAGGGCTAATAGAGGGCTAATAGCCTCCACGTTGACGAGCAAGTCACAAAGCTCTTTTTTCAAAAAGAGCATTGGAATTATCCGTCGGCGAGGGTGGAACGGGTGCCGAAGCCACATTTGAGCGCCCACGCGAGTCCACCTCACGCAGTTGGCATGAAAAGGTTGAATCATGTCCCTCACACGTGGTTGCATGCGTGCCAACCATGGTATGCTCCACTGATAGAGGCGAATTAGAGCTCACACATAGCACTTAAGCTCACCGTAGGCACAACCACGGCAATGGCCCCTCCCTCAGCGGAAAACAACACAGTGGGCAAGGCAGACGATGATGGCGAGTTGTCCACAGCTCTAGGGGACAAACAACCATAGAGCTCCGCAACCCTGTTCTCCAGTGAGCCACCAACATCGACCTCACTAGGAGGAGGCGGCATAGGAACGGACTACAACACAGCTGGCACAAGAGAGAGCTTTCCTAGAGCAGCCTCTGCCTGCACCAGAAAGCTCCCAATGCGCACCAGCAGCTCGGGCTGCTAGAGTGGACTGCATCAGTACAACGGATGGGGTTGCCAAGTCAACGTGAGCAGAAATGGCCGATGCCTAAGACCTGCGATGAAGCACCTTGGAGGAGAGAGGGGATTCCATTGGACCCCCACAAGGAGTTGGAGCTCAGCAATGCTCGGTGCCGAGGCGAGACAGTGGCTGCATGGCAAGGCATGCTAGTGAGCTGAATGGATGCCAAGCATCGTGACATCCACACACCCAGTGGTCCTTCTTCAAACAGCGGGAGCACCTCAACGGATCTCTTCAATTAGCCGCTTGGTGCCCAAGAGCATGACATCTGCAACACCTACCAAAGAGCCAAGCCGGAATAGGACGAGGGGGCAATGCCGCTGTTGGTGACGCGGGATGGCGCCGACCGCGCCGAGGCAGCACCTCTTGCCATCCTCCACTCGCCTCCGCCTCATGCATCACACACGGCTCAGCCAGCAAAGAGCTTTTGGCAGCCAGCGGCGTCAACGTGGCCAACTCCTTCTCGTCCCCATCATCGACATGCTCATCAGCGAGGGAGGCCCATGATACAGGCCACCCCTATCCAAGATCACGGTCGTCACAAGGACGGGGCAAGCATCAGAGCAGCGGTGAGGCGAGCTCCAGAGGAAGATGGGTCGCTGTCGGGGATGAGTCAAACACGAACCGCCGAGGCAGTCGAGAGATGGGCGCCGCTAGGGGACGACGGTGGTAGGATGAAGGCCGCGCCAGCAGGAGGAGCGGGAGCGGAGGGCGCTGTTGTTAGCATAGACGTTGTTGCCTCCTTCCCGAGGAGCGTACGAGTAACCCTCCGCCCATGGGTGGCTGGGTCGGAGCGGCGGGAGGCGAGGATGGCAGTGGCGAGAGCGGTGTCTGGAGCTGGAGCAACGGACGGCGGGGAGCCGGTGCACAACATGGTTGGAGCGGCCGACGCGGATGTGGGCCAAGGGCAAGCAAAAAGCTTGTGCACCACAGCAATATTTCAGCAACCCGCGCCAAAATTATCTAATTTTTTAAAAGGTTAGCAGTGGCGGGCATACTCTATTGCCCGCCACACATATCGTAAGTGAGAAAAATGGTTAAAAATATATATTTACTAAACCCAGAATAATCTCATATTTGAGCATGGGACTTCCAATGTATTAAACATAGAAAAGTTTGAAGTGGAAATGATGTAGAAAAAAATCTAGTTGTGTGTGGTGTCATAACAATCGGATATAAAGTGTGATTATATAACCCACCCACCCCCTCCCCCACCCTGTTAACCTTCCAAAAGTTTTGGCCCCCTTCCCACCCACACAAACTTGAATCTTTTTGTGGGGATTCAAAGAGGAACCCTAGATCGATAATCCCATTGTGTAACTGTGACCCCCTTCCTCGTTCTTTACTGAACTTGTTACTTTTGGAGGTTGGAGACTTCTAGGGCCTATGATTTTCCAATGAGGATCTGATGTGCAAATTATCCTGATTGTATGAAGGTTTTGAAATCCTACTTTGTGTGAGTAGGCTAAGTGGGAAGAAGGTGGCCTTTGTGGCATAGGGGATACTTGGTATTCCCCTCACCTCTCAAATGGTGACTAAGGTCAACTCCAACGCACAACCCCATTTCATCTGCGTGCTTCCGTTTGGGTCGAAACCGGCAGAAACTGCAGCTCAACGCGGCGACCCAAACGGAAGGGCGTTCGTTTTTCATCTGCCAGCGACCCATTTGCAGCCCAAATTTGGGCATGGTTTGTGTCCGCGCGAACACAAAGCGGACGCACGTGGCGTCCTTCTTGACCTCCCCATGGCCGCTTTGTCGGCGTCCGTGAGGCTATTCCCCCTCCCCCTCCATGCCCGACAACCTTCCGCCCCTCGCCGCCCACTTTCTGGTCGCTCGGACGCTTCCTAGGTCGTTGCCCGCATCCACACACTCCCCCACCTCACCGCTGCATCAGAGGTAGTTTTCTCCAGCGTTGGTGGCCTCTTTTCGGCGTCGTCGGTCCACGAGAAACCACGGCCGCCAGCGCTTCCCATCTCCTCCAGTACAGTCTGCCTCACGATCCACGGTCTCGTGTCGTCCTTGTCTCCGCTTCGACAGGCCGGCCCGCTGCCTCGTGCTCCACGGCCTAGGTGCTCTTCACCGGCCGCATCTCCACCAAGACCACAAGGTGTTCGACGCTTTGCCCGCAAGGTACAATGCATAGTGGAAATAAGTATTTGTTCAAAAACTTCATATTTAGCAGTCGATTAATCGTCGGATGATCAAGAGCTTGTGGTTGCGATTTTGGTCGTCAATGACCACATTGCTAGGCAGTAGCCGGGGTTCAGGGGTAAATTACGGGCCATGTTCCGGCGTTGAACCGCAATAGAGAGAGCGGCCGTTGCCTACTCTTCACCGATTACTTTCTGTGCATCTCCCACTCTTCAATCCCAAACTTTTACGGCGCCGCTTCCGGATGGCAAGACATATGTTCAATTGTATTTAGGAGAGAGTGGTAGCATATGATGATTACTTTGAGTGCAAGGCGGATACCCTTGGAAAGGTTGACTTCTCCTCATATCATAAATGCACTGCGGCTATTCATATGCTTGCATACGGAATTCCCGGTGACCTTGTGGATGAGTATGTCTGAGTCCACATGTCTCACATCATTGTACAAGTTCTACAAGGCCGTGGTAGTAGTGTTTGGCCCTAAGTACGTGAGAGAGCCAAATGTTGTGGATACAGGCCTGTTGTTGGCGATCAATGCAGATAGAGGCTTTTTAGGAATGGTTGGTAGCATAGATTATATGCACTAGAAGTGAAAGAGCTATCCATTTGCTTGGCAGGGGCAATACAAGGGGCATATGAAAGCTTGCACTATCATACTTAAGCTGTGGCTTCACAAGATTTTTGGATTTGCCACATTTTTCGACATGGTTGGTTCTCACAATGACATCAATGTGCTTCAACACTCTCCAGTGTTTACATGGCTTGCAGAAGGCAACAACCCAAATGTCAACTCTGAGATCAATGGCCACCACTAAAACAAGGGATAGTACCTAGCTGATGGTATCTATCCTCAGTGGTCGACTCTTGTGAAGACAATATCCAATCCGGTAGGAGAGAAGAGGCACACATTTGCCCAAGCACAAGAGAGTGCTAGAAAGGATGTGGATCGTGCTTTTGGTGTGCTTCAATCTAGATGGGCTATCATTCAACACCCTGCTAGAAAATGAAGCACCAAGATGCTCTGGGAGGTGATGACTTTTTGTGTGATCATGCACAACATGATCGTAGAGGACGAGCGTGATGACATCATCTTCGGTCAAGGGTTTCAATTTCAGGGTGAAAATTATATGCCTGAGCACCCAGAACCGGTAACGTTTGCATTGTTCACCCAATTTCATCATGAAATGTCTGATTGGCATATACATATTCAACTCCAAAATGACTTGCTTAAGCACATGTGGACTCACCTTGGTAACCAGTAGACGAATCATGTCTTTTTCTTTCAATGTATTTATTTGTGACATTTAAATTTGGTTGTATACTTTGAGATTTTTATTGGATTGTAACTATTTATTATCGTGGTACTATGTGATTTATTTGGTTGTAACTATATGCAATTTTTCTTTTTAGTTAGACATATGCATGGAAAATTATGTACATTTGTCTGCCAGCTAGCCGGCAGACCAAATACGTCTGCCGGTTGGGCGCACTACCCATGCAAACACATAATAAGATGGAAGCCGCCCCTTTGACCGCCCAAACAGACAGAACTCGGACAAAACGGACATCCAGAGTTGGTCGGACAAAACGGACATCCAGAGTTGGCCTAACTGCCTTCCAAGCAAGTGAACATCAGGATTCATCTTCGTCTCTATGTGCCTGTTATTTCTTATCCGAGCTCTTTCATTTCTTTTTATATATTGCTTCCCTACCTCGCTTATCATCAGATAGGTTGTATCACGTAGTTGAATTTTAGAAGGACCTTATTTATCTCCAGCGCTCTTAAATTGAAGAAAAATGTTTAAAAAAAGTAACTTAGACAAATCTCATAAATTGATGTATAAAAAGATGCAAGATCTTTTCCTTTAGGGAATAAGATGCAGGATCTACACAAAGTTGAACTAATTAACCAAACACATGAACACATGCAGGATGCCCAAGTACCGCATGGAAGGAACCAGTGCCAAAGCACACACACATAGTGACATATGCGACGAGCCGACGATGATGCTCAAAGCCACATGAGACCTCTTTTTTCATCTTTTCGCCTATTCAGTGTTAATCGTCCTTGTTGCTAGCACAACAACTGGGGGTAAAAGACATAAACGATGTGTACCCATCTAAGATTAAAAATTAGTGATAGATTAGAATTGAAATGATAAAATATCTACTTGTACTCCAAATCTACAGGCTACTTGTCCTTCAAATTTGTACCACTACATGTACTCGTCCACAAGGCTCAGTAATATAATCCAACAAATTTCACAATATTCATCTCATTATCAAACTGGAGTGCTAAAAACACACGTGGTGCTCACACCCTGGCACTGGTTCACCCCACATATGTGTGCCCGTTGCTGCTCCCTCCTATTGTCGGGTGAACTCGACGAAAGATAGAGCAGCTGGTCTCCAACAAACAATGCTTGTATTCTAGTAGGTCTGTCTGAAATACAGTTGCCTTAAAAGGAAAATTTTCCAAACGCATTTGTCTTTTAACTTAATTAACATGCACAAGGGGTAAAGGATAAAAGAGATAAGTGAAGATGCGTGACAAAGGTGAGGAGGCACCAGGCACTTTACTTTCCTTAACAATGAAAGGAGGAACTTTTTCTTGCATCTCTGTTTAGACAAATGGCGAAACTTAAAAACAAAATCCTATCTTTCTGAAACAGTGACGTAGAGACCTAAAACAGCCTGCTTGATCGTCACCAATCACATGCTTGTCATAGCACATTCCTAGCAGCTAAAACACACCCATATACCTATGTGTTGTGTTGCAGTACTCCTACAATGTTGCATTCTTTTTCAAAGAATATTGCACTCAAGAGAAGGTTTCTTGATCTTATCTTTCAAATGGATTATATACCATGAAACTTGAAATCATCGAAGACATGGTGAACTAGGGACAGATATAATCATTGTGCAACAAATGTCCCGACATAGCCCACACCGACGATGAAGAATGCAATGGATTGCATAAAGAGAAAGATGAAGTAATGATTGTTCCCAAATGATATGTCGTAGCACCCGCAAAGGAAGAGGTAGGCTGCAACACCAAGCTCCCAAAGATGCAACCTGATTCCGTATTATAGTTTAGATAGGAGAATCAAGAAATGCACATGAATTAAGGAAATTATCATTGTGTACCTTTCTCCTATCCTCATTCTCAGCTTTCTCAAAGCTTTACTTGGCACTTTAGCCTTCAGAGTGTCACCAAGCTTTTCGGTTACCACCCATTCGTTCACTGTGCCCACTTCCAATAGACCGATGAAGGTGGCCTTTGCTCTATGCAATGACATGACATTCTCAAATAGTATCCAAAAGACAACTAAGTGAACAGACCTGCATCATTTGATGATTTCTCATGTTAATATGCATGTGTCTCTATCCCAGAAGTGAGTAGCTGTAGGTTCATCAACTTTTAAACAAATTGCATAGATGTTTAGATGATTGGCACCTTGGAGTCCCAACAGCATTGAGAAGGGTGATAATAGTTGGAATATAGACACAACCCCACTTTGGTACCTCAACCTCGGGAACTAAGACCATGGCCGGGATAACAAGGCAATAGAACACAAAGGTCACAATGTGCGCGACAACCTTGCGCACCAAGAAGAAGCTGTAGACGACATGGATTTTCTTCCAAAGAGTCACTTTCTGCATCAAGATCAATATATAGCTGGTTAGTAAGTAGATTCTACATGTACAATTTTTTTCTTCCAAAATATAGCTTGGCGCAAGTGACCTTATTTCTGATGATCTCCATCACCATTTTTCTGAACAGATTTGCGGGCCCGCACGACCATCTATGTTGCTGGTACCGAAATGCTTTGAACGTACTTGGGAGCTCATTTTTTACCTGGAAACCATGATTATAAGTTCAGCACATGGTTCCTTCTACATTTATTTGGACCTTCATAGAAATTCACATATACATTAAGCAATCGAATGATGCTCTAATTTTTTGCATGAACTTATAGGTTAATGGTGCATATTTACCTTGAGATCACCAAGATACACAAATTTCCATCCCTTGAGACTGGCTCGGACTGCCAGGTCCATGTCTTCAACTGTGGTTCGGTCCTTCCAGCCACCTGCCTCGTTCAGAGCAGATATGCGCCACACACCAGCGGTTCCTGTTCAACAATTATTTTCCTGATCATAACTCCAGCAAAATATTTCTAGTGGTAACTCTGATCTGATTGCGATTTTGTTATCCTAATCGACCTTCAGGCTTTGTCCCCATCTTTTTCGGATTTAGAACTGCTCAACATCAAAGTCGTTTGTGCAACTGTAACTCTGATGGGTTTTGACTGTGCGCGTACTAGTGCACTACCCTTCTGCCCCTTGTTTCGCAGTATTATTTTTCTGAAAGAGCTATCCGTTCTACATTGGACAGAGAAAGCAAGAGGTAGAATGATAAAATTTCCTATAATTTTGTGAGGATGTGATTTGGTGCCATGCTATTTGTTTCTGTAAAGTCTAGGAAGCAGATTGACCTACTATTAACTGGAAACAGGGGAAGGAAGGAACACAGAGATATTTCTATCGAAGAAAAGGAGACGGAATAAGGGAAATGATAAAAAGAAACACTCTATTAAAAAAATTAGTATCTATTCAAAAAAAATAGAAACACAAAGAATACCCCACAAGAGAAAAAAGTGGAGATCAGGTTTACCATTGAATCCAAAGAAGGCATAGGTCGAGGAGCCCACTTCTTGCTCCACCTTAAAGTGATAGTCCAAGGACATCTCCTGCATCCTTGTCATCAAGCATTCATCTGCATTCACTGTTCCCACAGAAGCAGCGGCAACAACAAGAGAAATGTCATCGGAATGCAGAAGAGTTTCGACCAAAACAAGCAGTAGTACCAAGTATTACCTCCGTCCCAAATTAGTTGTCTTATATTTGTCTAGATACCGGATGTATCATGTATCTAACACATTTGATTTTTGCGGATAAGGATATATCTAACAAAGACAAGTAATTGAGGGAGTACTATCTAGCAAAAACATCATGTCATCAATATGCCATTGCTAAAGCACATTCTCTAGTAGCACAGCCAACGATACTGACATAGTGACATATGTTTCCTTTTAAAGGAAGTGGCACTTATGCGTAAGTAATTTAGAAATCTATAGTTAAAATAAAAGCGGTGCAAATAATTGCTGATTGTGTGATTTACTCTCTCCGGGCCCTTGTAAAGCTTGCTCCCTTTTGTTGAACCTGTCCTCGTGCTGTACTAATCTAACTGAATCTGAGATCACTGCATGGTGCTAAGTGTACGTACCGAATTTCCAGCGAGCCTGCACGAGGGCGATGTCGGGGTTGTGGACGAGGAAGGGGACGGCGCGCCACAGGAAGTCGGGCTCCGGCTGGAAGTCGGCGTCGAAGATGGCCACCAAGTCGCAGTCCTTGACATAGCCATGCTTCTTGCCTTCCTTGAGTGCGCCAGCTTTGTACCCGCGCCTGTTGTCCCGGATCTCGTACTTAATGTTCACGCCCTTCCTCGCCCAGCGCTGGCACTCCACCTGCACCAGCTCCTGCACACTCGCATCAATAAATCAGCGCACATAGAGTGTAATTGTGCCCCGCCACTGCCCCAGGACATGCAAGCAAAGATCCTAACCAAGTTCAAAGCTCCAAGGCGCCCCTCTCTAATAATATGCCAAACCCTGCCATGGTAATACTCTAACGACAAGCTCACCGGGTTGGAAGCAAGCAGCTTATAGTAGGAGTATTAAATTGCTGATATTTCCCCAATTAGATAGCTTGTCTATGACAAAACAGACAAGCAAATTGTTTATACATAACGTGCTTTGGTTAATAATATGACTGCATGTATCATTTCGATGTAGAGGCCGAAAGTAATCCTTCTTTCTAAAAAAAATATGATGTGATCATTCATGCCCCTATTATTCCCCGTGATAAGCTGCATTATCTATCAATGCTCGGCCTCAGTGGTTTTACCTTGATGACGGGATCTGTGGAATCGTCGAGCACCTGGACAACGATCCGATCGAACGGCCAGGAGAGCCCGCACGCCGCTCCGATCGACAGCTGGTACACCTGCAAGTTCAGTTTTAATTACAGACAACACCATAGCAGACGTCAGACGAGGCTGACAAGGGTGCGCCGTCTACGCAATGGACCGTCGTGTGGCATGTTAGAATATATGTATAGGATAGAGATATGTTTCTCATTCAAATTGTACTCTATCTCTATCCCTTCGGTTTCTCCTCTCTGTACCGAACTCCTCCTTCTAGAGATCTTTCTTGATCTCTTCTTGTACTCCAAGGCATTGCCAATATATATACAATGCGGCCCGAGACCAAAGGGTTTAACGCTTCCAACCAAACTTACATGGCAATCAAAGCATCTTCCTCTTAGATCGAAGATCGCATCTAGCTACCTACCTCGCGGCCGAGATCATGTCTTCCTCCGCAGCCCTGTCTTCCACCACGAACGCACTTTCTACCTCTATGTCGTCCACCTTAGCACCATCGTCTAGTAGCAGCTCTGTCTCTCTCGGACCGCCACCACAAGAGAAGCTATCAAGGGGAAACTTCCTTCTATGGAAGGCCGTCGTGCTCCCGCAGATCAGAGGGGCATAGACGGAGCACCACCTTGACGGGAAGAGTCCGGAATCACCGGCCACCCTCACCATCACCAAAGAAGGTAAAGAAGAGCAGATCGCCAACTTTGCCAGAACCTCTGGTACGCGCAGCAGCAGCAACTCCAGGGGTACTTGATGGGGTCTCTGTCACGTGAGATCCTCGCCCAAGTCGCCACGCTCGGGGCCGGCTGAAGTATGGGCGCCATCAACGCCATGTTAGCCGCCCGAGCGAGTCAAGCCATCAACACCGCATCGAGCTCACAAACCTGAAGAAAGGTAACATGTCCATGGCTGAATATCTTGGCAAAATCAAGACTCTTACAGATGAGATCGCGTGTTGCACCGGAGTTCCTCTTCCCGACCCCGAGATCGTCTCCAAGATCATGGCTGGCCTCGATCTGGATTACAATCCAGTCGTGTCCGCTCTGTCTGCTCGGGTTGAGCCAGTTTCGGTTCAGGGGCTATATAGCCAGCTCCTGAGCTTCGACGCTCGCCTCGCTCTCCTCCACGGCACCAACATCAGGCAATCTTCTGTCAACTCGGCGGCTCGCGGGCGCGGGCGTGGACGCGGCCACCAGGGCAAGAGCCGCAACTCCAGTGGCGGCGGCCGTGGTCGCGGCAACTACCAGGGCGAGGGCGCTCGCTCTGGTGGTGGCAGCAACTCAGGAGGCGGTGGCTTCAACCACAACGCGGGAGGAGGCGGCGGTTTCAACAACAACAACAACCGTCGCGCGTCCTCATCCTCAAATCGTCGCCCTCGCTGTCAACTTTGCAAGAAGCCGGGCCATGAGGTCCTGGATTGCTGGCACAGATACGATGAAGACTTCGTCCCCGACTCTCGTCACGTTGCTGCAGCCATCCGCGAAGAAGGAGGAGGAGGAGACGGAGTTTGGTACGTGGACTCGGGTGCAACAGACCATGTCACCAGCGAGTTAGAGCAACTTGCGCTCAGAGAGAGGTACCACGGTGGAGACCAGATTCACACCGCGGCTAGTGATGGAGGTATGGATATTTGTCACATTGGACAAGCTTACATTAATTCCCCTAATCTTAAACGTGATCTAGTCCTTAAGGATGTTCTTCATGTCCCACAAGCTGATAAAAACCTTGCCTCTATGTCTCGTCTAGCAAATGATAATAATGTCTTCTTTGAAACTCACCCTCGTTACTTTTTTATAAAGGACCGGGCAACGAGGGAACTTCTTCATCACGGTAGATGCATTGGAGGGCTCTACCCCATCACATCCGGAGCACTTAGTCGCAAGAGTCGTCAAGTTTACTCTGCCATCAAACCCTCTTTGGAAAGGTGGCATCAAAGATTAGGACATCCATCATCGATCGTAGTTAAACAAGTAGTCAATAAAGACAAACTCTCGTTGTCACATAGTCAAAATAGTGAGTCAGTTTGTGAAGCTTGTCAGTGTGCCAAGAGCCACCAACTTCCTTATCCCAAGTCTAATAGTGTGTCTCATGCTCCTTTGGATCTTATTTTCAGTGATGTGTGGGGTCATGCAAGAGATTCTTTTGGAAGAAATAAATATTATGTTAGTTTTATTGATGATTATAACAAGTTTACTTGGATTTATCTACTCAAGTATAAATCTGAAGTTTTCTCTATCTTCCAAGAATTTCAGAAACTTGTTGAAAGGCACTTTAACAAGAAAATTCTCACAGTTCAAAGTGACTTGGGGAGAATCTGAAAACTCAACTCCTTTTTCCGTAGCATAGGCATTCAACATCATGTTTCCTGCCCACATGCTCATCAACAGAACGGTTCTGCCGAGCGCAAACACCGTCACATTGTTGAAGTTGGTCTCTCACTTCTTGCTCATGCATCTATGCCACTAAAATATTGGGATGAGGCGTTTCTTACAGCTACATATCTCACTAATCGTCTTACAAGCAAAGTTATTGGCAACTCTACTCCATTGGAACGTCTCTATCATCAAAAACCTGACTACAACTCTCTCAAAATATTTGGGTGTGCTTGCTATCCAAATTTACGTCCATATAATCATCATAAGCTTGAATTCCGCTCCACTCAATGTGTGTTTCTAGGATACGATAACCTTCACAAAGGATACAAGTGCCTAGAAATTTCAAGCTGACGTATATATATTTCTCGAGATGTAGTTTTTGATGAAACCCTCTTTCTATTTGCCAAACTTCATCCCAATGCAGGCACACTTCTCCGTGCTGAAATAGCACTCCTCCCAGACCTTGACACTATCTCTGATCACGGGGGTGAATTAACTAAAGCTGACCATGTAGAAAAATCCACCGAAAATTGTGCCTCTAATGATGTTTGTACAGGTGCAGTTCGTGATTTCATGTGCACAGAAACAGCCAACACAGCCGCCGGCGCTAGCTCCGAGGAGGATCCCAGCAGATCCGGCGCGCGATCGAGGCGATCCTGGCGTCGGCCAGCGCCCGATCCGAGGAGGATCTCCCCTCACGTGAGGACGCGGCGCGTGGTTCGGTGGCCGACAGCGACGGCGCGGAGCCCACCAGTCCAGGCGGGGGTGGGGGCGACTCCTTGCTCGCCACGACTTCACGGCCCGCGCGGGTGGCCGACCAGCCGACAACCGCTGGGCCCAGCCCGGGCTTCGACGCCGCGGACTCGGCCAGGCGTCTGGCCGGAAGCCACGCGACGCATTTCGGCTGGCGGCTCGATCCCGAGGCCGATCTCGTCTGCTGGAGATTCGGCGCGTGATCCCGTGTCGCCTGAGCAGGATCAGATGGCTGGATCTTCTGTGACAGTTCCTGCACCGATAATTCCGCGGCGCCACACGAGGTCTCAATCAGGTATTACTAAGGAAAAAGAATACAAAGATGGTACTATCAGGTATGACAAAAAAAAGCCTTTCTCACTACTACTGGAGAACCAGTTAATCTTGTTGATGCCCTTGCCCACAAAAATTGGAAAGAGGCTATGGATAGTGAGTATGATGCACTTATGAAAAATAAAACATGGCACCTAGTACCATCAAAAAGTGGAATGAATGTTATTGATTGTAAATGGGTATACAAGATAAAGAGAAAGTCAGATGGAAGTATAGACAGGTATAAGGCCAGACTAGTTGCTAAAGGTTTTAAGCAAAGGTTTGGGATTGATTATGAGGATACTTTTAGTCCAGTTGTCAAATCAGCTACCATTCGACTTGTCTTGTCTATTGCTGTTTCTAGAGGTTGGAGCTTAAGACAGCTAGATGTTCAGAACGCGTTTCTCCATGGTGTTCTTGAGGAAGAGGTTTTCATGCGGCAGCCACCAGGTTATGAAAACAAAGGTACATCAAATTATGTTTGCAAATTGGATAAGGCTCTATATGGTTTAAAACAAGCTCCAAGAGCTTGGTATTCACGGTTGAGCATGCAACTACAACAACTTGGATTTGTACCATCCAAGGCAGACACATCCTTGTTCTTTTACAATAAAGGAAATGTCACTATTTTTGTACTAGTCTATGTTGATGATATTATTGTTGCTAGTTCAAGTTCAAGTGCAACCACTTGTTTGTAAGGATCTTAAGTTGGAATTTGCCCTTAAGGATTTGGGAGACCTTCATTATTTTCTTGGCATTGAGGTCAAACAGATAAGAGATGGTATACTTTTGACACAAGAAAAATACACGGCTGATATACTCAGAAGGGTAGGTTTAGAAAAATGTAAACCTGTAAGTACACCCATCTCGACTTCTGAAAAACTTTCTGTTGAAAGTGGAGAGTCACTTGGATCAGAGGATGCAACAAATTACAGAAGTGTTGTGGGTGCTTTGCAATACTTGACACTTACACGTCCTGATATTTCTTATGCTGTCAACAAGGTATGTCAGTACTTGCATGCTCCTAGCACTACTCATTGGACTGCAGTTAAGAGAATTTTGAGGTACCTTAAGTTTTCAGAAGGGCTTGGACTTCAAATTACCAAGTCCTCTTCTATGCTTGTTACTGCCTACTCTGATGCGGTGGGCGGGATGTATTGATGATAGAAGGTCAACTGGTGGATTTCTTTGTATTTACGGGATCCAATCTTGTATCATGGAGTGCAAGGAAGCAGGCTACAGTTTCTAGATCAAGCACAGAAGCTGAATACAAGGCTTTGGCAAATGCCACAGCTGAAGTAATGTGGATACAAACACTACTCTATGAGCTTGGAATTAAGGTTCCAAAAGCTGCCAGATTATGGTGTGATAATATTGGTGCAACCTATCTGTCAGCTAATCCTATTTTTCATGCACGCACAAAGCATATTGAAGTTGATTTCCACTTTGTCAGAGAAAAAGTAGCTAGAAAGCTTCTTGACATCCAGTTCATTCCTACTGGAGATCAACTTGCTGATGGTTTCACCAAGCCTCTTACTATGAGGAGGTTAGAGGAGTTCAAATACAATCTTAACCTTGGCCGAAGTTCATGAGGTTTAGATTGAGGGGGAGTGTTAGAATATATGTATAGGATAGAGATATGTTTCTCATTCAAATTGTACTCTATCTCTATCCTTTCGGTTTCTCCTTTCTGTACCGAACTCCTCTTTCTAGAGATCTTCCTTGATCTCTTCTTGTACTCCAAGGCGTTGCCAATATATATACAATGCGGTCCGAGACCAAAGGGTTTAACGCTTCCAACCAAACTTACATGGCATGGACAGTGCTCACCTCGCGCTCGTTGTACATGGGGATCTGGACGAGGACCATGGGGTAGGCGGCGCTGCCGAGCTCGGGGTCGTCTTCGCCCACGGGCTCCCACCGGTACTGCCGCTCGGGGCGGCGGCCGAGCAGCCGCACCACGAGGACGACCACGGCCATGTACACCTTCTCCGCAAACAGCATCGCGGACATGGCGAGGCAGAGCAGCACGGACGCGCGCAGCAGCGGCACGATCACCGGGCCGCGGACCTGCTCCCACGCCGCCGCGATCTGCCACACCCCTGGTAGCGTACTCATCCCGGCACCCGGCAGCAGCGCCCGGCCAGAGTTAATTAGACTTGGCACACTCGCGCGCTTCGCCTTTGCTGCGTACGCTAGCTCTGCCTCGATCTTACAGAGAGATTACAGAGCGAAGTGAAGCTTGGATAGTGAATGGCGGGCGCTCGTGCGTGGAGCTTGGCGCAATGCGGATGCCGAACTGCCGGTGTCCGGTGGTGGGAGGGAGGTTGGCGGGGGCGTACAAGGAGGGAGGGAGAGGAGCGCGAGGGCGAGGAGGCGGCGGCCGCGGGGACGGGGCTCTGCAGTAACTGCGCTAGAGGCGGATTTTAACGGCGGGACAACGGATCCTGAAGATTTCGAGGGGAAGCAGCGGGCCCGTCGAAGGTGCGGGGGCCGCAGATCAGCGTTAGTGTTGTAACCAATTTTGTAGGGTTGGTGGTGTAATGTTCGGTATAGGTGTGGTGTTTCGTTGCCAAATCTGTGAAGCACCAGATATGAGTCAATTACATCACCGGTGCTAAAATTTGGCATGAAAAATCTCTTTAGTGTCAAAACTTGCAGCATCGTTGAGCAGGTCTTCTGACTTGGCTTTTGGCATGCATATCTGATTGCAAATGGTGTTTTATATCTGGACACAATTCTGACTAGGCACGCCACATGGCAGGAGGCCCACTATCAGCAAGTAGATTTTTTCCGCAAAAAAGTAGATTTGGCGTGTGGCCTGTTATTTTTGGGAAAACAACTGAGAATTTATTTGTTCACAAAAAGGTCCTGATACGTACCGGTCTGTCTGTCAGCGATCAAATTGTTATGAAGGAGCCAATGCCTAACCAATGCAACAGAAGCTGGTTTCAATAAACGATCAAACGTACGCCATCTATCATTTGTTCTTAGGTGAACTGAAGACCCTACGGCCCATTTTGCACTATTGTTTCTTTAAAAATATATATACTATATTTAAATTATAATCGTGTGTTATAAATAAAATATATAGAAAAAAAATCTTAAAGCATATTCATGTAGGAGTAGTATATAAAAGTGCTCATTCTTTAACAAATTTTTCATGTTTCTATACATTTCAATAAATGCTTACATAAGTTTAAAAATGTTCGCAGTTTTAAAGAAATACTCTCTCTGTTCCTAAATATAAGTCTTTGCAGAGATTTCATTATGGACTACATACGGAGCAAAATGAGTGAATCTACACTCTAAAATGCATCTATATACATCCCTACATGGTTCATAGTAGAATCTATACAAAGACTTATATTTAGGAACACAGAGGGAGTATTAATGTAGTATATAAAAGTATTCGTCCTTTAAGAATTTTCTATACATTTTAATAAATGCTTATCTGCTTTTTAAAATGTTCACAGTTTTAACAAAATACCGATGTAGTTCAAAAAGTGTTCATGCTTTAAGAAACATATATTCACATCATGTAAAAATAGTTGGATGGGATTCGAATCAGCGACATGTAGCCATCAGGTGCACGTGGCCACCACCCCACCAAATAGTGTTAATATTTTTTAGAAACTTCTAAAATATATGTAACTTACAATCTTATGTTATAAATTATATATGTAATACATTATAAATCTATTCATGTATTATTTCAAAAATTATCCATTTAATAAAAATATAACTAAAAATTATGCATGTAATAATTTTCATATTTAATAAAAATTAAAAGTATATATATATTATATTTTAAGTAAATGAATATATATTTAAAATATTCATACTTTTAATAAAATAATTATGTAGTATGTAAAATTGTTCATTGATAATTAAATTTATCATATTAATAACATGTGATTATAATTTACATATAATTTATAATTTGCTTTTAAAAATTTACAATGCAAAATGGACCGTAGGGTCTCCAGCCTTGATTAGGTTATATACATTATGTATCTAGGTAAAACAAACTGTTCTTCTCCGTACATTGGTTAGGCACAATTCGCTCCACTCTAATAGGTCTTATGTTTGTATACCACCGGCCACTATTTTTGCAAATAATTTGTGCGTCGTGCATCAAGGGCTTTTTCTGAAGAAAAATATATTATGAGTTGTTTTCTAGAAAATAACTGGTGGAACACCCAATCTCTATCGTTCAGAGGCTGACAACAGGGCCGGCGCCATGTGGCATGCCTTATCAGCATCAGCTTTGTATACAAACACGATTTGCACCGTATATGCACGCTAAAGCCAAGTTGTAGCACCAGTTCAATGTATGCCACGAGTTTAGGCACTAAAATGATTTTTCGTGTCAAGTTTTAGTACCAGCTGTGTAATTGACTATCGTTTTCGTTTCGGTGGGATATATTTTTTTTTAGAAAAACGGGATCATCAGTTTGAACAGAAAAACACAACCATATGAGTTTTTTCTTTGTGGCAAGGAACCCTAGCTTATAGAGTATATTTTAAAATATTTTATCAGAAGCGCTCAGCCTCATCCGGCTGAAAACACGCGTGTGTCTGACCGACCGCGCAACCATCCGATCAGTCTTTAATCGTAGCACGGAGCACCCTCCTAACTAGGCACACATGCTTTTGCAACATGGATTATATTATAGACAGCTAAGTATAACATAACATGGGTGTATTGCAAACCCATCAAATGGTTTTTTTATAGCATACCTATGTGTCTGGTGGCTGAGATCGGAGGATCGGTAAGGCGGAGGGGGCCTTGGAGGCGATGGAGTCAGCCAGGTGTTTGATAACTGTCACAAGCAACAATGACAAGTGGGGGCAGCAGCAGTGGAGGATTTCATTTTTGGTGGTGCTCCTCAGGTACCGAGTCATGACTTTCACGAAACCTAAGCTCTGACATTCATTGGTTGTGCCTGACAATTGCCTTACTAAAGGTATTGTTTCAAGAGCTCAAACTTTCTCCGGGGCGAAAACCTAAGATCTTGCATTGGACGGCGACGACGCTTGTGCACTATTTCCTTCTTAAAGGCATCACTCTTGGAGACCTTTTATGTTTTACTAATTGTTGTATTTGGTGGTGGTTTGTGTGCTGCTGCTGAGAGGAGTTGATCGCTGTGGAGAGGCTTTTATTTTTTTCCTTTCTTTTTTGTTTCCTTTTGGGGTTGTGTGCATCCTGAATGTCATTGAGAGATCTTGTTGGTGTAGAGGCTGAGTGTAATTGGTATCTTTATGACATTAATACATATTCTCTTTTTCATTAAAAAAAATATGTGTTTGTGTTCCTCTCATCTCTCTCTCTCTCATGATCTAAATTGAGACCGGCAGGCCGCTGCCACGTTGGTCATCGAGATTGGTATGGTGCCTGCCGCGTTGCTATAGCGGAGCACCGGCTACTGAAGAGCACGCCACTACCCCTGCCGCCTGCTGCAGGGGAGCATATTGTCGCGCTATTGCAGGCAAAGCAACGATTGCTCGCAACTCTGGTGATGTTTTGTGTGGCGACTACAATGACGATGACGGTCACGTCTCATGAAACCTCACCCATATTTCTGAAACACGAGGGATGATGTAGAGGACGTCATGTTTCTGAAACATATAGGATGTTGCGGAGGACTTCATCCAACGACTACTGTTGCAGAAGGGGTTGTATTGCGATGAGGTTTGCAACGTGGTTCATGTTGCAATGAAGGTTGGACTGGGGAGAGGAGGGATTGCACGGTCGACATCACACACATCAAACGACTCGCGACACAGCCAATTTTTTCAAAAGATCGATCAGTCGACGCGTCATACGCCCCATACTTTATATGTGAGACTTTTTGGTCACATTTGGGTTTAATATGTGCAAGCAACGTTTGAACAAACACAAAAGAATCTATCCTCTTCTCTGACAAGTGTGAATCTTTGTCAAATAAACCCTCTATCCAGCACTATTGTCATATCAAAAAACTTCCAACCACGTCCTCCTACCTCGCCCATTTGCGGAGATCATCTACATTTTTCTCCATGTCGAGCTCCAGCCGGCCCAAACGTTTTCCTTTAGGAGGGCATAAAATCGCTTTCTTTCTGTAGGGAGGACGGATGATTCAAGTAAGGGCTGAGAGCCTACATATCACTGAGATGGGCCATGAAGGAGGAGCTTGGTGCACTTTAGAAGAACAACACGTGGGATCTTCTTCCACTCTGAGCAGGAAAATGAGTAGTTGGATCCAAATGGTGAAGAAAATATGCCCTAAAGGCAATAATAAAGTTGTTATTTTATATTTCCTTATATCATGATAAATGTTTATTATTCATGCTAGAATTGTATTAACCGGGAACTTGATACATGTGTGGATATATAGACAAAACAACGTGTCCCTAGTAAGCCTCTACTAGACTAGCTCGTTAATCAAAGATGGTTAGTTTCCTAGCCATGGACATGTGTTGTCATTTGATGAACGGGATCACATCATTAGAAGAATGATGTGATGGACAAGACCCATCCGTTAGCTTAGCATATTGATTGTTCAGTTTTATTTCTATTGCTTTCTTCATGTCAAATACATATTCAGTTGACTATGAGATTATGCAACTCCCGGATACCGGAGGAATACCTTGTGTGCTATCAAACGACACAACGTAACTGGGTGATTATAAAGATGCTCTACAGGTATCTCCGAAGGTGTTCGTTGGGTTTGCATAGATCGAGAATAGGATTTGTCACTCCGAGTATCGGAGAGGTATCTCTGGGCCCTCTCGGTAATACACATCATAAGTAGCCTTGCAAGCAATGTGACTAATGAGTTAGTTGTGGGATGATGTATTATGGAACGAGTAAAGAGACTTGCCGGTAACGATATTGAACTAGGTATGAAGATACAGACGATCGAATCTCGGGCAAGTAACATACCGATGACAAAGGGAATAACGTATGTTGTCATTACGGTACGACAGATAAAGATCTTCGTAGAATATGTGGGAACCAATATGAGCATCTAGGTTCCGCTATTGGTTATTGACCAGAGAGGTGTGTCGGTCATGTCTACATAGTTCTCGAACCCGTAGGGTCCGTATGCTTAACGTTTGATGATGATTTTGTATTATATGAGTTACGTGATTTGGTGACCGAATGTTGTTCGGAGTTCCGGATGAGATCACAGACATGACGAGGAGTCTCGAAATGGTCGAGAGGTAAAGATTCATATATATGACAATGATATTCGGACAGTGGAAGTGTATCGGGGTGTACCTGGTTCATATCAGTCTTAGGGGTTCTGGAACCCCTCGGGGGATTAATGTGAAGGAAATATGCCCTAGAGGCAATAATAAAGTTATTATTTATTTCTTTATATCATGATAAATTTTTATTATTCATGCTAGAATTGTATTAACCGGAAACATAATACATGTGTGAATACATAGACAAGCAGTGTCACTAGTATGCCTCTACTTGACTAGCTCGTTAATCGAAGATGGTTATGTTTCCTAACCATAGACATGAGTTGTCATTTAATTAGCAGGATCACATCATTAGGAGAATGATGTGATTGACTTGACCCATTCCGTTAGATTAGCACTTGATCGTTTAGTATGTTGCTATTGCTTTCTTCATGACTTATACATGTTCCTATGACTATGAGATTATGCAACTCCCGTTTACGGAGGAACACTTTGTGTGCTACCAAGCGTCAAAAGCGTAATCGGGTGATTATAAAGGTTCTCTACTGGTGTCTCTGAAGGTACTTGTTGGGTTGGCGTATTTCGAGATTAGGATTTGTCACTCCGATTGTCGGAGAGGTATCTCTGGGCCCACTCGGTAATGCACATCACTTAAGCCTTGCAAGCATTGCAACTAATGAGTTAGTTGTGGGATGATGTATTACAGAACGAGTAAAGAGACTTGCGGTAATGAGATTGAACTTCGGTATTGAGATACCGACGATCGAATCTCGGGCAAGTAACATACCGATGACAAAGGGAACAACGTATGTTGTTATCGCGGTTTGACCGATAAAGATCTTCATAGAATATGTGGGAGCCAATATGAGCATCCAGGTTCCGCTATTGGTTATTGACCGGAGACGTGTCTCGGTCATGTCTACATAGTTCTCGAACCCGTAGGGTCCCCACGCTTAAAGTTCGATGATGGTTATATTATGAGTTTATGTATTTTGATGTACCGAAGGTAGTTCGGAGTCTCGGATGTGATCACGGACATGACGAGGAGTCTCGAAATGGTCGAGACATGAATATTGATATATTGGGCGACTATATTCGGACACCGGAATGGTTCCGGGGGTTATCGGATATTTATCGGAGTACCGAGGGTTACCGGAACCCCCCCCCCCCCGGGAAGCTATTGGGCCTTATGGGCCTTAGTGGAAAGGAGAGAGGGAGGCCAGGAGGTGGCGCGCGGCCCCCCTTGCCCCAACCCGAATTGGGAAAGGGAAGGGGGTGGCGGCCCCCCTTCTCCTTCCTTCTCTCCACCTCCCCCTTCCCCTTCTCCTACTTGGAATAGGAAAGGGGGCCCAAACCTACTTGGAGTAGGATTGCCCCCCCCTTGGGCGTGCCTCTCCCCTAGGCCGGCCCTCTCCTCCTCCCCCCTTTATATACGGAGGAGGGGGGCACCCCATAGACACAACAATTGATCCCTTGGATCTCTTAGCCATGTGCGGTGCCCCCCTCCACCATAATCCACCTTGGTCATATCGTAGCGGTGCTTAGGCGAAGCCCTGCGTCGGTAGAACATCATCATGGTCACCACGCAGTCGTGCTGAAAGAACTCTCCCTCAAAGCTCGGCTAGATCGGAGTTCGAGGGACGTCATCGAGTTGAACGTGTGTTGAACTCGGAGGTGCCGTCCGTTCGGTACTTGATCGGTCGGATCGTGAAGACATACAACTACATCAACCACATTGTGCTAACGCTTCCGCTTTCGGTCTACGAGGGTACGTGGACACACTCTCCCCTCTCGTTGCTATGCATCACCATGATCTTGCCTGTGCGTATGATTTTTTTTGAAATTACTACGTTCCCCAACATAATGGGCCTTATGGGCCATAGGAGGGGAGCACACCAACCCACAAGGGGTGGTGCGCCCCCCCCCCCCAAGGAAGGAGGTCGAATAGGAGAAGGAGGAAGGAGTTCGGCCCCCCTTTCCTTCCTCCTCCCTCTCTTCCCTTTTTCTCCCTACTAGGCGAATTGGACTAGGTCCCCAAGTAGGATTCCTCCTACTTGGGGCGCCCCAAACAGTCCTCTCCCCTCCCACCTATATATCGTGGGGAGGCGCCTAGAACACACACCAACAATTGTTAGCTGTGTGGCGCCCCTCCACAGTTTATGCCTCCGGTCATATCTTCGTAGTGCTTAGGTGAAGCCCTGTGCTACGTATTGAGCTTGCGTTGGTTTTCCTCGAAGAGTAGAGGGTGATGCAGCAAAGTGTAGCGTAAGTATTTCCCTCAGTTTTGAGAACCAAGGTATCAATCCAGTAGGAGGCTCCTCAAAAGTCCCACGCACCTACACAAACAAACTGAGAACTCGCAACCAACACAATAAAGGGGTTGTCAATCCCTTCATGGCCACTTGCGAAAGTGAGATCTAATAAAGATAGTATGATAAGATAAATATATTTTTGGTACTTTATAATATAGATGCAAAAAAGTAAAGATGCAAATAAAAGTAGATTGGAAGCAAATATGATAAGAGATAGACCCTCGGGCCATAGGTTTCACTAGTGGCTTCTCTCAAGATAGCATAAGTATTACAGTGGGTGAACAAATTACTGTCGAGCAATTGATAGAAAAGCACATAGTTATGAGATTATCTAAGCATGATCATGTATATAGGCATCACGTCCATAACAAGTAGACCGACTCACCGCATCTACTACTATTACTCCACACATCGACCGCTATCCATGCATCTAGAGTATTAAGTTCATAAGAACAGGGTAACGCTTTAAGCAAGATGACATGATGTAGAGGGATAAACTCATGCAATATGATATAAACCCCATCTTGTTATCCTCGATGGCAACAATACAATACGTGTCTTGCAACCCTTTCTGTCACTCGGTAAGGACAATGCAAGATTGAACCCAAAGCTAAGCACTTCTCCCATGGCAAGAAAGATCAATCTAGTAGGCCAAACCAAACTGATAATTCAAAGAGACTTGCAAAGATAGCTTAATCATACATAAAGAATTCAGAAAAGATTCAAATATTATTCATAGATAAACTTGATCATAAACCCACAATTCATCGGATCTCGACAAACACACCGCAAAAAGAGATTACATCGAATAGATCTCCACAAGAGAGGGGGAGAACATTGTATTGAGATCCAAAAAGAGAGAAGAAGCCATCTAGCTAATAACTATGGACCCGTGAGGGTCTGTGGTAAACTACTCACAACTCATCGGAGGGGCAAGGATGTTGATGTAGAGGCCCTCCGTGCTTGATTCCCTCCGGCAGAGTCTTGTGAAGGCTCCAAGATGGGATCTCGCGGATCTGAGAAGGTTACGGTGGTGGAAATTGTGTTTCGTGGTGCCCTGGATGTTTTCGAGTGCGTAGGTATATATAGGAGGAAGAAATGCGTCGGTGGCACGAGGGGCCCACGAGACAGGGGTGCGGCCTCCTATCTCGTGGCTTCCTCGAAGCTTCTTGACTTGCACTCCAAGCTCTCCGGATCACGTTCGTTCCAAAAATCACGCTCCGAAGGTTTCATTCCGTTTGGACTCCGTTTGATATTCCTTTTCTTGAAATCTTGAAATAGGTAAAAAAACAGCAATATGGGTTGGGCCTCCGGTTAGTAGGTTAGTCCCAAAAATGATATAAATGTGTAAAATAAAGCCCATAAACATCCAAAACGGGTAATATAATAGCATGGAACAATAAAAAATTATAGATACGTTGGAGACGTATCAAGCATCCCCAAGCTTAATTCCTGCCAGTCCTCGAGTAGGTAAATGATAAAAAGAAATTTTGATGTGGAATGCTACCTAGCATAATTCATAATGTAATTTTCTTTATTGTGGCATGAATGTTCAGATCCAATTGAATACAAAATAAAAGTTCATATTGATAAAAGAAATAGTAACACTTCAAGCATACTAATCAAAGTAATCATGTCTTCTCAAAATAACATGGCAAAAGAAAGTTCATCCCTACAAAATCATATAGTTAGGCTATGCTTCATTTTCGTCACACAAAGATATTCCCAACTTCTATACCCCCGATGACAAGCCAAGCAATTGTTTCATACTTAAATAATCTCAAACTTTTTCAACCTTCACGCAATACATGAGCGTGAGCCATGGATATAGCACTATGGGTGGAATAGAATTTGATGATGGGGATTGTGTGGAGAAGACAAAAAAGAGAAAGTCTCACATTGATGAGATAATCAACGGGCTATGGAGATGCCCATCAATTGATGTCAACATGAGGAGTAGGGATTGCCATGCAACGGATGCACTAGAGCTATAAATGAATGCTCAACAAAAGAAAACTAGTGGGTGTGCATCCAACTTGCTTGCTCACGAAGACCTAGGGCATTTGAGGAAGCCCATCGTAGGAATATACAAGCCAAGTTCTATAATGAAAAATTCCCACTAATATGAAAAAGACAACTTATGAGACTCACTATATGAAAAAAATAGTGCTACTTCGAAGCACAATATATGAGACTCACTACATGAAGAACAAGGTGCTACTTTGAAGCACAAGTGTGGAAAAAGAGATAGTAACATTGCCCTTTTTATTTATTTTTATTTTTTCTTTCCCCCCTTTTTTTGGGCCTTTCTTTTTTTTTCTTTTTGGCCTTTCTTCTTTTTTTTGGGCAATGCTCTAATAATGATGATCATCACACTTCTATTGATTACAACATAAGAATTACAACTCGAAACTAGAACAAGATATGACTCTATATGAATGCCTCCGACGGTGTATCGGGATGGTGCAATGAATCAAGAGTGACATGTATGAAAAATAATGCATGGTGGTTTTGCCACAAATACGATGTCAACTACATGATCATGCAATGGCAATATGACACAAGTAAAGTATGTCATGATGATGATGAACGGAACGGTGGAAAGTTGCATGGCAATATATCTCGGAATGGCTATGGAAATGCCATAATAGGTAGGTATGGTGGCTGTTTTGAGGAAGATATAGGGAGGTTTATGTGTGATAGAGCGTATCGTATCACGGGGTTTGGATGCACCGGCGAAGTTTGCACCAACTCTCAAGGTGAGAAAGGACAATGCACGGTACCGAAGAGGCTAGCAAAGGCGGAAAGGTAAAAGTGCGTATAATCCATGGACTCAACATTAGTCAAAAGAACTCATATACTTACTGCAAAAATTTAGAAGTCATCAAAAATCAAGTACTACACGCATGCTCCTAGGGGATAGATTGGTAGGAAAAGACCATCGCCGTCCCCGACCGCCACTCATAAGGATGCACAAGCCGGTACACTTCATGTTTCAAATTTGTTACACAACTTTAACCATACGTGCATGCTACAGGACTTGCTAACTTCAACACAAGCATTCTTTAAATTCATAATCACCCAACTAGCATGACTTTAATATCACTACCTCCATATCTCAAAACAATTATCAAGTATCAAGTTGATCATAGCATCCAATTCACTTCCTATGATAGTTTTTATTATACCCAACTTGGATGCCCACCATTCTAGGACCAACTTTATAACCATAGCAAATACCATGCTGTTCTAAAAGACTCTCAAAAAGATATAAGTGAAGCATGAGATACTAGCAATTTCTTCAAAATTAAGACACCACCGTGCTCTAAAAGATATAAGTGAAGCACTAGAGCAAAAACTATCAAGCTCAAAAGATATGAGTGAAGCACATAGAGTATTCTAGCAAATTCTAATCAAATAGGCTTCTACTTAAAGGTGTGTACAGCAAGGATGATTGTGGTAAACTAAAAATCAAAGACTAATATAATACACGACGCTCCAAGCAAAACACTTATCATGTGGTGAATAAAAATATAGCCCCAAGTAAAGTTACCAATGAGCGAAGATTTAAAGAGGGATGCCTTCCGGGCATCCCCAAGCTTAAACTTTTGGCTATTCTTGAATATCTTGGGGTGCCATGGGAATCCCCAAGCTTAGTCTCTTGCCACCCTTTATTCCATAGTCCATAAAAGCTTTACCCAAAACTTGAAAACTTCACAACACAAAACTCAACAAAAATATCTTATAAGCTCCGTTAGTGAAAGAAAACAAAACCACCACATAAGGTACTGCAATGAACTCATTCTTTATTTATATTGGTGTTAAACCTACTGTATTCCAACTTCTCTATGGATTATAAAATATTTTACTAGCCATAGATTCATTAAAATAAGCAAACAACACACGAAAAACAGAATCTGTCAAAAACAGAACAGTCTGTAGTAATCTGTAACTAACACAAACTTCTGGAACTCAAAAATTTCAGACAAAATAGGACGACCTAGGAAATTTTTTTATTGATCAGCATAAATTGGAATCACTATTTTATCACGTTCTGGTGATTTTTAACAATTGTTTTCGTGAGCCGAAAGTTTCTGGAAATTACAGCAAGATCAAATAACTATCATCCAAGAAGATCCTATAGGTTTAACTTGGCACAAACACTAATTAAAAGATAAAACCACATCTAAACATAAGTTATATGGATTATTTATTCCTAAACAGAAACAAAAACAAACAAAAAAAAACATAAAGAAAATTGGGTTGCCTCCCTACTAGCGCTATCGTTTAACGCCCCTAGCTAGGCATAAAAGCAAGGATAGATCTAACGAGTGCCATTTTTGGCACTAAACTCATAAGTAGCACGCATGATAGATTCATAAGGTAATTTAACTTTCTTTCTTGGAAAGTTCTACATGTCTTTCTTTAAGGGAAATTGGAATATAATATTCCCTTCCTTCATATGAATAATCGCACCAATCGTTCTATGAAAAGGTCTACCAAGAATAATAGGGCAAGAAAGATTGCAATCTATATCAAGAACGATAAAATCTACGGGCACCAAATTTCTATTTGCAACAATAAGAACATCATTGATCCTTCCCATAGGCTTTTTAATGGTGGAATTCGCAAGATGCAAATTTAAAGAACAATCATCAAGATCATGGAAACCTAGAATATCACATAAAGTTTTCGGAATCGTAGAAACACTAGCACCCAAATCACACAAAGCAAAACACTCATAATCTTTAATTCTAATCTTTATAGTAGGTTCCCACTCATCATTAAGTTTTCTAGGTATAGAAACTTTCAAATTAAGTTTTTCATCATAAGATTGCATCAAGGCATCAACAATATGCTTGGTAAAAGCTTTGTTTTGACTATAAGCATGAGGAGAATTAACAACGGCTTGCAACAAGGAAATACAACCTTTTAAAGAGCAATTATCATAATTAAATTCCTTGAAGTCCGAGATAGTGGGTTCAACATTATTAGAAGTTGAGGATTCTCCAATCTCACTTTTACCAAATTTAACATTAAGATCTAAAGATTCCGAATTCTTGGGAAGCCTTCTAGGCAAAGTTGATTCATCATCAGTCCCATAATCATCAAAGTTCATATTGCAAAACATAGATCTAATCGGAGACGCATCAATAACTTTAAGATCCTCATCATTATTTTCACGGAAACTAGAAGAACACGCCTTTATAAAGCTTTCTTTCTTAGCATGTAATCTAGCGGTTCTTTCCTTGCACTCGTCAATAGAAATTCTCATTACTTTGAGAGACTCATTGATGTCATGCTTAGGAGAAGAAGATCCAAGTTTAAGAGAATTAACATCAAGCGAAAGCCTATCAACGTTTCTAGCCAAATCATCAACTTTGAGCAATTTTTCTTCAAGCATAGCATTAAAATTATTTTGAGAGATCATAAATTCTTTCACACTATTCTCAAAATCAGAGGGCATCTTATTAAAATTACCATTAGAATTATTGTAGGAATTTCCATAATTATTAGAGGGATTACTAGGGAACGGTCTAGCATTAAAATTTCCTCTATAAGCATTGTTTCCAAAACTATTCCTACCAACAAAATTCACATCCATAGATTCATTATTATTCTCAATCAAGGAAGACAAAGGCATATCATTGGGATCAAGAGGAGTATTTTTAGTAGCAAACATCTTCATAAGTTCATCCATCTATCCACTCAAAACATTGATTTCTTCTATAGCATGCACTTTTTTACTAGAGGATCTTTTGGTGTGCCATTGAGAATAATTAGCCATAATATTATCAAGTAATTTTGTAGCATATCCTAACGTGATTTCCATAAAGGTGCCTCCCATGTCAATCTAAGAGATTTCTAGAAGCAAAGTTCAAACCGCATAAAATTTTTGTATGATCATCCATAAGTTCAAACCATGAGTAGGGCAATTATGAAGCATCAATTTCATTCTTTCCCAAGATTGGGCAACATGATCATGATCAAGTTGTTTAAAATTCATAATATCATTCCTAAGAGTGATGATCTTAGCGGGAGGAAAATACTTAGAGATAAAAGCATCTTTGCACTTGTTCTAAGAATCAATACTATTTTTAGGCAAAGACGAAAACCAAACTTTAGCACGATCTCTAAGTGAAAACGGAAATAACTTCAATTTGACAATATTGTTATCCGTATCTTTCTTCTTTTGCATATCACACAAATCAACAAAGTTGTTTAGATGAGTAGCGGCATCGTCGCTAAGAAGGCGTGAATTGATCTTTCATAACAAGATTCAGCAAAGCGGTATTGATTTCACAAGACTCATCATTATTAAGAGGAGCAATCGGAGTACTAAGGAAATCATTATTATTGGTATTCGAGAAGTCACACAATTTGGTATTATCTTGCTCCATAGCAACAAGTAATCCAACACACAAGCAAACAGAAAAATGGCGAGCAAAAAGAGAGAGGAGAAGATTGGGAAAGAGAGGGCGAATAAAAAGGCAAGGGTGGAGTGGGGGAGAGGAAAACGAGAGGCAAATGGAAAATAATGTAAATGCGAGGGAGATGGGTTTGTGATGGGTACTTTGTATGTCTTGACTTGAGCGAAGACCTCCCCGGCAACGGCGCCAGAAATCCTTCTTGCTACGTCTTGAGCTTGCGTTGGTTTTCCTTGAAGAGGAGAGGGTGATGCAGCAAAGTGTAGCGTAAGTATTTCCCTCAGTTTTAAGAACCAAGGTATCAATCCAGTAGGAGGCTCCTTAAAAGTCCCACGCACCTACACAAACAAGCGAGAACTGCAACCAACGCAATAAAGGGGTTGTCAATCCCTTCATGGCCACTTCATGAAAGTGAGATCTAATAAAGATAGTATGATAAGATAAATATATTTTTGGTATTTTATAATATAGATGCAAAAGGTAAAGATGCAAATAAAAGTAGATTGGAAGCAAATATGATAAGAGATAGACCCTCGGGCCATAGGTTTCACTAGTGGCTTCTCTCAAGATAGCATAAGTATTATGGTGGGTGAACAAATTACTGTCGAGCAATTGATAGAAAAGCGCATAGTTATGAGATTATCTAAGCATGATCATGTATAGGCATCACGTCCATAACAAGTAGACCGACTCCTGCCTGCATCTACTACTATTACTCCACACATCGACCGCTATCCAACATGCATCTAGAGTATTAAGTTCATAAGAACAGAGTAACGCTTTAAGCAAGATGACATGATGTAGAGGGATAAACTCATGCAATATGATATAAACCCCATCTTGTTATCCTCGATGGCAACAATACAATACGTGCCTTGCAACCCTTTCTGTCACTCGGTAAGGACAACGCAAGATTGAACCCAAAGCTAAGCACTTATCCCATGGCAAGAAAGATCAATCTAGTAGGCCAAACCAAACTGATAATTCGAAGAGACTTGCAAAGATAGCTTAATCATACATAAAAGAATTCAGAGAAGATTCAAATATTATTCATAGATAAACTTGATCATAAACCCACAATTCATCGGATCTCGACAAACACACACCGCAAAAAGAGATTACATCGAATAGATCTCCACAAGAGGGGGAGAACATTGTATTGAGATCCAAAAAGAGAGAAGAAGCCATCTAGCTAATAACTATGGACCCATAGGTCTGTGGTAAACTACTCACAACTCATCGGAGGGGCAAGGATGTTGATGTAGAGGCCCTCCGTGCTTGATTCCCCTCCGACAGAGTGCCGGTGAAGGCTCCAAGATGGGATCTTGCGGATACGTAAGGTTACGACGGTGGAAATTGTGTTTCGTGGTGCCCTGGATGTTTTCGGGCACGTAGGGTATATATAGGAGGAAGAAGTACGTCGGTGGCATGAGGGCCCACGAGACAGGGGCACGCCCTCTGGGGGGCGCCTCTCCTATCTCGTGGCTTCCTTGGAAGATTCTTGACTTGCACTCCAAGCTCTCCGGATCACGTTCGTTCCAAAAATCACGCTCCCGAAGGTTTCATTCCGTTTGGACTCCGTTTGATATTCCTTTTCTTCGAAATACTGAAATAGGCAAAAAAAACAGCAATATGGGCTGGGCCTCCGGTTAGTAGGTTAGTCCCAAAAATGATATAAATGTGTAAAATAAAGCCCATGAACATCCAAAAGGGGTAATATAATAGCATGGAACAATCAAAAATTATAGATACATTGGAGACGTATCACCCTGTGCCGATCACTTTACCATCACCGTCACCAAGCCGTCGTGCTGATGAAACTCTTCCTCGACACTTTGCTTGATCAAGAGTTCGAGGGACGTCATCGAGTTGAACGTGTGCAGAACTTGGAGGTGTCGTACGTTCGGTGCTTGATCGGTCGGAACTAGAAGAAGTTTGACTACATCAACCGTGTTGTCAAACGCTTCTGCTTTTGGTCTACAAGGGTACATGGACACACTCTCCCCCTCTCGTTGCTATGCATCTTCTAGATAGGTCTTGCGTAAGCATAGGAATTTTTTTAAAATTGCATGCTACGTTTCCGAACAGTGGCATCCGAGCCAGGTCTATGCGTAGATGATATGCACGAGTAGAACACAAAGAGTTGTGGGCGGTGATCGTCATACTGCTTACCACCAACGTCTTATTTTGATTCGGCGGTATTGTTGGATGAAGCGGCCCGGACCAACTTTACTTGACCACGTTCATGAGACCGGTTCCACCGACAGACATGCAACTAGTTTTCCATAAAGGTGGCTGACGGGTGTCTGTTTCTCCAACTTTAGTTTAATCGAATTTGACTACGGCCGGTCTTGTTGAAGGTTAAAACAGCAAACTTGATAAATCACCATTGTGGTTTTGAAGTGTAGGTAAGAATTGTTCTTGCCAGAAGCCCGTAGCAGCCACGTAAAACTTGCAACAACAAAGTAGAGAACGTCTAACTTGTTTTTGCAGGGCATGTTGTGATGTGATATGGTCAAGACATGATGTCATATACGTTATTGTATGAGACGGTCATGTTTTGTAAAAGTTACTGGCAACCGGCAGGAGCCTTATGTTTGTCTCTTTATTGTATGAAACGCAAATGCCATGTAATCGCTTTACTTTATCACTATGCGTTAGCGATAGTTGTAGAAGCAATAGTTGGCGAGACGACCACGATGCTACGATGGAGATCAAGGTGTCCAGCCAGTGACGATGGAGATCATGACGGTGCTTTGGAGATGGAGATCAAAGGCACAAGATGATGATGGCCATATCATGTCACATATTTTGATTGCATGTGATGTTTATCTTTTATGCATCTTATTTTTCTTAGTACGACGGTAGCATTATAAGATGATCCCTCACTAAAACTTCAAGGTATAAGTGTTCCCCCTGAGTATGCACCGTTGCGACAGTTCGTCGTACTGACACACCACGTGATGATCGGGTGTGATAGGCTCTATGTTCACATACAACGGGTGCAAGACAGTTTTGCATATGCGGAATACTCGGGTTAAACTTGATGAGCCTAGCATGTACAGACATGGCCTCGGAACACTGGAGACCGAAAGGTCGAACGTGAATCATATAGCAGATATGATCAACATAGAGATGTTCACCATTGATGACTACTCCATCTCATGTGATGATCGGACATGGTTTAGTTGATTTGGATCACGTAATCATTTAGATGACTCGAGGGATGTCTATCTAAGTGGGAGTTCTTAAGTAATATGATTAATTGAACTTAATTTATCACGAACTTAGTCCTGATAGTTTTTGCATATCTATATTGTAGATCAATGGCCCATGCTACCATTCCCATGAATTTTAATGCGTTCCAAGAGAAAGCTAAGTTGAAAGATGATGGTAGCAACTACACGGACTGGGTCCATTACTTGAGGATTATCCTCATTGCTGCACAGAAGAATTATGTCCTTGATGCACCGCTAGGTGAAAGGCCTACTGCAGGAGCAGATGCTGATGTTATGAACGTCTGGCAAGCTCGTTCTGATGACTACCCGATAGTTCAGTGTGCCATACTTTACGGCTTAGAAACGGGACTTCAAAGACGTTTTGAACGTTGTGGACCATATGAGAATTTCCAGGAGTTGAAGTTAATATTTCAAGCAAATGCCCAAGTTGAGAGATATGAAGTCTCCAAGAAGTTCTATAGCTGCAAGATGGAGGAGAACGGTTCTGTCAGTGAACACATACTCAAAATGTCCGGGTATCATAATCACTTGACTCAGCTGGGAGTTAATCTTCCAGATGATAGTGTTATTGACAGAGTTCTTCAATCACTGCCACCAAGCTACAAAGGCTTCACGATGAACTATAATATGCAAGGGATGGATAAGACAATTCCCGAGCTCTTCTCTATGCTCAAAGTTGTAGAGGTAGAAATCAAGAAGGAGCATCAAGTGTTGATGGTTAACAAGACCACTAGTTTCAAGAAAAAGGGCAAGGGAAAGAAGGGGAAATTCAATAAGAATGGCAAGCAAGTTGCCACTCCCGGGAAGAAGCCCAAGTCTGGACCCAAGCCTAAAACTGAGTGCTTCTACTGCAAAGGGACTGGTCACTCGAAGCGGAACTGCCCCAAGTATTTGGCGGATAAGAAGGATGGCAAAGTGGACAAAGGTATATTTGATATACATGTTATTGATGTGTACCTTACTAATGCTCGTAGTAGCGCCTGGGTATTTGATACTGGTTTGGTTGCTCATATTTGTAACTTCGAAGCAGGGCTACGGATTAAACGAAGATTGCCTAAGGGCGAGGTGGACGATGCGGCGTCGGGAATGGTTCCAAGGTCGATGTGATCGTCCGTCATCGCTTCTCTACATCTACCTTCGGTATTAGTTATAGACCAGAATAATTGTTATTTGGTGCCAGCGTTGAGAATGAACATTATATCTGGATCTTGTTTGATGCGAGGACGGTTATTCATTTAAATCAGAGAATAATGGTTGTTCTATTTATATGAGTAATATCTTTTATGGTCATGCACCCTTGAAGAGTGGTCTATTTTTATTGAATCTCGATTGTGGTGATACACATATTCATAATATTGATGCCAAAAGATGCAAAGTTGATAATGACAGTGCAACATATTTGTGGCACTGCCGTTTAGGTCATATTGGTGTAAAGCGCATGAAGAAACTCCATGCAGATGGGCTTTTGGAATCACTTGATTATGAATCATTTGATGCTTGTGAACCATGCCTCATGGGCAAAATAACTAAAACTCCGTTCTCCGGAACAATGGAGCGAGCTACTGACTTATTGGAAATAATACATACCGATGTATGCGGTCCGATGAGTGTTGAGGCTCGCGGCGGGTATCGTTATTTTCTGACCTTCACAGATGATTTAAGAAGATATGGGTATATCTACTTAATGAAACACAAGTCCGAAACATTTGAAAAGTTCAAAGAATTTCAGAGTGAAGTGGAGAATCATCGTAACAAGAAAATAAAGTTTCTATGATCTGATCGCGGAGGCGAATATTTGAGTTACGAGTTTTGCCTTCATTTAAAACAATATGGAATAGTTTCACAACTCACGCCACCTGGAACACCACATCGTAATGGTGTGTCCGAATGTCGTAATCGTACTTTATTAGATATGGTGCAATCTATGATGTCTCTTACCGATTTATCACTATCATTTTGGGGTATGCATTAGAGACAGCTGCATTCACTTTAAATAGGGCACCATCTAAATCCGTTCAGATGACACCGTATGAACTGTGGTTTGGCAAGAAACTTAAGCTGCCGTTTCTTAAAGTTTGGGGTTGCGATGCTTATATGAAAAAACTTCAGCCTGATAAGCTCGAACCCAAATCGGAGAAGTGCGTCTTCATAGGATACCCAAAAGAAATTTTGGGTACACCTTCTATCACAGATCCGAAGGCAAAATCTTTGTTGCTAAGAATGGATCCTTTATAGAGAAGGAGTTTATCTCGAAAGAAGTGAGTGGGAGGAAAGTAGAACTTGATGAGGTAATTGTACCTTCTCTCGAATTAGAAAGTAGCTCATCACAGAAAACTGTTCCAGTGATGCCTACACCAACTAGAGAGGAAGCTAATGATAATGATCATGAAACGTCAGAGTAAGTTACTACCGAACCTCATAGGTCAACCAGAGCACATTCCGCACCAGAGTGGTACCGTAATCCTGTTCTGGAAGTCATGTTACTAGACCATGACGAACCTACAGATTATGAAGAAGCAATGATGAGCTCAGATTCCAATAAATGGCTTGAGGCCATGAAATCTGAGATAGGATCCATGTATGAGAACAAAGTGTGGACTTTGGTTGACTTGCCCGATGATCGGCAAGCCATAGAGAATAAATGGATCTTCAAGAAGAAGACTGATGCTGATGGTAATGTTACTGTCTATAAAGCTCGACTTATCGCAAAAGGTTTTCGACAAGTTCAAGGAGTTGACTACGATGAGACCTTCTCACCTGTATCGATGATTATGTCTGTCCGAATAATGTTAGCAATTACCGCATTTTATGATTATGAAAATCTGGCAAATGGACGTAAAACTGCATTCCTTAATGGATTTCTTAAAGAAGAGTTGTATATGATGCAACCAGAAGGTTTTTTCAATCCTAAAGGTGCTAACAAAGTGTGCAAGCTCCAGCGATCCATCTATGGACTGGTACAAGCATCTCGGAGTTGGAATATACGCTTTGATGAGGTGATCAAAGCATATGGCTTTATACAGACTTTTGGAGAAGCCTGTATTTACAAGAAAGTGAGTGGGAGCTCTATAGAATTTCTAATATTATATGTGGATGACATATTATTGATTGGAAATGATATAGAATTTCTAGATAGCATAAAAGGATACTTGAATAAAAGTTTTTCAATGAAAGACCTCGGTGAAGCTGCTTATATATTGGGCATCAAGATCTATAGAGATAGATCAAGACGCTTAAGTGGACTTTCACAAAGCACATACCTTGATAAAGTTTTGAAGAAGTTCAAAATGGATCAGTCAAAGAAAGGGTTCTTGCCTATGTTACAAGGTGTGAAGTTGAGTCAGACTCAATGCCCGACCACTGCAGAAGATAGAGAGAAAATGGAAGTCATTACCTATGCCTCGGCCATAGGTTCTATCATGTATGCTATGCTGTGTACCAGACCTGATGTGTGCCTTGCTATAAGTTTAGCAGGGAGGTACCAAAGTAATCCAGGAGTGGATCACTGGATAGCGGTCAAGAACATCCTGAAGTACTTGAAAAGGACTAAGGATATGTTTCTCGTTTATGGAGGTGACAAAGACCTTGTCGTAAATGGTTATGTCGATGCTAGCTTTGACACTGATCCGGATGACTCTAAGTCACAAACCGGAAACGTATTTATATTGAATGGTGGAGCTGTCAGTTGGTGCAGTTCCAAGCAGAGCGTCGTGGCGGGATCTACATGTGAAGCAGAGTACATAGCTGCTTCGGAAGCAGCAAATGAAGGAGTCTGGATGAAGGAGTTCATACCCGATCTAGGTGTAATACCTAGTGCATCGGGTCCAATGAAAATCTTTTGTGACAATACTGGAGCAATTGCCTTAGCGAAGGAATCCAGATTTCACAAAAGAACTAAACACATCAAGAGACGCTTCAACTCCATCCGTGATCAAGTCAAGGAGGGAGACATAGAGATTTCCAAAATACATACGGATCTGAATGTGGCAGGCCCGTTGACTAAGCCTCTTCCACGAGCAAAACATGATCAGCACCAAGAGTCCATGGGTGTTAGAATCATTACTATGTAATCTAGATTATTGACTCTAGTGCAAGTGGGAGACTGAAGGAAATATGCCCTAGAGGCAATTATAAAATTGTTATTTTATATTTCCTTATATCATGATAAATGTTTATTATTCATGCTAGAATTGTATTAACCGGAAACTTGATACATGTGTGGATACATAGACAAAACACCGTGTCCCTAGTAAGCCTCTACTAGACTAGCTCGTTAATCAAAGATGGTTAAGTTTCCTAGCCATGGACATGTGTTTTCATTTGATGAACAGGGTCACATCATTAGAAGAATGACGTGATGGACAAGATCCATCCGTTAGCTTAGCATATTGATCGTTAAGTTTTATTGCTATTGCTTTCTTCATGTCAAATACATATTCCTTTGACTATAAGATTATGCAACTCCCGGATACCTGAGGAATACCTTGTGTGTTATCAAACATCACAACGTAACTAGGTGATTATAAAGATGCTCTACATGTATCTCGGAAGGTGTTTGTTGGGTTGGCATGGATCGAGATTAGGATTTGTCACTCCGAGTATCGGAGAGGTATCTCTGGGCCCTCTCGGTAATACACATCATAAGTAGCCTTGCAAGCAATGTGACTAATGAGTTAGTTGCGGGATGATGTATTACAGAACGAGTAAAGATACTTGCGATGCTTGAGATTGAACTAGGTATGAAGATACCGACGATCGAATCTCGGGCAAGTAACATACCGATGACAAAGGGAATAACGTATGTTGTCATTACGGTACGACCTATAGAGATCTTCATAGAATATGTGGGAAACAATAAGAGCATCTAGGTTCCGCTATTGGTTATTGACCAGAGAGGTGTCTCGGTCATGTCTACATAGTTCTCGAACCCGTAGGGTCCGCACGCTTAACGTTCGATGACGATTTTGTTTTATATGAGTTATGTGATTTGGTGCTGAATGTTGTTTGGAGTTCCGGATGAGATCATGGACATGACGAGGAGTCTTGGAATGGTCGAGAGGTAAAGATTCATATATAGGATGATGATATTCGGACACCGGAAGTGTTTCGGGGTGTACCGGGTTCATATCGGAGTACCGGGAGGGGGGGGGGGAGGGGGGTTACCGAAACCCCCCGGGGGATTAATGGGCCTTATGGGCCATAGGAGGGGAGCACACCAGCCCACAGGGAGTGGTGCGCCCCCCCCCCCTTAGGAAGGAGGCCGAATAGGATAAGGAGGAAGGGATTCGGCCCCCCCTTTCCTTCCTCCTCCCTCTCTTTCCTTTTTCCCCCTCCGATAAAAGGAAAGGGGGCCCGAGTTGGACTAGGGCCCCAAGTAGGATTCCTCCTACTTGGGGCTCCCCAAGGCAGTCCCCCTCCCCCTCCCACCTATATATACGTGGAGAGGGGGTGCTTAGAACACACACACACACCAACAATTGTTAGCCGTGTGCGGCGCCCCCTCCACAGTTTACGCCTCCGGTCATATCTTCGTAGTGCTTAGGCGAAGCCTTGCGCGGATCACTTCACCATCACCGTCACCACGCCGCCGTGCTGATGAAACTCTTCCTCAACACTTTCCTGGATCAAGAGTTCAAGGGACGTCATCGAGCTGAACGTGTGCATAACTCTGAGGTGTCGTACGTTTGGTGCTTGATCGGTCGGAACGAGAAGAAGTTCGACTACATCAACCGCTTTGTCAAACGCTGCCGCTTTCGGTCTACAAGGGTACGTGGATACGCTCTCCCCCTCTCTTTGATATGCATCTCCTAGATAGATATTGCGTGAGCGTAGGATTTTTTTTAAAATTGCATGCTACATTTCCCAACAAATGGGTATTCACCATAAAATAGACTCCATGGGGTAAGGTAGATAGAAGGCAATGCTAATTGCAAAAGGTTATAGGAAGACGGGAGGTAGATTATGGTGAGACCAAAGCACCAGTGGCGGAGATGGACAGGTGAGAACCTTAATCTCATGTGCATGAATGGTCTGCCCAAATCTGGTCCCTATTCTTGCAGGTGCGTGGCCTCCTTTTGCCATTTAGACTTTTTAAGTCTTGGCAGACAAGTTTATTATTTCTTGTCCGGTAAGTATACGACATGATACCGCCTCTGGTCCTATTATATATATTGTCACCGGCCGCGACCAAAGATACATCGAAAACACCTAGGGTTTTGCCTCATCTCACAACTTGCACCGCCATCGTAGTCCACTCCATTCCGAACACCAGGCACATCGGCGTGCGGGAGAGCAGGTCTTCGGAACCATTCGTATTTGTGATTCTGCACCGGGAGAGGCCGAATTAGGTTTGGGAAGCGCTCTACGCGACTGCTCAAGTTCATCATCACGGGTCGTGATCCATCCAAGTTAGGTGGCGCTACTGATCGCCGTCTCCAACTCCGTTGGCAACATATCGTCACCAATTCCGTCGGCAACATATCGTCACCAATTCCATCATGAACATTGTCGCTCCTGCAGCAGGCAACAAGCATTACTTCCATCGTGGTCTATTCATGACTCTATTTATAGTTGTTGTTACATGTGCGATACTGCTCTGCATGTTTTCCTATTCATCTAGTATGCAAGATTGTTGTATGTTATTTTATGCTCTAGTCATGAATTATTTATGGACGTGACTAACGTCCTACCGTGCGGCCATTAGCCAGAGATCCGCACGATTCCTATATTCTATCAAACAATCACCCTAAGCCTCCTTTCTTTAAATGTGGCTGGCCTGAACTTATGCCTCAAAAAATGCATGCATGTATGTAAGGCAGAGTTGCTGATATCAGCAAAGATTTTATCAAATTTCAAAATTCAAAATGTTTTCTAGCTCAAACCGTCGCTCCGATCAAAAAACTGTTTTCACATTAAAAAGTCGCCGCGACGAGACCTTTGAAACTAGATCCCATGTTGGTATGTTTCGACGACTTATTTTTTTGGATTAAAAGTTACCAGGCATATGCGACATAAGTTATCACGACTGCGACACATAAGTTACCAAGTTGTTTTCATAGTAACTACGAGGTATGAAAAGATGGTCTTCCAACTTTTCTTTCCACGTGCACATGCATATATGCACTAGATCACAAAACTAGGATGCCATTTTAAATTCTCCCTTCGAATTTTCAGAATCTTCTATAGCTTAAACCGTCGCTTTGATCAAAAAATTGTTTTCACATAAGAGATCCATCACACCAAGATCTTCAAAACTAGATCCCATGTTGGAACATGTTCCAACGACTTTTTTTAGATAAAAAATTACCATGCATGTGCAACACAAGTTTCATGCCAGTTGAGCGTAAGTTATCGTGTTGTTTACACATAACTTATCAGGGCATAAAAATGATTTCTTCTACATTCTCCACACAAGCACATTCGTGTGCCCTAGGGAATGAAAAATGCTAATGTCAGGGAGGATCTCACCGAAACTCAAAAAGAAAAAAATGTTTTGAACTCAAACAGTCGCTCCGATACAAAAATCATTTTCACATAAAAAATTCGTTGCGATGAGACCTTCAAAACTAGATCTCATGTTGGTATGTTTCGACAACTTCTTTCGGTCAAAAAGTTATCAAGCCTGGGTTAACTAAGTTATCAGCTCTCTTGTGTGTGTATTACTATGTTATTCACACACGAGTTACCGAAGGGTGTTTTTCTACAAGCCCCCCCTCCCTCGAGTCAAAAGTTATCACACCTAGACTAAGCAAGTTATCAAATTAGTTGTGCATATATCATAATGTTATTTAATCATGAGTTATCGAATTGAAGTTATCATCGTGGTTGTAATGCGTAAGTTATCAGGTCTGCGGTGCATAAATTACCATGTAATTTGCACAAAAATAACCGGGACATGTTTCTTCAACTTTGTTTTCATAAGTCAAAAGTTATCTAACATCTTGCGCATAAGTTATCAGGTCTATGGTGCATAATTACCATGCTATTCACACAGAAGTTATCGGGGATGTATTACAAGAACCCCCACCCCCCGTCAAAGTTATCATTGTGTTAGTACATAAGTTATCGGGTATGTGATGCGTAAATTATCATGCTCTTCAGACACACGTTATAGGGATATATGTTTTCACCCCCCCCCCTCCACCGGGGGTCGCAGTCGAAGTTACCATGATATTTGTACGTAAGTTATCAGGTTCGCGGTTCCTATATTATAATGCTACTTACACAAAAATTACGGGGTATACTTCAACAATTTTTCCCGGGTCAAAAGTTATCATAGTGTTCATACGCCTCATTGGCTCATCAAGAAATTGTCCTCATTATTATTGTGGCGTTCAAGTGGGTACAACAAAGTGTATGTACCATGTGAATGATACAATGGAGAGATGTAGCAAAAAATCATGATGAACTGATAGCTTTTATAGCCAATATTATGCATTTGTTTTCTTGTAAGTGTTCTTCTACTAAACGTAAGAAATTTGGGGTTAAAAAGGCCTCAACCTAAAAAATACTAACAGAGCAGCCGAGCCATTTGACTATTAAAATGAAGAAAAAATAGTAGGAAAAAGAAGGAAAATTCGGTGAAAAAAAGACACTTTATTATTCATGCCACGTTTTTTACAGGTACAAAAATTACAAAATCTGAATGTAATCACAACCTCAATCTAGTCATGGTGGTTTGGGGGCCTTGGAAAATACCAAAGAGGTACTGGGTTCGATTCCATTTTCTCCCAAATTTTTACTCTTTTCATGAAGGAAAAGGGGAAGCGGGGCAACGCGAGGGGAGAAAAGTCCCGATCGGGAGAACGCGAGGGGAGAAAAGTCCCGATCGGGAGAATGAGCAGAAATCACGGGACCAGCGAAGCGGGAGCGGGAATCACAGAGCGACCGAGAATTACGTTAAAAATTGAAGCATGCAGATTATTCGTTCGATCCGAATCTAACGGCATCCGAAACGTGCGAATCTATTGTAAAATTACAGTCGGCAGGAATTTAGCTTTCCCCATTATTTATTGGAATTAATCATAAATTTGACTAATATTCCAACAGAACTTACACAAATCTCATAAGTTGATCTACAAAAAGTAAGAGAAGATGCAAAATCTGCACAAGGTTGAACTAATTAACCAAACACATGAAGGATGCACACGCACCGGCAATGGAAGGAACCAGTGCCAAAGCGCGCGCGCGCACACTGATACGTCTCCAACGTATCTATAATTTTTTATTGCTCCATGCTACTTTATCTACTGTTTTGGACCATTTTGGCCTTTATTTTTCGCTTTTATATCATTTTTGGGACTAACCTACTAACCGGAGGCCCAGCCCATATTGCTGTTTTTTTGCCTATTCCAGTATTTCGAAGAAAAAGAATATCAAACAGAGTCCAAACGGAATGAAACCTTCGGGAGCGTGATTTTTGGAACGAACGTGATCCAGAGAACTTGGAGTGCAAGAAAAGAAGCAGCCGAGGCCTCCACGAGATAGGGCGCCCCCTATAGGGCGCCCCCCTGTCTCATGGGCCCCTCGGCTGACCAGCAGCGTACTTCTTCTTCCTATATATACCTCGTGCCCGAAAACACCCAGGCACCACGACACACAATCTCCACCACCGTAACCTTACGTATCCATGAGATCCCATCTTGGAGCCTTCACGGCACTCTGCCGGAGGGGAATCAAGCACAAAGGGCCTCTACATCAACATCCTTGCCCCTCCGATGAGTTGTGAGTAGTTTACCACAGACCCTCTGGTCCATAGTTATTAGCTAGATGGCTTCTTCTCTCTTTTTGGATCTCAATACAATGTTCTCCCCTCTCTTGTGGAGATCTATTCGATGTAATCTCTTTTTGCGGTGTGTTTGTCGAGATCCGATAAATTGTGGGTTTATGATCAAGTTTATCTATGAATAATATTTGAATCTTCTCTGAATTCTTTTATGTATGATTAAGTTATCTTTGCAAGTCTCTTCGAATTATCAGTTTGGTTTGGCATACTAGATTGATCTTTCTTGCCATGGGAGAAGTGCTTAGCTTTGGGTTCAATCTTGCGGTGTCCTTACCTGTGATGTAAAGGGTTGCAAGGCACGTATTGTATTGTTGCCATCGAGGATAACAAGATGGGGTTTATATCATATTGCATGAGTTTATCCCTCTACATCATGTCATCTTGCTTAAAGCGTTACTCTGTTCTTATGAACTTAATACTCTAGATGCATGCTGGATAGCGGTCGATGTGTGGAGTAATAGTAGTAGATGCAGGCAGGAGTCGGTCTACTTGTTATGGACGTGATGCCTATATACATGATCATGCTTAGATAATCTCATAACTATGTGCTTTTCTATCAATTGCTCGACAGTAATTTGTTCACCCACCGTAATACTTATGTTATCTTTGTTGGGGAACGTAGTAATTTCAAAATTTTCCTACGCACACGCAAGATCATGGTGATGCATAGCAACGAGAGGGGAGAGTGTATGTCCACGTACCCTCGTAGACCGTAAGCGGAAGCGTTATGACAACGCGGTTGATGTAGTCGTATGTCTTCACGATCCGACCGATCCGAGTACCGAACGTACGGCACCTCCGAGTTCAGACATCGTTCATTTCGATGGCGATCCCGGACTCCGATCCAGCAAAGTGTCGGGGATGAGTTCCGTCAACCTGACGGCGTGGTGGCGATGATGATGTTCTACCGACGCAGGCTTCGCCTAAACTCATGACGATATGACGGGGTGGAATATGGTGGAGGGGGCACCGCTGCACGGTGAGGAGCGATCACGAAGATCAACTTGTGTGTCTAGAGGTGCCCCTGCCCCGTATATAAAGGAGCAAGGGTGCGGCCGGCCCTAGGAGGAGGTGCGCCAAAGGAGTTCTACTCCCACCGCGAGTAGGACTCCCCCCCTTTCCCTAGTTGGATTAGGACTTGGGGGGGAAGGAAGAGAGGGGGGAACGGAAAGGGGGGGCGCCGCCCCCCTCCTTGTCCAAAGGAAAGGGGGGGGCGCCGCCCCCCCTCCTTGTCCAATTCGGACTTGGGGGGGGGAGGGGCGCGCGGTAGCCCCTAGGCCTCCTCTCCTCTTCCTCCACTAGGCCCAATAAGGCCCATTAGGTTACCGGGGGGTTCCGGTAACCTCCCGGTACTCCGGTAAAATGCCGATTTCACCCGGAACACTTCCGATGTCCAAACATAGGCTTCCAATATATCAATCTTTATGTCTCGACCATTTCGAGACTCCTCGTCATGTCCGTGATCACGTCCGGGACTCCGAACAATCTTCGGTACATCAAAACTTATAAACTCATAAAACTGTCATCGTAACGTTAAGCGTGCGGACCCTACGGGTTCGAGAACTATGTAGACATGACCTAGAACTATTCTCGGTCAATAACCAATAGCGGAACCTGGATGCTCATATTGGCTCCTACATATTCTACGAAGATCTTTACCGGTCAAACCGCATAACAACATACGTTGTTCCCTTTGTCATCGGTATGTTACTTGCCCGAGATTTGATCATCGGTATCCAATACCTAGTTCAATCTCGTTACCGGCAAGTCTCTTTACTCATTACGTAATGCATCATTCCGTAACTAACTCATTAGCTACATTGCTTGCTAGGCTTATAGTGATGTGCATTACCGAGAGGGCCCAGAGATACCTCTCCCATAATCGGAGTGACAAAACCTAATTTTGAAATACGCCAACCCAACATGTACCTTTGGAGACACCTGTAGAGATCCTTTATAATCACCCAGTTACGTTGTGACGTTTGGTAGCACACAAAGTGTTCCTCCGGTAAACGGGAGTTGCATAATCTCATAGTTACAGGAACATGTATAAGTCATGAAGAAAGCAACAACAACATACTAAACGATCAAATGCTATGCTAACGGAATGGGTCATGTCAATCACATCATTCTCCTAATGATGTGATCCCGTTAATCAAATGACAACTCATGTCTATGGTTAGGAAACATAACCATCTTTGATTAATGAGCTAGTCAAGTAGAGGCATACTAGTGACATTTATGTTTGTCTATGTATTCACACATGTATCATGTTTTCGGTTAATACAATTCTAGCATGAATAATAAACATTTATCATGATATGAGGAAATAAATAATAACTTTATTATTGCCTCTAGGGCATATTTCCTTCAATCTTGAGAGAAGCCACTAGTGAAACCTATGGCCCCTGGATCTATCTCTTATCATATTTTCTTCCAATCTACTTTTATTTGCATCTTTACTTTTTGCATCTATATTATAAAATACCAAAAATATATTTATCATACTATCTTTATTAGATCTCACTTTCGCAAGTGGCCGTGAAGGGATTGACAACCCCTTTATTGTGTTGGTTGCGAGTTCTCAGTTTGTTTGTGTAGGTGCATGGGACTTTTGAGGAGCCTCCTACTGGATTGATACCTTGGTTCTCAAAACTGAGGGAAATACTTACGCTACACTTTGCTTCATCACCCTCTTCTCTTCGAGGAAAACCAACGCAAGCTCAAGACGTAGCACACACACACATAGTGACATGTGCAACCATGATTTTGAGAGCTATGCAAGACCTCTTTTTCATCTTTTTTTTTCCTATTTAGAGTTAATCTCCCTTGTTACTACCAAATCAACAGGGGTAGAAAACATAAACATCGTGTACAAAACGAAGATTACAAATTAGTGATAGATTAAATTCTAATGATAAAATAGGTGCATACCGCTTATTCAAGTGCCTCGCGAACCGCACGAAATGGCTACCTATTATACAGCTCACAAACTCTGCATGGGGTGGGGCTACCTATTATTCGTAGGCAGTACATACGACGGTTTTCTTCCAGTTGCTCTGTAGCAATTGCAGAAAACATGTTTGTGGTTGCAGCATCCATCGCAATGTGTGCTAGTACTTATTTATTCGTGATGAAGTGAAGATCTCGAGCCCCATTTATAGAGTGGCAGAGTATCTACTTGTACTCCAAGTCTATAGGCTACTTGTCTTTCAAATTTGTACAACTACATATACTTGCCCACAAGGCTTAGTAATATAATCCAACAAATTTCACAATATTCATCTCATTATCAAACAGAAGGGAGTGGCAACGAGTACACACGTGATGCTCACACCCCAGCACTGGTCCACCCCACGTGTGTGTGCTCGTCGGCGCTCCCTACAATTTTTTGGTGAACTCAACAAGAAATGCTTGTATGCTACTAACTCTGTTTGAAATACAATTGCCTTAAAGGAAATGTTCCCAAATGCATTTATTTATTGAACTTAACATTCAACAAGGGTAAAGGGTAAAAGATATGACTGAAGATGTGGGCCAAAGGTGAGGAAACACCGGGCACTTTACTTTCTTCCTTAACAATGGAAGGGGGTACTTTTTCTTGCTTATCTGTCTAAAAAATGGTGAACCTTGGAAAAAAACCATATCTTTTTGCTACAGTGATGCAGATACTCTAGACAAGCTGCTTGATCATCACCGATCTCATGCGTGTCACGGCATATTCCTAGCAGCTAAAACACACCCATATACCTATGTGATGTTTTGCTACTACATTTTTGTCAGGGGACATTACACTCCAGAGAAGGCTTCTTGATCTTATCTTTCATATTGGTTATATTGTATACCATGAAACTTGAAAGCATCGAAGACATGGTAAACTCAGAACGGATACCATCATTGTCTGACGAATGTCCCAACATAGCCCACACCGACGATGAAGAAAGCGATGGATTGCATAAGGAGAAAGATGAAGTAATGGTTATTCCCAAATGAAATGCTATAGCATCCGCAAATGAAGAGGTAGGCTGCAACAGCAAGCTCCCAAAGATGTAACCTGATTTCATATCATAGTTTAGATAGGAGAATCAAGAAATGCACATGAATTAAGGAAATTATCATTGTGTACCTTTCTCCTATCCTCATCCTCAACTTTTTCAAAGATTTACTTGGCATTTTAGTCTTCACAGTGTCACCAAGCTTTTCCGTCACCACCCATTCATTCACCGTGTGCGCCTCCAATAGACCGATGAAGGTGGCCTTTGCTCTATGCAATGACATAACATTCTCAAATAGTGCCCAAAAGATAACTAAGTGAATAGACCTGCACCATTTGATCATTTCTCATGTTAATATGCATCTGTCACAGTCGAGAAGTCAGGAAGCATAGGTTCATCAACTTTTGAAGAAATTTCATAGATGTTTAGATGATTGGCACCTTGGAGTCCCAACAACACTGAGAAGGGTGATAATAGCTGGAATATATAGGCAACCCCACTTTGGTACCTCAACCTCGGGAACTAAGACCGTGGCCGGGATAACAAGGCAGTAGAACACAAAGGTCACAATGTGTGCGACAACCTTGCGCAGAAAGAAGAAGTTGTAGACCACATGGATTTTCTTCCAAACCGTCACTTTCTGCATCAAGATCATTATATAGCTGGTTAGCAAGTAAATTCTGCATGTACTAACGTCCCCCAAAATATAGCCTGGTGTAAGTGACCTTATTTCTGATGATCTCCATCACCATTTTCCTGAACAGATTTGCCGGCCCGCACGACCATCTATGTTGCTGGTACCGAAATGCTTTGAACGTACTGGGGAGCTCATTTTTTACCTGAAAACAACAATTACAAGTTCGACACATGGTTCGCTCTACATTTATTTGAACCTCCACAACAATTAACGTATAAGTAAGCAATAGAATGCTGCTCTAATGTGGCATGAACTTATAGGTCAGTGGTGCATATTTACCTTGAGATCACCAAGGTACACAAATTTCCATCCTTTGAGACTTGCTCGGACAGCCAGGTCCATGTCTTCAACTGTGGTTCGGTCTTTCCAGCCACCTGCCTCATTCAGAGCAGATATGCGCCACACCCCAGCGGTTCCTGTTCAACAAGTTCTGTTGTTAACTGGAAACAAGGGAAGGAACACATATCTATCGCTACAGAAGAAATTTAGACAGAATCATGAAAATGATAAAAAAGGAAACACACAGAATGCTCCACAAGAGCAAAGGTGAGACCAAGTTTACCATTGAATCCAAAAAAGGCATAGGTCGAGGAGCCCACTTCTTGCTCCACCTTGAAGTGGTAGTCCAAGGACATCTCCTGCATTCTTGTCATCAAGCATTCATCTGCATTCACTGTTTGCACAGAAGCAACGGCAGCAACAAGAGAAATGTCATCACAATGCAGCAGAAATTCAACAAAAAAGTAGTACTATCACGTATCACCAAACAACATCATATCATCAATATGCCATTGCTAAACTAGACAATGATACTGATATATGTTTCCTTTTAAAGGAGTAGCACTTCTATATAAGTAATTCAGAAAATTATAGTTATACGGCTAAAGGATTTTTCAGAACTACATAATAGTATATGTGCGAGCACTTTTATGGCTAAGCTAAACTTCCAACTATAAAACAAATTTATAACTCATAAGTGTTCCAACGGTAAATTTGACATTGAAAAACCCATGCTAATAGTTCTAAATTATTTGGAACATAACTAAGTACATACGAGTTATTTACCCAAAACCACCACATTATGGGCTAGGGTAACAGATCGGTACCACATTTGAGGCAGGGCACAAAAAACCACCAACAATGGGGCTAATCTGTAACGCGGAGCACTGATTGTCTCATTTACTCACGGAAACAGCGAAACCGACAGGTCAGACCCACATGTCAGGCTGACGTGGCAAAGACCAAGCACAAAAAAAAACAGTAAACAGCTGAGTTGGCAAATGATATGCGGACCCCGCATGTCAGCGACTACATGATCATCTTTTTTATATTTGCCTTTCTACGGGGCATTACATCGAGCAGCTTGTGGGCTGCGGGACTCCAGCGACCAGAGGCACCGGCGATTCAGCGGCGAGCACCATGGTGGTGGTGGGGGTGGGGGCACTCCGCAGATGGACGGACCACTCCGCCACGGCGAGCACGCCGACGAGCTGGCAGCTCTTGCTCCCGAGCTATGCGCCAGCCAGCGTGAGCATGCACGCACAAGTGAGGCGGCAGCTGCCAGAGCACACGGCAACATGCAGTGATCAGGGGCGGCCGCGCCGAGGAGCTGGGTGACCTTGAGCCGCCCACGTATGTAGCACTCGCCGTGCACCGCGCCCACGGCCTCCCTGCCGTACATGGCTCACTCATGGCCGCAGCCGGACATGCCCTCCACGGCACGCGCCAGCACGGGCGCAACCAAGGCCTCCCTGCGCGGCGTCGCCGGCCGCGGTGCATAGTAGTTCCAGCGTCACCAGCGCGCTCCGCCGTGGACGCTGGGCCGTCCTTCTGCGCGCATCTGGTCGCCGGGAGGAGCGTGCTGCTCTCCACCGGCCGGTATGCGTGGGCGTCGGGCCGGAGTCGGGCGAGGAAGAACGGCGCGCAACCGCGGCGGCGGCTGCTCGAGAACGGGTCCGGCGAAGGAGGCGAGGATCATCTCGCGCAAGGTTCATTGCCGCACCACGAGCTCCGACGAGATCCACTACGATTTAGGCGGCAGGGTGGATCTCGCCGGATCCAGCGGAACAAGCCTGGGGATGTGTATGGGGTTGGATCCACGCGGGCGATGGCTGGGGCCGTGGGGAGGCTCGTCGAGTGGGGTGGCTCGCCGGGATAAGTCTCCAATGACGGCGGATTTGGCTGGCTTTGTCGTGTTGGTGGAGAAGAAGGTGCACAGGAGAGGGGAATCGAGAGAGGTCGATGGATGGGGCCTTCGGCCACCTCAGCAAATTTATCCATGTAGGCATGCCACATCGGCCTGACAGGTTGGCCCCACCGGTCAGATCCGCTGTTTTTGCGACCAAATCTAAGCATTAGTGTTCCGCGTTACAGATTAGACGCAATTTTGGTGGTTTTTTGTGCCCTGCCTTAAATGTGGTACCGATCTGTTATCTTAGCCCATAATGTGGTGGTTTTGGGTAAATAACTCAGTACATACACACGATATACATTTTGTCAAGTCAGACGATTTCAGTTATAATTTCGTCTCAGAGCTTAAGAAGCGCAAATAACAATGTTTGCCGCGTTAGTGTGAACAGAACCAATTTATTAGTTTAGTGTACGTACCAAATTTCCAACGGGCCTGCACGAGGGCGATATCGGGGTTGTGGACGAGGAAGGGGACGGAGCGCGACAGGAAGTCGGGCTCCGGCTGGAAGTCGGCGTCGAAGATGGCCACCAAGTCGCAGTCTTTGACGTAGCCGTGCTTCATGCCTTCCTTGAGCGCACCGGCCTTGTACCCGCACCGGTTGTTGCGGGTCTCATACTTGATGTTAACGCCCTTCCTCGCCCAGCGCTGGCACTCCACCTGCACCAACTCCTGCACACTCACAAACCATCGTTTTTCATCTCTCACGTTTGATTACTGTCGATGCATGCTGGGTGCATCAACAACGCGTGCGAGCTTGTGAAGTTGATGTCAACTTCTTACTACAGTGGTATTACTCACGGCATGTGTACTACTACTCCCTCTGTTCACGGCCATGTTGGAGTGCTACATATATGCACATTCTACTTGCTCTTTGACCTCGGTCGAGCTCCAGACGGCCTATGACAAAAGGTGATCGTTCCCCAATTTACCTTGACGACAGGGTCTGTGGAGTCGTCGAGCACCTGGACGATGATCCGATCGGATGGCCAGGAGAGCCCGCACGCCGCCCCGATCGACAGCTGGTACACCTGCAGATCAATGTTGATACGAAAGCTCAGTCTGCCAGAGAACAGCGAGCAGACTACTCGTACGTAGTAGTCAGCCAAGCATGCACTGAATATGCAATGCACCGCCGTCGTGCCGGTGCACAGTGCTCACCTCGCGCTCGTTGTACATGGGAATCTGCACAAGGACCATGGGGTAGGTGGCGCTGCCGAGCTCGGGGTCGTCGCCGTCGCGCATGGGCTCCCACCGGTACTGCCGCTCGGGGCGGCGGCCGAGCAGCCGCAGCGCGAGGACGACCACCGCCATGTACACCTTCTCCGCGAACAGCATCGCGGACATGGCGACGCAGAGCAGCACGGACGCGCGCAGCAGCGGCACGATCACCGGGCCACGGACCTGCTGCCACGCCCCAGAGAACGTTATCCCGGTACCCGACAGCAGCGCCGCAGCCATCTCGGCACACAATCGCGCGCTTTGCTTTTCTGCGTACGCTCTGCCTCGATCTTACAGAGAAATTGCACAGGGAAGTGAAGCCTGTGAATAGTTAATGGCGGGTGCTCGTGCGTTGAGCTCGGAACAATGCGGGTGCCAGTGTTCGGTGGTGGGAGATTGGCGGGGATGGAGATCCTCTGCCTGTACTAACCGCGCTAGAGGAGGGATTTTAACGGCGGGACATGTTGGTACCGTAAAAAAATTTGAGAAAGATCAGATTTATTATAAAAATTCACCGTAATTACAAAACACCTCAAACATAATAAAAATTACATTGAGGTTCATGGACCACCGAACGACTACTGCCACCACCAGACGAGCCGCCGACGCGTCGCTGTCGCCGCTCCCATACTGGAGCCGGCCTGACCTTGTCGATGATAGCCGGGAAGTCTTTGTGCACGTGCCCGGTGCCCCTAAGGACCAAGCGCCCTGGAGTCACAGTCATCGCTGTTGAATTCTTGAATCGATCTGAAGAACCTAACACCAAATATCACCGTTGCTTACGCACGACGAGAAATCCTAACCTCGCCGCTTCGAGGAGCTTGCAGGAATCTACGCCGGAGCTCTGTCTAATCCGTCCCAACGGACAAACTTGAGAAGGGTCGGAGCCCGGAAAACTGACTCAAATAAGAAGCGCCGCCATCCGTCCAAACGTCACCCATGCGAGGATTAAAACCCTACCTATCTACTAGCCGGATCCATCGGCGTCTCTCAGATTCGAACCCGAACGCTTGTGGCACGCGCATGTAGGCCTAGCCAGCGCGCCACCTTTTGTTACATGCTTATTATTACATTGAGTTTCTTATTTTGTTTATATGTTTCTGAACCAATCAAATCTCAAACGAAAAACAGTCGGGCGAGTTTCCTATTTTTCAGAAAATTAGGGATTATTAGCAAATCGCATGAGAAACACGCCGGTTGTTTCTTTAATTAATTATATGCCCGACTAGCGGTTTTAGAGATTGGTTATGTTTTTGCCCAATTATATGCCCGACTACCGGTTTTCATTTTTGTTTTCCTCCAAGTCGATGTTTATTTTACATGGATTTAAAAACTAAAAAAAGGTATGTTGAAATGCATCTGTTCAACTTGCATTCAAAATGCGTTTCTTGAAATGCAAGAATGTTTTTACCCAATAATTTTTAAATGCACGTCGAACATTTTTTAAAATACACATTGTCAATTTTTTTAGTGCATGATGAATATTTTAAAAAATACATTTACAACTTAAAAAAATTGCCTGAGGAGAGTCTTGTTTTTTTAACACAGTATCAAAGTCGCTCACATACACGAGCATATACCCTATAAACAGAGTCAGCATACCATCTTAAGATTTTAAGAAGTTACCTTTAGGCGTCTCGTAGTCGATAGGACAGGAACGTCTTCTCCCACAAAACGAACATCACCGGAAGTCTGAAATAAATTCAGAAATAATACGAACATCAATATCAAGTTCAGAACTTGAACTCTGGTGATGAGAGGATACCATTCAACCACGGGTTGATTCGCCGGCAATGCTACACGTACAAACGATTTACAGATTTTTATAGGATGGTTAATCTTGATTGGTCAATAGGTGAGCGGGGCGGCCCATCCCCCTGAAAATCAGGGGAGGAGAGGTTTGTGATTGGTTGTTAGATGAAAAAAGCGTGTAAAAACGTGCAAGTCTTTGTATGTCTAGCATTTTTGGTTGATTCGCTGCCTGATAAGAGTCGCTGCTCCAACGGTTTCACGCACTACAGTACACGGAACATAGCATCGCCGAAAGCACTATTTACTGGAATTCCACTGCACGGACAAGCCACAACTTTGGACGGACGTACATACATTGATACTCCATACCCGGCGTACACGTCCGGGGAACACACCTCACACGGGACTAAAACAGAAAACTACAAGGCCACGTACACAGCCACTGCGTGGCGAACGGGTTGATGTGGCCATGTGGGGAACAAAATGCACGTACCAAGTCTCTAGGCCACGACTCGCCGAGGGTGTCGTACGCTGGCGCAGGTCAGTCAAGCATGGCCGGTCCAGCTACGATCGCCATGAGTTGACTTGGACAGTTCGAAGTCATGTACGTGGAAATCAGGAGCGAGAACTGACCCACTACGAACTTGCAGCTCGCCAAACTTTTTGGAACCCTGTATGTGTATATAGGCCGTATCTGCATGGTACACATGCATGCAAAAGGAGTGGAGTATATGCACCAACTGTTATACAACAGATCGTTTTCCAGGAGAGACCAATCTTCCAGCACCGTCCTTCGGCGGCTCCCCTCCGCTGGAGACCTCGGTGAGGGGGATCGTCGGATCCACATGTGTTGACCGTTTTTACTCTCTCGTAGTCTAGGTTTTTAGATTGTTCATCGTCTTGGCTTGGGCGGTGACGATGACGGCGCTGAATAAATATTCTTTGGATCCTTCCCTGACGAGGCCATCGGTCCTATGGTTGGGGATGGATTTGGAAACCAGACTGTTCAAGTAAGGATGGCGTGGCGGCGGTGGCATCCTCGTGGTGGACCTGTGTCCTCGGGCTCCACTGTTGCGACGGCGTTTGCTCCAGCGTCGGCGCGGAGCTTGGGAGGTAGTCCAGGAGCGGGTGCAGATTATGGTCTGCATCGATGACATCTGAAAGACGGAAAGTGTGCTGGGTTCGTGGTTCATGGATGCCAGCTATGGTTTCCTCCTTCGGCATCTTAGTCGTGGTGGGGTGCCAGATCTGGAGTTTGATGGCGTGTCTGGGGTGTTGCCCCAATCTGATTCGTTCAACGACAAGGGTTTCACTTTTGGTGGGCCACTTTGGATGTCCGCAAAGCTACATATCAACGATGGAGCCGCGTCGAGCCCAGGTGAGGAGGTGATCCATCATTCTTTTCTTCAGTGGTTGCTATGGTGGTGCCGGAGGTAGGTGACGAACGTTGGTGTCAAGCTCAGAGATGTTCTGCTATCTTTTCAGTTTGTTATGTCGGTCATTACGTGACTTGTACTTTGATGTTTATGATATGAATGAAACACGTATTACCATGCAAAAAATAAAATATGCACCAACTGTTTTTGTAGCTACCTTAATACATTTACAATTTTTAAATACGCGTTAAAGATTTTCCAGAAACATTTTGAACATCTAGTGGCAATCCTGCCTCCGAGAGCCGAGATCTGTTATGGCCAGGGCGGAAGTGCAAACGGCTTTGGGGGCAGAGTTGCAATGAGATGTGCAGATTATCCGCCGTAGGCTCAAGTTCGAGATAGTTCTGCTTGCGGACTTCACGGAGGCGAACAACAAGGAGAGAAGTAGGATGCCAATGCCATGGGAGTAGAAACCGGAAGAGATCCCCAGATGGGCGATGATGGAAGCCAACACGCGGGACCCAGAGCAGCAGCGCAGATGGGAATGCATCATGAGGCAATTTACCCTTCCCCCAACCTCACCTCTGAGGGCCTCGAACCTCGCAGAGATCCTGAATTCGTCATGCTCGATGTTTTTCTCCCTCAGGGTCCCCATGATGTTGCCTGCGGAGCCCTGAGAGACACGAGAGACGCATCCATACAATCTACAGTGGATCTCGTGCCCATGGATCCATGTCGGCAGGACAATGCGCCGCTGGGGGGAGGGGAGGGGACGGCGAGCTATGCCGATGACTAGGGTTTCCCCTCCATCGCTCGTGGGAGGGGCACATGAGGGCAGGGGAGAGGAGAAAGGACGAACGATGTTTACACATCAAAGATTACAATTTAGTGATATATTAGAATTGTAATAATAAAATATGTACATGTACTCCAACTCTCCAAGTTTATAGGCTATTTGTCCTTCTAATTTGTACCACTACATGTAGACGTCCACAATGCTCAATAATATAATCACGATGTTCATCTCATTATCAAAACAAAAGGGTGTGTCAGCGAGCACACACACGTGATGCTCACACCCCGGCACTAGTTCACCAAACTTATGTGTGTGCTCGTCGGCGCTCCCTCCCAGTGTCTGGTGAACTCAACATGACACAGAGCAGCTGGTCTCCAGCAAGCACGACTTGTATGCTACTAGCTCTGTTTGAAAAACAATTGCCTCAAATGAAATCTTGCCAAATGCATTTGTCTATTGAACTTAACATTGACAAAGGGGTTGGGTAAAATAGATAAGTGAATATGTGAGCCGCAGGTATGAAGGCACTAGCAGGCACGTCGCTTCTTCCTTAACAAAACAATTGCCACTGATCTCGTGCCCGTCGCAGGCTCACGGCAACAATCCTAGCAGTTAAAACTGTTGTGAAACGTAGGATGCAATTTAAAAAAAAATTCTATACTCGCATAAGATCTATCTAGGAGATGTATAACAGTGAGAAAGGGAGAATGTATCTACGTACCCTTGTAGACCGAAAGCACAAGTGTTGGACAACGCGGTTGATGTAGTCGAACTTTTTCTAGCTCCGACCGATCAAGTACCAAACGCACGACACCTTCGAGTTATGCACACGTTCAGCTCGATGACGTCCCTCACCTTCTTGATCTAGCAAGACGTCGAGGTAGTAGATGAGTTCCATCAGCACAAGGGCGTGATGACGGTGATGGTTAAGTGATCCTCGCAGGGTTTCGCCTAAGCACTATGAAAATATGAACGAAGGTGTAAACTGTGAAGGGGGGGGGGGGGCACACGGCTAAGGATGGCAATGGGTAGGGTATGGGGCGGGTAGAGCAATATCATACCGCGCACACGGCTAAGGATGGCAATGGGTAGGGTATGGGGCGGGTAGAGCAATATCATACCCATACCCATGTAATTAATGGGTACAAAATTTTACCCATACTCATACCCATGGGTATGAACCTTTACCTGTACCCATACCCGATGGGTAGCCATACCCATTGGGTACCTAATGGGTAGATCAAATAATACACAAGTTATTCATAATTTTACATTCATCTATAGTACATTTGACAAAAAAATATTGATCTCAACTCAATAATAGTTAGATGAGTACATGACAATTATCTCAATTCAAATTGATAATTGGTGACAACTTTAACATAGGTTCATAAGCTCATGACATAATTTTAACAGAGGTACACTTGTGAATCACGGGTAAAACTCACATGTTAGTATAAATGGGTAGGGTATGGGTATATCCATGCGTAAAAGGCTATACCCATACCTTACCCATGACTTAACGGGTATGGGTACTATCCATGGGTATATAATTATGCCCATACCCTACCCATGCGGGTACGGTATCTGCGGGTACCCATACCCATGGGTAAAATTGCCATCCTTACACACGGCTAGGCAATTGTCTGCTGTGTGCTAGGTTGGTCACCTCATCATCACTCGGCCGCCCCGCGCGTCGCCACTCGGTTGGTCACCTCATCACCACTCGGCCACTCCGCCCGTCGCCACTCGGTTGGTCACCTCATCACCACTCGGCCGCCCCGCGCGTCGCCATTCGGTTGGTCACCTCATCACCACTCGGCCGCCCTGCGCGTCGCCACTTGATTGGTCACCTCATCACCACTCGTCCGCCCCGCACGTCGCCTCTTGGTTCGTCACCTCATCACCACTCGGCCGTCCCGCGCGTCGCCAGTTGGTTGGTCACCTCATCACCACTCGGCTGCCCCGTGCGTCGCCTCTTGGTTGGTCACCTCATCACCACTCAGTCGCCCCGCGCGTCACCCCTCGGTTGATCACCTCATCACCACTGGCCACCATGCGCGTCGCCACTTGGTTGGTCACCTCATCACCACTCGGTCGCCCCGCGCGTCGCCACTCGGTTGATCACCTCATCACCACTCGGCCGCCCCGCGCATCGCCACTCGGCTGATCACCTCATCACCACTCGGTTGCCCCGCGCATCGTCACTTGGTTGGTCACCTCATCACTACTCGGCCGCCCCGCGCGTCGCCTCTTGGTTGGTCACCTCATCACCACTCGGCCGCCCTGCGCGTCGCCATTTGGTTGGTCACCTCATCACCACTCGGCCTCCTCGCGGGTCACCTCTTGGTTGGTCACCTCATCACCACTCGGCCGCCCCGCGCGTCGCCACTCGGTTGGTCACCTCATCACCACTCGGCCGCCCCGCGCGTCGCCACTTGGTTGGTCACCTCATCACCACTTGGCCACCCCGAGCGTCGCTATTCGATTGGTCACCTCATCACCACTCGGCCGCCCCACGCGTCGCCACTCGGTTGGTCACACCCTCGCCACTCGGCCGCCCCGCGCGTCGCCACTCGGTGAGACACATCTACATCAATCGGCCGCCCTCACGCATTGCCATCGGTTGAACACATCTTCACCACTCGGCCACTCACGCGCCTTCAGACAGCTAAGTCATTCTACATGCACTACATTCTGTTATTTCCGCGTTCCCGAGTATCCTATAATTCACACATCACGTTCACTCGGAGGCCACGCCACCGAGTGTACCTCTATGCCCGGCTGCTTATTTTCACATACTTGCTTAGTACTGGTTATGTGACTCCCGAGTCCAACTTCCATTTTTTCGCATAGATCATTCACGAACACCATGTGTTCTTCATTTCGAGTTTGCATCGGTCCTCCGGGGCTGCAACTCAGTCGAAACACTACACTTGCGTTTTATTTGCGCCAGTACTCCAACGAGTTCAGTCGGATCCTTCACTTCGACTAGTTCGAACGGATCCTTCGCTCTTTCAGACTCTTGCTGGTTAACCAGCAAGCCCCTTACACTCCCAGCGGGTGTCTATGGGTGTTATTCACACAAATTATTCCAGCACACATCAAATTTCCTCGAGAAATTATTACGTTGGTTTGTGCTATTTTTCATACACAAGTTACGGACCACTCGACGGCCCTATGCCCAACTTCATCGCTACTCAGACTCGGTCACCATAGTGCACCACAACACCGACCTTGTCACTCTGTTGACTTCAAACACATCCGGCCGACCCCTCTGTGGAATCCTCTTCATCATATCAATGATATAGACCTCATCAGGCATGAGACAGATAAGTCACTTTTGTAATCAAACTGCACACTTCACTCCTTTGCGAGTTTGCCTCTTTCGAGCATCACTCGGAAGCTCCTCCTCACCTTTACCCGAGTCCGACTCGATGAATTACAATTTATCCATTCAAAACTACATTAATCGTGTTCCGACAGGACCGCGGTCGAAGCATCTAGTATGCTCGGGGGCTACGCCACACTCTGGGGCTACACCGCACTCGGGGGCTGCAGCTCATTCAGAATCACACTCTCCTGAGTGGTCAAGTACTTCGACACCAGTCAGATCCTTCACTTCAACGAGTGCACTCGGACCCGCCACTTTGTTAAGTTGCATGATCACTCAGATGCTCTGCGCGCCATCTTCTTTCCTACTCAGAATCAATTGGCACACCGCTCTTCTCACACCGCAACAACGTTCTGACAACCTCGTCATCGCATCAGCTTCGAAAGCATCCGACTAACTCCTCTGAGGACCATTTTCGACGTTCGGTGGCACACACCTTCGCCTTAGCAGCCCCGCGCCATCACTCAGCCGCCCGCGCGTCGTCACTCGGTTGTGCACACCTTCACCACTCGGCCGCCCTGCGCGTCGCCACTCGGTTGTGCACGCCTTCACCACTCGGCCGCCCCATGCGTCGCCACTCGGTTGTGCACACCTTCACTACTCGGCCGCCCCGCGCATCGCCACTCGGTTGTTCACATCGTCACCTCTCGGCCGCCCTGGGCGTCGCCACTCCGTTAGTCACATCCTCACCCCTCGGCCGCCCCGCGAGTCACCACACGGTTGTGCATGTCATCACCACTCGGACGCCCCGCGCGTCGCCACTCGGTTGTGCAGTCTTCACCGCTCGGGCGCCCCGTGCGTCACCACACGGTTGTGCACGTCTTCGCCACTTGGCCGCCCCGCGCGTCGCCACTCGGTTATGCACGGCTTCACCACTCGGCCGCCCCGTGCGTCGCCACTCGATTGTGCATGCCTTCACCACTCATCCACCCTGCGCTTCGCCACTCGGTTGTGCATGCCTTCACTACTCGGCCGCCCCGCGTGTCGCCACTCGGTTGTTCACATTGTCACCTCTCGGCCGCCCTGCGTGTCGCCACTCCGTTAGTCACATCCTCACCCCTCGGCCGCCCGACGCGTCACCACACGATTGTGCATGTCTTCACCAATCGGCCGCCCCGCGCGTCGCCACTCGGTTGTTCACGTCTTCACCACTCGGTCACCCCGTGCGTCACCACTCGGTTGTGCACGTCTTCGCCACTTGGCCGCCCTGGACGTAGCCATTCGGTTGTGCACGTCTTCACCACTTGGCCGCCACGCGCGTCGTCACTCGGTTGTACACGTCCTCGCCACTCGGCCGCCCAGCGTCACCATCGATTGGACATGTCTTCACCACTACACCCCCAAAACGGGAATGACTAAGTTACTCATATGATCAAACCTCATATCGCACTCTGTAGCAAGCTTACCTCTTTCGAGCATCACTCGAGCGTTGCGCACAGTCGTGGGCCATGCCACCCTCAGGGGTTACGCCCATTTGATTAACCTGTTGATCACATCAGGAATATTTTTTTACCACACATGCTCGGTCCGCCGAAGATCTATTAGGGTAGCACCATCCACTCGGACGATCGCCCAAATCATTACCTCGAGTCATCTTCAGGACTGCAAAAGGGTGAAAATGGTGCTCCTTGATACGTCACCAACGTATCTATAATTTTTGATTGTTCCATGCTATTATTTTATCCATCTAGAATGTTTTACATGCATTTATATGCTATTTTATATGGTTTTTGGGACTAAGCTATTAACCTAGAGCCCAGTGCCAGTTTTTGTTTTTTCCTTGTTTTTGAGTATCGCAGAAAAGGAAAACCAAAGGGAGTCCAATTGACATGAAATTTCACGGAGATTATTTTTGGACCAGAAGAAGCCCACGGAGTATCGGAGATGGGCCAGAAGAGTCTCGAGGCACCCACGAGGGTGGGGGCGCGCCCTACCCCCTGGGCGCGCCTCCTACCTCGTGGCCGCCTTGGAGACCACCCCTGACTTGTTCCCGACGCCAAAAATCCCTATAAATATAGAAACCCCCAAAAAGAAACCTAGATCGGGAGTTCCGCAGCTGCAAGCCTCTGTAGCCACCAAAAACCAATCGGGACCCTGTTCCGGCACCCTACCGGAGGGAGGATCCCTCACCGGTGGCCATCTTCATCATCCCAGCACTCTCCATGACGAGGAGGGAGTAGTTCGCCCTCGGGGCTGAGGGTATGTACCAGTAGCTATGCGTTTGATCTCTCTCTCTCTCTCATGTTCTTGATTTGGCACGATCTTGATGTATCGCGAGCTTTGCTATTATAGTTGGATCTTATGATGTTTCTCCCCCTCTACTCTCTTGTAATGGATTGAGTTTTCCCTTTGAAGTTATCTTATCGGACTGAGTCTTTAAGGATTTGAGAACACTTGATGTATGTCTTGCGTGGGATACCCGTGGTGACAATGGGGTATTCTATTGATTCATTTGATGTACGTTTTGGTGATCAACTTGCGCGTTCCATGACCTTGGGAATCTATGCATAGGGGTTGGCACACGTTTTCGTCTTGGCTCTCCGGTAGAAACTTTGGGGCACTCTTTGAAGTTCTTTCTGTTGGTTGAATAGATGTCTGAGATTGTGTGATCCATATCATATAATCATACCCACGGATACTTGAGGTGACATTGGAGTATCTAGGTGACATTAGGGTTTTGGTTGATTTGCATCTTAAGGTGTTATTCTAGTATGAACTCTAGGATAGATCAAACGGAAAGAATAGCTTCGTGTTATTTTACTACGGACTCTTGAATAGATCGATCAGAAAGAATAACTTTGAGGTGGTTTCATACCCTACAATAATCTCTTCGTTTGTTCTCCGCTATTAGTGACTTTGGAGTGACTCTTTGTTGCATGTTTAGGGATTGTTATATGATCTAATTATGTTATTATTGTTGAGAGAACTTGCACTAGTGAAAGTATGAACCCTAGGCCTTGTTTCCTAGCATTGTAATACCGTTTACGCTCACTTTTATCATTAGTTACCTTGCTGTTTTTATATTTTCAGATTACAAAAACCTATATCTACCATCCATATTGTACTTGTATCACCATCTCTTCGCCGAACTAGTGCACCTATACAATTTACCATTGTATTGGGTGTGTTGGGGACACAAGAGACTCTTTGTTATTTGGTTGCAGGGTTGCTTGAGAGAGACCATCTTCATCCCTCGCCTCCCACGGATTGATAAACCTTAGGTCATCCACTTGAGGGAAATTTGCTACTGTCCTACAAACCTTTGCACTTGGAGGTCCAACAATGTCTACAAGAAGAAGGTTGCGTAGTAGACATCAAGCTCTTTTCTGGCGCCGTTGCCGAGGAGGTTAGTGCTTGAAGGTATATCTTTAGATCTTAAAATTGAATCTTTTAGTTTCTTGTTTTATCACTAATTTAGTTTGTAAAAGAAAACTACAAAAAAAATGGAATTATGGTTGCCTCATATGCTTCATCTTTTTATTGTCTTTCATGAAAATGATGGGATGGAAAATTGTGCTCAAGTACAAGAAGAAGAATTACATAGAATGCTTGGCATAAAATATGTGAATGACGAGCATGATTGCAATGTTGTTAGTATGAATTCCTTGAATATCCATGATGCTAATGATATGCAAAGCCACAAGCTTAGGGAAGCTATGTTTGTTGAAGATGACATTTTTAGTCCCCCAAGTTTTGATGAGAATATTTACTTTGTTGATAGCATGCCTCCTATTTATGATGAGTATATTGATGAAAGTGGGTTTGGAAGAGTGTCAACTTTAGGAAGTAATGATCCCACTATTTTGGAGGGTGTTGAATCTTATTGTGATAATTATAAAAAGTATATTTGGAGAGGTCATGACTTTATTTAGTGATGAATCCACTATTTCGGAAGAGGTTCCAATTCATTATGAGAACAAAGTTGCTATATATGATGATTATTGTGATGACATATGTGTTATAAAGAATAATGATAACCATGAAACTTGTCATCATGATTTTAGTTTTCAATTGGATTATGCCTCACATGATAGTTATTTTGTGGAGTTTGCTCCCACTATTATTCATGAGAAGACATTTGCTTATGTGGAGAGTAATAAAAATTATATGCTTGTAGATCATGAAAAGAATGCTTTATGTGATGGTCATATTATTGAATTCATTCATGATGCTACTGAAAATTATTATGAGAGAGGAGCATATGCTTCTACATATTGCAATAATATCAAGTTTCCTCTCCATGTGCTTAAAGTTTTGAAGTTATGCTTGTTTTGCCTTCCTATGCTAGTTGATTATTGTTCCCATAAGATGTTTGCTCACAAAATCCCTATGCATAGGAATTGGGTTAGACTTAAATGTGCTAGTCATATTCTTCATGATTCTCTCTTTATGTTTCAATTCTTATCTTTTATGTGAGCATCATTGAAATCATCATGCCTAGCTAGGGGCGTTAAACGTTAGCGCTTGTTGGGAGGCAACCCAATTTTATTTTTGTCCTTTGCTTTTGATCCTGTTTAGTAATAAATAATTCATCTAGCCTCTGTTTAGATGTGGTTTAATGTTTTAATTAGTGTTTGTTCCAAGTAGAACCTTTGGGAAGACTTGGGTGAAGTCTTTGCGATCTTGCTGTAAAAAAACAGAAACTTTTGCGCTCACGAGATTAGCTGCCATATTTTTTGCTGGAGAGTGCTTTTAGATTCTTTTTTCAGATGATTAATAGACAAATTCCTCAGTTCCACCAATTTATTTCAGAATTTTTGGAGTTACAGAAGTATTCAAATGATACAGATTACTACAGACTGTTCTGTTTTTGACAGATTCTGTTTTAATTGTGTTGTTTGCTTATTTTGATGAATCTATGAGTAGTATCGGAGGGTATGAACCATAGAGAAGTTGGAATACAGTAGGTATTACACCAATATGAATTTAGAATGAGTTCACTACAGTACCTAAGTGGTGATTTATTTTCTTATACTAACGGAGCTTACGAGTTTTCTGTTGAGTTTTGTGTTGTGAAGTTTTCAAGTTTTGCGTAAAGATTCGATGGACTATGGAATAAGGAGTGGCAAGATCCTAAGCTTGGGGATGCCCAAGGCACCCAATGTAATATTCAAGGACAACCAAGAGCCTAAGCTTGGGGATGCCCCGGATGGCATCCCCTCTTTCGTCTTCGTTCATCGGTAACTTTACTTGGAGCTATATTTTTATTCACCACATGATATGTGTTTTGCTTGGAGCGTCTTTTTATTTTATTTTGTTTTGCTTGCTGTTTGAATAATATCCCAGGATCTGAAATTCTTAAATGTTAGAGAGTCTTCACATAGTTACATAATTATTCAACTACTCATTGATCTTCACTTATATCTTTCGGAGTAGTTTGTCGTTTGTTCTACTGCTTCACTTATATATTTTTAGAGCACGGTGGTGGTTTTATTTTATAGAAATTACTGATCTCTCATGCTTCACTTATATTATTTTAAGAGTCTTTTAGAACAGCATGGTAATTTGCTTTGGTTATAAAATTAGTCCTAATATGATGGACATTCAAGATGGGTATAATAAAAACTTTCATATAGAGTGCATTGAATACTACGAGAAGTTTGATACTTGATGATTGTTTTTGAGATATGAAGATGGTGATATTAGAGTCGTGCTAATTAAGTAATTGTGAAATTGAGAAATACTTGTGTTGAGGTTTGCAAGTCCCATAGCATGCACGTATGGTAACCGTTGTGTGGCAAATTTGAAGCATGAGGTGTTTCTTTGATTGCCTTCCTTATGAGTGGCGGTCGGGGACAAGCGATGGTCTTTTCCTACCAATCTATCCCCCTAGGAGCATGCGTGTAGTGCTTGGTTTTGATGACTTGTATATTTTTGCAATAAGTATGTGAGTTCTTTATGACTAATGTTGAGTCCATGGATTATACGCACTCTCAACCTTCCATCATTGCGAGCCTCTTCGGTACCGTGCATTGCCCTTTCTCACCTCGAGAGTTGGTGCAAACTTCGCCGGTGCATCCAAACCCCGTGATATGATACGCTCTATCACACATAAACCTCCTTATATCTTCCTCAAAACAGCCACCATACCTACCTATTATGGAGTTTCCATAGCCATTCCGAGATATATTTCCATGCAACTTTCCACCGTTCCGTTTTTTATGACACGCTTCATCATTGTCATGTTGCCTTGCATGATAATGTAGTTGACATCGTATTTGTGGCAAGGCCACCAGTCATAATTTTTCATACATGTCACTCTTGATTCATTGCCCATCCCGGTACACCGCCGGAGGCACTCATATAGAGTCATATTTTGTTCTGTTATCAAGTTGTAACCCTTGAGTTGTAAATAAATAGAAGTCTGATGATCATCATTATTAGAGCATTGTCCAGTGTGAGGAAAAAAATAAAGGCCAAAAAAAGAGAAAGGCCAAATAAATAAAAAGAGAAATGCCAAATAAAGAAAGAGAAGGCCCAAAAAAAGGAGAGAAAAAGAGAGAAGGGACAATGTTACTATCCTTTTTTCCACACTTGTGCTTCAAAGTAGCACCATGATCTTCCTGATAGAGAGTCTCTTATTTTGTCACTTTCATATACTAGTGGGAATCCTTCATTATAGAACTTGGCTTGTATATTCCAACGACGGGCTTCTTCAAAATGCCCTAGGTCTTCATGAGCAAGCAAGTTGGATGCACACCCACTTAGTTTATTTTGTTGAGCTTTCATACATTTATAGCTCTAGTGCATCCGTTGCATGGCAATCCCTACTCCTCGCATTGACATCAACTGATGGGCATCTCCATGGCCCGTTGATTAGCCGCGTCGATGTGAGATTTTCTCCCTTTTTGTCTTCTCCATACAACCTCCATCATCATATTATATTCCACCTATAGTGCTATGTCCATGGCTCGCGCTCATATATTGCGTGAAAGTTGAAAAAGTTTGAGAATACTAAAGTATGAAACAATTGATTGGCTTGTCATCGGGGTTGCACATGATGAGAGCATTTTGTGTGACGAAGATCGAGCATGGCCAAACTATATGATTTTGTAGGGATGAGCTTTCTTTGGCTATGTTATTTTGAGAAGACATAATTGCTTGGTTAGTATGCTTGAAGTATTATTGTTTTTATGTCAATATTAAACTTTTGTCTTGGGTCTTTCGGATCTGAACATTCATGCCACAATAAGGAAAATTACATTGAAAATTATGTTAGGTAGCATGCCACATCAAAAATTCTGTTTTTATCATTTACCTACTCGAGGACGAGCAGGAATTAAGCTTGGGGATGCTTGATACGTCTCCAACGTATCTATAATTTTTTATTGTTCCATGCTATTATATTATCCATCTAGGATGTTTTATATGCATTTATATGCTATTTTATATGATTTTTGGGACAAACCTATTAACCTAGAGCCTAGTGCCAGTTTTTCTTTTTTCCTCGTTTTTGAGTATCGCAGAAAAGGAAAACAAAACGGAGTCCAATTGACCTGAAATTTCAAGGAGATTATTTTTGGACCAGAAGAAGCCCACGGAGTATCAGAGATGGGCCAGAAGAGTCCCGAGGCACCCACGAGGGTGGGGGCTCGCCCTACCTCCCTGGGCGCGCCCCCCTACCTCGTGGCCGCCTCGGAGACGCCCTTGACTTGTTCCCGACGTAAAAAATCCCTATAAATATAGAAACCCCCGAAAAGAAATCTAGATCGTGAGTTTCGCTGCCGCAAGCCTCTGTAGCCACCAAAAACCAATCGGGACCCTGTTCCGACACCCTGCCGGAGGGGGGATCCCTCACCGGTCGCCATCTTCATCATCCCGGCGCTCTCCATGACGAGGAGGGAGTAGTTCACCCTCGGGGCTGAGGGTATGTACTAGTAGTTATGTGTTTGATCTCTCTCTCTCTCTCATGTTCTTGATTTGGCATGATCTTGATGTATCGTGAGCTTTGCTATTATAGTTGGATCTTATGATGTTTCTCCCCCTCTACTCTCTTGTAATGGATTGAGTTTCCCCTTTGAAGTTATCTTATTGGATTGAGTCTTTAAGGATTTGAGAACACTTGATGTAGGTCTTGCATGGGATACCCATGGTGACAATTGGGTATTCTATTGATTCACTTGATGTATGTTTTGGTGATCAACTTGCGGGTTCCATGACCTTGGGAATCTATGCATAGGGATTGGCACACGTTTTTGTCTTGGCTCTCCGGTAGAAACTTTGGGGCACTCTTTGAAGTTCTTTCTGTTGGTTGAATAGATGAGTCTGAGATTGTGTGATGCATATCGTATAATCATACCCACGGATACTTGAGGTGACATTGGAGTATCTAGGTTACATTAGGGTTTTGGTTGATTTGCATCTTAAGGTGTTATTCTAGTACGAACTCTAGGATAGATCAAACGGAAAGAATAGCTTTGTGTTATTTTACAATGGACTCTTGAATAGATCGATCAGAAAGAATAAATTTGAGGTGGTTTCGTACCCTACAATAATCTCTTCGTTTGTTCTCCGCTATTAGGGACTTTGGAGTGACTCTTTGTTGCATGTTGAGGGATTGTTATATGATCTAATTATGTTATTATTGTTGAGAGAACTTGCACTAGTGAAAGTATGAACCCTAGGCCTTGTTTCCTAGCATTGTAATACCATTTACGCTCACTTTTATCTTTAGTTACCTTGCTGCTTTTATATTTTTCAGATTACAAAAACCTATATCTACCATCCATATTGCACTTGTATCACCATCTCTTCGCTGAACTAGTGCACCTATACAATTTACCATTATATTCGGTGTGTTGGGGACACAATAGACTCTTTGTTATTTGGTTGCAGGGTTGCTTGAGAGAGACCATATTCATCCTACGCCTCCCACATATTGATAAACCTTAGGTCATCCACTTGAGGGAAATTTGCTACTGTCCTACAAACCTCTGCACTTGGAAGCCCAACAACATCTACGAGAAGAAGGTTGCGTAGTAGACATCACTCCTCTACGAATACACTTAGCCCTTATTCTAGACTCCAAGGCATCAGTTTGACAAACTTGAACTCAGAGATGGCATGTGCTGGTGTTCCCCTAGGATAATAAGTGAACTCTCTCCGGAGAGTCAGCCCACACACTAGCCTCGTCACTCGGGTTTCATGGTACATCCACGTCGGACCACTAGTCTATCTCCTCCGGGAGATATACGAGTGCCACTAAGTTTTTTCTTGCAGTCAACATACCCCGATCAGTCGAGAAGCACGTCCACTCGGACAAATACCCCTTTCATGCAAAAGGGTGAAAACGAAGTTCCTCTACAGATACAATATACTCTTAAAAATACCCCTTTCATGCAAGAGCTAATGGTCAATGTAAGATGTACTACGGCAACGATTACTCCCTAGAGTGTCCAGCTTTTTTCTACAGCAGGCAGTTTCAAGGCTGAATTCATTCATCCTGCTGAGTGCACGAAGATTCGCTCGATTGATCCAGTTCCAGGTTGAATTTATTTACCGTGCCAAGTGCACGAAGGTTAGTCCGACTGACTCAGCTCCAGGCTGAGCTTATTTACCATGCCAAGCACCTGAAGATCCATCCGATCGACTCAATTTAATACTAAAAGGTATTTACCGTGCCGACTGCATGGAGGTTTACTAAGAGACTTAAACCCTCTGCCAGACTCATCTAGTCTGACAGAGGCTACACCCAGTGGGTGCACTCAGCGTGCCCCCACTAGAAGAGAATTCATAAAGAAACATTTTGCTCGATGCAAGACCAGCTCCAGATCACTCAAGTACTACTCGACTTCTGAGTCGGGGAGAAACAAGCTATACCAATACCGGATCCTCAAGTACTACTCGACCTCCGAGTCGGAGAGGAACAAGTTCGATCGGTACCAGCTAAGAAGATTTTTAGTTCACTCATACCCCCGACGACTGCCTGCAGTCGATGGCGGTCTCGGGGACTACACCCAGTGGGTGCACTCAGCATGCCCCCACTAGAGTAATTTCCACTCGGTACGGCCTGACCAGTCCGAGTGATGAACAAGAAACAAACAAGTTCAAAGGCTCCCGTCGGCTACCAAAAAATTGCCATAAGGTGAGTTTAACGCTCCTCCATGGACCTGTTTTGAGCCTTCTTCTAAGACTCAAAGCATGAAACTCATAAGTTTGGATCTAGAACCAACTCGTATTGGCGTTCCTCCGGGATAAGAATGGCATCTCTCCGAGAGAACAGTCCATGCGTCAATCTTGTTGCCCGGATTTAATGACACACCCATACTCTGACCACGAGTTAACCTCTTCCGAGAGATGAATGAATGGCACCAAGTTGCTCCTCGTGGGCACTTACCCCATATCAGACGGGAAGCGCAGTGCCATAATCCATTGAAATTTTGTTAAAACCTTGGTTGTCTGAAAGCGCAATGACGAGTACCGAGTATTTCCGTAATCACTCGGACCAAATTGTGTCTTTCACAAACTCGTTCTGCAAAATCGCAACTGATTCGGGGGCTAATGTTGGGGACACACATAAGAGGTAGGCCAACGAAGAGTCGAAATATATTAAAGCATGGGGTCCACGCATCAGGTGGGTCCAGATAAATTTCATACAGACATACTATCCATTCGGACAAGCAACGTACCATCCACTCGGATGACCGTCGACCACTCGATCGTATGACTCACTCGGATATACGAGGACCAACAGTCGACAAGGCACTCGAAGCATCATCTTAGTAATAGACTGACATTATGGCATCAATGCCCCACTTTGTAACGTAGGAAGTGAGGGGGTGGCGCACTCTATATAGGCCACCCCACCACTAGACTCGGGGGGCAGGCCCTCATTCTTCTCCTCTAACTCTCATCTCTCTCACCACTAGTCTCAGGACTTAGCTCAGGCATGGAGATTGATGTCTACTACACAACCTTCTTCTTGTAGACGTTGTTGGGCCTCCAAGTGCAGAGGTTTGTAGGACAGTAGCAAATTTCCCTCAAGTGGATGACCTATGGTTTATCAATCCGTGGGAGGCGTAGGATGAAGCTGGTCTCTCTCAAACAACCCTGCAACCAAATAACAAAGAGTCTCTTGTGTCCCCAACACACCCAATACAATGGTAAATTGTATAGGTGCACTAGTTCGGCGAAGAGATGGTGATACAAGTGCAATACGGATGGTAGATATAGGTTTTTGTAATTTGAAAATATAAAAACAGCAAGGTAACAAGTGGTAAAAGTGAGCGTAAACGGTATTGCAATGCTAGGAAACAAGGCCTAGGGTTCATACTTTCACTAGTGCAAGTTCTCTCAACAATAATAACATAATTGGATCACATAACTATCCCTCAACATGCAACAAAGTGTCACTCCAAAGTCACTAATAGCGGAGAACAAACGAAGAGATTATGGTAGGTACGAAACCACCTCAAAGTTATTCTTTCCAATCAATCCGTTGGGCTATTCCTATAAGTGTCACAAACAGCTCTAGAGTTCGTACTAGAATAACACCTTAAGATACAAATCAACCAAAACCCTAATGTCACCTAGATACTCCAATGTCACCTTAAGTATCCGTGGGTATGATTATACGATATGCATCACACAATCTCAGATTCATCTATTCAACCAACAAATAGAACCTCAAAGAGTGCCCCAAAGTTTCTACCAGAGAATCAAGACGAAAACGTGTGCCAACCCCTATGCATAAGTTCATGGCGGAACCCAAGTTGATCACCAAAACATACATCAAGTGAATCACGTGATATCCCATTGTCACCAAAGATACGCACGGCAAGACATACATCAAGTGTTCTCAAATCTTTAAAGACTCAATCCGATAAGATTACTTCAAGTGGAAAACTCAATTCATTACAAGAGAGTAGGGGGGGGAGTAGAAACATAAGATCAAACTATAATAGCAAAGCTCGTGATACATCAAGATCATGCCAAATCAAGAACATGAGAGAGAGAGATAAAAAACATAGCTACTGGTACATACCCTCAGCCCCGAGGGTGAACCACTCCCTCCTCGTCATGGAGAGCGCCGGGATCATGAAGATGGCCACTGGTGAGGGTTCCCCCCTCCTGCAGGGTGCCGGAACAGGGTCCCGATTGGTTTTTGGTGGCTCTGGAAGTTTTGCGGCGGCGGAACTCCCGATCTAATCTCTGTTCTTGAAGTTTTAGGGTACGTGGAGTTATATAGGCGGAAGAAGCACGTCAGGGGAGCCATGAGGGCCCAACGAGGCAGGGGGGCGCGCCCTAGGGGGGTGGGTACGCCCCCACCCTCGTGGCTTCATCGTTCCTTCCTTGACGTGGGGTCCAAGTCCATCCGGTAGCTTTCCTTCCAAAAATAACTTCTCCAGTTGATTTCGTTCCGTTTTTACTCCGTTTGATATTCCTTTTCTTTGAAATATTGAAATAGGCAAAAAACTGCAAATCTGGGCTGGGCCTCCGGTTAATAGGTTAGTACCAAAAGTAATATAGAAGTGGATAATATAGCCCAATATCGCCCAAAACAGTAGATAATATAGCATGGAGCAATCAAAAATTATATAAACGTTGGAGACGTATCAAGCATCCCCAAGCTTAATTCCTGCTCGTCCTCGAGTAGGTAAATGATAAAAAAATTGATGTGGAATGCTACTTGGCATAGTTTCAATGTAATTCTTCTTAATTGTGGTATGAATATTCAGATCCGAAAGATTCAAGACAAAAGTTCATATTGACATAAAAATAATAATACTTCAAGCATACTAACTAAGCAATTATGGTTTCTCAAAATAGCATGGCCAAAGAAAGTTATCCCTACAAAATCATATAGTCTGGCTATGCTCTATCTTCACCACACAAAATATTTAAATCATGCACAACCCCGATGACAAGCCAAGCAATTGTTTCATACTTTTGACATTGTCATAACTTTTTCAATCTTCACGCAATACATGAGCGTGAGCCATGGATATAACATTATATGTGGAATAGAATGGTGGTTGTGGAGAAGACAAAAAGAGGGAAGATAGTCTCACATCAACTAGGCGTATCAACGAGCTATGGAGATGCCCATCAATAGATATCAATGTGAGTGAGTAGGTATTGCCATGCAACAGATGCACTAGAGCTATAAGTATATATGAAAGCTCAACAAAAGAAACTAAGTGGGTGTGCATCCAACTCGCTTGCTCACGAAGACCTAGGGCATTTTGAGGAAGCCCATCATTGGAATATACAAGCCAAGTTCTATAATGAAAAATTCCCACTAGTATATGAATGTGACAAAATAGGAGACTCTCTATCATGAAGATCATGGTGCTACTTTGAAGCACAAGTGTGGTAAAAGGATAGTAGCATTGCCCCTTCTCTCTTCTTCTCTCATTTTTTATTTTTTTATTTGGGCCTTTTCTCTTTTTTTATGGCCTCTTTTTTTCTTTTTTTTCTTTTTCGTCCGGAGTCTCATCCCGACTTGTGGGGGAATCATAGTCTCCATCGTCCTTTCCTCACTTGGGACAATGCTCTAAAAATGATGATCATCACACTTTTATTTAATTACAACTCATGAAATTACAACTCGATACTTAGAACAAAAAATGACTCTATATGAATGCCTCCGGCGGTGTACCAGGATGTGCAATGACTCATGAGTGACATGTATGAAAGAATTATGAACGGTGGCTCTGCCACAAATACGATGTCAACTACATGATCATGCAAAGCAATATGACAATGATGGAGCGTGTCATAATGAATGGAACAATGGTAAATTGCATGGCAATATATGTCGGAATGGCTATGGAAATGCCATGATAGGTAGGTATGGTGGCTGTTTTGAGGAAGTTATATGGTGGGTGTATGATACCGGCAAAGGTGCGCGGTATTAGAAAGGCTAGCAATGGTGGAAGGGTGAGAAAAGTGCGTATAATCCATGGACTCAACATTAGTCATAAAGAACTCATATACTTATTGCAAAAATCTACAAGTTATCAAAGCAAAGTATTACGCGCATGCTCCTAGGGGGATAGATTGGTAGGAAAAGACCATCGCTCGTCCCCGACCGCCACTCATAAGGAAGACAATCAATAAATAAATCATGCTCCGACTTCATCACATAACGGTTCACCATACGTGCATGCTACGGGAATCACAAACTTTAACACAAGTATTTCTCAAATTCACAACTACTCAACTAGCATGACTCTAATATCACCATCTTCATATCTCAAAACAATTATCAAGCATCAAACTTTTCTTAGTATTCAACACACTCATAAGAATTCTTACAAATCTTGTATACTTAGCATATTAGGATTATTTAAGAAAATTACCATGCTATTTAAGACTATCAAAATAATATAAGTGAAGCATGAGAGTTCATCTATTTCTTCAAAATAAAACCACCATTGTGCTCTAAAAGATATAAGTGAAGCACTAGAGCAAATAACAAACTACTCCAAAAGATATGAGTGAAGATCAATGAGTAGTCGAATAATTATACAACTATGTGAAGACTCTCCCATTTAAGAATTTCAGATCTTGATACTTTATTCAAACAGAAAGCAAAGCTAAAGAAAATAAAATGACGCTCCAAGCAAAACACATATCATGTGGTGAATAAAAATATAGCTCCAAGTAAAATTACCGATGGAAGTAGACGAAAGAGGGGATGCCTTCCGGGGCATCCCCAAGCTTTGACTTTTTGGTGTCCTTGGATTATCTTGGGGGTGCCATGGGCATCCCCAAGCTTAAGCTCTTGCCACTCCTTGTTCCATAATCCATCAAAATATTTCACCCAAAACTTGAAAACTTCACAACAGAAAACTCAATAGAAATCTCGTGAGCTCCGTTAGCGAAAGAAAACAAAAGACCACTTCAAGGTACTGTAATGAACTCATTATTTATTTATATTGGTGTTAAACCTACTGTATTAAAACTTATCTATGGTTTATAAACTATTTTACTATCCATAGAGTCATCAAAATAAGCAAACAACACATGAGAAACAGAATCTGTCAAAAATAGAACAGTCTGTAGTAATCTGTAACTAACGCAAACTTCTGGAACTCCAAAAATTATAAAATAAATTGGTGGACCTGAGGAATTTGTCTAGTAATCATCTGAAAAATAATCAACTAAATATCACTCTCCAGTAAAAAGTTTTAGCTAATCTCGTGAGCGCTAAAGTTTCTGTTTTTTACAGCATGATCATAAAGACTTCACCCAAGTCTTCCCAAAGGTTCTACTTGGCACAAACACTAATTAAACACACAAGACCACATCTAAACAGAAGCTAGATGGATTATTTATTCCTAAACATAACCAAAAAGCAAGAAACTAAAATAAAATTGGGTTGCCTCCCAACAAGCGCTATCGTTTAACGCCCCTAGCTAGGCATGATGATTTCAATGATGCTCACCTAAAGGATAAGGATTGAAACATAAAGGGAGCATCGTGAAGAATATGACTAGCACATCTAAGTCTAACCCACTTCCTATGCATAGGGATTTTGTGAGCAAACAACTTATGGGAACAATAATCAGCTAGCATAAGAAGGCAAAACAAGCATAACTTCAAAACTTTAAGCACATAGAGAGGAAACTTGATATTATTGCAATTCCTACAAGCATATATTCCTCCCTCATAATAATTTTCAGTAGCATCATGAACGAATTCAACAATATAACCAGCACCTAAAGCATTCTTTTCATGATCTACAAGCATATAAATTTTACTACTCTCCACATAAGCAAAATTCTTCTCATTCGGAATAGTGGGAGTATCATAAGAGACTTGAATACTATAAATTGTTTCCACATTAAAAGAGTAATGTTCAGAGAAATGGTACTCATAATCATGACAAGTTTTATAAATATAATCATCACTACTTTTTATAGCATAAGTTTCATCACAATAATCATCATAAGTAGAAGGCATGCTATCATCATAACAACTTTGCATATCAATGCTTGAGAGGCTAAAAATATCATCTTCATTAAACATAGCTTCCCCAAGCTTGGGCCTTTTCATATCATAAGCATAATCACTCTCATCATCAATAGTATGGATAGCACCAATAGTATAGCAATTATTATATTCTTCCAAGCAAGTGCCAAAAGATTTTCAAGATCATAAGAAGTATCATTATCTTCCCAATCATAATCATCACAACAAGCAATAGGCATAACGAGATCATCATCAAGTGTATCATCTTCATTTTCATGAGGCACAGCAATAATAGGAGCAACTTTATTTGGGAGAGATACCTTTTACCTCTCTTCCTTTTTCTTTTCTTCTTCTTCACCACATCATGTGTGGGTTCAATCTTCTTTTTGGAGCTCCTTATTAATGAGATTGGTTGAATAGAAGGCTCCTCCTCGTTACCTGCTTCATCATAAGAAATAATAGGAGGATATTGGGAAGTCTCTTCCCTTTCATTAGCATTCTCTTCATCTTCTATTTGTTTTCTTTTCGTTATGTAATTGGCAATATAAAGATTTTCAATACAATTCACCGCACAATACATATAAATTTTCACTAGATCAAAATGAAGAACTTTATCAAGGGCAAATTTTGGAATATCCTTAGTTATACGTTTAATTTCTTCATAACCCAAGAGCAAACTAAGTTCATTGTGATGTGCAAGGGAAATCAAGTCATCACAATTTTTGGACATGATACGATCATGAAACAATTTGCACTGGGTACTAAAATGATCACGTTCATTGCAAAGTTCACAAGTATGGCTAAGAAAAAATAAATTTTCAGCACATTCATCTAGCTCTTCTTGCAACAATTTGGTTTCTAAGTACTTATGCCTCTTGCAATATCTATCTTCCCTGTTTGGTGTGTACTTACAAACCCAATGTACTCCACAAAATTGACATGTTTATAGGAAACATTTTCATCATAACTAGAGCAATCATCATTAGTACTATGGATATTCAAGGAGTTCATACTAACAACATTGCAATCATGCTCATCATTCAAAGATTTAGTGCCAAACAATTTAATGCATTCTCCTTCAAACACTTCGGCACAATTTTCCTTTCCATCATACTCACGAAAGATATTAAAAAGATGAAGCGTATGAGACAAACTCAATTCCATTTTTTGGTAGTTTTCTTTTATAATATAAACTAGTGCTAAAACAAGAAACAAAAAGATTTGATTGCAAGATCTAAAGATATACCTTCAAGCACTAACCTCCCCGGCAACGGCGCTATAAAAGAGCTTGATGTCTACTACACAACCTTCTTCTTGTAGACGTTGTTGGGCCTCCAAGTGCAGAGGTTTGTAGGAAGTAGAAAATTTCCCTCAAGTGGATGACCTAAGGTTTATGAATCCGTGGGAGGCGTAGGATGAAGATGGTCTCTCTCAAACAACCCTGCAACCAAATAACAAAGAGTCTGTTGTGTCCCCAACACACCCAATACAATGGTAAATTGTATAGGTGCACTAGTTCGGCGATGAGATGGTGATACAAGTGCAATATGGATGGTAGATATAGGTTTTCGTAATTTGAAAATATAAAAACAGCAAGGTAACAAGTGGTAAAAGTGAGCGTAACGGTATTGCAATGCTAGGAAACAAGGCCTAGGGTTCATACTTTCACTAGTGCAAGTTCTCTCAACAATAATAACATAATTGGATCACATAACTATCCCTCAACATGCAACAAAGAGTCACTCCAAAGTCACTAATAGCGGAGAACAAAGCGAAGAGATTATGGTAGGGTACGAAACCACCTCAAAGATATTCTTTCCAATCAATCCATTGGGCTATTCCTATAAGTGTCACAAACAGCCCTAGAGTTCGTACTAGAATAACACCTTAAGATACAAATCAACCAAAACCCTAATGTCACCTAGATACTCCAATGCCACCTCAAGTATCCGTGGGTATGATTATACGATATGCATCACACAATCTCAGATTCATCTATTCAACCAACACATAGAACCTCAAAGAGTGCCCCAAAGTTTCTACCGGAGAATCAAGGCGAAAACGTGTGCCAACCCCTATGCATAAGTTCATGGGCGGAACCCATAAGTTGATCACCAAAACATACATCAAGTGAATCACGTGATATCCCATTGTCACCACAGATACGCATGGCAAGACATACATCAAGTGTTCTCAAATCTTTAAAGACTCAATCCGATAAGATTACTTCAAGTGGAAAACTCAATTCATTACAAGAGAGTAGAGGGGGAGAAGAAACATAAGATCCAACTATAATAGCAAAGCTCGCGATACATCAAGATCGTGCCAAATCAAGAACACGAGAGAGATCAAACACATAGCTACTGGTACATACCCTCAGCCCCGAGGGTGAACTACTCCCTCCTCGTCATGGAGAGCGACGGGATGATGAAGATGGCCACCGGTGAGGGTTCCCCCCTCCGGCAGGGTGCCAGAACAGGGTCCCGATTGGTTTTTGGTGGCTCTGGAGGTTTTGTGGCGGCGGAACTCCTGATCTAATCTCTGTTCTGGAAGTTTTAGTGCATTGGAGTTATATAGGCGGAAGAAGCACGTCAGGAGCCACGAGGGCCCCACGAGGCGGCGCCCCACCCTCGTGGCTTCCTCGTTCCTTCCTTGACGTGGGGTCCAAGTCCATCCGGTAGCTTTCCTTCCAAAAATAACTTCTCTAGTTGATTTCGTTCCGTTTGACTCTGTTTGATATTCCTTTTCTTGAAATCTTTGAAAGAGGCAAAAACAAAGATATCTGGGCCGGGCCTCCGGTTAATAGGTTAGTCCCAAAAGTAATATAAAAGTGGATAATAAAGCCCAATATTGCCCAAAACAGTAGATAATATAGCATGGAGCAATCAAAAATTATATATACGTTGGAGACGTATCAGGGATCCATTCTCCTCACTCTCGCACATTGTAATCTCCGGATACATACTCAGATAAAACAAAGCCTCTCCGGAGCACGAGACGTAGGGTTTTTATCTCCACCGCAAGAGGCACGAACTCGCTAAAACCACCGTGTCACCCATATGCACCTCGATAGATCATGCTCCTTTACCCCATCCCTTATTATTGTCGGAATCGTTCCCACGACACTAGGCGCCCCCTCCTCATATATATAGGTGGGAGGGAGGGAGGAGCAGCCATAGGAGGCGCCAAAGTAGGAGGAATCCTACTTGGAGTCCCTCCCAAGCCGTGCGCCCCCTGCCATATACAACCGAGGTCGAAGGAAAGAGGGGGGAGAGGGAAGGAAGTAGGAATCCTAATCCACACTTTCCTTGCCCTCCCCTCTTTCCTTCTCCTCCTCACAGGGCTAGCCTCTATAGGGGCGCACCAGGGCTGGTGTGTTCCCTCACTTGGCCTATAAGGCCCATATCTTTGCCGGGGGTGCCCGAAACTCCTTTCTGGTGACTCGATAAGTACCAGGTACCTTCCAGAACACTTCCGGTGTCCGAATACATCACACACACACACACACACAGATATATATATATATATATATATATATATATATATATATATATATATATATATATATCAATCTTTACCTCTCGACCATTTTGACACTCCTCGTCATGTACGTGATCTCATCCGGGACTCGGAACAACATTCGGTCACCAAATCACAACTCATATAATACAAAATCGTCATCGAACATTAAGTGTGCGGACCCTAAGGGTTCGAGAACTATGTAGACATGACCGATACACCTCTCCGTTCAATAACCAATAGCGCAACCTGGATGCTCATATTGGCTCCTACGTATTCTATGAAGATCTTTACCGGTCGAACCGTTATGACAGCATACGCTATTCCCTTTGTCATCGGTATGTTAATCGCCCGAGATTCGATCCTTGGTATCTTCATACCTAGTTCAATCTCGTTACCGACAAGTCTCTTTACTCGTTCCGTAATACATCATCCCACAACTAACTCATTAGTTACTTTGCTTGCAAGGCTTCTTATGATGTGCATTACCAAGAGGGCCCAGAGATACCTCTCCAATACTCGGAGTGACAAATCCTAATCTCGATCTATGCCAACTCAACAAACACCTTCGGAGATACCTGTAGAGCATCTTTATAATCACCCAGTTACGTTGTGACATTTGATATCACACAAGGTATTCCTCCGGTATTCGGGAGTTGCATAATCTCATAATCGAAGGAATATGTATTTGACATGAAGAAAGCAATAGCAATAAAACTGAACAATCAATATGCTAAGCTAACGGATGGGTCTTGTCCATCACATCATTCTCTTAATGATGTGATCCCGTTCATCAAATGACAACACATGTCTATGGTTAGGAAACTTAACCATCTTTGATTAACGAGCTAGTCTAGTAGAGGCTTACTAGGGACACGGTGTTTTGTCTATGTATCCACACATGTATCAAGTTTCCAGTTAATACAATTCTAGCATGAATAATAAACATTTATCATGATATAAGGAAATATAAAATAATAACTTTATTATTGCCTCTAGGGCTTATTTCCTTTAGCCTCCCACTTGCACTAGAGTCAATAATCTAGTTCACATCGCCATGTGATTTAACACCAATAGTTCACATCTTTATGTGATTAACACCCATAGTTCACATCGCCATCTGACTAACACCCAAAGGGTTTACTAGAGTCAATAATCTAGTTCACATCGCTATGTGATTAACACCCAAAGTGTACTAAGGTGTGATCATGTTTTGTTTGTGAGAAGTTTACTCAACGGGTCTGCCACATTCAGATCCGTATGTATTTTGCAAATTTCTATGTCTACAGTGCTCTGCATGGAGCTACTCTAGCTAATTGCTCCCATGTTCAATACGTATCTAGATTGATACTTAGAGTCATCTAGTTTAGTGTCAAAGCTTGCATCGACATAACTCTTTACGACGAACTCTTTATCACCTTTATAACCGAGAAACATTTCCTTAGTCCTTTTCAGGTACCTAAGGATAATTTTGACCGTTGTCAAGTGAACTACTCCTAGATCACTATTGTACCCCCTTGCCAAACTCATGGCAAGGTATACAATAGGTCCGGTACACAACATGGCATAATTTGTAGAACCTATGGCTGAGGCATAGGTGATACGTCTCCAACGTATCTATAATTTTTGATTGTTCCATGCTATTATATTATCTGTTTTGGATGTTTAATGGGCTTTACTATAAACTTTTTTATTATTTTTGGGACTAACCTATTAGCCCAAGGCCCAGTGCAAATTGCTATTTTTTTTTCCTATTTCAGTGTTTCGCAGAAAAGGAATATCAAACGGAGTCCAAACGGAATGAAACCTTCGGGAGCGTGATTTTGGAACAAACGTGATCCAGAGGACTTGGAGTGGACGTCAAGAAATCAACGAGGAGGCCAAGAGGCAGGGAGGCGTGCCTGCCCCCCACCCTCGTGGGCCCCTCGTGGCTCCACCAACCTACTTCTTCCTCCTATATATACCCATGTACCCTGAAACCAACCAGGAGCACCACGAAGCCCTATTTCCACCGCCGCAACCTTCTGTACCCGTGAGATCCCATCTTGGGGCCTTTTCCGGCGCTCCGCTGGAGGGGGAATCGATCACGAGGGCTTCTACATCAACACCATAGCTTCTCCGATGATGTGTGAGTAGTTTACAATAGACCTTCGGGTCCATAGTTATTAGCTAGATGGCTTCTTCTCTCTCTTTGGATCTCAATACAAAGTTCTCCTCGATCTTCTTGGAGATCTATTCGATGTAATTCTTTTTGCGGTGTGTTTGTCGAGATCCGATGAATTGTGGGTTTATGATAAAGATTATCTATGAAAAATATTTGAATCTTCTGTGAATTCTTTTATGTATGATTGGTTATCTTTGCAAGTCTCTTCGAATTATCAGTTTGGTTTGGCCTACTAGATTGATCTTTCTTGCAATGGGAGAAGGGCTTAGCTTTGGGTTCAATCTTGCGTTGCTCGATCCCAGTGATAGAAAGGGAAACGACACGTATTGTATTGTTGCCATCGAGGATAAAAAGATGGGGTTTATATCATATTGCTTGAGTTTATCCCTCTACATCATGTCATCTTACCTAATGCGTTACTCTATTCTTATGAACTTAATACTCTAGATGCATGCTGGATAGCGGTCGATGTGTGGAGTAATAGTAGTAGATGCAGGAAGGAGTCGGTCTACTTGTCACGGACGTGATGCCTATATACATGATCATGCCTATATATTCTCATAATTATGCACTTTTCTATTAATTGCTCGACAGTAATTTGTTCACCCACCGTAATACTTATGCTATCTTGAGAGAAGCCACTAGTGAAACCTATGACCTCCGGGTCTATTTTCCATTGTATAAGTTTCCAATCTATTTTTACTTTGCAATCTTTACTTTCAATCTTTATCACAAAAATACCAAAAATATTGTCATCTCTATCAGATCTCACTTTTGCGAGTGGCCGTGAAGGGATTGACAACCAATTTATCGTATTGGTTGCAAGGTTCTTATTTGTTTGTGTAGGTACGAGGGACTTGCGTGTGGCCTCCTACTGGATTGATACCTTGGTTCTAAAAAACTGAGGTAAATACCTACGCTACTTTGCTGCATCACCCTTTCCTCTTCAAGGGAAAAACCAACGCATGCTCAAGAGGTAGCAAGAAGGATTTCTAGTGCCGTTGCCGGGGAGGCATACACCAAGTCAAGTCAAGATTTGATCTCCCGTCAACGAGCCATTTCTGGCGCTGTTGCCAGGGAGTCTACGCACAAGTCAAGAAATACCAAGTACCCATCACAAACTCTTATCCCTCGCATTACATTATTTGCCATTTGCCTCTCGTTTTCCTCTCCCCCACTTCACCCTTGCCGTTTTATTCGCCCTCTCTTTCCGTTTGCCTCTTTTTTCGCTTGTTTCTTGTTTGCTCGTGTGTTGGATTGCTTGCTTGTCACGATGGCTCAAGATAATACTAAATTGTGTGACTTTGCCAATACCAACAACAATGATTTTCTTAGCACTCCGATTACTCCTCTTACCGATGCTGAATCTTGTGAAATTAATGCTGCTTTGCTGAATCTTGTTATGAAAGATCAATTCGCCGGCCTTCCTAGTGAAGATGCCGCTACCCATCTAAACAGCTTTGTTGATTTGTGTGATATGCAAAAGAAGAAAGATGTGGATAATGATATCGTTAAATTGAAGCTATTTCCTTTTTCGCTTAGAGATCGCGTTGAAACTTGGTTTTCGTCTTTGCCTAAAAATAGTATTGATTCTTGGAATAATTGCAAAGATGCTTTTATCTCTAAGTATTTTCCTCCTGCTAAGATCATCTCTCTTAGAAACGATATTATGAATTTTAAGCAACTTGATCATGAACATGTTGCACAATCTTGGGAGAGGATGAAATTAATGATACGTAATTGCCCTACACATGGTTTGAATTTATGGATGATTATACAAAAAATTTATGCCGGATTAAATTTTGCTTCTAGAAATCTTTTAGATTTGGCCATGGGAGGCACTTTTATGGAAATCACTTTAGGAGAAGCTACTAAACTCCTAGATAATATTATGGTTAATTATTCTCAATGGCACACTCAAAGATCTACTAGTAAAAAGGTGCATGCAATCGAAGAGATTAATATTTTGAGTGGAAAGATGGATGAACTTATGAAATTGTTTGCTAATAATAGTGTTTCTTCTGATCCCAATGATATGCCTTTGTCTACTTTGATTGAGAATAATAATGAATCTATGCATGTGAATTTTGTTGGTAGGAACAATTTTGGTAACAACGCTTATAGAGGAAACTTTAATCTTCGGCCGTATCCTAGTAATTCCTCTAATAATTATGGTAATTCCTACAACAACTCTTATGGAAATTTTAATAATATGCCCTCTGATTTTGAGACAAGTGTTAAAGAATTTATGATTTCTCAAAAGAATTTCAATGCTTTGCTTGAAGAAAAATTGCCTAAGATTGATGAGTTGGCCAGAAACATGGATAGAATTTCTCTTGATGCTGATTCTTTGAAACTTAGATCTATTCCACCCAAGCATGATATCAATGAGTCTCACAAATCCATGAGAATTTCCATTGATGAGTCCAAAGAAAGAACCACTAGGATGCGTGCTAAGAAAGATTGCTTTGTAAAAGTGTGTTCTTCTAGTTTTTATGATAATAAGGATGAAGATCTAAAAGTAATTGATGTGTCTCCTGTTAAATCTTTGTTTTGCAATATGAATCTTGATAATGATGGGACTGGAGATGAGTCAACTATAGTTAGAAGGTGTCCCAATGATTCGGAGTTTTTAGATCTTGATGCGAAAATTGGTAAAAGTGGGATTGAAGAGGTCAAAACTTTACATAATAATGAATCCCACTATTTTGGATTTCAAGGAATTTAATTATGATAATTTTTATTTAATAGATTGTATTTACTTGTTGCAATCTGTGCTAAATCCTCCGCATGCTTATAGTCAAAATAAGGCTTTTACTAAACATATCGTTGATTCTCTAATGCAATCTTATGAAGAAAAGCTTGAATTGGAAGTTTCTATCCCTAGAAAAATTTATGATGAGCGGGAACCTACTATTAATATTTAAATTAAAGATCATGAATGCTATGCTTTGTGTGATTTGGGTGCTAGTGTATCCACGATTCCAAAAACTTTGTGTGATATGTTAGGTTTTCGTGAATTTGATGATTGTTCTTTAAACTTGCACCTTGCGGATTCCACCAATAAGAAACCTATGGGACGAATTAATGATGTTCTTATTGTTGCAAAAGGAATTATGTGCCTGTTGATTTCAATGTCCTCGATATAGATTGCAATCCTTCATGTCCTATTATTCTAGGTAGACCTTTCCTTAGAACGATTGGTGCAATTATTGATATGAAAGAAGGGAATATTAGATTCCAATTTCCGTTAAGGAAATGCATGGAACACTTCCCTAGAAATAAAATCAAATTACCTTATGAATCTATTATGAGAGCCACTTATGTACTGCATGCCAAAGATGATAATACTTAGATCTATCCTTGCCTTTATCCCTAGCTAGGGGTGTTAAACGATAGCGCTTGTTGGGAGGCAACCCAATTTTATTTTAGTTTCTTGCTTTTTGGTTCTGTTTAGTAATAAATAATCCATCTAGATTCTGTTTAAATGTGGTTTTATGTTTTAATTAGTGTTTGTGCCAAGTAGAACCTTTGGGAAGACTTAGGTGAAGTCTTTTTGATCTTGCTGTAAAAAACAGAAACTTTAGCACTCACGAGATTAGCTACAACTTTTTAATGGAGAGTGCTATTTAGTTGATTATTTTTGCAGATGATTAATAGATAAATTACTCACGTCAAGAAATTTATTTTAGAATTTTTGGAGTTCCATAAGTATGCGTTTGATACTGATTACTACAGAATGTTCTGTTTTTGACAGATTATGTTTTCCGTGTGTTGTTTGCTTATTTTGATGAATCTATGGCTAGTATCGGAGGTTACGAACCATAGAGAAGTTGTAATACAGTAGGTTTAACACCAATATAAATAAATAATGAGTTCATTACAGTACCTTGAAGTGGTGTTTTCTTTTCTTTCGCTAACGGAGCTCACGAGATTTTCTGTTAAGTTTTGTGTTGTGAAGTTTTCAAGTTTTGGGTAAAGAATTGATGGATTATGGAACAAGGAGTGGCAAGAGCCTAATATTGGGGGTGCCCAAGGCACCCCAAGCTAAAATTCAAGGACAACCAAAAAGCCTAATCTTGGGGATGCCCCGGAAGGCATCCCCTCTTTTGTCTTCGTCCATCGGTAACTTTACTTGGAGCTATATTTTTATTCACCACATGATATGTGTTTTGCTTGGAGCGTCTTGTATGATTTGAGTCTTTGCTTTTTAGTTCACCACAATCATCCTTGCTGTACACACCTTTTGTGAGAGACACACATTAATCGGAATTTATTAGAATACTCTATGTGCTTCATTTATATCTTTTGAGCTAAACAATTTTGCTCTAGTGCTTCACTTAGATCTTTTAGAGCACGGTGGTGGTTTTATTTTATAGAAACTATTGATCTCTCATGCTTCACTTATATTATTTTAAGAGTCCTTTAGAACAGCTTGGTAATTTGCTTTGGCTATAAAATTAGTAATAATATGATAGGCATCCAAGATGGATATAATAAAAAACTTCCATATAAGTGCATTGAATACTAGGAGATGTTTGATACTTGATGATTGTTTTGAGATATGGAGATAGTGATATTAAAGTTGTGCTAGTTGAGTAGTTGTGAATTTGAGAAATACTTGTGTTGAAGTTTGCAAGTCCCGTAGCATGCACGTATGGTTAACGTTGTGTAACAAATTTGAAACATGAGGTGTTCTTTGATTGTCATCCTTATGAGTGGCAGTCGGGGACGAGGGATGGTCTTTTACTACCAATCTATCCCCCTAGGAGCATGCGCGTAGTGCTTGGTTTTTGATGACTTGTAGATTTTCGCAATAAGTATGTGAGTTCTTTATGAATAATGTTGAGTCCATGGATTATACGCACTCTCAACCTTCCATCATTGCTAGCCTCTTCGGTACTGTGCATTGCTCTTTCTCACCTTGAGAGTTGGTGCAAACTTCGCCGATGCATCGAAACCCCGTGATATGATACGCTCTATCACACATAAACCTCCTTATATCTTCCTCAAAACAGCCACCATACCTACCTATTATGGCATTTCCATAACCATCCCGAGATACATTGCCATGCAACTTTCCACCGTTCCGTTTATTATGACACGCTTCATCGCTGTCATATTGCCTTGCATGATCATGTACTCAACATCGTATTTGTGCCAAAGCCACCATGCATATTATTTTATACATGTCACTCTTGATTCATTGCTCATCCTGGTACACCACCGGAGGCATTCATATAGTCATATTTGGTTCTAAGTATCGAGTTGTAATCATTGAGTTGTAAATAAATAGAAGTGTGATGATCATCATTAATAGAGCATTGTCCCCAAAAAAGAGAAAGGCCAAATAAAAAAAGAAAGGCCAAAAAAAAGAGAAAAGAAAAAAAGAGAAATAAAAAGGGACAATGCTACTATCCTTTTTCCACACTTGTGCTTCAAAGTAGCACTATGATCTTTATGATAGAGAGTCTCTTGTTTTGTCACTTTTATATACTAGTGGGAATTTTTCATTATAGAACTTGGCTTGTATATTCCAACGATGGGCTTCCTCAAATGCCCTAGGTCTTCGTGAGAAAGCAAGTTGGATCCACACCCACTTAGTTTCTTTTGTTGAGCTTTCATACATTTATAGCTCTAGTGCATCTGTTGCATGGCAATCCCTACTCCTTGCATTGACATCAATTGATGGGCATCTCCCTAGTCCGTTGATTAGCCGCGTCAATGTGAGACTTTCTTCCTTTTTTGTCTTCTCCACACAACCCCCACCATCATTATTCTATTCCACCCATAGTGCTATATCCATGGCTCACGCTCATGTATTGCGTGAAAGTTGAAAAAGTTTGAGAATACTAAAGTATGAAACAATTGATTGGCTTGTCATCGGGGTTGCGCATGATGAAAGCATTTTGTGTGACGAAAATGAAGCATGGCCAAACTATATGATTTTGTAGGGATGAGCTTTTTTTGGCTATGTTATTTTGAGAAGACATAATTATTCGGTTAGTATGCTTGAAGTATTGTTATTTTTATGTCAATATTAAACTTTTATCTTGAATCTTTCGGATCTGAACATTCATGCCACAATAAATAAAATTACATTGAGAAATATGCTAGGTAGCATTCCACATCAAAAATTCTGTTTTTATCATTTACCTACTCGAGGACGAGCAGGAATTAAGCTTGGGGATGTTTGATACGTCTCCAACGTATCTATAATTTTTTATTGTTCCATGCTATTATATTATCAGTTTTGGATGTTTAATGGGCTTTATTATACACTTTTATATTATTTTTGGGACTCACCTATTAACCCAAGGCCCAGTGCAAATTGCTATTTTTTTGACTGTTTCAGTGTTCCGCAGAAAAAGAATATCAAACGGAGTCCAGACGGAATGAAACCTTCGGGAGCGTGATTTTTGGAACAAACGTGATCCAGAGGACTTGGAGTGGACGTCAAGAAATCAAAGAGGAGGCCAAGAGGCAGGGAGGCGCGCCTGCCCCCCTGGGCGCGCCCCCACCCTCGTGGGCCCCTCGTGGCTCCACCGACCTACTTCTTCCTCCTGTATATACCCATGTACCCTGAAACCAACCAAGAGCACCACGAAACCCTATTTCCACCACCGCAACCTTCTGTACCCGTGAGATCCCATCTTGGGGCCTTTTTCAGCGCTCCGCCGGAGGGGGAATCGTTCATGAAGGGCTTCTACATGAACACCATAGCCTCTCCGATGATGTGTGAGTAGTTTACAATAGACCTTCGGGTCCATAGTTATTAGCTAGATGGCTTCTTCTCTCTCTTTGGATCTCAATACAAAGTTCTCCTTGATATTCTTGGAGATCTATTCGATGTAATTCTTTTTGCGGTGTGTTTGTCGAGATCCGATGAATTGTGGGTTTATGATCAAGATTATCTACGGACAATATTTGAATCTTCGCTAAATTCTTTTATGTATGATTGGTTATCTTTGCAAGTCTCTTCGAATTATCAGTTTGGTTTGGCCTACTAGATTGAACTTTCTTGCAATGGGAGAAGTTCTTAGCTTTGGGTTCAATCTTGAGTTGCTCGATCCTAGTGACAGAAAGAGAAACAACACGTATTGTATTGTTGCCATCGAGGATAAAAAGATGGGGTTTATATCATATTGCTTGAGTTTATCCCTCTAAATCATGTCATCTTACCTAATGCGTTACTCTGTTCTTATAAACTTAATACTCTAGATGCATGCTGGATAGCGGTCGATGTGTGGAGTAATAGTAGTAGATGCAGGAAGGAGTCGGTCTACTTGTCACGGACGTGATGCCTATCTACATGATCATGCGTAGATATTCTCATAATTATGCACTTTTCTATCAATTTCTCGACAGTAATTTGTTCACCCACCGTAATACTTATGCTATCTTGAGAGAAGCCACTAGTGAAGCCGATGGCCCCCGGGTCTATTTTCCATCATATAAGTTTCCAATCTATTTTTACTTTGCAATCTTTATCATAAAAATACCAAAAATATTATCATCTCTATCAGATCTCACTTTTGCAAGTGGCCGTGAAGGGATTGACAACCCCTTTATCGCGTTGGTTGCAAGGTTCTTATTTGTTCATGTAGGTACGAGGGACTTGCATGTGGCCTCCTAGTAGATTGATACCTTGGTTCTGAAAAACTGAGGGAAATACTTATGCTACTTTGCTGCATCACCCTTTCCTCTTCAAGGGAAAAACCAACACATGCTCAAGAGGTAGCAATAGGGAATTCCTTTCATTCTCTCTATCTTTTGCCATGGTCAGGTTTTTAGTTTTACTCAACTTCACATCTTGCAACACAAACAAGAACCCTTTCTTTGGCTGATCTATATTGAACTTCTTCAAAAAAAGTTGCCAAGGTATGTACTTTGTGAAAGTCCTATTAAGCGTCTCGATCTATCCCTATAGATCTTGATGCACAATATTTAAGTAGCTTCACTGAGGTCTGATGACCCACAAGTATATGGGATCTATCGTAGTCCTTTCGATAAGTAAGAGTAACAAGTAAGGTCTCTGCAACGAGGCGCAGAAGGAAATGACAAGCGGTTTTCAGTAAGGTCTCTGCAAGCACTGAAATTATCGGTAACAGATAGTTTTGTGATAAGGTAATTTGTAACGGGTAACAAGTAACAAAAGTAAACGAGGTGCAGCAAGGTGGCCCAATCCTTTTTGTAGCAAAGGACAAGCCTGGACAAACTCTTATATAAAGGAAAAGCGCTCGAGGACACATGGAATTATCATCAAGCTAGTTTTCATCATGCTCATATGATTCGCGTTCGTTACTTTGATAATTTGATATGTGGGTGGACCGGTGCTTGGGTACTGCCCTTTTTTGGACAAGCATCCCACTTATGATTAACCCCTCTTGCAAGCATCCGCAACTATAAAAGAAGTATTAAGGTAAACCTAACCATAGCATGAAACATGTGGATCCAAATCAGCCCCTTACGAAGCAATGCATAAACTAGGGTTTAAGCTTCTGTCACTCTAGCAACCCATCATCTACTTATTACTTCCCAATGCCTTCCCCTAGGCCCAAACAATGGTGAAGAGTCATGTAGTCGATGTTCACATAAAACCACTAGAGGAAATGCAACATACATCTCATCAAAATATCGAACGAATACCAAATTCACATGACTACTTATAGCAAGACTTCTCCCATGTCCTCATGAACAAACGTAACTACTCACAAATCATATTCATGGTCATAATCAGAGGGGTATTAATATGCATAAAGGATCTGAACATATGATCTTCCACCAAATAAACCAACTAGCATCAACTACAAGGAGTAATCAACACTACTAGCAACCCACATGTACCAATCTTAGGTTTTGAGACAAAGATTGGATACAAGAGATGAACTAGGGTTTGAGAGGAGATGGTGCTGGTGAAGATGTTGATGGAGATTGACCCCCTCCTGATGAGAGGATCGATGGTGATGACAATGGTGATGATTCCCCCCTCCCGAAGGGATGTTTCCCCGGTAGAACAGCTCTGCTGGAGACCTAGATTGGTTTCGCCAGGTTCCGCCTCGAGACGGCGGAGCTTCGTCCCGAAAGCTTCCTTCCGATTTTGTTCAGGGTGAAAGACTTCATAAAGCAAAAGATGGGCACCGGAGGCCTGCCAGGGGGCCCACAAGGAAGGGGGCACGCCCAGGGGGGTAGGGCGCGCCCCCCGCCCTTGTGGATAGGGTGTGGTCCCCCTCTGGTGCTTTCTTCACCCAATATTTTTAATATGTTCCAAAACTGACTTTTCCAGCCCAGAATTCCAGCTTCCGGCATTCTCCCTTGCCGTGTAAACCTTGTAAAATAAGAGAGAATAGGCATAAGTATTGTGACATAATGTGTAATAACAGCCCATAATGCAATAAATATCGATATAAAAGCATGATGCAAAATGGACGTATCAACTCCCCTAAGCTTAGACCTCGCTTGTCCTCAAGCAGAAACCGACAACGAAAAATATGTCCACATGTTTAGAGATAGAGCTGTCGATAAAATAAAATACAGACATGAGGGCATCATGATCATTCTTATAATAGCAACATATATATATATATATATATATATATATATATATATATATATATATATTGTCATATGATTTCTTATGCTAAAGTAGAAATCTATTCACAATGTCAAGTATGAATTAGAAACTTCAATGAAAACTAACAAACTATGATCTCGGTCATTGAAGGAATTGCAATTTATCATAACATCGGAAAGAGTCAATATAAGAGCCTTTCAGCAAGTCCACATACTCAACTATCATTTAGTCTTTCACGATTGCTAACACTCACGCAATACTTATGGGTATGAAGTTTTAATCAGACACAGAGAAAGATAGGGGCTTATAGTGTTGCCTCCCAACCTTTTACCTCGAGGGTAATGTCAACAATAATAGTTGATGATAACTTACATCCAATTGGATATATATATCAGGATCTTTCCAACACAATGCGCTTGCCAAAGGATAAAGTGTAAAAAGGAAAGGTGAAGATCACCGCGACTCTTGCGTAAGACATAAAGGAAAAATAAAAGACAATCCCTTCACAGAGGGAAGCAGAGGTTGTCATGTGCTTTTATGGTTGGATGCACGAAATCTTAATGCGAAAGAACATCACTTTATATTCCCACTTGTGATAGGGACCTTTATTATGCAGTCCGTCGCTTTTATTTCTTCCATATCACAAGATCGTATAAAGCTTATTTTCTTCAAACTAATAGATCATACATATTTAGTGAGCAACTTTTTATTGCATGCAACAATAACAACTTACTTGAAGGATCTTACTCAATCCATAGGTAGGTATGGTGGACACTCATGGCAAAACCGGGTTTAAGGATATTCGGAAGCACAAGTAGTATCTCTACTTGGTGCAAATAATTTGGCTAGCATGAGGGGGAAAGGCAAGCCCAACATGTTGGATGATCCATGACAATATACTTTATTTCGGATATAAGAAAACATAACCCATTACATTGTCTTCCTTGTCCAACATCAACTTTTTAGCATGTCATATTTTAATGAGTGATCACAATCATAAAAGATGTCCAAGATAGTATATTTATATGTGAGAACCTCTCTTTCTTTATTACTTATTATTAATTGCAACGATGACCAACACTATGTTTGTCAACTCTCAACAACTTTATTCATCATACTCTTTATATGTGAAGTCATTACTCTCCATAATATCAATATGATCTATTTAATTCTTTTATTCTTTCTTTTATTCCCTCAAGATCATAGCAAGATAGCAAAACCCTTGACTCAAAACTAATCTTTATTATATATAGCTCACGGACTCGATTACATAGAAGGATCATAAAGCATAACTCAAAACTAGATCATACTAAAACTTTATTCTACTAGATCAAGATATTACCAAAAGGATAGAACTAAGAAAAACGGTAAAGATAGAAGTGTGATGGTGATACGATACCGGGGCACCTCCCCCAAGCTTGGCAGTTGCCAAGGGGAGTGCCCATACCCATGTGTTTATGTCTCCTTCCTCGGAGGTGGTGATGATGGAGTTGTTGATGATGTAGGCTTGTCGTCCATCTTCCAAGGCATAGGCTCACCATCATAGAAGGATGATCGAGTCTTCGGGATCCTCAAATCTGCAGCCAAACTCATCCTCTTGAATCTATATTCATACTCATAGTTTTGGTTTTGCAGGTCATAGATCTGGGCTTGGAGGTGCTCGATTTTCTCGTGAAGCTTGAAGATGGTCTCCCCAATGTTCTTGGCTCCAGCTTGTGGTTGTTGGTGAACTCCGCGATCCACCATCCCCTGGCACTTGAAATTTTTTTGCTCCATTGCTTCGAGTCTTGTCTCCACGCTTCCAGTCCTCCTTGGTCCCTCGACATCGCGGATGTGCAACAACCCATCACGCATCTCAATTGTTTGAGGGTGTTGCAGCACCTTCGCGAGGTAGAGGTTGATAACCTTCTCGAAAAACTTGTCCTTGGGGGCGTTTGAAGACGTCATGATGATCTAGATCTGTCAAAAAAACAGCTCGAAACAAAAACAGAGGATATTTGCATGGTACGGTGGTCAAAACCTTCGGGAGATTATATAATGAATTTTTACCGACCAAAAGAAGTGTCATGCAAGATAACGGAGTCCGCAGAGCACACGAGGTGCCCACGAGGCAGGGGGCGCGCCCAGGGGATAGGGCGCGCCCTCCACCCTCGTGGATGCCTTGTGTCCTTCCCAGACTACTTCTTTTTTTTCCTGTTTTCTTAAATATTCCAAAACGGAGAAAAATTGCTATTAGAACTATTTTGGAGTCGATTTACTTACCGTACCACATACCTATTCCTTTTTGGAGTCTGAAACGTTCTGGAAAGTGTCCCTTATGTATTCCTCCAGGGCTATGGTTTCAATAACATTAGTTTCAACATTTATGGGATTACCTGAGATATAATGTTTCATTCTTTGACCGTTCACCACCTTCGGATTTGTGCCCTTGAAGTTGTTGATTTTATGGCACCGGAACGATAGACCTCCTCGATAACATAAGGACCTTCCCATTTAGAGAGGAGTTTTCCTGCAAAAAATCTTAAACGGGAGTTGTATAGCAAAACATAATCACCTACATTTAACTCACGCTTTTGTATCCTTTTGTCATGCCATCTTTTAACTTTTTCTTTAAACAGTTTGCCATTCTCATAGGCCTGAGTTCTCCACTCATCAAGTGAGCTAATGTCAAATAGTCTCTTCTCACTGGCAAGTTTGAAATCATAATTGAGCTCTTTAATGGCCCAATATGCCTTATGTTCTAATTCGAGAGGTAAGTGACATGCTTTTCCATAAACCATTTTATATGGAGACATACCCATAGGATTTTTATATGCAGTTCTATAGGTCCATAATGCATCATCAAGTTTCTTGGACCAATTCTTTCTAGATCTATTAACAGTATTTTGCAAAATTAATTTAATCTCTCTATTACTCAATTCTACTTGACCACTAGACTGTGGGTGGTATGGAGATGCAATTCTATGATTAACATCATACTTAGCAAGCATTTTACGAAAGGCACCATGAATAAAATGTGAACCACCATCAGTCATTAAATATCTAGGGACTCCAAACCTCGGAAAAATAACTTCTTTAAGCATCTTAATAGAGGTGTTATGATCAGCACTACTAGATGGAATAGCTTCTACCCACTTAGTAACGTAATCAACATCAACTAAAATATGTGTATACCCATTAGAGGAAGGAAATGGTCCAATATAATCAAAACCCCAAACATCAAATGGTTCAATAACAAGTGAATAGTTCATAGGCATTTCTTGACGTCTACTAATATTACCAATTCTTTGACATTCATCACAAGACAAGACAAACTTACAGGCATCTTTGAAGAGAGTAGGCCAATAAAAACCGGATTGCAATACCTTATGTGCAGTTCTATCTCCAGCGTGGTGTCCTGCATAAGCCTCGGAGTGACACTTGCATAGGATCTGTTCTTGCTCATGCTCAGGTACACAACATCTAATAACACCATCTACTCCTTCTTTATAAAGGTGTGGGTCATCCCATAAGTAATGTCTTAAATCATAGAATTTTTTTTTCTTTTACTAGTATGTGAAACTAGGTGTTATAAATTTAGCAACATTGTAATTAGCATATATAATCAGCATACCATGGAGCAGTACGAGAAGCATTTATGACAGCTAATTGTTCATTGGGAAAGCTATCATCAATAGGTAGTGGGTCATCAAGAACATTCTCTAACCTAGATAAGTTGTCTACAACGGGGTTCTCACCTCCCTTTCTATCTATAATATGCAAATCAAATTCTTGTAGTAGGAGAACCCATCTAATAAGTCTAGGTTTAGCATCTTTCTTTTCCATAAGATATTTAATAGCAGCATGATCGGTGTGAACAGTTACTTTAGAATCAACAATGTAAGGTCTGAACTTATCACAAGCAAATACAACTGCTAAAAATTCCTTTTCAGTAGTGGCATAATTTCTCTGGGCACTATCTAGAGTTTTACTAGCATATTGGATAACATTTAATTTCTTATCAACTCTTTGTCCTAGAACAACACCTACAGCATAATCACTAGCATCACACATAATTTCAAAGGGTAAATTCCAATCGGGTGGTTTAACAATGGGTGCAGAAATCAAGGCTTTCTTAAGTATTTCAAATTCTTCTACACAATCATCATCAAAGACAAAATGAACATCTTCTTGGAAGAGATTAGTCAGAGGCCTAGAAATTTTTGAGAAGTTTTTAATGAACCTCCTATAAAAGCCGGCATGACCAAGGAAACTTCTTATACCTTTAATGTCCTTAGGACACGGCATCTTTTCAATAGCATCAACTTTAGCTTTATCAACTTCAATACATCTTTCAGAAATTTATGCCCCAAGACAATACCTTCATTAACCATAAAGTGGCACTTCTCCCAATTCAAGACGAGATTAGTTTCTTCACATATCTGCAAAAATCGATCAAGGTTGCTTAAGCAATCATAAAAAGAAGTTCCATACACGGAGAAATCATCCATGAAAACCTCAACAATCTTTTCACAAAAGTCGGAGAATATAGAAGTCATACATCTTTGAAAGGTAGCAGGTGCATTGCATAAACCAAAAGGCATACGTCTGTCGGATCTTGGGTTCCGGCAAAACCCTTAAGGTTCGAACTCTGGGGTGCGCGCGAAGTTCTTTCCCTCCTACCAATCCACGCCCTAGCTCTCTAAGATCTCACGGATGAACACGACGAACTCGCAACACAGAAAGACACGAGATTTATACTGGTTCGGGCCACCGTTGTGGTGTGATACCCTACTCCAGTGTGTGGTGGTGGATTGCCTCTTGGGCTGATGATGAACAATACAAGGGGAAGAACAGCCTCCTGAGGTTGGGGTGTTCTTGTGCTCTGTGGACTGGTGGATGAGAACTTGGTCCTCCCTACTGTGGTGGCTAGCCTACTTATATAGGCCCTGGTCCTCTTCCCAAATATCGAGCGGGAAGGGAGCCAACAACGGCGGGAAAATTTGAAAGGGGACAGCTAGTACAAGCTATCCTGACAAAAGTGGTCTTCGCCTGCGAGAGGGCTCTGGCGGTGACGCCGTCTTGGGCTCCACGGTGACCTCCGTCATGCCGCCCTGCTGGTCTTGGTCTTGTTGCACCGATATGGAAACCTTTGCTTGATGCCTCGGTACCCCGCGCATGCGCTTGCCGCCTTAGCACCGAAGAGGAAACAAGGACGCTGCACGCGCTAGCGCCCGCCTGGCGCCCGCCTGGTGTCGATCGTCATGGCTCACGTCTGGGGAGGCAGCTCCTGAGGAGGTCTTGCGTCGTCCGCCTCGCGAGGCTTGGTCCCTCACGAGGGTCTTGAAAGCCTTGTTGATGAAGATGGGTCGTACGGGCCCGCTAGCATAGCCACGCCGTGGGCCGCAGACAGGCAAGTCTGGGGACCCCCGTTCCCAGAATGCCGACAGTAGCCCCCGGGCCCAAGGCGCGCTCGGGCTTGGCTTCAAGGCGAAGCCAAGGGTCAAGTACGGAGCGCTGAGGGCCCCAAAAGCCTGCGGCCTCGGTCGACGCGTGGCGGTTTATTGGACGTGGGTGTCTCCGCTTCCCCACGCTACCTTAGAATCCGCCTGGCTGCTTGGCCCCCGCGACCTACATAGTTATTCCTTCGTCGTCTGCGCCTTGCTTCGCCAATCTCTCTGCTTCCTCGACACTCTGTTTCTATTCTTCAATCTGACCTGCCCTCTGCCCGCTTCGCTGCCATGGTGCCGAAACAAGTAGACAAGGGAAAGAAGCCCCTGTCTCCATCAAGCGTGCCTCCGGCCGTTGAGCCGGCGCTGGGCCGATCCCGGGTGCTCAACGACGGGGCCATGGACAAGGTGCGTCCATTGCTTGCTTCCAGCTTCAACGAGTGGGGAGAGACGGCGGCTTGGCCTGCGTCTCGCACTCGCATGGCTCGGGCAGCCACTGAAGTCCCAATCTCATAGAAGCCCTCTAGGCTGGCCTGATTCCTCCCTTCTCCGCCTTCTTTAACGCGGTGCTCGAGCACTATCAGATCCACATGCTGCATCTTGACCCTCAATCGGTGAATCTTCTTGATGTCTTCGCCTTTGTGTGCGAAGCCATGGTGGGTATCGCTCCTTCGGTGGCCCTCCTCCGCCATTTCTTCTCACTGCACCTGGCTGACCCTTAGCAGTGCTCGGGGTGCGTGAGCTTCCAGGCCGTGGCCGCGACGGCAGGTGCGGGGATTGACTTTGAGCTCCCTCCATCCACGAGCGAGTTTCGGACACGATGGGTGTTCGTCGACCTGCTGTTCCAAACTCCGGTTGGGACCTACTGTTCCACGAGCGGGGCCTGCTGTTCCAAACTCCGGTTGGGGCCATCAGAAGCTCACGAGCCCCCGCCTCGCTCCCGTCTGGGCCAGGCTGAGGAGGTTGAAGGACCGCGGTGTGATTGCGCCTATGGTGGTGAAGGAGTTCGTCAAGGACCGAGTCGCTCTGCTTCAGCACCATTCCCGCCCGATGTGGGCCTTGCTCAGCAGTCAGGACCACATGAGGTTTCAAGAGGAAGGGCTTCCTCTTAAGACACAGGAGACAGTGCTTATGGTCCTGACGGGAACCCCTCTGCCAGACGACATGCCCAGGAAGAATTGTTTGCTATACCGTTGCGAGAACAAGGATGAGTTTTCTGCGAGCATGCCCTCCTTTGATGAGTGGGGCCTGCGCCCGATCGGCCTGGTGGGGCCCCGCGAGAATCCTGTCGACGTGGTCCCGCTCCTTGTCACCGGTGCCGAGCTCGCCCCGAGTGAGGGTGCAGGAGGGCGAGCTCCGACGGAGGTCGGCGGCCCCACCGCTGAAGAGCACATGTCGCGCGGAGATCCTGGAGCGTTGTCCTCGGGGGACTCGCGATCCCTCCCTGGGGCGTCGGTCACTGAGGCGACGAAGCATGCAGTTCCCGAGGTTAAAGCCCCCAAAACATCATGAGGTTGTAGCAAGACGGCGCCCGACTGTTCGCCGCAGCCAGGCACCCATGAAGTTGTCTCTCCAAGCTCTTCTTCGGCCCCGCCTCGCGTCGGCAGTCACGTCCAGCGCTTCGGTCGGCTTTACGTGGACTTCGAGGAGCTCTGCAAGAGGAAAGGATCCCCGAGCAGCAACAGCATCTTCGGGCCGTTGAAGCGGCGAAAGTACTTGGCTATCGACGAGTAAGTAATGCACCTTGTGATTTCTTGATTGCCGATTTCCTTCCTCACTATAGTTCTTCAGGACCCCTTCTGCCAGGGCCATTGGGTCCCTCGTGAAGCAATCTCGCTATACATTGCACCCATTGGCCTTGTGCACCCCGAGTGCCGGTGTTAAAACTGGCGGATCTTGGTAGGGGGTCCCGAACTGTGCGTCTAAGGCGGATGGTAACAGGAGGCGGGGGACACAGTGTTTACCCAGGTTCGGGCCCTCTCGATGCAGGTATACCCTACTTCCTGCTTGATTGATCTTGATGATATGAGTATTACAAGAGTTGATCTACCACGAGATCGTAGAGGCTAAACCCTAGAAGCTATCCTATGATTATGATTGTTGTTGTTCTACGGACTAAACCCTCCGGTTTATATAGACAACGAAGGGGGCTAGGGTTACACAGAGTCGGTTACAAGGGAGGAGATCTACATATCTGAATTACCAAGCTTGCCTTCCATGCATAGGAGAGTCCCACCCGGACACGGGCTGGAGTCTTCAATCTTGTATCTTCATAGTCCAATAGTCCGGCCAAGGTATGTAGTCCGGCTGTCCGAGGGCCCCCAAATCCAGGACTCCCTCAGTAGCCCCTGAACCAGGCTTCAATGACGATGAGTCCGGCGCGCAGATTTTCTTCGGCATTGCAAGGCGGGTTCTTCTCGAAATTCCGAGTACCTGTCGAGTAGTGTCCGGCTTCCCATGAATGTTGCACTCCTTGGCTTCTGCGCCTAATAATGGCTATCTTCCACGTGTCGGCGAATCACGAGAAGTAGAACATTTTACACTTGCCACCCTAACCATGTGAGCAAATCGTCTATTTAAAGAGCCAGGGATCCTCAGATCCAGATCACACCATCCTCCCACAGCGAGTATCCATCGAAGCGCGCCCGGAAAAGTCCATCCCATCATGGCTGGCCATCGAAGCTCCTCCTATCGCTCCCGTAGCACTAAGCCAGGCAATTGGAAGAAGTGTTCCGTCCCCCACAGCCAATTAGTAGAGTTACAGACCCAGGGGTTTCTCCCTCCTGCGTATATGGTCCCCGTCCGAGCCGGACTAGCCACTTACAACGGCGGGGAGCAAGCGGAGAGCTTTCCCAACCCATCCATGGGGAAGCGGGTATGCCTTGTCCCTTACTTATTAAGGGGACTTGGATTTCCAATCCATCCGTTCCTCCGCTGGCTCCTGGAGTTCTACAGCCTCCAGCGGCATAACTTTACTCCCGCCTCCATATTACACATCGCTGGCTATGTCGCCCTTCGAGCTGTTTCTGGGCTGCGAAGCTCATTTCGAGCTATGGCAGAGGCTATTCTGCCTCTTGCCCCGAACATAGGAGGGGTCAATATATCAAGTGGGCGGAGCCGAAATATGGCGCATCACAGGGACCGGATACCTGTCTGGTACTCCGAAGAAGACATCCGAAGACTGGCCTTCGGAGTGGTTTTATATGGAGGACGTCCCCCTTCCAGACCCTATTCGGATGAGCCTTCTTGAGTTCAATAACGCCCCTTTGAAGAAACGCCGCAGCTGGCGCCCTCGGAGCCCCCAGGAGGAAGATAACAGAGAGGTCCTGACGGTGTCCTGGACTAGGGGGTACTCACCACGTCGTCCCCCAATCGATTAGATTGGGCCGAGGACCACCAGGGCCACATACTCATGGGCCAGTCCGGACAGGTGCCGCATACGAGGAAGATTCCACAAGACTTGGTGATCAAGACAAGGACTCATCCCCCACCGGCGTATTAGGCTAGGACTCTTGTTATCCTAGGCCTCTGGTGCATTATATAAACCAGGGCCAGGCTAGTCGATAGAGATACACAACAATCATACCATAGGCTAGCTTCTAGGGTTTAGCCTCCTTGATCTCGTGGTAGATTCACTCTTGTACTACCCCTATCATCAATATCAATCAAAGCAGTAGTAGGGTTTTACCTCCATCGAGAGGGCCCGAACCTGGGTAAAAACATCGTGTCCCTTGTCTCCTGTTACCATCCGCCTAGACACACCGTTCGGGACCCCCTACCCGAGATCCGCCGGTTTTGACACCGACATTGGTGCTTTCATTGAGAGTTCCTCTGTGTATTCGGCAAAAGGTCGATGGCTCGCTTGCAGATCAAGCTGCGACTTGACATATTAAATCGCCAACTCATTTGGTCACCTTGGTTCGACCAAGGATCGTGCCCCTATCTCTGATCGTCATGTTCGGATGAGGGCCTTCATCAACATCAGCTCCGATCTCTATCAAGATCATGGAGGAATCATCCAGTGAGCCCGGGGGCTCAACGTCAACATTGCCCTCGGGCGACCGTGTTGTTTTCCTGGACAGCGAATTTGTATCCGCCGCCACCGCCTCCTCGAGCGTCGGTTTGATGATTGCTTCGGTGAAATAGTGCGGAATTGAGTCTACAACAACCCCGGAAAATTTCGTCGAGTTCCAATTGAGGAATCTCTGGTAATCCACGATATACCGGAGCCCTGTCAAATCTGGGCGAGAATATGGACGAGTTTAGGGCGTGGTGTCCAGCTTCTAGCTCGGACGTCCTTTGGAAGATCCAGCCGTTGATCGGCTGCGGAATTCCTATATCTACCACACCTCCAAATTTCAGCTTGATCCGACCGTCCAAACTCCGGGAACCTTCCGATTAGTACATCACTTTTCGGATCTGTTTTCTGCGCAAAAATGAATCCGACCCGAGTTCATTTTTTTATGAACGGGATTTCGGACATCCTTTTTGAAGGAAGTTTTGTATGGGGTATTGTGTTTTGTTTCCGAACACATCCCACTAACTTTACAATCTTTTGAACATGATCTTCAACATCATGCTGGTGTCAAACCAGTCCGACAATATTGCTCCACGGCTGCCGACCTGCGCTAGACACGTCGTCAGAGCCGCGCTCAACTTATTCGGATCATCATCTCGGCAAGCCAAACAAGAGTCCGGCATCGCGAAGGATAAATCATCACCAACATCGTCGCACCACGGATTACACGGAGCGGGCATACTGGCATCGCCGCACGGTCGCTTCATCAAGCCGGCATCGACCACGTCACGAACTGCATCGGGAGGGCCGCACTATTGCTTCTTCAAGCTGGTGTCCATCACGCCGACCTACTTCAACATCTCGGCTGGACAGGGGGCTTCGCCATCTCTTCATCAACATACTTCGGACACTTCGGCGTCACTAGCCGACCAGCTCCGTCACGTAAGCTGGACCGAGGGCTTTGCCTCGGCGAGCCAACCTTTGCCAGCATTGCCATGTCGTCGTTTTATCGCCCATCAGGCAATGGGTGCGCGGATCGAGTCCCAATTTTGGGAATCACCTTTCTTCAGATTGCTACAACAAATAAATCAGGTGCTATTAATCCTAGTATTTTTTTTGCTTGTTTGGGTTCATTTTTCCAACAAATTATTACTCTGGTTTGTCCATCATATGTACGCAGGTCTATCAAATGGTGGCCGCATTAACGACGGTCACATGGTGCTTCGGTCAGTTTCCGTACATCGTCCGGCGAACACCGTATCCGGAACTCGAACCGACCTGTGAATTCAGGCCTTGCCATGCCTTTACCGCATCACACCGCCGCCCTGCATCGACATTGACTTCGGAAAATGATCCAGCCGGACTATATCCTTTGACGTCACCTCGGCTGGACGGGGGGCTTCGTCAACACTTCATTACCCCAGTCCGGGGACTTCGGCATCACTCTGCCGTCCTGCATTGACCGTGCTATGTCACCACTTCAGAGTGCCGAGCTCTTTACTCCGCCACCTCGGGACCGGCTTGGGGGATGGAACCTTGTCCCGCATCAAGCTCGGACCGCGTCGTCAATACCGAACACATTAACCAGCTAAGTTGCCTTCATGCTCAAAGTTTTAAATTTTTAACTTGTGTTCGCTCGACCAAGCATTATACTTTTTGGAAAAAAGTGGCTTGTAAAAATTTTCCTTGTCCAAACTTTGTTCAAGACTTTTACACTTGACGCCTTTTACCCGCTCTCATTATACAGGGCTTCTTTAACAGAAGCTTATTAATACGGGCTTTATGCCTAGCACATGTGTCACACTTCCGCATGTACCTTTTATTCACCATTATATGCATCGATATGACCTAAGTTTTGGCCAAGCTGGGTTGCCTGGCTCCTGTGCTTACCCCTACGTTCCCGATTGTTCGGCTAGGTGGTAAAGGGAGCACCTCTGTGATTATTCTTGCCGGGTCGGCCGGATGTGTACCTCGAGGCCAGGTGAAGCCGAAAGCTAGCATTCTTAAGGGAATACTCGGTCGGTGAACTAAAGATGATTTCTTACCTATTCATTTACCTGCCCCAGATGTTTTTCTGCTCTTTTCGCAGTCGACATGCACTTTAGGGCATGCCTCCCGAGGAAAGGAACCCCTAACGGAACTATTCTCCTGGAAGATGTTTCTTACAAACCATGTAATATAACATAACTAGTTGGGCACTTATGCGATAAAGCACTAATGACCCCCACGCTGGTCTCCACGCATGCCCGGTTTTTATACCGCGAGGTATTCGGACACACTCCGGACTATTGGGTCCAGAGGTTGAAGCGAAAAGGTCCGCTACGACAAACGATCTACAATCCGGCTAGAAGGCATTTTACATGTCACCTTACATTATATAGCCAACTTTTACCCAAGTCAATTGGGGGCTCTTATGTTTATTTGAGCCGTTTTATACTAAGTGTTTTTCTTCTTAGTCGTTGCAAAGTTTTTATTATTTATCACTCCTTTTTTCGACACAAGTGCGCGGTCACTAGCCAGGGAGCCTAATTTCTCTCTCTCAAAACCGCTAGAGTTTAGTTTTCTAAACTGGCCTAATGAGAAGTACTCCGCCTTCGGGATGGGAGACTGAAGCCGTAGGCTGACCCGCTTGAAGTCTTGAGATAGGATGTGTCATGTTAAAGCACGACAGAAGCACTTTTTTCCTCTAAAGTCCAATTTTCGGATTGGCACCGAACACTTGATCTTGTTCGGACGTCATGTTTTTACCGGCGTTTTCTGGTTTTCCAAGCTTTTGGCACTTCTAAACTATTGTGTGTTTTCAGCACAAGTCTCGCAGTGCAACGCCGGACTCCTTTCGAGATTCGGCAAAAACATTCTCGGATATTGCTATATATGCATCGGTTTCGAATTGTGTCTTCGGTCAATAGTTGGGTTGCGGCTCCTGCGCTTGCCTCCTTCGTTCCGCTTTGTTCGGCTAGGTGTGCAAGGGAGAACCATCTGCGATTGTGCTTCCAGCTCGGCGTGGTCAAGCACATCGATGGAGAAAGCCGAAAACTGTCGAGAATAGGTGTAAACTGGTTAGCGATCCGATGACTATATTAAATGATGGGCCATTCGACACATTGGCGAAGTGTTTCGGCTTGACCTCAATCGTGCTGAACACTACCGGGGCTAATGTGACCTCCCAAACTAAATCCTCAATATTTTGCTCTTACATTAGAGCTGAGGTTTCATGATCATGCTTAGCATGACAACCCAAAGAAAGGAACTGATAGCGGGACTATTTTCTTTGGAAGACATTTCCTATGTCAAACAGCAATATAACATATCTCTCTGCGTACCTTTGTTTATAAAACCGTATGGCCAGATTGCCTTGTTTGTCGTAAATCTTTGCCCTCATAAAGGCTTTATAAAGTAGGACAAACACTCCTCGACTCTTGGCCGAGGAGGTTGAAGCCGATGGTCGGTCAACAAAGTTTTGTACAATGCGGATCCGAGCATTAATGACATAAAGTACTTGGATACATAGAGTCATTACACATAATTTGTGATTTTACTATGGATATCGATCCTTAATTGACCACCCGTGCCCGCATTAAAGCTCGGGGCCTCTTGGGCTTTGGGCTTATTATTTACAAATATTAAAGGGCACATTGATCCCCGATGCGGTGTTGCCACCCTACCGATGTCTCGGGGCTCTTGCATTGCTTGTTCTATGAGAAAATTTTAAGTGCAATACAGTTTCCGAGGAGATTTTGATCCTCAGGTTGGTCGGCCGCACCCAACCCGAGTCTCGAGGACTGAGCACGCCGCTTTTGGTGTCCCGAAGTATTCTGCCAAGCTAGGACTTGATCCTCAGGCTGATTTTGCAAATCAACCTGAGTCTCAGCGATTACTGGGATCAGCGGTCTTATGTCATCCTTCAGGTGCATCTCGGGTTTTAGACCGATACACACCTTGAGGGCTACTGGCTATATATCTCGTCAGAGAATAAATTGCATCAATAAAAAATATTGACCAAAAATCAGCCCATGACCGAGGTGCTGAACCACCTCGGAAGCAGTTCGGCATATAGCTCGGATGCAAGTGGCTGGCTCCTTAGAGGGCATTTCCGGCATTAAGCTCGGCTAAACTCCTTCAACTTTTTTGGACCAAGATGATCTATGACATCTTGGATATAGTCCGGCGTTCGAGCTTGGACACAGTCCGGCGTTGGAGCTCGGATACATTTCGGCGTTGGAGCTCGAAAGCAGTCCGGCATTGGTGCTCGACTGCAAAAGATACCTCGAATGCAGTCCGGCGTTGGAGCTCGGACGCAAGGGGACGCTGCCGCTCGGGAACAACTTCAAACCCGAGGTGTGGCATAAAAATAACAAGGCATTGATAAAGGCCGGAAACTTAAAGGGCTCCTCGGATACCCGGCGTGTAAACTCGTCGAATGCATTTCGGCGATCCTCAAGATAGAAGATGAGAAGATTTGTTGAACCAGTTTTCAAGACCGGCAACCAAGATGAAGGACAGTTCGGAAGAATCGAGGCGTCCCTAACGAAGACCGATTGAGGAAGACTCTTGGCGGTGTCCTGGACTAGGGGGTACTCACCACGTCGTCCCTCAATCGGTTAGATTGGGCCGAGGACCCCCAGGGCCACATACTCATGGGCCAGTCCGGACAGGTGCCGCATACGAGGAAGATTCCACAAGACTTGGTGATCAAGACAAGGACTCCTCCCCCACCGGCGTATTCGGCTAGGACTCTTGTTATCCTAGGCCTCTGGTGCATTATATAAACCAGGGCCAGGCTAGTCGATAGAGATACACAACAATCATACCATAGGCTAGCTTCTAGGGTTTAGCCTCCTTGATCTCGTGGTAGATCCACTCTTGTACTACCCCTATCATCAATATCAATCAAAGGAGGAGTAGGGTTTTACCTCCATCGTGAGGGCCCGAACCTGGGTAAAAACATCGTGTCCCTTGTCTCCTGTTACCATCCGCCTAGACGCACAGTTCGGGACCCCCTACCCGAGATCCGCCGGTTTTGACACCGACAGGTCCTTTACCTGATGGGCTGGATAAAAACGCTGGCCAAATCAGGACTGATAATAATCGAGGTTATGTCAATATGTATAATGCGGGGGGTGCAGCCACTTCAATATCGGGGACAACCCATGTGGCACTTCAATGGAGAAGACGATGCCACCCACTGCAGCTGCAAAGGTCCGGACTCCGCCGCTTCTCTAGCGAAAATACTGTCCGATTTATCTGCATTAAGCCACGGGATGGATTCTCCATGTACAACCCCCCAAACTGGGTGAGCTGCTACTTTTTACTCTAGACCTTCCCGCATTCTTCGTCATAAATATTTAACTTGCTATTTCATAGCAGGAACTGCAAAAAGCTATGAGGGAGGTCCACAGCCCGCCTCCACAGCCAGAGGACCCTGACCGGGCCCTCGACCCCAGACTCGAAGAAGATCCGGACATATTTGTGGAGCTCATCGACATGACGTTCTATCAGTTAAGCTGCGACGGTGCCTTGGTGGCCATCATAGCCGATTATTCTGGACTTCTCCCTGCATCGCATGCAAGTAATACCGGAGTCCCAACTTCTGAGAAGGATCCCTTTTTTTGCACTTCACCCACTGCACACATATGGTGTCTTAAGGGAAGGCCCTCGGGACGCCATGCCGAACCCGCAGTGACTCACCAAGATGGGGCACCGAAAACCGGGTAGGCTTAAAAGGAAGGCGGTCAGGACTAAGACGCCGTCGCAGAGGTACGGAAAAGAACCCCGCTCAGTGGTTGTCGTTTTTAAAATATAATAACGTCCATGGTTCCTGGCATGGAAAATGCTCGCCGGACCATATCCGGAGAGCCTGCTGGCCACACCTCCACTAGCCGGGCTCCAGAGCCGGACTCAGAGGCAGATGCTAACGTGGGGACAACGCCGAATGTTCCTCCTACAGAGGATGCGGATAGGCTGTCCGCTACAAATTCTGAAGTGGAGAGTACCCATGAATCACAGGCGTCGCCGGGCCGTACTCCGTGACCCTGGTTTCTCTGAAGAGGCGTTCGATGCCTTCAACTCAGGGGACGCATACATCCGAGCTGCTCAAAATGGTCTTGCCAGAGCCACTGACCAGTATGTAAAGGATATACGGTAAGAAAATCTGATAATTATGTATATCAGTAGCCCCTCAGACTTGAAACAGTTGGCACAACTGATTTAAGGATCATTATTTGCGTAGGTTCTTACGGAGAAGAATATATACCCAGTTGTCTCAAGAGCTAGAGGAGTGCAAAATCCAGCTACGGGCCGCAGTTGCCGCAATGAAGGAGTCCAAGAAGGCCCCATCTGGTAACACTTGTTCCTATCGAAAAGAATGACATATACCAGTTAGTATTCGGCATGCATGCAAATCTAACAATAGATTCTGCAGATGACCCCGGAGTAAATCCGGAGGTCGTGCGAGGGCAACATGCTCAACGACAGCTAGAGGCTGGCAAGCGCGTGCTTACGCAGGTTAGGCGGGAGAAAAACAATCTCCAAGATGCCAATACCCGGCTGGGCGTTGAACTGAAAGATGTTCGGGCCCAGCTTGCTGACTCCGTAAAGGAGAATAAGAGGCTTCGACGCAACATTTTTAGTAAGTGCTTGAACAAACTTTTATAGAGTTCGGTGAAGAAACCGGCTAACAGAGTTATATCTGTAGGTATGCTGACGGGTCGTCCCAGAGAGGAGGTCCCCGGTTCTGCGGGTGATCTTCTGCCAGAGCTCTCACAACTGCACGAACAAGTTCGACAGGTGATGCAGGGCATTGCCCAGGCCTTGTGGCCATCCGCCTCCCTGCCAGGAGGCATGGGGGAGCTCGTAGAGATGCTCAAGGGAGTGCGGCGGCGATTCTGATTATGGAAGGTATCTGCCTGCCGACAAGGTGCAAGGGAAGCCTGGGCCATGGTGAAGACACGATATACCAAGGCTGAACCGAACCACACGGCCGAGGTCGGACCTGTGGGTCTGATGGGAAAGAGATCCCCGTCAGTTTGGTGTATGACCAGGTGAAATTAGCCGCAAAGTATTCCCAACAGGATTGTAGGCTAGACAGCCTATTGGATGGTATAGAAGAAGAATTTAGTCAGTCTAAGTGACTGTGTACTTCAAGTGACATATATTGTCCCTAGCCGGATTGTAAATCATTTGTCATGGCGGATCTTTTCGCTTCGACCTCCGGACCCGACAGTCCGGAGTGTATCTGAATACCCGCTCAGTTATGTAAAAACCGGGGTACGCTTGGAAACCATGCGTAGGGGTCATAAGTGCTTGAACACACAAGTACCCAACTAGCTATGTTATATTACATGGATAGTAAGAAACATCTTCCAGGGAGAATAGTTCCGTTAAGGGTTCCTTTCCCTGGGTACGCATGCATTAATGTGCATGTCCGAACTGCGAAAAGAGACGCGAGATATAGACATCTGGGGGCATGTATTACAATAAGTAAAAGTCATCTTTTGTTCACCGACCGAATATTCCCTTAAGAACGCTAGCTTTCGGCTTCACCCAGTCTAAGGTACACATCCGGCTGACCCGACAGTAACAATCGCAGAGGCACTCCCCTTATGCCCTAGCCGAATTAATGGGAACGTAGGGCATAAACAAAAGAGCCAGGCAACCCAGCTTGGCCAAAACTTAATTCATATCGATGCATATAATGGCGAAGAAAAGGTACATGTGGAAAAGTAACACATGTGCAGGGGACATAGAGCCCGGAACATAGTTATATTAAGCTTCTGTATAAGAAGCCCCCAGGTATAATGAGCACGCCTGGCGCGTAAAGATTGTGTATTCAAGACACATTTTAACCTTTTAAGGCCGTGAAGAAAAAGGGAAGAAAGAAAGAACGAAAGACAGATAGCGGATATATATATATATATATATATATATATATATATATATATATATAATTGACGGAGGTAAGGAGACGAACACAGAGTCCGGCACTAGGCATAGAACCTTCGGAGTCTAGCCGCATTCCATGGGTTTGGCTCGAGTCGATTGTCCGATGCATCCCGCAGACGGTACCCTCCACTGGTTAGAACTTTGTCAATAACGAAGGGACCTTCCCATTTGGGCTTGAGCTTGTCCTTTTTCTTCTCTGGTAGGCGTAGAACGAGTTCGCCAACGTTATAAGTTTTGGCCCGTACTTCTCTGCTTTGATACCGTCGAGCCTGTTGCTGATAGAATGCGGAGCGGGCTTTTGCCACGTCACGCTCCTCCTCCAGGGCGTCCAAACTGTCCTGCCGATCAAGCTCGGCTTCTTTCTCTTCGTACATGTGCACTCGAGGTGAGTCATGAATGATGTCGCAGGGCAGTACCGCCTCTGCGTCGTACACCATAAAAACGGTGTGTATCCGGTAGTGCGATTCGGCGTGGTCCGCAACCCCCATAGTACGGAGTCGAGCCCCTCGACCCAGTGCATATCTGATTCCTTCAAAGATCGCACTAATCTGGGTTTAATGCCGCTCATAATAAGATCATTTGCTCGCTCGACTTGACCGTTTGTTTGGGGGTGATAGACGAAGGCATAATCAAGCTTAATGCCCATGTTACCGCACCAAGTTTTTACCTCATCGGCTGTAAAGTTCGAGCCGTTATCGGTGATGATGTTGTGGGGGACTCCGTAACGGTGTACAACCTCGGATATGAAGTCTATCACTGGTCCGGACTCGGTCGTTTTAACTGTTTGGCTTCTATCCATTTGGTGAATTTATCCACCATGACCAATAGGTACTTTTTCTTATGGCTTCCTCCTTTAAGGGGTCTGACCATATCAAGCCCCCAGACCGTAAAGGGCCAAGTAATGGGGATTTTTTGGAGAGAGGTAGGTGGCATAGGGCTTTGGTTTGCAAAAAGCTGGCAACCGACGTAATGCTGGACGAGGTCTTGCGTCTGCTCGGGCCGTCGGCCAGTAAAAACATGTACGGAAGGCCTTGCTTACAGCTGCGGCGTGGTTGTCGGTGTCAAAACCGGCGGATCTCGGGTAGGGGGTCCCGATCTGTGCATCTAGGCTGATGGTAATAGGAAGCAAGGGACACAGATGTTTACCCAGGTTCGGGCCCTCTCGATGGAGGTAAAACCCTACTTCCTGCTTGATTAATATTGAAGATATGGGTAGTACAAGAGTAGATCTACCACGAGATCGTAGAGGCTAAACCCTAGAAGCTAGCCTATGATGGTATGATTGTAATTGTGATCGGCCTTCTATGGACCAACCTCTCCGGTTTATATAGGCACCGGAGAGGGCTAGGGTTTACATGGAGTCGGTTACAAGGAAGGAAATATAATATCCGGATCGCCAAGCTTGCCTTCCACGCCAAGGAAAGTTCCATCCGGACACGGGATGAAGTCTTGAGTCTTGTATCTTCACGCTTCGATAGTCCGGACGCTGTATATAGTTCGGCTGTCTGGATACCCCCTAATCCAGGACTCCCTCAGTAGCCCCTGAACCAGGCTTCAGTGACGATGAGTCCGGCGCGTAGTCTTGTCTTCGACATTGCAGGGCGGGTTCCCCCTCCGAATACTCCAAAGTAATTATTGAACATTTAGATCGTGTCCGGATCCATGAGGGGATTCTTACATACCGTTGTAGGGAACATAGCATAAATCTGATCCACTGGCGATCTTCGTACGCCGTGCCTTCGCATCATGGCCCAGTTCAACACGAACCGGTGCTTCTCCCCCCACCTCGACTCGTGATGCGAGGCGGTTTTATTGGCACGTCTGCAACGCCCCGGATTCGATGCGCCAGGTGTTTGCCAGTTATTCTCCGTCGTTGCCATGTCATTTGCTTGCGTGTTGCATTTTATCATGTCATCATGTGCATTTCATTTTGCATACGTGTTCGTCACATGCATCCGAGCATTTTCCCCGTTGTCCGTTTTCCAATCCGGCACTCATATGTCCTCCGGCGTTCCCCTTTTTGTCTCTTGTTGTGAGTGGGTGTTAAACGTTCTCGGAATGGCCCGAGGTTTGTCAAGCGGCCTAGGTATAGCACCGGTAGACCGCCTGTCATGTTTCGTGCCATTTGGAGTCCGTTTGATACTCCAACGGTTAACCGGGTAACCGCAAAAGCCCCCTTCTCTTTGCAGCCCAACACCCCTTTCAAAGTGGCCCAAACCTAGCAAACTCCACTCCATGCTCTCGGTCGTTCGATCACGATCATGTGGGCGAAAACAGCACTCCATTTGGAGTCTCCTAGCTCCCTCTACCTATAAATATGCCCCTCCCCCCGAAATTCGCGGTCTAATCCTACCCAAACCCTAGCTCCCGCTCCCCTCGCGCCGCCGGACACGTCCGGACCCGTCTTGGAGCGTCAAACCTCCGCCCGTCGCAGCCAATGGCCAGCGCCCGCCACGTGGCCTCCCGCCGCCCGTCCACCTTGAGCCCTCGAACCCATCGCCCGGCCCGCCCGGGCCCGATCGCTCGCGCCTCTGCCCGCAGCCTCCAGCGCCCATGCCTCGCCGGAGTGCCCGCCGACCTCGCCCGGACTTGCTGCTCCGTCGCGGCGAAGCCCTCGCCAGCGCCCGCTTCCACCGCCTCCCGGCCGCGCCTCGCCTCCGCCGCCCGCGGATCGCGCCGCCCGCGCCGACCTCCGGCGTCGCCAGCCCAGCCCCCGCTCCGCCGCCGCGCGGCGCCTCCCTGCGCCTCGTCGGCCCCGCGTCCTCGCCGGAGACCGCGCCCGCCGCCGCCAGCGGAGATCTCAGGCGCCGACCGCCTCCCTCTGCCGCCTCGTCGCCGGCTCCTCGCCGGAGCGCCTCCTCCCCCAGCCCAGGCCGCCTCCTTCCTCAACTCCGGTGGCCCGAGCCGGCCAACCTCGGGATCCGTGCCCAGATTCATATCCGTTTTCAGAGGTTGACCCCGTTTATTTTCCTAAGTCCCCGAATATTCTGCATAATCATGCCATGTTTATCGCATCATAACTTGTTGCATACTACTCCGTTTCATGCGTGTAATACGTCGAATTGTTCGCCTCAATGAGTGCTTAATTTCATTCCATTGCACCATGTTCATTTGAGTTCATCTTGATGCCTGAATCATCGTTGCAAGAGTGCTATATGATGTTAACCTGCTGAAACTGTTATAACTTGATGATTTGTCATTTTTGTTGCATTTGATGTGTGCATCTTATGAGCATGAATTCTAGATGTGTTTTGTGCTATGTCATGCCATCTTCACATTTGCGCCATCCATGTATTTTTGTGGGTCCTGTAGTGAGTGCATCAAGCTTGTTAAGTAGGATACTTGCTGTTACTGTTTTGCTTGTCTGAATCTGTTATTTCGTGATGCTATGTAAACCTGCTGCTACAAGTCATTGTATTCATAATCTGGAGATGTTCACTAAGGATGTTTTGTTATACGTATCTTTCTCTATCCTTCCATGCCCTTTGTTGCAATTATAGTCTGCTGTAACTTGTTGTAATCTTGCTCTCAAATTGCTAAATAATGTTGCTGTCAGCCTGTTAACATTAAGTTCAATGTTGTCATGATTGTTGTTAGTGATCCATGCACTCTATGAACTTGATCTTGCCATTCTTAGCTTCACCAACATGTCTTATTACTGTTGGTTGCCTTTCCATGCCATGTATTGCTCTGTGGTAAGTGGTTCAAGCTCACCAACGTGCCTACTTATTGTTGTTCCTGCCATGTATGAATCTGTATTATAACTTGCTATGTTTACTTGGGTGCAATCATATCTTCTGATCCTTTTTGGCTCATGGTCAGTAAAGGACTTTTGTTCTATGCAATTATTATATTTATTCCATGCATTTGTTTGCATTGATAAGTTCTTGTAACATGTTGTTTGATAGCTCTAAACATTGCAACCTGATGTTATTTCTGCTGAAGTCTGAAACTGTTAGTATTTGCAATCTTGTCATGTCATTCTGAGCATGTTCTAGTGATTTCTGGAGATAGCTCAGTGTTCATGTTTTGTCATGTTTTACCTGTACTTCATGCCCATGCCTTTTGTTTTCATGTTGAGATGCTGTAGCATAGTGTTTTGATGCTTGCAATATGCCTAGTTGCTGTTTTGGACAGATTGTTATGACGTATAGGGTGTATGTGTTGAACCGTTGCTCCGTTTTGAGTGTGCTCTATATGAAACTTGCTTGATTTTGCATGTAGTCTCATATTATCATGTTGCATCCTTGTTTTGAGGTGTTTGCGTGATGTTTGGATGCATTTTGTATCAATGCCATGCTTATCTTGTTTTGCTCATATCTTCTAAGCCGTAGCTCCGAATTTAATGAACTTTATATGTAACTTAACTATAATTTCGTGTAGATCATCGTGGTGCATATTAACTTGCTGTTTAACAACTTGAACATAAGGTTTATTCAGATCTGGACCAATTTCGAAATTTGCCTATGAGGACTTGCCGGAATTGTTATATGTTGTTCCCGGCCTCATTTAACCTTGCTTTGATGTGTTGTTCTTGTTTGCATCATCTCTTGCCATGAGTAGCTTCATGTAGCCTTTGTCATACATCATGCTTGGTTGAGCATCATGCCTTGTTCATGTGTGGTGTGTTTACTTTGTTGTGTGCTTCTTCTTGATAGTTCCTGTTGCGTTGCGATCGTGAGGATTCGTTCGTCTACGCTTGGTTCGTCTTCATGGCTTCATCTTCTTCATGGACTCGTTCTTTTTCCTTGCGGGATTTTAGGCAAGATGACCGCTACCCTGGATCTCACTACTATCATTGCTATGCTAGTTGCTTCGTTCTTTCGCTATGCCGCGTTACGTATCACTTGCTGCTCAAGCCTCCCAAATTGCCATGAACCTCTGACCTTTGTTACCCTTCCTAGCAAACCATTGTTTGGCTATGTTACCGCTTTGCTCAGCCCTCTTATAGCGTTGCTAGTTGCAGGTGAAGATGAAGATTGCTCCATGTTGGATTATGTTTATGTTGGGATATCACAATATCTCTTATATTATTAATGCATCTATATATTTTGTAAAGGGTGGAAGGCTCGGCCTTATGCCTGGTGTTTTGTTCCACTCTTGCCGCCCTAGTTTCCGTCATATCGGTATTATGTTCCCGGATTTTGCGTCCCTAACGCGGTTGGGTGATTTATGGGACCCCCTTGACAGTTTGCTTTGAATAAGACTCCTCCAGCAAGGCCCAACCTTGGTTTTACCATTTGTCTCACCACCACCTACTTTCCCTTGGGAGTAATTAACCCAAGGGTCATCTTTATTCAGCCCCCCGGGCCAATGCTTGTCTAAGTGTTGGTCCGAACTAGAGTCCTTTGCAGCGCCACCTTGGGGAAACTCGTGGGCTGGTTTTAGTTGTACGGTGTGCTCATCCGGTGTTGCCCTGAGAAGGAGATATGTGCTATCGGGATTGTCGACGCATCGGGCGGTCTTGCTGGTCTTGTTTTATTACTGCCGAAATGCCTTGTAGTCGGGATTCCGAGACTGATCGGGTCTTCCCGGGGAGAAGGAATATCCTTCGTTGATCGTGAGAGCTTATCATGGGCTAAGTTGGGACACCCCTGCAGGGTATAAACTTTCGAGAGCCGTGCCCGCGGTTATGTGGAGATGGGAATTTGTTAATGTCTGGTTGTAGTAAACTTGAAGTGAACTCTTCTAAAATACACCAACCGTGTGTGTAACCATGAGTGTCTCTTTTCGGGGTTGATCGAGAGGAGAACACGGTTTCTGGGTTATGTCTGACGTAAGTAGGAGTTCAGGATCACTTCTTGATCATTACTAGTTGACGACCTCTTGCTTTGCTTCTCTCCTCGCTCTTATTTGCGTAGGTTAGCCACCATATATGCTTAGCCGCTGCTGCAACCTCACCACTTTACCCCTTCCTTTCCCATTAAGCTTTGCTAGTCTTGATACCCGTGGTAATGGGATTGCTGAGTCCTCGTGGCTCATAGATTACTACACCAACAGTTGCAGGTACAGGTTTCGCGATGATCATGACGCGAGAGCGATGTTTGCTTGTTTGGAGTTCTTCTTCTGCTTCTTCTTTGATCAGGGGATAGGTTCGTGTCGGCCTTTGGGCTAGCAGGTGGATGTCTTTTGAGTTTCTGTTTGTGTTTCATCCGTAGTCGGATGTTGATCTTATGGATGATGTATTGTTGTATTCGTGTGACATTGTATGCCTTATGTGTGTATCCCCATCTATTATGTAATGATGATGTAATGATATCCACCTTGCAAAAGCATTTCAATATGCGGGTCTATCCTTGGTGGGATCTACGAGTTCCTTTTGGATAGGGTCGCATCTTGGGCGTGACAAGTTGGTATCAGAGCCTCGACTGACCCTAGGAGCCCCCTTGATTGATCGTGTAGTTTGGCCGTTGTCGAGTCTAGAAGAAATTTTTTTTGGAGTTTAGTTATATCAGAGAGTAAGATTTCTTTTTACTCCTCAGCCCCTTCGTCGCTCTGGTGAGGAATCTTGACGTAGGTGTTTTGAATTATTCCTCTTCCCCTTCAAATTTTTTCTTTAGGATCACGCAGTTGGTTTTTCCGATTGTTGTTCCTCTGCTCTTTTCATCCGGTGCATTCCTCGTCAAGTTGACTCGAGCCTCTTCATCTTTGCCTAGTTCAATCCTCAGTTTTTGAGAACCAAGGTATCAATCCAGTAGGAGGCCACGCACAAGTCCCTCGTACCTGCACAAAACAATAGCTACTCGCAACCAACGCGATTAGGGGTTGTCAATCCCTTCACGGTCACTTACGAGAGTGAGATCTGATAGAGATGATAAATAATATTTTTTGTATTTTTGGTATAGAGATGCAAAGTAAAAAGTAAAAGGCAAAGTAAAAACAAAGCAAGTATTAAAGTGATGGAGATTGATATGATGAGAATAGACCCGGGGGCCATAGGTTTCACTAGTGGCTTCTCTCAAGAGCATAAGTATTCTACGGTGGGTGAACAAATTACTTTGTTGAGCAATTGATGAATTGAGCATAGTTATGAGTATATCTAGGTATGATCATGTATATAGGCATCACGTGCGAGACAAGTAGACCGAACGATTCTGCATCTACTACTATTACTCCACTCATCGACCGCTATCCAGCATGCATCTAGAGAATTAAGTTCATAAAAAAAAGAGTAACGCCTTAAGCAAGATGACATGATGTAGAGGGATAAATTCATGCAATATGATAAAAACCCCATCTTGTTATCCTCGATCGCAACAATACAATACGTGCCTTGCTGCCCCTTCTGTCACTTGGAAAGGACACTGCAAGATTGAACCCAAAGCTAAGCACTTCTCCCATTGCAAGAACTACCAATCTAGTTGGCCAAACCAAACGGATAATTCGAAGAGACTTGCAAAGATAACCAATCATACATAAAAGAATTCAGAGAAGATTCAAATATTGTTCATAGATAATATGGATCATAAACCCACAATTCATCGGTCTCAACAAACACACCGCAAAAAAGAAGATTACATCGAATAGATCTCCACGAGAGAGGGGAGAACATTGTATTCAGATCCAAAAGAGAGAAGAAGCCATCTAGCTACTAGCTATGGACCCGTAGGTCTGAAGTAAACTACTCACACTTCATCGGAGGGGCTATGGTGATGATGTAGAAGCCCTCCGTGGTGGATGCCCCCTCCGACGGAGCTCCGGGACAGGCCCCAAGATGGGATCTCGTGGATACAGGAAGTTGCGGCGGTGGAATTAGGTTTTTGGCTCCGTTCTGATCGTTTGGGGGTACGTAGGTATATATAGGAGGAAGGAGTACGTCGGTGGAGCAACAGGGGGCCCACGAGGCAGGGGGCGCGCCCTAGGGGCGCCCCACCTCGTGACCGCCTCTTTGTTCCTTGGAGTAGGGTCCAAGTCTCACGGATCACGTTCGTGAGAAAATCACGTTCCCGAAGGTTTCATTCCGTTTGGACTCCGTTTGATATTCCGTTTCTTGAAACACCGAAATAGGCAAAAACAAGCATTTCGGGCTGGGCCTCCGGTTAATAGGTTAGTCCCAAAAATAATATAAAAGTGGAAAATAAAGCCCAATATAGTCCAAAACAGTAGATAAAGTAGCATGGAGCAATCAAAATTTATAGATACGTTGGAGACGTATCAGGCATCCCCAAGCTTAATTCCTGCTCGTCACCGAGTAGGTAAATGATAAATAGAGAATTTTTTATGCGGAGTGATACTTTGGCATAATTTTAATGTAAATCTTTTTAATTGTGGTATGAATATTCAGATCCGAAAGATTCAAGACAAAAGTTCATATTGACATAAAAATAATAATACTTCAAGCATACTAACTAAGCAATTATGTCTTCTCAAAATAACATGGCCAAAGAAAGTTATCCCTACAAAATCATATAGTCTGGCTATGCTCCATCTTCCCCACATAAAATATTTAAATCATGCACAACCCCGATGACAAGCCAAGCAATTGTTTCATACTCTAACATTTTCAGAACTTTTTCAATCTTCACGCAATACATGAGCGTGAGCCATGGATATAGCACTATATGTGGAATATAACGGTGGTTGTGGAGAAGACAAAAAGGGAGAAGATAATCTCACATCAACTAGGCGTATCAACGGGCTATGGAGATGCCCATCAATAGATATCAATGTGAGTGAGTAGGGATTGCCATGCAACGGATGCACTAGAGCTATAAGTATATGAAAGCTCATCAAAAGAAACTAAGTGGGTGTGCATCCAACTCGCTTGCTCACGAAGACCTAGGGCATTTGAGGAAGCCCATCATTGGAATATACAAGCCATGTTCTATAATGAAAAATTCCCACTAGTATATGAAAGTGACAAAATGAGAGACTCTCTATCATGAAAATCTTGGTACTACTTTGAAGCACAAGTGTGGTAAAAGGATAGTAGCATTGTCCCTTCTCTCTTTTTCTCATTTTTTATTTTTTATTTGGGCCTTTCTCTCTTTTTATGGCCTCTTTTTTTTCGTCCGGAGTCTCATCCCGACTTGTGGGGGAATCATAGTCTCCATCATCCTTTCCTCACTGGGACAATGCTCTAATAAGGATGATCATCACACTTTTATTTTTCTTACAACTCAACAATTACAACTCGATTCTTAGAACAAAGTATGACTCTATATGAATGCCTCCGGCGGTGTACCGGGATATGCAATGAAACAAGAGTGACATGTATGAAAGAATTATGAACAGTGGCTTTGCCACAAATATAATGTCAACTACATGATCATGCTAGCAATATGACAATGATGGAGTGTGTCATAATAAACGGAATGGTGGAAAGTTGCATGGCAATATATCTCGGAATGGCTATGGAAATGCCATGATAGGTAGGTATGGTGGCTGTTTTGAGGAAGATATATGGTGGGTGTATGATACCGGCGAAAAGTGTGTGGTATTAAAGAGGCTAGCAATGGTGGAAGGATGGGAAAAAGTGCGTATAATCCATGGACTCAACATTAGTCATAAAGAACTCATATACTTATTGCAAAAATCTAGAAGTTATCAAAGCAAAGTATTACGCGCATGCTCCTAGGGGGATAGATTGGTAGGAAAATACCATCGCTCGTCCCCGACCACCACTCATAAGGAAGACAATCAATAAATAAATCATGCTCCGAGTTCATCACATTACGGTTCACCATACGTGCATGCTACGGGAATCACAAACTTCAACACAAGTATTCTTTAAATTCACAACTACTCAACTAGCATGACTCTAATATCACCATCTTCATATCTCAAGCCAATTATCAAGCATCAAACTTTTCTTAGTATTCAACGCACTCAAAAGAAAGTTTCACATATCTTGAATACCAAGTATATTAATATTAAGCAAATTACCATGCTATTAACGACTCTCTAAATAATATAAGTGAAGCATGAGAGATCAATAGTTTCTTTAAAACAAGTCCACCACCGTGCTCTAAAATATCTAAGTGAAGCACTAGAGCAAAAATTATCACGCTCAAAAGATATAAGTGAAGCACTATGAGCAAAACTATCAAGCTCAAAAGATATAAGTGAAGCACATAGAGTATTCTATCAAATTCCAATTTATGAATGGCTCTCTCAAAAGGTGTGTACAACAACGATGATTGTGGTAAACTAACAAGCAAAGACGCAAATAATACAAGACGCTCCAAGCAAAACACATATCATGTTGGTGAATAAAAATATAGCTCCAAGTAAATTACCAATGGAAGTAGATTTAAAGAGGGATGCCTTCCGGGCATCCCCAAGCTTTGACTTTTGGTGTCCTTGGATTATCTTGGGGGTGCCATGGGCATCCCCAAGCTTAGGCTCTTGCCACTCCTTGTTCCATAATCCATCAAAAGAATTTACCCAAAACTTGAAAACTTCACAACACAAAACTCAATAGAAATCTCGTGAGCTCCGTTATAGAAAGAAAACAAAAGACTACTTTAAGGTACTGTAATGAACTCATTCTTTATTTATATTGGTGTTAAACCTACTGTATTCCAACTTCTCTTTGGATTATAAATTATTTTACTAGCCATAGATTCATCAAAATAAGCAAACAACACACGAAAAACAGAATCTGTCAAAAACAGAACAGTCTGTAGTAATATGTAACTAACGCAAACTTCTAGAACGGCACAAAATCTACCAAAATTAGAAGACCTAGAAAATTTGTTTATTGATCAGCAGCAATTGGAATCAGTATTTTATCACGTTCCGGTAATTTTTAATAATTCGGGCACTGAGCGCAAAGTTTCTGGAAATTACAGCAAGATCAAATAACTATCATCCAAGAAGATCCAATAGGTTTAGCTTGGCACAAACACTAATTAAAACATAAAACCACATCTAAACAGAGGCTAGATGGATTATTTATTCCTAAACAGAAGCAAAAACTAAAAAATAAAAATAAAATTGGGTTGCCTCCCAACAAGCGCTCTTGTTTAACGCCTCTAGCTAGGCATTGCGATTTCAATGATGCTCACAAGAAAGACAAGAATTGAGGCACAAAGAAAGCATCATAAAACATGTGAAAAACACACTTAATTCTAACATACTTCCTATGCATAGGCATATTATAGGCAAACAAATTATCATAGCAAGCAAAAACTAGCATATGCAAGGAAGCGGAAAGGAACAATAGCAATCTCAACATAACGAGAGGTAATTTAGTAACATGAAAATTTCTATAACCATATTTTCCTCTCTCATAATAATTACATGTAGGATCATAAGAAAATTCAAGAATATAGCTATCACATAACATATTGTAGGACCTTGAAGTATGTCTAGAGGGGGGGTGATTAGACTACTTGACAAATTAAAAACTTAACCTTTTCCCAATTTTAGAGTTTGGCAGATTTTAGCTATCTTAGGACAAGTCAAGCAATCATCACACAATTCAAGCAAGCATGCAAAGAGTATATAGGCAGCGGAAATTAAAGCATGCAACTTGCAAGAAAGTAAAGGGATGGGTTTGGAGAATTCAAACGCAATTGGAGACACGGATGTTTTTGGCGTGGTTCGGATAGGTGGTGCTATCATACATCCACGTTGATGGAGACTTCAACCCACGAAGGGTAACGATTGCGCGAGTCCACGGAGGGCTCCACCCACGAAGGGTCCACGAAGAAGCAACCTTGTCTATCCCACCATGGCCGTCGCCCACGAAGGACTTGCCTCACTAGTGGTAGATCTTCACGAAGTAGGCGATCTCCTTGCCCTTACAAACTCCTTGGTTCAACTCCACAATCTTGTCGGAGGCTCCGAAGAGACACCTAGCCAATCTAGGAGACACCACTCTCCAAGAAGTAAAAAATGGTGTGTTGGTGATGAACTCTTTGCTCTTGTGCTTCAAATGATAGTCTCCCCAACACTCAACTCTCTCTCATAGGTTTTGGATCTGGTGGAAAGAAGATTTGAGTGGAAAGCAACTTGGGGAAGGCTAGAGATCAAGATTCATATGGTAGGAATGGAATATCTTGGCCTCAACACATGAGTAGGTGGTTCTCTCTCGAAATGGTAAGTTGGAAGTGTAGGCTTGTTCGATGGCTCTCTCCACGAATGAAGAGGGGTGGAGGGTATATATAGCCTCCACACAAAATCTAACCGTTACACACAATTTACCAATCTCGGTGGGACCGAATCAACAAACTCGGTCAGACCGATTTAGCAAACCTAGTGACCGTTAGGATTTTCGGTGGGACTGACATGCATCTCGGTAGGACCGATATGGTTAGGGTTAGGGCATAACGTAATCTCGGTAAGACTGATTACACAAACTCGGTGAGACCGATTTTGGTAATTAGCTAACCGGAGAGTTGGTCAGGTAAACTCGGTGGGACCGATTTGCTCTTTTCGGTGAGACCGAAATGTTACAAAAGGGAAACAGAGAGTTTACATTGCAATCTCGGTGGGACCAATCCGCTCTTTCGGTGAGACCGAAAAGTTACGAAAAGGAAACAGAGAGATTACAATCCCATCTCGGCGAGACCGAGATCCCGATCGGTAGAACCGATTTGCCTAGGGTTTGTGGCAGTGGCTATGACTATTGAAATCGGTGGCGCCGGATTGGAAGAATCGGTGTGACCGATTTTGGCTTTAGGTTTAGGTCATTAGTGGATGTGAGAAAGTAGCTGAGGGTCTTGAGCCAATCCTTTGTCCTTAATATTTTGAGGGATGCACTTTCATCATCCATGCCATGCCATTCATTGAGCTTTCCTGAAATAATAGTCTTGGAATAGCATTAGCTCAATGAGCTATATGTTGTTATGAATTACCAAAACCACCTAGGGATAGTTGCACTTTCAATCTCCCCCTTTTTGGTAACTGATGACAACATATAGATCAAAGCTTCGACAAATGATAATAGAATTTTAAAAACATCGTCGCTTTGAGAAGTATGTGATAAGCAAGAGCTCCCCCTAAATTTTTGCATATATTAAGATTTGCTTTGGACTGCAAATGCACAAGAGATTAGGCTCATGGGTTACTCTTCCATGTCACATACATCTTGGTGGAGCGCTCAACATAATAAGGATAGAATACATGCACTCATCACCAAGCAAAGTGAATGATCACATAGGATAGATAAGATAATATCATCAAACATGCATAAGTGTAGGTTATGATCAAACACATGATCATCAATGTCTCACAAGAATTGCATAGTATCTCAAGCACTCAAAAGCAAACAAGTTTAAAACCACCAAATCAAGAGAGAACAAAAGCAACACTCTCTCTCTCGAGCACTGTGATCTATACATTTTTCTCCCCTTTGGCAACAAGTTACCAAAAGTTCCTAGAAAATGCATAGTGTTAGATCGACTCTCGTGCTTGATCTTCCGTGGTGGTGGAGTCCGGATAACTCCAAGGATGAAGGCTTCTGTTGAAGTAGATGGAGCTGGAGCTGATGTAGGTGCTGGAGCTGGTTGGGCTGGTGCTGTAGCTGGAGCTGAGGAGGTGGCTCTGGTGTCTGGAGTTGGCACTGCGGCTGACCTCTGAGCTCTTGGCACTCTGGCAAATGCATCAGTCGTTGTTTTGCCCTTCCTTTCCTGCATGTCATCCTGTAGTTGCTCTACTGCTGACTGAATCTCAGTTACTTTCACATCTAAGTCATAGAACTTTTGTTCCATGATTCTTTCCAGGCTCTCCTGATTCTGAGTGAGGGTGGCCAATCCCTTCTCAATCCTCAGTGTTGATGCTATTAAGTAACCAAGCTGCTCCTGCTTGTTCTTCAAGAGATATTCAGATGCCTCCTCTTGAGTTGGCATCCTGGCAGCTTTCTCCTTCCTTGCCTTCTCCTTCCTCTCTTGAGCTTGAATTGGCGATGGATCATTCTCATTCATGACAACCTTATTGTCCTCAAAGTCTGGATAAAGTGGAAAATGTTCCTTATCCAATAGATATTTGCCTTTGCCAATCTTTGAGTTAATCAACTCCGGATCTGAGGGGCATATCCACGGCTCCTCTTACGGTGTCTTCTTGATCCTCTTAATGGTTTCAACCATAAGTCTCATGACTTTGAATTTCTGTGGCACATCAAACAAATGCAACATGTTGATTGCATGCCCTCTAATCATATTGTGGTCACCAGACTTAGGCAATAGAGTGTGCCTTAAGATCCATTTGATAGTTGGCAGCCCTGACAGAAGGAAGTGGACTGATCCAAACTTATGTGTCTCAAGGGCATCATCTGGGATCTCCTTGTACATGTGTGCCATGGAATTGTGATCCATTTTATTCTTGGCATATACATCCAAGTCATCTTCATTCTCCTCTGGGGCATTGATCAACTTTGCCCACTCCTCAACAGTTGACTGGTACCTTGTACCTTCAGACATCCACACTATCCTGCCATCTGGATAAAAGTGTGTTGTGGAGTAGAATTGCATGATGAGTTCATCGTTCCAGTTGGTGAGCTTTTGCCCAACAAAATCTGCAACTCCAACAGCAACAAAATTGTCTTGGACTCCAGGATAGTACTCTTCATTCTCCTTCATGTAGGTCCAGTCAACCCACCTCATATCACAAACGATAGGCTTCTTATCCAGCAGAATGGTCTCATAGAAGTCCTGTTGTTCCTTGGTGTGGAACCTGTAATCCACAACAGTCCTTCTCCTTGTGGCATATGGATCTGTCATCCTCCATAGCCTCAACCCATTGTCTCTTCTGATCTTCATGTCCTCAGCCACAGGATGAGCATCGTTGTGGTCTGGGATCTTGGGCTTGAGCTTTCTCAGAACTTGTCCTTCTTCATCTTCCTCCTCTGCAGCCTCAGGCACAGGAGCCTTGTTCTTCTCAGCAGCTGGAATATTCCTGGTATTCCTCTTTGGTGCAGACTTGTCCTTGGAGGCAGCTTTGGGTGCTTCCTTGGGCTTAGATGTGGCAGCCCCTGATCTAATAGCATCACCCATAAGCTTTGGTGCCTTAGGTGCTGGTGCAATAACCTCTTCTTCCTCTTCCATCATGGAAGGTCTCCCAATAACTCTGACTGTGGTCTTCTTGACCCCTTCTTTCCTCTTCTTCCCTTCAGCAACAACTGGCTCTTTGGGTTCTGGCTTGTCAGGTATCTGAGTTGATGCTCTGACCTTTGGCATAGGCTGTCTACCTGCTGGCCTTTTGATTTTCAAGCCTGGCTTTGTGCTTTGTGCTGAGCCATACTCCTTCTTGAGCACTACTTTCTTGGAAGTAGCTTCATCCTCTTCTGCTACATAATCCTCATCTTCAGAATCTGAGGTTCTCTTCTTCCTTTGTCTGGTGGCAGCTTTTGGCAAATTGCTTGGGGTACTCCTGCTGCCATCATCTGAAGAGCTGGAGGGACTAGTGCCCTCACTCATGTGCACCTGCTCTTCTAACCTGTTCTGACTGTCACTCTGGTCTGACATGCTGTAAACACTGACTGCTGACCCTGTGAAGAGTTTATAGATGAGGTAGAGTGGATGAGCATCACAAAATGCAGAGATTTTTGCAAAAGAATGACTCAAAAATTCAGTTTTAGTTTTCCACAGAAAGCATTTCGGATCAACCGATTTTCAAACTCGGTGATACCGAAGCTGTTTTGGAGCCTAAACTAATGAACTCGGTTGGACCGAGTCATAGTTCGGTGGCACCGAGACAGCTAAGGTTTCACAAATTCTTAAAATCGGTCTCACCGATTAGCAATTCTCGGTCAGACCGAGTCTCACTAGTGCAATGGCATAAGCCAAATCGGTGGGACCGAGTATTTCAACTCGGTGGGTCCGAGATGGTTTCGGCGGAAACCTAACCCTAAATTTTCGAATCAAAGATATTCTACGGATTGCATTGACTGGATAGGAGTGTTTCAATCGTGGCTAGAATCAATAAGAACACAATGTGCTAGGAATGAGACGGGGAAAGCACAATGATCGAGTCCATACCCTAGTTCGGCGGAGACTCGCTACGGCGGCAACGGCGGGGTTGAATTCTGTTAACGGCGATGGAGACCAGCGACTGGAGGCGGCTGGCGACGAGGAGACGATCCGGAGACCACGGAGGCAGAGCGTGCTATTGCGCGGGCGAAGGGGTTCGGAGAAATTTCCAAATTTTTGCCCGTGACTATATATAGCCCGACCCTGTCGGTGTGACCGAGTGGAACAACTCGGTGTGACCGAAAGGTTCAAATCGGCTGCACCGAGATCGAAAACTTAGATCGACTTAATGATCTTGGTAGGAACGAAATGGAGGAATCGGTCAGACCGAGAATCACAAAGAAGTTTTGGAAGTTTAAGTCTATGACGAATCGGGGACTCCGAGTGCTCCCCACACAGAGTGGTTCGAATCTGACTTGATCAAATTTTGTTATGTAGCATGAATAGAGTTTGAGATGAGAAAAGCACAGATAGCTAGAGAAGGTTCTTAGGCATTCTTGTTCATCCACTTGGCAAAAAGAAAAGAAACCAATCAATCAAAACAACAAGTGGATGTCCTCGAATGAGTAAAGTATGCAACCAACATGCTCACACAATAAGATGGCAAATGAAATATGTGACAAAGCATGCACAACCAATACTAGCATCTATCAAACAATTGGCGATGACTAGGTCATCTATATATGAGTATATTGACTTAGGAGTCAAATGATAGACATTTGATCATAGGTCATACTCATCGGTTAAGCTCAAGTGGGGTTACCACTTTTACATAATGCATTGATGTGTTCACACCATTAGAGTTGCTTTGACTCAATTCTTAGAGTTAAGCTCCCCTAGATGTGAGATCCCCCCTTATAGGGATGAACTAACCTTGGGTTTTGTCGATGATGACTTCATGTAGGTGTTGAAGATGTGGATGCTCAATGTTGATGTAGATCATTTGGAGCAATCCTTTGGAGTGAGTTGCACTTTCAACTTACCTACATGGGTTAGTCCCACAAGGAACAAACAAGAATATCCATAGACATAGAGTGATGCACACACAGAATGATGTCCATGAAAACATTAGGTTACCTTGTCCCTTGTCTTACCAACATGAGGGTTTGTGACTCCTTGAACTAATGCAAGATTTGGAAGTTGATTGCACTTGTTCTTGCCATAATTATATGAGTGAAGAATGTTGGCGGAGTCACCCTCAAGAACTCTCTAGTTCTTCTTCTTCGGGATCCACATAATCTTGATGGGAATCCTTGGAGTTGTAGTTGTACTTGATGAAGTAGAACTTGACGTAGTCTTGGGAATCCACTTGACCGAGACCTTAGGTGCTTCTTCAAATGCATCAATCTCTTCTTGAAGCTTGTCTTTGCCTTTGTTCTTGTGGTCTTGTGGTGGAAGATCATCTTGTGCTTGTGTTCCCTTGAAGGAAGTAGGATCATACTTCTCTTGTTGAGGAACAAACTTCGTTTTGGGGTATTGATCTTCTTCCCACTCAACTCCATTGGCATTGAACTTTCGTTCAAAACCAACACCTTGATTCTTCCGGTGCCTTCCTTGCTTGCGTACAATTTCCTCGAATTGCTTACTCCTGGCAAGACTCTTGTATACACCTTTCTCTATAATTCCCTTCAATAAGCTATTTTCTTTCTCAAGTGTAACTTGGCTAAGAGAATCATTAGTGGACTCAAGAGAACTACTAGAAGCAACAATATTGGATTTTACATTATTATTATTGTTACTACTAGAGGAAGAATGTTTCTTGTACTTGTTACTAGACTTGATTTGAGGCATGTAAGTAGATAAGAGTAAACGCTTGGCAATGTAAGAAGAACTTTTCTTTCGGAGATCATCATTGATTGCCTTTAAGAACTCATGCTCTTGCTCAAGATTGAGCTTTTCAAAGCGTAACTTCTCATGAGCCCTTAAAAGTTCTTGATGATCTTCGAAGATAGTTTCATGAGCCAACTTAAGAGTGTTTAGTTCTTTAGTTAGAAGCTCAATCTTCTCCTTATCATTGTCATTCGTTTCATCTTGATTAGCATGATTAATTGACGTTTCATCATAGTATTCATCACTAGAGTTGTCAACAAGTAAATCATCATCACCTAGCAAGTCATCTTCATCAACATCAAAATCAACATACTCGGGGTGTGTTACCTTAGGACCTTTGGCCATGAAGCATCTTCCAATTCCTTCATTTGGTGTTTCAAATATTTCGTAGGAGTTGGTTGACACAAGTGCTAGACCGGCAACACCTTCATCTTGAGTGTATTCGGAGTCGGAGTGATAGCTTCTCTCGGAGTGATGGTCGGAGTCGGATCCGGATACCCATTCACCAACATGAGCTTAATGTCTTCGTTTTGTGTAGCTCTTTGATGAATTATCCTTCCTTTCCGAATCATTGCTTCTCCGTGAGGATCTTCGTTCATAGCGATCATCTCTACTCCTTCTCTCTCTTGGTGGTGATTCTTCCCTTTTGCTTCTTCTTCTTGGAGAATCTTCTCTTCTTTTGTAGGGTGCCGTACACTAATTGGAATAGTGTCCGGGTCTCCCACAATTATAGCAATTGCGCTCTTGACTAGAAGATCTTTTGTCATGGTAAGATCTTGACTTGGAGCTTCTTTCTTTGCTTCTACTCTTGTAGAACTTGTTGAAGTTCTTCACCATTAAGCTCAATTCTTCATTGAAGGTTTGTTTCTCGCTTGATGATGTGGGGGCTTCACTTGAGGCTTTGTAAGCACCACTTGACTTGTTGTGAAGTTCCTCCTTATCCTTAAGTGACATCTCATGAGCAACAATTCTTCCAATGACTTCCGTTGGCTTGAGATCTTTGTAGTTTGGCATCATTTGGATCAATGTGCACACGGTATCATATTTCCCATCCAATGCTCTTAGAATCTTCTTGATGATGAATCTGTCGGTCATCTCTTCACTCCCTAAGCCGGCAATCTCATTTGTGATAAGAGCAAGCCTAGAGTACATTTCAGCGACACCTTCACCATCCTTCATTTTGAACTTGTCAAGCTGACTTTGGAGCACATCCAACTTGGATTCCTTGACGGATTCGGTACCTTCGTGCATATCAATCAAAGTGTCCCAAATTTCCTTTGCATTCTCAAGACGGCTGATTTTGTTGAATTCTTCGGGGCACATTCGGTTGAAGAGGATATCACAAGCTTGAGCGTTGTATTGCAGCATCTTCAACTCTTCCGCGCTAGCTTCACGGTTCGGTTCTCTCCCATCGAAGAATTCACCTTGCAAACCAATACACACAATAGCCCAAACGGCGGGGTTATGTCCGAGAATATGCATTTTCATCTTATGCTTCCAACTAGCAAAATTAGTACCATCAAAGTAAGGACCTCTACGGTGATAATTTCCCTCGCTAGACGCCATACTCTCCTAGGTTGTGAAACCAAGGCTATGACCACCAAAAGCTATGGAAATCAAAGCGAATGGAGACCAAAGCTCTAATACCACTTGTAGGACCTTGAAGTATGTCTAGAGGGGGGTGATTAGACTACTTGACAAATTAAAAACTTAACCTTTTCCCAGTTTTAGAGTTTGGCAGATTTTAGCTATCTTAGGACAAGTCAAGCAATCATCACACAATTCAAGCAAGCATGCAAAGAGTATATAGGCAGCATAAATTAAAGCATGCAACTTGCAAGAAAGTAAAGGGATGGGTTTGGAGAATTCAAACGCAATTGGAGACACGGATGTTTTTGGCGTGGTTCGGATAGGTGGTGCTATCCTACATCCACGTTGATGGAGACTTCAACCCACGAAGGGTAACGGTTGCGCGAGTCCACGGAGGGCTCCACCCACGAAGGGTCCACGAAGAAGCAACCTTGTCTATCCCACCATGGTCGTCGCCCACGAAGGACTTGCCTCACTAGCGGTAGATCTTCACGAAGTAGGCGATCTCCTTGCCCTTACAAACTCCTTGGTTCAACTCCACAATCTTGTCGGAGGCTCCCAAGAGACACCTAGCCAATCTAGGAGACACCACTCTCCAAGAAGTAACAAATGGTGTGTTGCTGATGAACTCCTTGCTCTTGTGCTTCAAATGATAGTCTCCCCAACACTCAACTCTCTCTCATAGGTTTTGGATCCGGTGCAAAGAAGATTTGAGTGGAAAGCAACTTGGGGAAGGCTAGAGATCAAGATTCATATGGTAGGAATGGAATATCTTGGCCTCAACACATGAGTAGGTGGTTCTCTCTCAGAAATGGTAAGTTCGAAGTGTAGGCTTGTTCTGATGGCTCTCTCCACGAATGAAGAGGAGGTCGAGGGGTATATATAGCCTCCACACAAAATCTAACCATTACACACAATTTACCAATCTCGGTGGGACCGAATCAACAAACTCGGTTAGACCGATTTAGCAAACCTAGTGACCGTTAGGATTTTCGGTGGGACTGACATGCATCTCGGTAGGACCGATATGGTTAGGGTTAGGGCATAACGTAATCTCGGTAAGACCGATTACACAAACTCGGTGAGACCGATTTTGGTAATTAGCTAACCAGAGAGTTGGTCAGGTAAACTCGGTGGGACCGATTTGCTCTTTTCGGTGAGACCGAAATGTTACAAAAGGGAAACAGAGAGTTTGCATTGCAATCTCGGTGGGACCGATCCGCTCTTTTGGTGAGACCGAAAAGTTACGAAAAGGAAACAGAGAGATTACAATCCCATCTCAGTGAGACCGAGATCCCTATCGGTAGAACCGATTTGCCTAGGGTTTGTGGCAGTGGCTATGACTGTTGAACTCGGTGGCGCCGGATTGGAAGAATCGGTGTGACCGATTTTGGCTTTATGTTTAGGTCATTAGTTGATGTGATTAAGTAGCTGAGGGTCTTGGAGCATATCACTAAGCACATGAAGCAAGAGGCTCAAGCAACACCTCATCCCTCCTTGATAGTATTGGCTTTTCCTATAGACTCAATGTGATCTTGGATCACTAAAATATAAAATGAAGAGTCTTTAGCTTTTGAGATTGAGCCAATCCTTTGTCCTTAATATTTTGAGGGATCCACTTTCATCATCCATGCCATGCCATTCATTGAGCTTTCCTGAAATAATAGTCTTGGAATAGCATTAGCTCAATGAGCTATATGTTGTTATGAATTACCAAAACCACCTAGGGATAGTTGCACTTTCACATATTCTCAACATGATCCACATGCATGCGAAGTTGACACTCCTCCAAAATAGTGGGATTATCATTAACTAAAGTCATGATTTCTCCAAGCCCAGTTTTATCAAAAATTTCATAAGATTGAATGTTATCCAAATATGTGGGATCTAAAGTTGACACTCTTCCAAACCCACTTTCAATATTATTGCAAACACTATTATCAATCATATATTCATCATGGGGCTTAAATAAATTTTCAAGATCAAAAGAAGAATCACCCCAATCATGATCATTGCAACAAGTAGTAGACATAGCAAAACTAGCATCCCCAAGCTTAGGGTTTTGCATATTATTAGCATGATTGACATCAAGAGAATTTATAGTAAAATCATTGCAATCATGCTTTTCATTGAAGGAACTACCAAGTATGGGTGCAATAGCAACGATATCATGTTTAACATAAGGAACTATAGCAAATTCATCTTCATAAATATTGGCATCATGGCCACAAGAATAGCAAGCATCATGTTCATCAAGGGATATTTCAATCAAATCATCGGAATCATCATTATCTATAGATTCATGCATATCATTATTTCCTTCCAAAGCAACGGTCATTCTCTCAATAAATTCTTTGACATAGACATTATGAGCATAGTTTTCATAGCAATATTTAAGTATGTCAAAATTTTCAGATTAAGAGAGAGTAATATCATACTTTTCAATCAATGAAGCAACTTCATAAGCACCCTTAAAAGCAACAAATTCTTCAATTTGTTCGATATCATAGTAACTATAAACACCCTTTGCATAAGAAGATAATATTTCATTTTCATTAAACTCACATAGGTAAGGAAGGTGTTTTTTAGGGTTCTTAGAGCAAAAAGTAAAATCATAAATTTCACAAAGATTGCAAGCATAACACAACAATCTGTTTATTTGACTCCATAAGAGTCTCCCTTTTTCGCATAAACGGTGGCCTTTTATAATGAGCATGCTCATCTAAAGATTTCCCATCAACTAGGCTAGTTGGGGTTTCAGCACGAGTGCATAAGGATCGAAGATGATCCAAGTAGAACACTTTAAGTGGATCCATATCAATAGATTTTTAGCAAGCAAAGATGCAAGCAAATAGAAGGCACATGGAGACACAAACAAAAATACATAACGGAAGAAGGCGAAGAAAGGGTGAATAAAAGCGGCAAGGGTGAAGTGGGGAGAGGAAAACGAGAGGCAAATGGCAAATAATGTAATCACGGGAGATAGGGATTGTGATGGGTACTTGGTATGGTGCTTGACTTGCTCTTGCGTGAGCCTCCCGACAACGGCGCCAGAAATTCTTCTTGCTACCTCTTGAGCACTGCGTTGGATTTCCCCGAAGAGGAGAGGATGATGCAGCAAAGTAGTGTAAGTATTTCCCTCAGTTTTTGAGAACCAAGGTATCAATCCAGTAGGAGGCCACGCACAAGTCCCTCGTACCTGCACAAAACAATAGCTCCTAGCAACCAACGCGATTAGGGGTTGTCAATCCCTTCACGGTCACTTACGAGAGTGAGATCTGGTAGAGATGATAAATAATATTTTTTGTACTTTTGGTATAGATATGCAAAGTAAAAAGTAAAAGGCAAAGTAAAAACAAAGCAAGTATTAAAGTGATGGAGATTGATATGATGAGAATAGACCCGGGGGCCATAGGTTTCACTAGTGGCTTCTCTCAAGAGCATAAGTATTTTACGGTGGGTGAATGAATTACTGTTGAGCAATTGACAGAATTGAGCATAGTTATGAGAGTATCTAGGTATGATCATGTATATAGGCATCACGTCTGAGACAAGTAGACCGACTCCTGCCTGCATCTACTACTATTACTCCACTCATCGACCGCTATCCAGCATGCATCTAGAGTATTAAGTTAAAAATAGAGTAACGCCTTAAGTAAGATGACATGATGTAGAGGGATAAATTCATGCAATATGATAAAAACCCCATCTTGTTATCCTCGATGGCAATAATACAATACGTGCCTTGCTGCCCTTCACATCCTTTGTGAAAGGACACCGCAAGATTGAACCCAAAGCTAAGCACTTCTCCCATTGCAAGAACTACCAATCTAGTTGGCTAAACCAAACGGATAATTCGAAGAGACTTGCAAAGATAACCAATCATACATAAAAGAATTCAGAGAAGATTCAAATATTGTTCATAGATAATATGGATCATAAACCCGCAATTCATCGGTCTCAACAAACACACCGCAAAAAGAAGATTACATCGAATAGATCTCCACGAGAGAGGGGGAGAACATTATATTGAGATCCAAAAAGAGAGAAGAAGCCATCTAGCTACTAGCTATGGACCCGAAGGTCTGAAGTAAACTACTCACACTTCATCGGAGGGGCTATGGTGATGATGTAGAAGCCCTCCATGGTGGATTCCCTCTCCGGCTGAGCTCCGGAACAGGCCCCAAGATGGGATCTCGTGGATACAGGAAGTTGCAGTGGTGGAATTAGGTTTTTGGCTCCGTTATGATCGTTTGGGGGTACGTAGGTATATATAGGAGGAAGGAGTACGTCGGTGGAGCAACAGGGGGCCCACGAGGCATGGGGGCGCCCCCCACCCTCGTGACCGCCTCTTTTATTCCTTGGAGTAGGGTCCAAGTCTCCTGGATCACGTTCGTGACAAAATCACATTCCCAAATGTTTCATTCCGTTTGGACTCCGTTTGATATTCCGTTTCTTCGAAACACTGAAATAGGCAAAAAACAGCAATTCTGGGCTGGGCATCCGGTTAATAGGTTAGTCCCAAAAATAAAAGTGGAAAATAAAGCCCAATATAGTCCAAAACAGTAGATAAAGTAGCATGGAGCAATCAAAAATTATAGATACGTTGGAGACGTATCAAAGCTCCAACACCCCAGATCTTTCAATATGTCCGGATCCGACCCTCGAGGCCGGTGGGTGGCCTCCTCGATTCAAGCGGAGGACATTGTGAAGCTTAGGGAGGTTGGATATCTGACCGCCGACATCCAGCACAGGCTTCCTGCTCCAGAGCAGGTCATCCCCTACACCGGAGCCCAATGAGTGCATCGTGTTTGTTCCTCACTTCCTCCGTGGCTTGGGCCTCACCCTCGATCCTTTTGTGAGGGGGCTCATGTTCTATTATGGGTTGGATTTTCATGATCTAGCTCCGGACGCTATCCTCCATATATCGTCGTTCATTATAGTGTGTGAGGCCTTCCTCCACGTCACCCCATACTTCGGCTTATGGCTCAAGACCTTCAATGTGAAGCCGAAGATGATCGAGGGGCGACACGCGAAGTGCGAAGGTGCCGTAATAAGCAGGAACGCCAATGCCCCATGGCCAGAGGGTTCTTTCCCAGAAGTATCCGATGTATGGCAACGGAGGTGGTTTTATGTCACGGCTCCCAGAGGCACAAAGTGGGTGGCCACCCCCGAGTTCCGCTCGGGCCCTCCGTCACAACTAGCGTCTTGGACCGACATAGGACGGAATTGGGGGCCCGCTGGTGATGTACCAGTACGGCAGAGCCGTATCCGAGAGCTTCTTGAGAGGGACGTTAACCTTGTCAGCATAATGCAAGTGATGCTAATCCGACGGATGTTGTTGCCGTTAACGCCGCCTCTCCGGATGTGGGAGTTCAATCCAGAGGGTCCATGGACTGTTAAGCACTTCTTCGGCTGAAGCTTGAAGGATGTGCAAATTATTCTTCGGACCGAAAGTAGAGTGTCCGGACACCACCGAGGATGCGGGCCTAAGCTGCAATCGCCTAGATACCCAAGTAAGTAAACTTGATACCGGACACCTTATTTTGTATTTGTCATAATTGTTTATTCTGAAAATCATCTGTGGCCAGGAATGGCTCAGAAAGGCGGAGAGAATCAGGTGTCCGACACCACTTCCCGAAGGCTCGCCTGATCCCACCATGGCCAAGATGCTCGACCGGGTACTCAGCAGAATGCCCTCAGGGAAAGACAAGGGGAAGAACAAAGAAACCGAACTTCACACGCTACGCATCCAAACAGGGGGAATTGTTGCCTCCCCTGAGGAGGATAGTCGGGAAGGGGAGACTAAGGCCTCCTCCCCGCGTGGGAAGAAGAGATCTGCCTCCGAAGAATCGGAGACGGAGATGCCCAAACCAGGGAAAAAGATATCACTAGGGGTGAGGGAGTCCTGGACTAGGGGGTGTCCGGATAGCCGAACTATCATCTTTGGCCGGACTCCTGGACTATGAAGATAGAAGATTGAAGATTTCGTCCCGTGTCCGGATAGGACTTTCCTTGGCGTGGAATGCAAGCTTGGCGATACGGATATGTAGATCTCCTACCATTGTAATCGACTCTGTGTAACCCTAACCCTATTCGGTGTCTATATAAACCGAAGGGTTTTAGTCCAGAGGGACGAACAACAATCATACCATAGGCTAGCTTCTAGGGTTTAGCCTCTCTGATCTCGTGGTAGATCTACTCTTGCACTACCCATATCATCAATATTAATCAAGTAGGAGTAGGGTTTTACCTCCATCGAGAGGGCCCGAACCTGGGTAAAAACATCGTGTCCCTTGTCTCCTGTTACCATCCGCCTAGGCATACGCAGTTCGGGACCCCCTACCCGAGATCCGCCGGTTTTGACACCGACATTGGTGCTTTCATTGAGAGTTCCTCTGTGGCGTCGCCTATAGGCCCGATGGCTCCTTCAATTATCAACAACGACGCGGTCCAGGGTGAGACTTTTCTCCCTGGATAGATCTTCGTATTCGGCGGCTTTGCACTGCGGGCCAATTCGCTAGGCCATCTGGAGCAGATCGAAAGCTACGCCCCTGGCCATCAGGTCAGATTTGGAAGTTTGAACTACACGGCCGACATCCGCGGAGACTTGATCTTCGACGGATTCGAGCCACAGCCGAGCGTGCCGCACTGTCTCGATGGGTATGATCTAGCTCTGCCGACGAACAGTGCCCTGGAGGCCGCACTAGTGTCCGCCCCGACCATTAGTTCGGAGCTGACTTCGCCACTCGAGGATGGGTGGTTGGACACCACCTCGGGGGCTGAGATCTCTACGGCGATCGAGCCGAACACCATCCCTGTCCTTTGCGAAGCTCGTGACTCCCAGGTGCCGGACTCCTCCCCGGACTCCGAACCTTCCGCGCCCCTGCCAGTCGAACCCGATTGGGCGCCAGTTATGGAGTTCACCGCTGCGGACATCTTTCAGCACTCGCCCTTCGGCGATATCCTGAACTCATTAAAGTCTCTCTCTCTATCAGGAGAGCCCTGGCCGAACTATGGTCAGGAATGTTGGGATTCGGACGACGAAGAAATTCAACGCCCACCCACCACCCACTTTGTAGCCACTGTCGATGACTTAACCGACATGCTCGACTTCGACTCCGAAGACATCAACGGTATAGACGATGATGCCGGAGACAACCAAGATCTAGCGCCTACAGGGCACTGGAAGGCCACCTCAACTCACGATGTATATATGGTGGACACACCCAAGGGAAGCGATAACGAGGAACAACGGGACGCTGCGAAGGATAATTCCCTCGGAAAGCAGTCAAAACGGCGACGTATGCGTCGCTCAAAACCCCACCTCGACAAAGACAGCACCCACACAGACCCAGCCATAGTGTAGGGTGAACTGGCCGACGATGAACATGCCATGGAGCAACCATCCGAACAGACTAACTTGGATAAACAACCTGTCCCTGGCAAAGATAACAGTCCGGACGATCTCACGCCGGACACATCATTGGAGCAGAAGAACCTCCACAAAGAGCTCGTCGCCACTGTACATAGCTTGAAAAAGAAGAAACAAAGGCTCAAAACAGCGGAAGATGCACTCCGAATGAAATGGAGCAAAGTACTCAACACCGCAGACAAACATGGCGACAGTCGCCAAACAAAGAGCTACCCAAAGCGCACACTGCTGCCCGAATTAGACGAGGAGGCCGTAGAGCCCCCATGATCAAAAAACAAAGAGGCCGCCCGGTCGGATAGACAACCACACGGCAAACATAGAACGGCAAGCGGCGCCGCACACAAGCCGGCATGCGATCCGCATAAGAAATCGCACCAAAAGGATGGCCCAGTCAGGTCAATCTATGGGCCAAGAAAGCAAGCTCTAGAAAGCAACGCAACACGTCGAGTATTCGAACATCACGGCACACCCAAATACAGGGGCGCCGCACATCCCCTATGTTTCACCGATGAGGTGCTGGATCACGAATTTCCAGCGGCATTCAAGCCCATAAACATAGAGGCATACGATGGAACAACAGACCCTGGAGTCTGGATCGAGGATTACATCCTGCACATACACATGGCCAGAGGAGATGACCTCCACGCCATAAAATACTTACCCCTCAAGCTCAAAGGGCCAGCCCGGCATTGGCTTAAAAGCCTTCCCGAAAACACCATTGGAAGTTGGGAAGAGCTCGAGGATGCGTTTCGGGCAAATTTCCAGGGGACTTATGTCCGCCCTCCGGATGCAGACAATCTAAGTCACATAACTCAACAGCCCGAAGAGTCAGCCCGGAAATTTTGGAACAGGTTCCTTACCAAAAAGAACCAAATAGTCGAATGTCCGGACGCCGAAGCCTTAGCATCTTTCAAACACAACGTCCGAGACGAATGGCTCACCAGACACCTCGGCCAAGAAAAGCCGAGAACAATGGCCGCATTAACAAGCCTCATGACCCGCTTTTGCGCGGGAGAGGACAGCTGGCTGGCAAGACGCAGCACCAGCGACCCAAGTACATCCGAGGTCAGGGATGGAAATGGTAAACCACGACGCGACAAGGACCAGCGCCGGACCAGGGGAAACAGTCCGAAGAGTACGGCGGTCAACGCCGGATTCAAAAGTTCTCAGCAGAATAACAAAAAGCTGCCCCTCAAGGATAATAGCGACGAGCTATCCAACTTAAACAAAATCTTGGACAAGATATGTCAAATCCACAGTACTCCCGGGAAACCTGCAAACCATACCCACTGAGGTTGTTGGGTCTTCAAGCAGTCCGGCCGACTTAACGCCGAACACAAGGGGCTCGACACACCAAGTGAGGACGATGACGAACCCCACAAGCAGAGCACCGGAAAACAAAAGAATTTCCCACAAGAGGTCAAAACAGTAAACTCACTTCAAGTGACAAAAAGGAAAAACAGAGCGGCGCCCATTGAAATACGTGCCGCACGGTCTGCCCCAGCAGAGTCCCAACACTGGTTGTCAAAACCAATCACCTTCGACCATCAGGACTACTCCGAAAGTATCCGGAACGCAGGATGGACTGCTTTGATATTAGATCCTATAATCGACGGACTGCAATTCACGCAAGTCCTAATGGACGGCGGCAGTGATTTAAACCTGCTATATCAGGACACAATCCGCAGTATGGGGATAGACCCAACCAAAATTAGCCATAGCAACACTTCCTTTCAAGGAATAATGCCAGGCACATATGCCCATTGTACGGGCTCCCTAACATTAGAAGTTATGTTCGGCTCATCCGACAACTTCCGTCGCGAAAAGTTAGTCTTCCACATTGCCCCATTTAAAAGTAGCCATCAAGCACTACTGGGACGCGAAGCTTTCGCCCGCTTTAAAGCAATACCGCATTATGCATCTCTTACACTTAAAATGCCTGGTCCACGAGGCATCATTTCATTAAAGGGAAACTTCGAGCATCCCTCGAGTACGAAAGAACGTGAGACTGCCTTGCCAGCCTCACAATAATCCGGCTTTGCTGGTCAAAGCATCTAAGCAGGTCGTTCAGACCCCGGACACGGTTAGGCGAGTCCGGCATAAATAAACAAGAGGCTTACTAGCCACGTACCCACTTACAAGGGGCTCCACGCAAGTACAACAAGAGACAATAAAGCTCAATGTTGTTCATTTTTCGAATCGTACTTTGTTTATTTCAAAATACATTTTTCGCACGATCTTTTTTCAACCAAGTTCCTCTCTTTTACAGATGAACGCCGTGCTATACCCGTCCAGAATACGGCACAACGGAGACACAGACGCAGACATGCAGCAGGGACCCGTCGCAAGGATTCTCTTCAGATTAAGACCCTGCGTAAACCTTTCTCACTGTCTCTTGTTGTTACACATCCCCCGTTCTCTTGTTATAACCGAGGAGGAGGCTGGCGTTTTGGCATCGGCCGCGTCAGAATTTTGCACGTACCTGGACACCAGGGGCTTGTTACCAAGGGCATTGTTCGGCCCGCTTTATAAAAGACCGAATACCTTAGGGAGTGTTCGGCGTCTCGAGTTAGGCCTTATATGCATCAGCTCCGAATCATGTCTTTGGTCAAATGTTGGGTTTGCCCGGCTCCTGTGTTTTGTTGCCTTACGTTCTGTTCTATCGGCTAACGCGGCACCAGGAGAGCTACTGCGATTGTGCCCCGGTTCGGCCAGGCGAGCACCTCAGTAGAGAAAGCCGAAAACTGACTGTCGTGATATAGCGAGAGACTGGTCAACCACTCCATGACCTACCGGAATGCTTAGAATTCCTCCGCATTAACGAAGGACCGTTTCCCGGTCAGGCACATACGCGCCCCGAATTCGGGAGAATGCGGTGCCACCAGGGGCTATATCGTGGCCCCACCATCGAACTCCTATGGCTAAGTGAAAGTGATAAAGCATTATAGTTCGGTTGCCTAGTTTGCTACGCTATCACCTCCTTCACAGGACCAAGACGTTGGAATAAGTGTGAAAATGCACCTTTTTGCAAACACCCCCGCACTATGTGCGTGGGGGCTGAAGCCGAAGACTGCCATCTTTCAGGTTATATACACATATACATTAACGGCCGCACAGGAGGTAATTTGCTACTTGAACGCACAAGTATAAAAAGCTCTTATATTATATTGAAACGTTGTTTCATAAATCATACATCTCATTCAAGCATAACATCCTTCGAGCACCGCATCTCTATTAAACGAGCGTCCGGAAGAACTTCCTCAAAATAGCGCTCGACTGGTACTCGGCTTCCGTCCGAATCCTGGGATGCAACGTCGGTGGCCTTCATCACAGCCCAGTATGTGTTGACACGGGCAAGAGCCATCCGCGCACCCTCTATGCACGCCGACCGCTTCATTGCGTCGATACGCGGCACCGCACCAAGGAACTGCTGCACTAAGCCAAAATAACTCTTCGGCTCAGGCCCTCCCGGCCACAAATGAGTCATGACATGCTTCATGGCAAGTCCGGACAACCTATTCAGATCGGCCCATTCGGCCAACCGATCGGTTCATGGAAGTGGACGCTCTGGACTATGGAACTGCGACCAAAATAGCTCTTCCCTTTTGTGCCCCTTCTGGCCTCGGAAGTGCTCGATCGCATCCGCGGCGCTCGCCGCTAAGTCCAGATAAGAATCCTCCGCACCCCACAGCCGGTCCAACTGAGCATACTTCGGATCCATGAACTTCCTCCGCAGCAGAAAAGGCTTTCCAGCCGCAATATCCCCGGCCTGACATAGCTCCTCCTTTGCAGCTCTCCCGCGGAGCGGGCATCCTTGGCTCCGGCGGTGGCCTTTTTCAGGTCCTCTTGCTCCGCTTGACGTTCTTTTTCAAGAACCCCACAGCGGTCGGTAGCATTCTTCAACTTCAGGGCCATATCGACCATTTCCTCTTTGCTCCGGCAGTGAGCAGCCTGTTCAGCTTTTAGCTCTTCGGCCGCCCTTAAAGCAGCCGCATTACTATTTCTGGCTTGCTCCTTAGCTCGGGCGAGCTCCGCCCGAAGCATCTCCACAGCAGCGGCACCATCTGCATTAAAGCATAAAAGTAGTAAGGCACGGGCGTCAAGCTCCCTTACCAGGTGTCCGCGGAGAAGTCGCATACCTTGTGACTCGTCAAACCGCTTATTGACAAGCGCGATGTCCGCATCCGCCTCGTCAAGTTGCCGCTTCAGTTCAGCAAATTCATCAGTCCGGCTGGCCACCGGACGCCCCGCCACCTACATAGGAAAGGCGACATGTTATAACTGAGATTATGGTCCTCGGCACGTTGTCACTTTTGACAACATACCGAGTCTCAGGGGCTACTATCTATACAGGGCGCATTCTATATGCATAACTGTTAGAAGGTACATCATTTTTGCGTACCTCAAACCCCGTCAGTAAACTTCTGACGGCTCCATGCAATCCGCTCTCAGCGGATGCAATCCTTTCAATCGACGTACCCATTAACGCACGGTGATCTTCTGAGATAGACGCTCGCCCGAGCAGATTTTTCAGCTCCTCCGACCGCACACCAGTTGGCGCTGGACCTTCCGGCCCCGCCGGACTCGGGGAAACCCTCCGCGACGACACCTCAGGGTCGTCCGCCCCGCATGAAGGTGCGATAGGTGGAGGCGTTTCGCTCTCCATCATCTCCGGACGAAGATCCCCCAAAGATGAGTTTTGCTGAGAAGGGCTGAGATCCGAACTACAAGGTAAAGTTTCGGTTATCTTCAGAAATAAATACAGGGATGTCCCTTATTACAAGACCCCCCCTTTTTACTTACGGCTCGCTGGAGGGCTGATCCCCTTGGGGAAATAGTGCGGCTGGGGTACTTCCCAGCGCCGGACTCTCTGACGAAGATTTCTTTCCCCGCTTTGAGGCCTTGGCCTCCGGATCTTCAGAAGTGGTCCTCTTCTCCCCCTGGAGGGTGGGATTCTCGATCCCTCCTTCCTTTAAAGCCTCCTTCGCGGAGGCAGTTGCTTCTCTGCTCCCCCCTTCGCCTTCTTCAAAAGGCGCGGCCTTCAGCATCTTGGCCAGCGCGGGATCCGACGTGGTCTCTGGGAGGGGGGCCGGACACCTTATCAATTTTGCCTTCGCTATCCACTCCTGTTCAAGAAACAGCTCCCTTAAGGGCAAGTTTATGATAAACGAACGGATAGCCTGTCCGGGCGCAGGACTACTTACTTGAGTATCCAGGCGATTGCAGCTTAGACCTACGTCCTCGGTCAAGTCCGGACACTTCTCTTGTGATCCGAAGAACAGTTTATACATCTCCACGGGCGTCGCACCCATAAAATGTTGGAGAGTTCGTGGTCCCTCCGGATTAAATTCCCACAGACAGAGGGGGCGACGTTTGCAGGGCAGAAGGCGCCGAATCAGCATAACCTGCTCCGCTACAACCAGATTGATCTCCCTTTCTTGGAGGTCTCGAATACGGCCCTGCAATAGAGGAACGTCTTTGGACGGCCCCCAGTCGAGCCCCTTGTTGACCCATGATGCCAGCCGCTGTGGTGGACCCGAGTGGAAGGCAGGCGGCGCCACCCATTTTGTGCCCCTAGGAGCGGTGATATAAAACCACTCCCGTTGCCACAAACCAAGCTCCTCCTTAAAAGAGCCCTCGGGCCATGGAGCGTCAGCGCACTTGCTTATGACGGCCCCTCCGCACTCTGCCTGCTGCCCCTTGATCGTCTTCGGCTCCACCTTGAAGGTCTTGAGCCACAATCTGAAGTGAGGGGTAATGCGGAGGAAAGCTTCGCATACGACAATGAACGACGAGATGTGGAGGATGGACTCCGGATTCAAGTCATGGAATTCCAGCCCATAATAAAACATGAGCCCCCGCACAAAGGGAACAATCGGGAAGCCTAAACCCCGAAGGAAGTGAGACACGAACACCACGCTCTCGCCGGGCTCGGGAGTGGGAATGACCTGCCCTGGGGCAGGTAGCCTATGAGAAGTCTCACCGGTTAGATACCTGGCGTCTCGCAGCTTTAGCACATCTTCTTCCGTGACGGAAGAAGGCATCCACCGGCCGTGCTGGTCGGAGCCGGACATTGCCGAGAGTCTGAAGCGCCTGAATCTGAAGCTTTGGGTGTTGGAACTCGAAGCGAGAGGCGGAATCGATTGAGGTTGAAAAAAGATGAGGGCCTCGGTCTCATTATAAAGAGGTTGAATACCAATAGCCCTCCCTGTGATCGATTGGGACTCGCCTTCGATGGAGGAGGCGTGCCGACGGGCGCGGTTGGGTTACCCACGCCCGTATTGATGAGAATCCCGAAATAAGGGGGCATGATCTCCGCTTTGATAAGATGTGCCAAGGAAACCGCCTCGCTAAACGCGCTAAGGTGGGACAGTAAAAAACGAATAAAAGCCTGGCCATGGTGTGATGTCACGCCACGGAATACATCAGCAGATCTGTGCAGAAATTATTCTCTTTACGGTGGTATGTGGAACTTGTTTTGCAGAGCCGGACACTATCCTTGTGTTCAAAACCTTCTATGGAGTATTCAGAGGAGGAACCCGCCTTGCAATGCCGAAGACAATATGCGCGCCGGACTTGTCGTTATTGAAGCCTGGTTCAGGGGCTACTGAGGGAGTCCTGGACTAGGGGTGTCCGGATAGCCGAACTATCATCTTTGGCCGGACTCCTGGACTATGAAGATAGAAGATTGAAGACTTCGTCCCATGTCCGGATAGGACTTTCCTTGGCGTGGAAGGCAAGCTTGGCGATACGGATATGTAGATCTCCTACCATTGTAACCGACTACATGTAACCCTAACCCTATCCGGTGTCTATATAAACCGAAGGGTTTTAGTCCGTAGGACGAACAACAATCATACCATAGGCTAGCATCTAGGGTTTAGCCTCTGATCTCGTGGTAGATCTACTCTTGTACTACCCATATCATCAATATTAATCAAGCAGGAGTAGGGTTTTACCTCCATCGAGAGGGCCCGAACCTGGGTAAAAACATCGTGTCCCTTGTCTCATGTTACCATCCGCCTAGACGCACAGTTCGGGACCCCCTACCCGAGATCCGCCGGTTTTGACATCAACAAGGGGGCTCTGCCCTGACGGGCACCCTCACCGCGTCGTTCCCACCAACGGGCCGGCCCTCCACCGAGCTGTAAGTTAATTTTTAATTCAAAAGTACTGCGTTCCTCCTAGATCAATAACCAGGATTCGTCTTTCGCAGTCCGGCTAGCAGCCCTTCTCAACAGAGTTCGTCTTCGGGGGATCTTCCTCCGGAGATGATGGAGAGCGAGACCCCACCCACCTCTCCAGCTCATGAAGCGGACGACACCAAGGTGTCGTCACGGAGGAGTCCGGATCTGCCGAAGCCGGAAGCCAATCGTCGGCCGCCACGATCCCGGGCGTTTGGCTCCCACGAGGCGATGGGAAGGGTCCCGCGATTTGATGTCCGGCAGACGTCTTGTGGGCCCTCTTTGGAGTGAGCTGCGCTCTCGGAGGAGCACCGCTCATTAATGAGCGCGGTGCTCAGGAAGATTTCATCCGCTTCAAGCGGTTTGAATGAAGCATTTACGAAGTCTGCTTTCGAGGCTTTGAGGTATGTTGTGAAGAATACACTGTTTTTGGCTGTGAGGCACGCGTTAGGTGTGCTCCTATAGATAGTAGCCCCTGAGACTCGGTTTGCCCGCCCTAAGCGTAAACGGGGATCATAAATCAATGATTACGCTGTAAATACCTGCAGGTACCTGTGGGTCCGGCCGCCGACCAGTCCGTTGAAGTTGCCGAACTAACTAGGCAGATTGGATCGATTGACGCCGATATCACGCTAGTGAACGAGCGGTTGGACAAATCACGAGGTATGTGCTCTGCCTTCCTTTGCATAGGGAAATATGGAGGCGGCATGATATTAATGTAATATGTTTGGACTGCAGATGGTGCTGCTGTCGTGGAGGCCCTGAGGGCAGAACTTGCCCAGGCCAAGGAACAAGCTCGAGTTAGCAATGCGGCTGCCCTATAGGCAGCCAAAGAATTAAGAGCCGAACAGGCTGCTCATCGCCGAAGCGAGGAAAAGATAGCCGAAATGCTGTGGAGTTAAAAAATGCCGCTGACCGGTATGAGCTCCTTAAAAAGGAGCATAAGGATAGTTCGGCCGAGCTGGACAAGGCACTTAATGCCACCAAGGAAATACGGACCACGCTCAGGGGTGCGCGGGAGGAACTTCAACAGGCCGGTAAAATTGCGGCTGGGGGCTCCTACTTGCTGTGGACGAAGTTTTTGATCCAATGCGCTCCCACGGATGGATGCTTTGGAGTCCTCTACGGACGCGTGTCTTGGATTTGGCAAAGAGTACCGACGCTGCCAAGTTCTTCGATGATCAGGGTGATAAGGAAGTGGAGAAGCTTTTCTGGTCGCAATTCAATGCTCCCACTCGCCCGCTGCCGTTAAGTGACAAGATGGCTGCTATAGCGGAGCTTCACAGGCTGTCCGGGCTTGCAATGCGGGTTGTGATAGACCATCTTTGGCCGAAGGGGCCTAAGCCGGACAATTACTTTGGCTTGGTGCAGCAATTCCTTGGGGTTGTGCCTCGGATCGACGCCATGAGGAGGTCGGCGTGCATAGAGGGTGCACGGATGGCTCTTGCCCGCGTTAAAGCCTATTGGACGGATATGGAGGCCACCATTATAGCGACCCAAGATCCGGCGGGGGGCCAATATCCGGCCGAGCACTACTTGGCGCAGGTCACAGAAGGTGCCCGCCTAATAGAGGTGCAGTGCTCGAAGAATGTCTTATTCGAGTGATGAATCGAATCATTGTAAGAACAATGTTATTTTGGTTATAAGGCTATATTTATACTTTTTGCCCGAAAGTATTATTCGTCCCCCTGTCTTGCCGTTCTTTATATATATATATATATATATATATATATATATATATATATATATATATATATATATATATATATATATATATACATTTAATCTGAAAGTTAGCGATCGTTGGCTTCATTACGCATATAATGTGGGGGTGTTAGAAAAATATGCATAATCACACTTGATCCAACGTCTTGGTCCATTAAGGAGGTGGTCACACGTCAAACTAGGCAACCGGACTATATAAGCAGAACGCTTCGCTTAGCCATGGGAGTCTAATGGTGGGGCTACTATGTAGCCCCGGTACCTTCGCTTGCATCCGAATACGGTAGCGTGTGTACATGACCAGAAGCGGTCCTTCGTTAATGCGGAGGGATCCTAAAGATTCGGTAAGTCTTGAGTGGTTGAACAGTCTCTCGTTGTATCATGACGGTCAGTTTTGGCTTTTTCTACTGAGGTGCTCATTCGAATAACCAGGCACAATCGCAGTAGTTCTCCTTTGGCCACCTTAGCCGATAATAATGGAACGTAAAGGCGGCAAACCCAGGCGAGCCGCAAACCCAACATTTGACCAAAGACATGATTCGAGCTGATGCATATAAGGCCAAACTTCGTGGCCTTGAACACTCCCGAAGGTATTCGGACTTTATAACAGATGATGGGCTCAAGAATGCCCATTCCTTATAAACCCTGTGTTTCCAGGTACGTGCGTTAATATGTCGTGGCGAAATGCCAATAATGGCAGTATCCTCTGTGGGTATGGAACCCATGGGATGGTTAAACAACAAGAGGCAATAGAAAAGGTTTACACAGGGGCTTAATCTAAAAAGAAACCTGTTGAACGGGGCCCTACTAGACGTCTGCGCCTTTGTCTCCGTTGTGCCGTATCCTGGAAGGGTATCGCGCGAACGTTGTCTGTGAAAAAAAGAAAACTCGTAGGAGAGTACAACGTAAGTATGCGATGGATAGTAAAAGTGTAAGATGTTGGCCTGCCAATAAGGTTGAGCCAAGTGTGGGGCTGTATTAAATATGTATAGCCCCTGGTGTCCACTATGGGATTACATATACGGTGCCCTGATTCAATTTTATCCGGGCGACCGGACTCGTCTAACCGTGTCTGTGGTCTTAATGACCAGTCATGTTTTCTGATATTGGAGGCCGCTTATAGTCCGGCCGCTAGGGCCGTCGCGAGTTCCTCTGCGCGTGAAGAGCGCTCTGTGATTCCGCTAACGGTGATGACGCCCCGTGGGCCGGGCATCTTGAGTGTAAGGTAGCCATAGTGCGGCAATGCGTTGAAGCGGGCGAAGGCCGTTCTTCCAAGCAATGCATGATAGTCGCTTTGGAAGGGTGCGATGATAAAGGATAGCTCTTCGCTCGGAGTTGCTCGGAGAGCGAATGTTACCTCCAGTACGATGGAGCCCCTGCTATGGGCTTCAACGCCTGGTATCACCCCTTCAAAGGTGGTGTTGCTTTTGTTAATTCTGGATGGGTTTATCCCGATCCTGTGGGCAGTGTCCTCGTATATTAAATTGAGACTACTGCCGCCGTCCATGAGGACATGGGTGAGACGGTATCCGTCGATTATCGGGTCAAGCACCAAGGCCTTTGATTCTCCGCGCCTAATACTAGTTTGGTTGTCCAAGTGATCGAAGGTGATCGGATAAGGCGTCCAGTGGTTAGGTGTGAGTACGATGGGCTCTATATCGAGCGCGTCTCTATGCGTGCGTTCGTGCCTCCTCATGGATGTGTGAGTCGCGTGGATCATGTTCACTGTTTTAACCTCTGGCGGGAATTTTTCTGTCCCTCAGTGTTCAGCTGGCGAGGTTCATCCTCGTCTTCACTTGGTGTTTCCCTTCCCTTGTGTTCGGCATTTAATTTGCCGGCCAGCTTGAAGACCCAGCACTCTCTGTGCGTGTGGTTCGCAGGTTTGTCAGGGGTGCCATGAATTTGGCATAGTCTGTCTAGGACTCTATTCAAAACGGACGGTCCCTCTTTACTGCCTTTAAATGGCTTCTTTTGCTGAATCCGGCATTAACCGTGGTGTTATCCGGGCTCTCTTCGTTGTTTGGGCGTTTGTTTTTATTACGCCGTGGCTTCCCATTGCCATCCCTTATTTCGGATGTGCTGGGGTCGCTGGTGCCTTTACGGGCTAGCCACCTATCTTCACCCGCGCAAAAGCGGGTCATGAGGCTTGTTAAGGCTGCCATTGTCCTCGGCTTTTCTTTGCCGAGGTGTCTGGCGAGCCACTCGTCACCGATGCTGTGTTTGAATGCCGCTAAAGCTTCAGCGTCCGGACAGTCGACGATTTGGTTCTTCTTAGTGAGGAATCTGTTCCAAAGCTTGCGGACGGACTCTCCGGGTTGTTGGATTATGTGACTTAGATCGTCAGCATCCGGAGGCCGGACATAGGTCCCTTGAAAATTGGCCCTGAAAGTCCTCGAGTTCCTCCAACTCCCAATTGAATTTTCAGGGAGGCTTTTCAACCAGTGTCGGGCTGGTCCCTTCAATTTGAGGGGAATGTATTTGATGGTGTGGAGGTCATCCCCACGAGCCATATGTATATGCAGGATAAAATCCTCAATCCAGATGCCTGGGTCTGTCGTTCCGTCGTATGCCTCTATATTCATAGGTTTAAAGCCATGTGGGAATTCATGGTCTAGTACCTCTTCAGTAAAGCACAGGGGGTGAGCAGCCCCTTTGTATCTGGACGTGTTGTGGCATTCCGTCGTCTGTTGTTGTGTCCAGTGTTTATTCCGAACTGGTATTCGATTGGCATAATCGTTTTGGTGACCATAGTCCCTCGCTGGGGTGTGTCCTTTAGATCCATAAATGGACCTGGCCGCGCCAGCTTTCTTATACAGGTGCTCACGTAGATCGTGTGCAGCGTCGGTAGCCGCTTTGTTGCGGTTATGAAGTGGCACGGCTTCGTCATTGAATTCTGGCAGTAGCTTGCGTTTTGGATAGCTCTTTGTATGGCGATCATCGCCGTATCTTTCTTCGGTGTCTAGCACTTTGTTCCATCTACGGTTGAGCGTCTCCTGTGCGGCTTTGAGCCGTTGCTTCTGCTTCTTTAGACTTCTTGCGGTGGCCATAAGCTTTCTGTGGAGGTTATCTCGTTCCACGTGTTTTTCCGGGATTGCATCATTATCCGGACTATTTTCCTGTGCTGGTTCGGTTTGATGACCTCGTCCGTCGGGATCATTGTCCTCGGGCGTTTGCTTCGAACTGTGTTCAGGGTGACCTGGTTCGTCCTGCTCCATCGCTGGGTCCGTATGGTCGTTGTTGCCTTCGGAGCTGATTGTAGTATCAATCCCTTTGGCGCTCTTGTCGCTATATTCTTATTCTTTGGACTTAGAACGGCGTCTGCGCCGTCGCTTTAACTTTGTCCGGGTTTTATCATCCGGATTGTCGCCTTTGCCCTCTTTGGGCGTATCCACCATGTATATGTCGTGTGACGAGGGAGAAGTCCAGCGCCCCATAGATTCCGAATCTTCTCCTGCATCGTCGTCCATACCGTGGATGCCTTGGTCGAAGTCGTGCACGTCGGTTAAATCATCGACCGTGGCTATGAAGTGGGTGGTGGGTGGGCAACGAATTTCTTCGTCGCCTGCTTCCCACTCGAGCCGGACATAGTTTAGCCTAGAATTTTCTATCAAAGAGAGTTTTTAACAAGTTTAGCATGTCGCCAAAGGGCGAGGGCTGAAAGATATCCGCAGCGGTGAACTCCATTACTGGAGCCCAACCTGGCTCGACTGGCTCGGGTGTGCGCGGATCGGAACCAACATCCGGATACGAATCCGGGGGTCCGGAGTGTCAGGCCACCACAGAGGTAAGGCCCGTGTTCGGCTCCACCGCTGATGAGTGTGCGACCTGCGGGACGGGGTCCATCCCTCCATCCTTAGGCAACGCAGCCTGTTCCGGATTTAGGTCCGAGGCTACTGCGGGGGTGGTACCCCGAGCTTTGTCCGACAGTAGGTCTAAGCCGTGCTCGTCGTGACTGTCCGGTGCTCCTGGCATGGGCCCGAATCCGTCGAAGATCCCGTCTCCGCGGACGTCCGCCATGTAGTTCAGGTTTCCGGTCCTGATCTGGTGGCCAGGGGTGTAGCTGTCGATCTGCTCCAGATAGCCAAGCAAATTGGCCCGCAGGGCGAAGCCGCCGAACACGAAGATCTGTCCGGGGAGAAAGGTCTCACTCGGGACCGTGTTGTTGATGATGGTTGAAGGAGCCATCGAGCCCTGTAGCGACGACACAGAGGAACTCTCAATGAAAGCACCAATGTCGGTGTCAAAACCGGCGGATCTCGGGTAGGGGGTCCCGATCTGTGCGTCTAGGCTGATGGTAACAGGAAGCAAGGGACAGATGTTTACCCACGTTCGGGCCCTCTTGATGGAGGTAAAACCCTACTTCACGCTTGATTAATATTGAAGATATGGGTAGTACAAGAGTAGATCTACCATGAGATCGTAGAGGCTAAACCCTAGAAGCTAGCCTATGATGGTATGATTGTAATTGTGATCGGCCTTCTAAGGACCAACCTCTCCGGTTTATATAGGCACCAGAGAGGGCTAGGGTTTACATGGAGTCGGTTACAAGGAAGGAAATATAATATCCGGATCGCCAAGCTTGCCTTCCACGCCAAGGAAAGTTCCATCCAGACACGGGACGAAGTCTTGAGTCTTGTATCTTCACGCTTCGATAGTCCGGACGTTGTATATAGTCCGGCTGTCCGGATACCCCCTAATCCAGGACTCCCTCAGTGGTGGCCGCTGAGTCCAGCATGAATTTCTGTCAAAAGTTGCCGTCCTTCCTCTTTGGAGATGCACCTTTGAAGTACTTCGGTACCGCTTTTCTTATAAAGCTCTCCCTTGTGGACCTTGTAGGCTTTAGACCGCCGCACAATGCAACGTGCCTTGTTTGGGTCCTCAGGGAGTTCTTGCCTAGTTAGGTAAGCCAAGAAGGGTTCTGTCCACGGGGCGATGACAGCCATAATCACGTGGGCCGAAGGTCTTATTTCGGTGGCAGAGCCTCCGATTACGTCAGAGTGTTCGGGATTTGGCGTTGTGACCGGATCCGGACTGTTATTTCCGGTCTCCCCTTCCCACACCACGAATGGCTTAAACAACCTTTCCAAGAAGATATTAGGTGGGGGAATTGGCGCTTAAGCGCCGATCTTGAGCGAGGATATCCGCCGCTTGATTGTTTTCTCGGACCACATGGTGGAATTCGAGCCCCTCGAACCGAGCTGACATTTTGAGGACGGTGTTGCGGTAAGCCGCCATTTTTGGGTCCTTGGCGTCAAAGTCTCCATTTATTTGAGATATTGCGAGGTTCGAATCCCCACGCACCTCTAGGCGTTAAATGCCCATGGATACTGCCATCCGGAGACCATGCAACAGGGCCTCATATTCTGCTGCATTGTTGAAGTCTGTGTATAATATTTGGAGTACGTATTGGACTGTGTCTCCGGTGGGGATGTCGACGACGCCTTTGCCCCTGCATCAGCCAAAGCATCTTATAGCCGTCAAAGTGCATGATCCAATTGGAGTACACGCCGTACTCTTTAGGGAGTTCGGCTTCTATCCATTCGGCGACAAAATCAGCCAGTACTTGTGACTTAATGCCTCACCATGGTTTGTATGTTATGTCGAACGGGAGGAGCTCAATAGCCCATTTAGTAATCCGGCCCGTGGCATCGCGATTATTTATTATGTCGTTGAGTGGTACTTCAAAGGCCACCGTAATTGAACACTCTTGAAAATAGTGGCATCGCGGCTCTGTCTCCAACTGTGACAAAGATCGGATTTTGGCCGGATTTGCTTCAATTCCTCTATTGGAAACGATGAAGCCCAAGAGCTTACCGGCGGGCACGCCGAAAACGCATTTTTCCGGATTGAGCTTGATGTCATATGTTCGGAGATTGTCGAACGTGAGCCTCAAGTCGTCTATTAAGGATTCGACGTGTCTGGTTTTAATGACCACATCGTCTACGTATGCCTCCACTGTTTTGCCGATTTGTGTTTCCAGGCATGTCTGAATCATGCGTTGATAGGTTGCACCAGCATTTTTGAGCCCGAAAGGCATGGTGCTAAAACAGAAGGGGCCATATGGAGTGATAAATGCCGCTATGCTTGATCGATCGGACTCCGCCATCTTAATTTGATGGTATCCAGTATGCATCGAGGAAACACAATGAGTCGTGTTCCGCGGTAGCGTCAATAATTTGATCGATGCGGGGAGGAAGGGATCCTTGGGGCAAGCCTTGTTAAGGTCCTTGAAATTGACACATAGGCGCCAGGATTTGTCCTTCTTTGGTACCATTACCAGGTTTGCTAGCCAGTCCGGATGTTTTATTTCTCTAATGAATCCGGCCTCGAGTAACTTGGCTAGCTCCTCTCCCATGGCTTGTCGCTTAGGCTTTGAGAAACGCCGAAGAGTCTGCTTGACCGGCTTGTATCCCTTTAGAATGTTTAGGCTATGCTCGGCCAGCCTACTTGGGATTCCTGGCATGTCTGAAGGATGCCAGGCAAAGATGTCCCAATTCTCGCGCAAGAACCCCCGCAGTGCGGTGTCTATTGTGGGGTTCAGCTATGCCCCGATGGATGCTGTTTTTGTAGGGTCCATTGGATGGACCTGGAATTTGACTATTTCGTCCGCTGGTTTAAAAGAGGTGGACTTGGGTCTTTTTTCGAGTATCACGTCGTCCCTATCCACTGTGGAGCGCAGCGCAGTTAGATCTTTGACCGCAAGGGCTTAGGATAACGCCTCGAGGGCCAGTGCGGCGGTTTTATTTTTGGCGCGGAGTGCTATGTCCGGATCACTAGCTAGAACGATGATTCCATTGGGCCCGGGCATTTTGAGCTTCATGTACCTGTAATGGGGTATAGCTTGGAAGATCGTGAATGCCTCTCGCCCTAAAAGGGCGTGGTATCCGCTACTGAACAGGGCCACTTGGAATGTGATTTCTTCGGACCTATAATTCCCCGGCGTGCCGAATACCACATCTAGTGTGATTTTTCCCGCACATCGTGCCTCCCGACTAGGGATGATTCCTTTAAAGGTCATGCTGCTTTGCTCAATGCGGCTCTTGTCTATTTCCATTTTGTTAAGAGTCTCCTCGTAGATGAGGTTTAATCCGCTGCCACCATCCATGAGCACTTTAGTAAGCCGGAAGCCGTCCACAATTGGACTAAGGACCAAAGCGGCTGGTGCTCGGGCTGTTCTGAATTGAGGTTCGTCACTGGCATTGAAGGTTATGGCTGTGTCGTTCCATGGATTTATTGCTGCAACGTGGCAAACTTCGGCAAGGCTGCGGAGTGCTCGCTTGCGCCTATTATTTGAGGCGAAGGTCTCGAAGACTGTCAATACTGTATTGTTATTTTCCACGGGATGGTGCTCTGTGGTATTGTTGATGAGGAGATCCTCGCCGCTCTTGGCCACCTGCCGGAGTATCCAACATGCTCTAAGGCTGTGTGTTGGCATGGTATCCGGTGTACTGTGAATTTTGCATGGCCCATTGAGCCATCCCTCCAATACAGTTCCACGCCCTGTAGTGGGCTTTGGTTTCTTTGTAATTGGATTGGGTGAATTACGAGAGTACACCCTTTTAGTTCGGATGGGGGATTTAGTGAGTGCCAGAGGATCCTAGAATTTTGTTTGGGTTTTCCAGGTGCTTTCCATCGCACAGTACTTCTGTACTATGGCCGCCAAGTCAGCAAAGTGTGCTATGTCACGATGACTTGTGGCATTAAGGATTCCCTTGTCCATGCAATTTTTGCAAAAGAATGAAATTGCGTCTTCCTCGCGACAGTCCTTGACCTTGCTCATTACAAGGTGGAATCTGGCCCAATAGTGATGTACTGTCTCTTGGGGCTGTTGTCTAATGTGGGAAAGATCACTTATGTCTAGGTGGGTGGGTAGATTTAGGTCCAAACCCTGACCCGATCTGAGACCAGTATGGAGGTGTTTCCGAGCTTGGCAGTTCGGGCTCCGGGATGTTGCCCAATAGTGCTGGCCCGCTGTCTGATTCTAGGTTCGAAGCTTGGGCCATGTCCTCCCGTAGATGGGTATCCATCTCAGAGAGCTCGGGAATCCGGACATAGTTTGTCCTCAAAATAGAGGAAGAATCGCTACATTGCTCCTCCACCACCGCTATCTGATGGGTGACCGTCGGAGAGTTAATGTCCCTTTGGTCGGGTTTAAGCCCGATCCGATCATAGTCCGTAGCGACTCCCAGGGCGGCGATGCGATCCAAGAGCTCGTTCAAGGAACAGAGCTCCATTGGATCCATCTGCTCGGAGAATCCCGAGCCGATGTGGAGGCTGTTTTTGATGACCCGAGAAGTCATCGTCAGCGCGACGGCTGAACGGGCGGTCATGACGAAGCCGCCTAGTTGGAGAGTTTGGCCTACAGCCAGGGCTCCCCCACAGGTAATGTTGTCCTTGAAAACAAGACGAGCCATCGAGCCTTATCGTGACGACATAGTGGAACTCTCAATGAAAGCACCAATGTCGGTGTCAAAACCGGCGGATCTCGGGTAGGGGGTCCCGAACTGTGCGTCTAAGGCGGATGGTAACAGGAGGCGGGGGACACAATGTTTACCCAGGTTCGGGCCCTCTCGATGGAGGTAATACCCTACTCCTGCTTGATTGATCTTTATGATATGAGTATTACAAGAGTTGATCTACCACGAGATCGTAGAGGCTAAACCCTAGAAGCTAGCCTATGATTATGATTGTTGTTGTCCTATGGACTAAACCCTCCGGTTTATATAGACACGGGAGGGGGCTAGGGTTACATAGAGTCGGTTACAAGGGAGGAGATCTACATATCCGAATTACCAAGCTTGCCTTCCACGCGAAGGAGAGTCCCACTCGGACACGGGACGAAGTCTTCAATCTTGTATCTTCATAGTCCAACAGACTGGCCAAGGTATGTAGTCCGGTTGTCCGAGGACCCCCTAATCTAGGACTCCCTCACCGAGCCTGTACGCTGCGCCCGAAACTGGGTCGACAAAGGGGGTGCACTCGCCTTCAGGGAGCCTTGAATCTGTGGCCTCGCTGCCCTTCCTGCACGGTCTGGCTTGGAACCTGGCGGGCGTTCCCCGATCTCCTCCTCTGGTGATGGACAACAACTGGTTGACTTCGTCCTTCAGCTCCTCCTCAAGGAGCGGGTCGCATCCGGCCGGAGCTTCTCGCGAGGTCGGGACGGCGCCTGGTGGCGACACCAGCCCCCAGCCCCCTGTCGAGAGGCGGTGCGCCACTTGATGTACCACCTGCAGCCCCCGAGGTGGAGGACGAGGTGGGCCGTGCTTTCGAGTCCGAGCGTGGGCGAAGCGTCGTTCGCCATGAGCTCTTCCAAGAGGCGATGAGAGCGATGAGCCGACTCAACGAAGAACTTGCGGGCGTCGACTCACGCCTTGAGGCTAAAGGTCTGCGGCTGGTGGAGGAACGGCGTAAGCTGAGGGTGGCCATCAACCTCGGCCACTATCAGCGTGATCTGGACAATGCGAGGGCCGAGACGTCCCTCAAGGTCTCCCGCGAAGCTTGCTCTCGAGCCTTGGAGGAGGCTCGCGAGGCTGACCGCCGTCGCGAGGCTGCGGAGAAACGCGCGTGGGAGCTCCAGGCCTGGAGTGCGTCCCTCGAGCAGCAGGTGGATGCGCGCAGAGCCGCCCTTGCGTCACTAAGGGGGATGCCCGCTGAGGAAGAGGAGGTCCGGAGGCGTGAGGAAGCGCTGGCTCTGGAAACCGTGGAGCGCAGTCTTGAGCTCGAGCAACTGGAGATGAGGGAGCGTCAAGTTGCTCAGGCGCAAGATGCCGTCGGGGCTCGCGAGGCCAGGGTCCAAGAGGAAGTCGACCGCCGGGTGGCCGAGGTTCGCGCAGACCTGGAGGGTAGGTATGAATTGAAGTTGAAGCTCGCAGGAACAGAGGATGCGGGCAGGGCCGCTGCCCTCAGGACCAGGTTGGACGAGGCGGAGAGGCATGGGGAGGCAACGGCTGCCGCCCTGGTCAGGGCGCAGGCGGACTTGGCCTCCGCCCTCGCCGAGCTGCTTTCTCTTCAGAAACGGGTTGATGACGCCGAGGCCGTCGCGCGGCAAAACAAGGAGGAAGTGCTCCAACGGCGGACGTTGGAGCGCGAGCACGCCCCCATGCTTCAGGATCTCCGGAACAAGGCAAATACCACCCTGGGCTACATCTGCGACGAGAATGCACCGCCTCCTCACTCAAATGACTATGCCAGCCACCTAACCTTCTTCACCGAAGTGGTGACGCGCCTGGAAGCCCGGTCTGACAGGGCTCGCCGGCTCGTGGAGGAGAGAAGCCGGGGCCTGCTCGGGCGCGCGTTCTCTCGCGTCTTTAGCCACCTCGGGAACACCTTTCCTGACTTCGACTTCGACGCCGCCATTGCCCCCGTGCCGCAGGCCGTCCGGGGTGACCTGGCGCGGTGGGTGGAGGACAACGTGGATGTGCTGGTCAGAGCCTTCGCTTCTAACGACGACGCGGTGGTGGTCGTCACAGACGAAGGCGATGTGGTTGACAATGGCGATGAAAGCGTCGCCGAAGGCGGCGATAGTGCTGGCGAAGACGAATATGATGCGAGTGACGCGTACGAGGCTGACACAGCAAGTGACATATCTGGCTGATCCCATGTCCTCCTGTCGTTGCATCCTGCACGCAAAAACTCAGGCGCGGCCCTTGGAAAACTTGTAAGAGCATTTTGAGAGGTGGAGCCCCTCATGTAAGCAAGTTGCAGCCTTTACTTTTCTACGTGGTATTGAGTATGTGCCCTCGCGAACTCGTAAGTCCAAGGGAGAGTTTCCCGTCGTGGGTTACCTTAGTCAGTGCCAGCCTCGAGCTGGGTCGTGAGGCGACGAGTTTCTGAGAATCCTGCGGAGCTTGTCGACCCGTCAGGAGGGGCCTCGCGAGAGGCAAGCACCGATTGCAGGCGTTAAGCGCCGCTCGGCACGCTGCAGCGCTTCAAGGTCCCGCCATGAGGGGCTCGTGAGGGGAAGGCGACTACATTATTCCCAGGCATAACAAAATCCAGAAAGAAAGAAATTGCTTGAACGAGAAAAGGCACCCCCCCCCCCCCCCGCGCACCGATAAAAACTCTACTTCAACTTAAATCCAGATCCAGAAAGCACGGCTACACAAAAAGAGATCCAAAACGAAAGGCCGCGTCCAGTGCCTATTCTAGTCTTCTGGTCTTCAAGTCTTCTCACCAGCGCGGAGCTAAGTGCTGCCACTAGGCATGGGAGGGAGCCCCAGGGCCTGAGGCCGGCACCCCTGAGACTCCGGGGCGTGTACAGCCCCAACTCATTATTACGTGAGAGTGTCACGGGCAGCGAGCTTCACAGGCACTGGGCCTTCTTCACAGGTACCGGCCTTGCTTCATATCGCCAGACGAGGGCCCCGCCTTGCGCCACCCTCGACCACCTTTGATTCGACTGATACGTCTCCAATGTATCTATAATTTTTGATTGCTCCATGCTATATTATCTACTGTTTTGGACCATATTGGGCTTTATTTTCACTTTTATATTACTTTTGGGACTAACCTATTAACCGGAGGCCCAGCCCAGAATTGCTGTTTTTTGCCTATTTCAGAGTTTCGAAGAAACGGAATATCAAACGGAGTCCAAACGGAATGAAACCTTCTAACGTGATTTTCTCACCGAACATGATCCAGAGACTTGGACCCTCACGCTGCAATCAACAGGAAGGCACGAGGTAGGGCGCGCCTCCTCCCCGCCAGCGCGCCCTCCACCCTCGTGGCCCCCTGTTGCTCCACCGACGCACCTCTTCCTCCTATATATACCTACGCACCCCGAATGATCGACACGGAGCCAAAAACCTAATTCCACCGCCGCAACTTTCTCAGATCCACGAGATCCCATCTTGGGGCCTGTTAGGAGCTCCGCCGGAAGGGGAATCCACCATGGAGGGCTTCTACATCATCATAGCCTCTCCGATGAAGTGTGAGTAGTTTACTTCAGATCTTCGGGTCCATAGTTAGTAGCTAGGTGGCTTCTTCTCTCTTTTTGGATCTCAATACAATGTTCTCCCCCTCTCTCGTGGAGATCTATTCGATGTAATCTTATTTTTGCGGTGTGTTTGTTGAGATCGATGAATTGTGGGTTTATGATCAAGATTATCTATGAGCAATATTTGAATCTTCTCTGAATTCTTTTATGTATGATTGGTTATCTTTGCAAGTCTCTTTGAATTATCCGTTTGGTTTGGCCAACTAGATTGGTAGTTCTTGCAATGGGAGAAGTGCTTAGCTTTGGGTTCAGTCTTGCGGTGTCCTTTCCCAGTGACAGTAGGGGCAGCAAGGCACGTATTGTATTGTTGCCATCGAGGATAACAAGATGGGGTTTTATCATATTGCATGAATTTAGCCCTCTACATCATGTCATCTTGCTTAAGGTGTTACTCTGCTTTCATTAACTTAATACTCTAGATGCATCTTTGGATAGTGGTCGATGAGTGGAGTAATAGTAGTAGATGCAGGCAAGAGTCGGTCTACTTGTCTCGGACGTGATGCCTATATACATGATCATACCTAGATACTCTCATAACTATGCTCAATTCGCAATTGCTCAACAAGAATTCGTTCACCCACCGTAAAATACTTATGCTCTTGAGAGAAGCCACTAGTGAAATCTATGGCCCCCGGGTCTATTCTCTATCATATCAATCTTCCATCACTTTATTATTGCTTTGCTTTTTACTTTGCTTTTTATTTTACTTTGCATCTTGATACCAAAAATACCAAAAATATTATCTATCATCTCTATCAGATCTCACTCTCGTAAGTGACCGTGAAGGGATTGACAACCCCTAATCGCGTTGGTTGCGTTGAGCTATTTGTTTTGTGTAGGTACGAGGGACTTGCGCGTGGCCTCCTACTGGATTGATACCTTGGTTCTAAAAAACTGAGGGAAATACTTACGCTACTCTGCTGCATTATCCTCTCCTCTTCGGGGAAATCCAAAGCAAGCTCAAGAGGTAGCAAGAAGAATTTCTGGCGCCGTTGCCGGGGAGTCTATGCAAAAGTCAACATACCAAGTACCCATCACAATCCCTTATCTCTCGCATTACATTCTTTGCCATTTGCCTCTCGTTTTCCTCTCCCCCACTTCACCCTTGCCATTTTATTCGCCCTCTCTTTTCCGTTTGCCTTTTTCTTGCTTGTTTGTCGCAAGGACTCTACCTAGATTTGGTGATCTTCACCTTAAAAGGTTAGAAGAGATCGAAAGCAACGTCAGGAGTTTTATGGTTTTTCAATTTGAACATAATAATTTCTTCAGAAACGAGCTTAAGGAACAATTTTTTTTATGAATTATATGAATAAAGAGCTCGATGATATGTCTAAAGAATTTGAAGGTTTAAGATCCCAAATTGCTCGTCTTTAGGAGTTGACTACTGAAATATCAGATAAGCAACTACCTTAGTCAATAAGATGGCCGCTAAACCCAATTTCTATGAAAATAAAGATGAACATCTAAAAGTTATTGATGTGTCCCCTATCAAATCTTTGTTTTGCAATATGAATCTTGATAATGATGGGACTGATTATGATCCACCTTTACCTAGAAGGCGTTCTAAAAATTTGGAGTTTTTATATCTTGATGCTAAAATTGATAAAAGTGGGATTGAAGAAAGTAAAACCCTAGATGTTGCTAAACCCACTATTTTGGATTTCAAGGAATTTAATTACGAAAGTTGCTCTTTAATTGATTGTATTTCCTTGTTGCAATCCGTGCTAAATTCTCCTCATGCTTATAGTCAAAATAAAGCGTTTACCAAACATATTGTTGATGCCTTGATGCAATCTTATGAAGAAGAACTTGAGTTGGAAGTCTCTATCCCTAGAAAACTTTATGATGAGTGGGAACCAACTATTAAAATTAAGATTAAGGATCATGAATTTTATGCTTTATGTGATTTGGGTGCTAGTGTTTCCACTATTCCCAAAACTTTGTGTGATTTGCTAGATTTCCGTGATTTTGATGATTGCTCTCTAAACTTGCACCTTGCGGATTCCACTATTAAGAAACCTATGGGAAGAATTAATGATGTTCTTATTTTTGCAAATAGGAATTATGTGCCCGTAGATTTTATCGTTCTTGATATAGAGTGCAATCCTTCATGTCCTATTATTCTTGATAGACCTTTCCTTAGAACGATTGGTGCAATCATTGATATGAAGGAAGGGAATATTAGATTCCAATTTCCGTTAAGGAAAGGCATGGAACACTTCCCTAGAAAGAAAATAAAATTACCATATGAATCTATTATGAGAGCCACTTATGGATTGCCTACCAAAGATGGCAATACCTAGATCTATCCTTGCTTTTATGCCTAGCTAGGGCGTTAAACGATAGTGCTTGTTGGGGAGGCAACCCAATTTTATTTTTAGTTTTTTGTTTTTGTTTCTGTTTAGGAATAAATAATCCATCTACCTTCTGTTTAGATGTGGTTTTATGTTTTAATTAGTGTTTGTGCCAAGTTAAACCTATAGGATCTTCTTGGATGACAGTTATTTGATCTTGCTGTAATTTCCAGAAACTTTCGGTTCACGAAAACAATTGTTAAAAATCACCAGAACGTGATAAAATAGTGATTCCAATTGCTGCTGATCAATAAACAAATTGCATAGGTCTTCCTATTTTGGCTGAATTTTTTGAGTTACAGAAGTTTGCGTTAGTTACAGACTACTACTGACTATTCTGTTTTTGACAGATTCTGTTTTTCGTGTGTTGTTTGCTTATTTTGATGAATCTATGGCTAGTAAAATAGTTTATAATCCATAGAGAAGTTAGAATACAGTAGGTTTAACACCAATATAAATAAATAATGAGTTCATTACAGTACCTTGAAGTGGTCTTTTGTTTTCTTTCGCTAACGGAGCTCATGAGATTTCTGTTGAGTTTTGTGTTGTGAAGTTTTCAAGTTTTGGGTGAAATTTTTTGATGGATCATGGAACAAGGAGTGGAAAGAGCCTAAGCTTGGGGATGCCCATGGCACCCCCAAGATAATCTAAGGACACCAAAAAGTCAAAGCTTGGCGATGCCCCCGGAAGGCATCCCCTCTTTCGTCCACTTCCATCGGTAACTTTACTTGGAGCTATATTTTTATTCACCACATGATATGTGTTTTGCTTGGAGCGTCTTGTATGATTTGAGTCTTTGCTTTTTAGTTTACCACAATAATCCTTGCTGTACACACCTTTTGAGAGATCCATACATGAATTGGAATTTGATAGAATACTCTATGTGCTTCACTTATATCTTTTGAGCTATATATTCGCTCTAGTGCTTCACTTATATCTTTTAGAGCACGGTGGTGGATTTGTTTTATAGAAACCATTGATCTCTCATACTTCACTTAGATTATTTTGAGAGTCTTAAATAGCATGGTAATTTGCTTAATAATAATAATATGCTTGGTATTCAAGATTTGTAAAACTTTCTTTTGAGTGCGTTGAATACTAAGAAAAGTTTGATGCTTGATAATTGTTTTGAGATATGGAGGTAGTAATATTAGAGTCATGCTAGTTGAGTAGTTGTGAATTTGAGAAATACTTGTGTTGAAGTTTGTGATTCCCATAGCATGCACGTATGGTGAACCGTTATGTGATGAAGTCGAAGCATGATTTATTTATTGGTTGTCTTCCTTATGAGTGGCGGTCGGGGACGAGCGATGGTATTTTCCTACCAATATATCCCCCTAGGAGCATGCGCGTAATACTGTAACATCCCAAAATTCTAAATTTTGGAATGTTATAATAAATAAATAACTATGGTTGTTGTCTGATTGTTTGACTGATTGATTTAATGGAATTGAGTGGAAATTGAAACTTTTGAAAGTTGAATGAGAGGGAATGAAATGACTTTCCCAAACTTTCCATTTTGCATTTTTGGATCCCAATTGAACTCAAGTTCATTGCAACACCAAAACCTAGAGTGAAGATGACATGACTTCTTCCATTTTGAAATGAATAGGGTTTTGGAAAAAGAATTGAATTTCATTTGGGAAGTTTTCAAATTCAAAGCTTTATGCAACTCAATGATTTTCATGAGGGAAGATAAAATGACTTCTTCAATTATATGAAATAGGAGTTGGAAGTTATAATGAATCAAGTTGAAAATCATTTGAAGGTGCTTTGGAACCCTCTTTCAAATTTTGAGTTTTGAATTTGAATTTCAAACTTTGGCATGTGGGAAACATTTCAAAAACTATGCCCGATAAATACTTGATCAAAAGTATGAGAGGAGCAAACATGACACTCCAAAAATATCAGAGGAAACAATGCCAAAAGATTTGGATTCAAACCTGAAATTTAATTGAATTTGAAAAAATAGATTTTTATGAAATTTGGCTTTTGCCTTTGGAAAAATGTTCAAATGAAAGGGAATATTCCCTGATCATTTTGGTATATATATACCCTATATAAATTATTTATAGATTGGGTTTTATTTTTGTTTTAGTTTTATTTAAAAGAATAAAGAAAACCCCCGGGCGCCAGCCAGCCACCCAGGCCCACCCGCCCTCTGCAGCCCAGCCTGGCCCAGCCAATGGCCCACTGGCCAGCCCCGGCCGAGCCGAGCCAGCCCACTCCCTCACCTCGCCTCGCCAGGCGCCTGCGCACGGCCGACCGCCTCCTCCTCACCCTCTCTCTCACACCAGGCCCCCGCCTCTCCTTCCCCCGCCCCACGCCACGCCGACCTCGCCGGAGATCGCCGGATCCCGAAGGATCCGGGATGCCGATTCCCTCCCCCGATCGCCTTCCTTCCCCGACGAGGCCCCCCGCCCTATAAAACCCGTGCCCCGCACCCCATTTCCCCCCTAGCCCTCGCCGGACCCCCTCTCCCCCTCGCACGAGCTCGCCGGAGCCCGAGAGCCGCCGCCGCGCCATTAGCCTGTTCCGGCCACCCCCGACCACCCGAGCTACTTTGAGACCACCTCCGACTCCCTCGCTCGACCACACCTCCCGTGCCTCGCCCGAAGCTCCAGAGCCGGAACACTGCTGTTGCCGATCACCGAACGCCACCGCCGCCTCAAGCTCACTGCCGACCGACTCCGACCACCCCGATCTCCCGACTCCACTGCACCCTCCCGAGCTCCCGCATCCTCCCGGCCACTCCGTCGACCTCCCCGACGATCGGAGCCCTCAACGCACTCGCGCCGCCATCGCCGTCGCCGAACTCCGGTGAGTCACCGAACTCCTCCCGCCGTCGGATCTCACACCAACGGTGTAGATTAGAAACCCCGAAGGGGTATTTCTTTTTATAAAAACCGCCCGGTTCGGCCGGTTAGTTACGGTTTATTAGTTAGGGTTTTAGTCAAATAGCCGGCCCGTTTTTAGTTTTAACCCGAGGCCCGTTTAGACTATTTGACGCACAGGGCACAGTATAGGCCCATTAGGCCTTTTTCTTTTTAATTTGATTTTCTGTTTTAGCAGAATAGTTTCTGTTTTCAAAAATTCATATCTTTTATTCTGTTCAATATTTTTGAGTGACTCTTTTTTGTTGGATTGCAAATTTTATGTAGTTTCTGTAGAATATATATTTAGCTATGTTAAAATTAATTAAAAATGCTTTAATTTAGTTTTAGTCAGAATAGTAAATCTGCTATAACTTGAGTTAGAAAAATTATTTTTGCATGATTCTTTTTGCCCCAACTTTATTTTGGCATTGCCAAACCATATAAATTAACTTGGGTATTTTAGGATTAATAAATAATTAGTTTTAAGCAGAATCCTATTAATCCTAATTAATTAGCTAGATGCTGTTTTCCTAATATTTTAATTAGTAAATGAATTTATTTTTAACTTGTGATTAGTTATTCTAGGTTAATTTCTGTCATTCTAGTAGATGAACTTTTATTTATAATTAATAAAGGTTTTAATTTATTTTTCTTAATAGAAATTGGATTAGGCCTAAAATGAGTTTTATAATAGCTTTTAAATTAATTCGTTTTGCTCCTAGTTGCTTAGTGAATCCTTTTCTGTTTAGTTAACTTAAAACCATGATTAGGTTATATTAAGGAATTTTTGTTATATAAAAACTATTTTTTTGCTATGGTTTGAAGTAGTGAAACTTTGAGTGACCTTTCTTTGAGTTTTCTTTTGGATTTGGTTTGGTTGTTTTGTTGTGTTATGTTGCTATTGTTATGTTATTGTGTTAAGTGATGTTATGCTATGTGCTTATTATAGTTATTGTTTGCCTCGGTAGAATTTCCGGAGTGCGAAGATTGCTACTCTGAAACCCTAGTTTTTTCAAGATCGTCAACCGTGCAAGTTCACTTTGACCATGCTTTCATACCTATGTTTTATTGCATTTAGTGGCATCTTTGCAACCACCCCTCAAAGAGTGTTATTGAATCCTTGTAGTTGAGTAGTATGCATGAGGTAGGAACCCATCACCCTGTTACCAAGCCCGGACGATATTTTATTTTAATGCTACGCTATAGTAGACGGGTTTGGTATGAGTGCACGAGAGTGGTGTGAAGAAGGAGGACTCTACGTCAATGACGACAACTCCATGATGGAATCTGCAAGGACTGCACCTTCAAGACCTCAAGACTTCAAGACTCGAGACAAGAATTCAATACACACTCTTTGGGTGAAGGGCGGTTGTGGGCACCTGGAGAACCCAAAGGTGGTTGGCGGGATGCATGGAGAAGCGCCATGACATCTTGCGGAAAGCTTCACCCAGACTCAAAGAGACGGAAGAATACTTCACGCCGGAAGCTTACTGTGCAACCGCAAGTCATTATGGGCTCTGGCTTGGTTGACCTTAGTTGTGACTCTGGCTGGGGCGGTGCTAGCAGATGTAGAACTACGGTATGATTGGATGGAGTACGGACAGTGGTCGAGGAACTCTTTGGAAGACCATGTTTGGTCATCTTGTTCTCAAACACTGAAGTGCGAGAAGCGTAAAGAGAGGGATCGAATCTTGCGGGTAAAGTGTACAAACCTCTGCAGAGGGTTATAACCTAATCGATTAGCCGTGTCCCCGGTTACGGACAATTTGAGCATCTGGACTTGGATCTATCTCGGAACTCTCAACACCGGATTGATAACTTAATTGTGGGCAACATATGATGATTTTGGGCTATGAGACATCGGTTGGCGGAACCATGTCATGATAGAAAACTCCTTAGTACAGACTTCATTCTATTCCTTTGATGTAGGTAAAATAAAATCAGCATTTACGCAAACAAAACTCAGATACATAGCAACAAAGCCAAATTGCATATAGTGTAGTTTTACCATCTGTTTATTCATGTTGTTATCTTGCAGGTACATTCAATGTCTTGACCTACACGGCTGCAACGTATCATGTTGCGTATATTTCCTCGACGGGTAAGAGTTACGATACGAGGTTACGGTCTACACTCAACCTGCCGATGGCGTTGATGGGACTCCACACCCGTTTGATTGTTTCATTGAGTATTATGAGGTATATATCATTTTACGTTATTTATACATGTGATTGCACTTTGATATATACATTGATGTATCAGTGTGCCAAAGATACCTTGATCCAGGATGGCACGATAATACGTAGGCTTGACCGTCTGAGGTCGGGTCGCTCTGAGAGATGGTATCGAGCACATGTTGACCTGTATGGGGCGTGACCCTAGAAATCGGAAAAGCCCTAGGACAGGAAATCTCTAAAACTTTATTTTCAAAAAGAGTCTTACTTCTCATCTCTTCTGATTTTATCAAATAGACACTCTCACCTCAAATTGTTAGAACATACCCTTTTCCCTTTTGACCACATGAAGGATCAACTGAAGCCGCTCCAAGAAAGATATCGGACAGCTGATGACCCCTTCAAAGTAACCAGGATTTTACCATGCATTAGAAGAGTTGAAGATGCAATAATTGAAGACTCTGAAGACTTGAAGAATTTGAAGTTCCTGAAGTATTATTTGACCTTTAGAAGACCAAACCCCTGTTACACACTTACGTTAGATGCGACGATTTGTGAGCTGTCATTTGTTAGATGTTTTCCGACAGCCCCAAATTAAAACCTGTTTCTTCAAAAACTATTGTTTGTATGGTGTGTATATCCCTCCCCACCTCTCTCTCATCTCACCTTAAAACCCTTGAACCCCATAGATGATGAATGAAGTTGGACTGATATTCTCTGGACCGAAGACTCAGCCGGAGGCAGAGCTATGGATGCAGTAACATGGAAGAACACTTGGGGAGCAATTTGGTTTCAAGGAAGTATGAGGTCCAATCGCTCTTGATTACTTTCTGAGAAAGTGCCGCAACACAGTGGAACATGCATCAAGCCATACAGGATTTAAAGGAGCAAGAACTTGGGAGGAATTCAAGAAGACCCTGTTGAGATCACGTCTTATCCGGAAGCACCATGATACACCAGGAAATAAACCTTGTGCCTGCAGGATTTGCGGAGAAATAGGACACACCCAGGAGGAACACAAGGATGGATGCCCTCATTGTGAGGAGAAACACCCAGCTGAGGAATGCCCAACTAGCCAGTGACTTGCTTCTGTGTGAAGGAACCACCCACTACCCGGTGCAAGTGTCACATTTACTCCACGGTGCAACAAATTATTCCAAGCAGAAGATGGAATGAAGGAAGCCCTCAAGGAAGACCTAGAAGAACCAAGTAATGAATGAAAGTGTTGAAGACACGGATGGAGAAGGTCTCAACAGATTTTACTCAATGCCTCTGCTATTCATGTGGAGAAGAAGGACATTTTTCACGATTGCACCAAGGAAAGAAAAGAGTATCCGGGATACTTCCCATGAAGCAATAGAGTTTGACCCACAAGGAATAGAAGGTTTGATCGAGCAGAAGAAAACCGGGAAGAAAACAAAGACACCCTCGTAACAACCCAATTTACGCAAATAGGGACAAGAGTCATATCACCTGTTTTGAATGTAAGGACGTCGGGCATTATGCCAATCATTGTCCCGAAAGGAAGCAAGGAACTCAAGGAGCAGGCACCATCTCCAAGAAGCCCAAAGACTTATCGAAAGTCATTTGTTTTCGCTGCAAGGAAGCGAGGACATTATGCTAAGCATTTGTAACAAGTACTTTTTTTGGAATTTGTATTTACGAAAATGGTTAAGGATGTAATGAAAGATTGATATGAGATTAATGAGATTTTATGGATAAACTTGTGCACTTCTTTTGGTCATAGTACTCTATAAAGCCACAGGATCAATGAAGAAAGAAATGTGTTATCCATGACGGTCCATAGAAGGAAGCTGGACAAAATAAGTTGGAATTTTGCTTTTGATATGATGGTATGAAGAAAGCAGTACTACTGGATTTAAAGGAGGTGTAATATGGAACAAGAGAGTTACTCCAAGGATGAAGTTAAAGCTGCACTAGTGTTGAAGTGGGCCATAACCCACAGGCCGTGGATTTTGAAAAGGCGATGTAACCTTGATAAAGGAATAAATTTGGAAGAATCGGTGATCCAATCAGCAGACGTTTACGTAGGAGATTACGCAAAAACACGAGAGTGGTGAAGTAACGATAGATGTTTTGTTTGGCTTGCGAAACCATGGAATTACTCGAACCCAGTTCGAGAACAAGAGAAATTCTGCAATGCTTGTGAGAATGACCGAGTGTTAGAATCTGAGATTCGCCAAACCTTATACTGAGGTAATGATCCGGGTGCGGAATGGATTGATCACCATACCGTCTTACTCGTATTTTTCGCTCTTGCTATTTGGAATGGTAAATCTGAGAGACTTAACCATAGTAAAGTGACGACGCTCGTTGAAGCCTTGCTTAAGCCTTAGAGTGGTAGGATGATAAACCCATGTACATGGCAGCTGTTGCCAAACGTAGGTTATACGGTGAGGTTCAACCCAAACCCGTTTTCTGCAGGAAAAAAAAACCATAAATTGTAGACCACCATGAGTATTTCGATGGTTGTCTAGAATGGACACGAACCTATCAGCTAAGAAGATCCAGTCTCGGACGAACCACGACTTTGAAGAACCGACCCAAGGTTTCGAGGAAAACTTTACGCTCCTAACAGAAGAGCGTTAATGAAGGAGTTATTGTAAGATATTTGAAGATACATACATTGTCAGCACTCCGGAGGAAGTATCTGAGTTTATTGGAACCGTAACCTTGATTTTAAGTGTGGTAGCCCACGACCTTTCGACTGAACATTTGCTAGAAGACCCCAACCCCTAACCTTTTCTTGCTAGCCTCTTGAATCTCGAGGGACGAGATTCATTTTAAGTGTAGTAGGTTTGTAACATCCCAAAATTCTAAATTTTGGAATGTTATAATAAATAAATAACTATGGTTGTTGTCCGATTGTTTGGTGATTGATTTAATGGAATTGAGTGGAAATTGAAACTTTTGAAAGTTGAATGAGAGGGAATGAAATGACTTTCCCAAACTTTCCATTTTGCATTTTGGATCCCAATTGAACTCAAGTTCATTGCAACACCAAAACCTAGAGTGAAGATGACATGACTTCTTCCATTTTGAAATGAATAGGGTTTTGGAAAAAGAATTGAATTTCATTTGGGAAGTTTTCAAATTCAAAGCTTTATGCAACTCAATGATTTTCATGAGGGAAGATAAAATGACTTCTTCAATTATATGAAATAGGAGTTGGAAGTTATAATGAATCAAGTTGAAAATCATTTGAAGGTGCTTTGGAACCCTCTTTCAAATTTTGAGTTTTGAATTTGAATTTCAAACTTTGGCATGTGGGAAACATTTCAAAAACTATGCCTGATAAATACTTGATCAAAAGTATGAGAGGAGCAAACATGACACTCCAAAAATATCAGAGGAAACAATGCCAAAAGATTTGGATTCAAACCTGAAATTTAATTGAATTTGAAAAAAAATAGATTTTTATGAAATTTGGCTTTTGCCTTTGGAAAAATGTTCAAATGAAAGGGAATATTCCCTGATCATTTTGGTATATATATACCCTATATAAATTATTTATAGATTGGGTTTTATTTTTGTTTTAGTTTTATTTAAAAGAATAAAGAAACCCCAGGCGCCCGAACCACCCAGGCCCGGCCAGTGCCGCCCACTCCATGACCCAGCCAGCCCGGCCAGCCCGGCCCACTGAGGCCAGCCAGCCGAGCCAGCCCAGCTCCTCACCCCTCGCCCTCGCCCGAGCGCTGGCCGGTCGACCGCCTCCTCCTCACCTCTCTCTCTCTGAACCGTGGGCCCCGCCCTCTCCTTCCCCGCCCCACGCCACGCCGACCTCATGGGAGATCGCCGGATCCGAAGGATCCGGGATGCCGATTCCCTCCCGATCGCCTTCCTTCCCAGCGAGGCCCCCGCCCTATAAAACCCGTGCCCCTTTTATTTCCCCCCTAGCCCTCGCGGACCCCTCTCCCCTACAGACGAGCTCGCTGAGCCGAGAGCGCCGCCTGGCCATTAGCCTGCTCCGCCACCCCCCGACCACCCCGAGCTACTTTGAGACCACCTCCGGACTCCCCTCGCTCGACCACACCTCCCGTGCCCTCGCCCAGGCTCGAGCCGCAGAACACCGTTGCCGTCGATCACCGAACGCCACCGCCGCCTCAAGCTCGCTGCCGACCGACTCCGACCACCCCAGATCTCCCCGACTCCACAGACCTCCCGAGCTCCCGCATCCTCCCGGCCACTCCGTCGACCTCCCGACGATCGAGCCCTCAACGCACTCTCGCTGCCGCCGTCGCCGTCGCCGAACTCCGGTGAGTCACCGAACTCCTCCCGCCGTCGGATCTCACACCAACGGTGTAGATTAGAAACCAGAAGGGGTATTTCTTTATAAAAACACTTGGGATTCGGCCGGTTAATTCTGATTTATTAGTTAGGGTTTTAGTCAAATAGCCGCCCATTTTTAGTTTTAACCCGAGGCCCGTTTAGACTATTTGGCGCTCGAGGGCCTGATATAGGCCCATTAGGCCTTTTTCTTTTTAATTTGATTTTCTGTTTTAGCGAGAATAGTTTCTGTTTTCAAAAATTCATATCTTTTATTCTGCTCAATATTTTTGAGTGATTCTTTTTTGTTGGATTGCAAATTTTATGTAGTTTCTGTAGAATATATATTTAGCTATGTTAAAATTAATTAAAAATGCTTTAATTTAGTTTTAGTCAGAATAGTAAATCTGCTATAACTTGAGTTAGAAAAATTATTTTTGCATGATTCTTTTTGCCCCAACTTTATTTTGGCATTGCCAAACCATATAAATTAACTTGGGTATTTTAGGATTAATAAATAATTATTTTTAAGCAGAATCCTATTAATCCTAATTAATTAGCTAGATGTTGTTTTCCTAATATTTTAATTAGTAAATGAATTTATTTTTAACTTGTGATTAGTTATTCTAGGTTAATTTCTGTCATTCTAGTAGATGAACTTTTATTTATAATTAATAAAGGTTTTAATTTATTTTTCTTAATAGAAATTGGATTAGGCCTAAAATGAGTTTTATAATAGCTTTTAAATTAATTCTTTTTGCTCCTAGTTGCTTAGTGAATCCTTTTCTGTTTAGTTAACTTAAAACCATGATTAGGTTATATTAAGGAATTTTTGTTATATAAAAACTATTTTTTTGCTATGGTTTGAAGTAGGGAAACTTTGAGTGACCTTTCTTTGAGTTTTTCTTTTGGATTTGGTTTGGTTGTTTTGTTGTGTTATGTTGCTATTGTTATGTTATTGTGTTAAGTGATGTTATGCTATGTGCTTATTATAGTTATTGTTTGCCTCGGTAGAATTTCCTGAGTGCGAAGATTGCTACTACGAAACCCTAGTTTTTTCAAGATCGTCAACCGAGCAAGTTCACTTTGACCATGCTTTCATACCTATGTTTTATTGCATTTAGTGGCATCTTTGCAACCACCCCTCAGTAGTGTTATTGAATCCTTGTAGTTGAGTAGTATGCATGAGGTAGGAACCCATCACCCTGTTACCAAGCCCGGACGATATTTTATTTTAATGCTACGCTATAGTAGACGGGTTTGGTATGAGTGCACGAGAGTGGTGTGAAGAAGGAGGACTCTACGTCAATGACGACAACTCCATGATGGAATCTGCAAGGACTGCACCTTCAAGACCTCAAGACTTCAAGACTCGAGACAAGAATTCAATACACACTCTTGGGTGAAGGACGGTTGACGGGCACCTGGAGAACCCAGTGGTTGGCGGGATGCATGGAGAAGCGCCATGACATCTTGCGGAAAGCTTCACCTGCACTCAAAGAGACGGAAGAATACTTCACGCCGGAAGCTTACCTGTGCAACCGCAAGTCATTATGGGCTCTGGCTTGGTTGACCTTAGTTGTGACTCTGGCTGGGACGGTGCTAGCAGATGTAGAACTACGGTATGATTGGATGGGTACCGGACAGTGGTCAGAGGAACTCTTTGGAAGACCATGTTTGGTCATCTTGTTCTCAAACACTCAAGTGCGAGAACGTAAAGAGAGGATCGAATCTTGCGGGTAAAGTGTACAAACCTCTGCAGAGGGTTATAACCCTAATCGATTAGCCGTGTCCCGATTACGGACAATTTGAGCATCTGGACTTGGATCTATCTCGGAACTCTCAACACCGGATTGATAACTTAATTGTGGGCAACATATGATGATTTTGGGCTATGAGACATCGGTTGGCGGAACCATGTCATGATAGAAAACTCCTTAGTACGGACTTCATTCTATTCCTTTGATGTAGGTAAAATAAAATCAGCATTTACGCAAACAAAACTCGGAATCTGAGCCACAAAGCCAAATTGCATATAGTGTAGTTTTACCATCTGTTTATTCATGTTGTGATCTTGCCGGTACATTCAATGTACTGACCTACACGGCTGCAACGTATCATGTTGCGGATATTTCCTCGACGAGTAAGAGTTACGATCTGAGGTTACGGTCTACACTCAACCTGCCGATGGCGTTGATGGGACTCCACACCCGCTTGATTGTTTCCATTGAGTATTATGAGGTATATATCATTTTACGTTATTTATACATGTGATTGCACTTTGATATATACATTGATGTCTTTGTGTGTGCCAAAGATACCGATCCGAGGATGGCATAAGAATACGTAGGCTTGACCGTCTGAGGTCGGGTCGCTACAGAGATGGTATCAGAGCACATGTTGACTGTAGGACGTGACCCTAGAAATCGGAAAAGCCCTAGGACAGGAAATCTCTAAAACTTTATTTTCAAAAAGAGTCTTACTTCTCATCTCTTCTGATTTTATCAAATAGACACTCTCACCTCAAATTGTTAGAACATACCCTTTTCCTTTTGACCACATGAAGGATCAACTGAAGCCGCTCCAAGAAAGATATCGGACAGCTGATGACCCCTTCAAAGTAACCAGGATTTTACCATGCATTAGAAGAGTTGAAGATGCAATAATTGAAGACTCTGAAGACTTGAAGAATTTGAAGTTCCTGAAGTATTATTTGACCTTTAGAAGACCAAACCCCTGTTACACACTTACGTTAGATGCGACGATTTGTGAGCTGTCATTTTGTTAGATGTTTTCCGACAGCCCCAAATTAAAACCTGTTTCTTCAAAAACTATTGTTTGTATGGTGTGTATATCCCTCCCCACCTCTCTCTCATCTCACCCTAAAACCCTTGAACCCCATAGATGATGAATGAAGTTGGGTGATATTCTTCGATCAAGACTTCGGTAGGAGGCAGAGTTATGGATGCAGAACATGGAAGAACACTTCGGGAGCAATTTGGTTTCAAGGAAGTATGAGGTCCAATACGCTCTTCAGTACTTTACAGAAAGTGCTGCAACCTGGTGGAGAATGCATCAAGCCATACAGGATTTAATGGAGCAAGAACTTGGGAGGAATTCAAGAAGACCCTGTTGAGATCACGTCTTATCCGGAAGCACCATGATACACCAGAAATAAACCTTGTGCCTGCAGGATTTGCGGAGAAATAGGACACACCGGGAGGAACACAAGGATGGATGCCCTCATTGTGAGGAGAAACACCCGGTGAGGAATGCCCAACTAGCCAGTGACTTGCTTCCTGTGTGAAGGAACCACCCACTACCGGTGCGGTGTCACATTTACTCCACGGTGCAACAAATTATTCCAAGCGGGAAGATGGAATGAAGGAAGCCCTCAAGGAAGACCTAGAAGAACCAGTAATGAATGAAAGTGTTGAAGACACGGATGGAGAAGGTCTCAACAGATTTTACTCAATGCACCTTTATTCATGTGGAGAAGAAGGACATTTTTCACAAGATTGCACCAAGGAAAGAAAAGAGTATCCGGATACTTCCCGACGGAAGCAATAGAGTTTGACCCACAAGGAATAGAAGGTTTGATCGAGCGAAGAAAACCAGGAAGAGAAAACAAAGACACCCTCGTAACAACCCAATTTCTGCAAATAGGGACAAGAGTCATATCACCTGTTTTGAATGTAAGGGCGTCGGGCATTATGCCAATCATTGTCCCGAAAGGAAGCAAGGAACTCAAGGAGCAGGCACCATCTCCAAGAAGCCCAAAGACTTATCGAAAGTCATTTGTTTTCGCTGCAAGGAAGCAGGACATTATGCTAAGCATTTGTAACAAGTACTTTTTTTGGAATTTGTATTTACGAAAATGGTTAAGGATGTAATGAAAGATTGATATGAGATTAATGAGATTTTATGGATAAACTTGTGCACTTCTTTTGGTCATAGTACTCTATAAAGCCACAGGATCAATGAAGAAAGAAATGTGTTATCCATGACGGTCCATAGAAGGAAGCTGGACAAAATAAGTTGGAATTTTGCTTTTGATATGATGGTATGAAGAAACAGTAGTACTACCGGATTTAAAGGAGGTGTAATATGGAACAAGAGAGTTACTCCAAGGATGAAGTTAAAGCTGCACTAGTGTTGAAGTGGGCCATAACCCACGTGCCCGAGATTTTGAAAAGGAACTGATGTAACCTTGATAAAGGAATAAATTTGGAAGAATCGGTGATCCAATCAGCAGACGTTTACGTGAGGAGATTACATAAAAACACGAGAGTGGTGAAGTAACGATAGATGTTTTGTTTGGCTTGCGAAACCATGGAATTACTCGAACCCAGTTCGAGAACAAGAGAAATTCTGCAATGCTTGTGAGAATGACCGAGTGTTAGAATACGAGATTCGCCAAACCTTATACAGGGTAATGATCCGGGTGCGGAATGGATTGATCACCATACCGTCTTACTCGTATTTTTCGCTCTTGCTATTTGGAATGGTAAATCTGAGAGACTTAACCATAGTAAAGTGACGACGCTCGTTGAAGCCTTGCTTAAGCCTTAGAGTGGTAGGATGATAAACCCATGTACATGGCAGCTGTTACAAACGTAGGTTATCTGGTGAGGTTCAACCCAAACCCGTTTTCTCAGGAAAAAAAAACCATAAATTGTAGACCACCATGAGTATTTCGATGGTTGTCTAGAATGGACACGAACCTATCAGCTAAGAAGATCCAATCTCGGACGAACCCACGACTTTGAAGAACCGACCCAAGGTTTCGAGGAAAACTTTACGCTCCTAACGTAAGAGCGTTAATGAAGGAGTTATTGTAAGATATTTGAAGATACATACATTGTCGGCACTCGGAGGAAGTATCTGAGTTTATTGGAACCGTAACCTTGATTTTAAGTGTGGTAGCCCACGACCTTTCTCGACTGAACATTTGCTAGAAGACCCCCAACCCCTAACCTTTTCTTGCTAGCCTCTCTGAATCTCGAGGACGAGATTCATTTTAAGTGTGGTAGGTTTGTAACATCCCAAAATTCTAAATTTTGGAATGTTATAATAAATAAATAACTATGGTTGTTGTCTGATTGTTTGACTGATTGATTTAATGGAATTGAGTGGAAATTGAAACTTTTGAAAGTTGAATGAGAGGGAATGAAATGACTTTCCCAAACTTTCCATTTTGCATTTTGGATCCCAATTGAACTCAAGTTCATTGCAACACCAAAACCTAGAGTGAAGATGACATGACTTCTTCCATTTTGAAATGAATAGGGTTTTGGAAAAAGAATTGAATTTCATTTGGGAAGTTTTCAAATTCAAAGCTTTATGCAACTCAATGATTTTCATGAGGGAAGATAAAATGACTTCTTCAATTATATGAAATAGGAGTTGGAAGTTATAATGAATCAAGTTGAAAATCATTTGAAGGTGCTTTGGAACCCTCTTTCAAATTTTGAGTTTTGAATTTGAATTTCAAACTTTGGCATGTGGGAAACATTTCAAAAACTATGCCTGATAAATACTTGATCAAAAGTATGAGAGGAGCAAACATGACACTCCAAAAATATCAGAGGAAACAATGCCAAAAGATTTGGATTCAAACCTGAAATTAAATTGAATTTGAAAAAAATAGATTTTTATGAAATTTGGCTTTTGCCTTTGGAAAAATGTTCAAATGAAAGGGAATATTCCCCTGATCATTTTGGTATATATATACCCTATATAAATTATTTATAGATTGGGTTTTATTTTTGTTTTAGTTTTATTTAAATAGAATAAAGAAAACCCCCGAGCGCCACCAAAGCACCCAGCCCAGCCATTAGCCCGCTCACAGCCCAGCACCAGCCCCCACTGTGGCACCACCGAGCCGAGCCAGCCCAGCTCCCTCACCTCGCCTCGCCTGGCGCGCTTCCACGGCCGACCGCCTCCCTCCTCACCTCTCTCTCTCGGCCCCGTGGGCCCCGCCTCTCCTTCCCCGCCCCACGCCACGCCGACCTCGCTGAGATCGCGGATCCCGAAGGATCCGGGATGCCGATTCCTCCCGATCGCCTTCCTTCCCGACGAGGCCCCCGCCCTATAAAACCCGTGCCCCCCCATTTCCCCTAGCCCTCGCTGGACCCCTCTCCCCCTACGAGCTCATGGGAGCCGAGAGCCGCCCATGCGCCATTAGCCTGCTCAGCCACCCCGACCACCCCGAGCTACTTTGAGACCACCTCCGGACTCCTCGCTCGACCACACCTCCCGTGCCTCGCCCGAGCTCCAGAGCCAGCCGGAACACCGTCGCCGTCGATCACCGAACGCCACCGCCGCCTCAAGCTCATTGCCGACCGACTCCGACCACCCGATCTCCCCAGACTCCACGAGACCCTCCCCGAGCTCCCCGCATCCTCCCGGCCACTCCGTCGACCTCCCCGACGACCGGAGCCCTCAACGCACTCTCGCCGCCGCCGTCGCCGTCGCCGAACTCCGGTGAGTCACCGGAACTCCTCCCCGCCGTCGGATCTCACACCAACGGTGTAGATTAGAAACCCCGAAGGGGTATTTCTTTTTATAAAAACCGCCCGGATTCGGCCGGTTGAATTCTGATTTATTAGTTAGGGTTTTAGTCAAATAGCCGGCCCGTTTTAGTTTTAACCCGAGGCCCGTTTAGACTATTTGACGCACGAGCCTGATATAGGCCCATTAGGCCTTCTTCTTTTTAATTTGATTTTCTGTTTTAGCAGAATAGTTTCTGTTTTCAAAAATTCATATCTTTTATTCTGTTCAATATTTTTGAGTGACTCTTTTTTGTTGGATTGCAAATTTTATGTAGTTTCTGTAGAATATATATTTAGCTATGTTAAAATTAATTAAAAAATGCTTTAATTTAGTTTTAGTCAGAATAGTAAATCTGCTATAACTTGAGTTAGAAAAATTATTTTGCATGATTCTTTTTGCCCCAACTTTATTTTGGCATTGCCAAACCATATAAATTAACTTGGGTATTTTAGGATTAATAAATAATTAGTTTTAAGCAGAATCCTATTAATCCTAATTAATTAGCTAGATGCTGTTTTCCTAATATTTTAATTAGTAAATGAATTTATTTTAACTTGTGATTAGTTATTCTAGGTTAATTTCTGTCATTCTAGTAGATGAACTTTTATTTATAATTAATAAAGGTTTTAATTTATTTTTCTTAATAGAAATTGGATTAGGCCTAAAATGAGTTTTATAATAGCTTTTAAATTAATTCTTTTTGCTCCTAGTTGCTTAGTGAATCCTTTTCTGTTTAGTTAACTTAAAACCATGATTAGGTTATATTAAGGAATTTTTGTTATATAAAAACTATTTTTTGCTATGGTTTGAAGTAGGGAAACTTTGAGTGACCTTTCTTTGAGTTTTTCTTTTGGATTTGGTTTGGTTGTTTTGTTGTGTTATGTTGCTATTGTTATGTTATTGTGTTAAGTGATGTTATGCTATGTGCTTATTATAGTTATTGTTTGCCTCGGTAGAATTTCCGGAGTGCGAAGATTGCTACTACGAAACCCTAGTTTTTTCGAAGATCGTCAACCAGGCAAGTTCACTTTGACCATGCTTTCATACCTATGTTTTATTGCATTTAGTGGCATCTTTGCAACCACCCCTCAGTAGTGTTATTGAATCCTTGTAGTTGAGTAGTATGCATGAGGTAGGAACCCATCACCCTGTTACCAAGCCCGGACGATATTTTATTTTAATGCTACGCTATAGTAGACGGGGTTTGGTATGAGTGCACGAGAGTGGTGTGAAGAAGGAGGACTCTCGTCAATGACGACAACTCCATGATGGAATCTGCAAGGACTGCACCTTCAAGACCTCAAGACTTCAAGACTCGAGACAAGAATTCAATACACACTCTTTGGGTGAAGGATTTGCCGACGGGCACCCTGGAGAACCCAAGTGGTTGGCGGGATGCATGGAGAAGCGCCATGACATCTTGCGGAAAGCTTCACCCAGACTCAAAGAGACGGAAGAATACTTCACGCCCGGAAGCTTACCGTGCAACCGCAAGTCATTATGGGCTCGCTTGGTTGACCTTAGTTGTGACTCTGGTGGGGACGGTGCTAGCAGATGTAGAACTACGGTAGGATTGGATGGGTGCAGACGGTGGTCGAGGAACTCTTTGGAAGACCATGTTTGGTCATCTTGTTCTCAAACACTCTGAAGTGCGAGAACGTAAAGAGAGGGATCGAATCTTGCGGGTAAAGTGTACAAACCTCTGCAGAGGGTTATAACCTAATCGATTAGCCGTGTCCCCGGTTACGGACAATTTGAGCATCTGGACTTGGATCTATCTCGGAACTCTCAACACCGGATTGATAACTTAATTGTGGGCAACATATGATGATTTTGGGCTATGAGACATCGGTTGGCGGAACCATGTCATGATAGAAAACTCCTTAGTACAGACTTCATTCTATTCCTTTGATGTAGGTAAAATAAAATCAGCATTTACGCAAACAAAACTCAGAATCTGAGCCACAAAGCCAAATTGCATATAGTGTAGTTTTACCATCTGTTTATTCATGTTGTGATCTTGCCGTACATTCAATGTCTTGACCTACACGGCTGCAACGTATCATGTTGCGTATATTTCCTCGACGAGTAAGAGTTACGATACAGGTTACGGTCTACACTCAACCTGCCGATGGCGTTGATGGGACTCCACACCCGTTTGATTGTTTCCACGAGTATTATGAGGTATATATCATTTTACGTTATTTATACATGTGATTGCACTTTGATATATACATTGATGTACTGTAATGCCAAAGATACCTTGATCCGAGGATGGCACAAGAATACGTAGGCTTGACCGTCTGAGGTCGGGTCGCTACAAATACTTTGCTTTGATAACTTGTAGATTTTTGCAATAAGTATATGAGTTCTTTATGACTAATGTTGAGTCCATGGATTATACGCACTTTTCTCACCCTTCCACCATTGCTAGCCTTTCTATTATCACAAGACTTTTGCCGGTATCATATACCCACCATATACCTTCCTCAAAACAGCCACCATACCTACCTATTATGGGATTTCCATAGCCATTCTGAGATATTTTGCCATGCAACTTTCCACCGTTCCGTTTATTATGACACGCTCCATCATTGTCATATTGCTTAGCATGATCATGTAGTTGACATCGTATTTGTGGCAAAGCCACCATTCATAATTCTTTCATACATGTCACTCATGAATCATTGCATATCCTGCACATCACGAGGCATACACATAGAGTCATATTTTGTTTTAAGTATCGAGTTGTAATTGTTGAGTTGTAAGTAAATAAAAGTGTGATGATCATCATTTTTACAACATTGTCCCAAGTGAGGAAAGGATGATGGAGACTATGATTCCCCCACAAGTCGGGATGAGACTCCAGGCGAAAAATAAATTAAAAAAGAGAAAAGAGGCCATAAAAATAGGAGAAAAGGCCCAAATAAAAAATAAAAAAATAAATAAAAATGAGAGAAAAAGAGAGAAGGGACAATGTTACCATCCTTTTACCACACTTGTGCTTCAAAGTAGCACCGTGATCTTCATAATAGAGAGTCTCTCATTTTGTCACCTTCATATACTAGTGGGAATTTTTCATTATAGAACTTGGCTTGTATATTCCAATGATGGGCTTCCTCAAATTGCCCTAGGTCTTCGTGAGCAAGCGAGTTGGATGCACACCCACTTAGTTTCTTTTGTTGAGCTTTCATATACTTATAGCTCTAGTGCATCCGTTGCATGGCAATCCCTACTCACTCACATTGATATCTATTGATGGGCATATCCATAGCCCGTTGATACGCCTAGTTGATGTGAGACTATCTTCTCCCTTTTTTTCTCCACAACGACCATCCTATTCCACATAGTGCTATATCCATGGCTCACGCTCATGTATTGCGTGAAGATTGAAAAAGTTTTGAGAATGTCAAAAGTATGAAACAATTTCTTGGCTTGTCATCGGGGTTTTGCATGATTTAAATACTTTGTGTGGTGAAAATAGAGCATAGCCAGACTACATGATTTTGTAGGGATAACTTTCTTTGGCCATGTTATTTTGAGAAAACATGATTGCTTTGTTAGTATCCTTGAAGTATTATTATTTTTATGTCAATATTAAACTTTTGTCTTGAATCTTTCGAATCTGAATATTCATACCACAATTAAGAAGAATTACATTGAAATTATGCCAAGTAGCACTCCGCATAAAAAATTATCTTTTTATCATTTCCCTACTGAGGACGAGCAGGAATTAAGCTTGGGGATGCCTGATACGTCTCCAACGTATCTATAATTTTTGATTGCTCCATGCTATATTATCTACTATTTTGGACCATATTGGGCTTTATTTTCCACTTTTATATTACTTTTGGGGCTAACCTATTAACCGGAGGCCCAGCCCGAAATTGCTGTTTTTGCCTATTTGAGTTTCAAGAAAGCGGAATATCAAACGGAGTCCAAACGGAATGAAACCTTCGAACGTGATTTTCTCACCGAACATGATCCAGAGACTTGGACCCTATGTCAAGCAATCAACAGGGAAAGGCGCGAGGTAGGGGGCATGCCCTCCCAGGCGGGCCCTCCACCCTCGTGGGCCCCTGTTGCTCCATAACGTACTTCTTCCTCCTATATATACCTATGTACCCTCAAGCGATCGAATCTGAGCCAAAACCTAATTCCACCGCCGCAACTTTCTCGTATCCATGAGATCCCATCTTGGGGCCTGTTAGGAGCTCATGGGAAGGGGAATCCACCACGGAGGGCTTCTACATCATCATAGCCTCTCCGATGAAGTGTGAGTAGTTTACTTGCACCTTCGGGTCCATAGTTAGTAGCTAGATGGCTTCTTCTCTCTTTTGGATCTCAATACAATGTTCTCCCCCTCTCGTGGAGATCTATTCGATGTAATCTTCTTTTTGCGGTGTGTTTGTTGAGATCGATGAATTGTGGGTTTATGATCAAGATTATCTATGAGCAATATTTGAATCTTCTCTGAATTCTTTTATGTATGATTGGTTATCTTTGCAAGTCTCTTTGAATTATCCGTTTGGTTTGGCCAACTAGATTGGTAGTTCTTGCACCAGGGTTGTCGATCGGTGCTGCACCAGGGTCGTCGATCGGTGCTGCGAACTGATTCACTTGCAGCCCATGGTTAGCATAAGCCTGCTCCTGAGAGATTAGTGGTGACCTGTAGTTGTCGTTGATGGCGCGATCGTCGTGGTTCTCCGTTGGTTCCTGGAAGGCTTCGCCTCCTAGCGCCCCTTCTTCCCAGTCTTCTCCAACGAACGAGTTGGGGTCGTCCTCCGGTGCGTACTCTTGGTCCATCATGCGGGGTACGTAGGCTTCCGGGGCCGTTACCCCGAACACCTTGTCGTAGTGCCCCACACTCCGTGTTGCTCGGCCCAGCGTGGCTTCCCGAGGACAATAGCGCGGCATCGCGCTGGGACCATGGGGGGAGATGCTTGTGCCCGTGCTTATTGCGGGCGGCATGGGGGCGGAGGAGCCCCCGGCGCCGCCGGCCGCGCTGGTGTTGATGAAGCCCCCAGGCACTCCCGATGGCGCGTGGTTGCGGCGAGGCGCGCCATGAGGCCCCGCAACGGCCTGGGAAGGGAGCCGATAGCAGAGGGGCGGTGCTCCAGAAGCCGTCGTGTCCAGCAGCTCGGCGACGCGCTCCAGCAGCGCATCCCGGCCGCTCTCCATCAGCCGGCACCGCAGCAGCTCTCTTGCCACGATGAGTGCTGCCCGCATGTTTGCCTGCTCTCGCCGCGAGTGCGGCGCCGTCGCCGTAGTGTGGCTTGCTGCCCTTGCAGCGGCTCATACTTGTCGTGGAGTGAGGGTGGACGACGCCTGGCCGCGCCGTCCGCGCCCCGCAGCATTGGACGGCGCTCGCGCCGCCTGGAGCGCTGATGTCTACTACACAACCTTCTTCTTGTAGACGTTGTTGGGCCTGCAAGTGCACAGGTTTGTAGGATAGTAGCAAATTTCCCTCAAGTGGATGAACTAAGGTTTATCAATCCGCGGGAGGCGTATGATGAAGATGATCTCTCTCAAACAACCCTGCAACCAAATGACAAAGAGTCTCTTGTGTCCCCAACACACCCAATACAATGGTAAATTGTATAGGTGCACTAGTTCGGCGAAGAGATGGTGATACAAGTGCAATATGGATGGTAGATATAGGTTTTTGTAATCTGAAATAATAAAAACAGCAAGGTAACAAGCGGTAAAAGTGAGCGCAAACGGTATTGCAATGATAGGAAACAAGGCCTAGGGTTCATACTTTCACTAGTGCAAGTTCTCTCAACAATAATAACATAGATAGATCATATAATAATCCCTCAACATGCAACAAAGAGTCACTCCAAAGACACTAATAGCGGAGAACGAACGTAGAGATTATGGTAGGTGCAGAAACCACCTCAAAGTTATTCTTTCCAATCAATCCGTTGGGCTATTCCTATAAGTGTCACAAACAGCCCTAGAGTTTGTACTAGAATAACACCTTAAGATACAAATCAACCAAAACCCTAATGTCACCTAGATACTCCATTGTCACCTCAAGTATCCGTGGGCATGATTATACGATATGCATCACACAATCTCAGATTCATCCAACCAACATAAAAGTACTTCAAAGAGTGCCCAAAGTTTCTACCGGAGAATCACAACGAAAACGTGTGCCAACCCCTATGCATAGGTTCCCAATGACACGAAACCCGCAAGTTGATCACCAAAACATACATCAAGTGGATCAATAGAATAACCCATTGTCACCACGGTTATCCCACGCAAGACATACATCAAGTGTTCTCAAATCTTTAAAGACTCAGTCCGATAAGATAACTTCAAAGGGGAAACTCAATCCATTACAAGAGAGTAGAGGGGGAGAAGAAACATAAGATCCAAATATAATAGCAAAGCTCGCGATACATCAAGATCATATCACCTAAAGAACACGAGAGAGAGAGAGATCAAACACATAGCTACTGGTACATACCCTCAGCCCCGAGGATGAACTACTCCCTCCTCGTCATGGATAGCGCCGGGATGATGAAGATGGCCACCGGTGATGGATCCCCCCTCCGGCAGGGTATCAGAAAGGGGCCCCAATTGGTTTTTCGTGGCTACAGAGGCTTGCGACGGTGGAACTCCCGATCTAGGTTCTGTTCTGGAAGTTTTAGGGTACGTAGGTATATATGGGTGAAAGGAGTACGTCGGTGGAGCTACAGGGGCCCCACGAGGCAGGGGGGCGCGCCAGGGGGGTGGGCGCGCCCCCCACCCTTGTGAGCACCTCCCGTATCTTCTGACATGGAGTCCAAGTCCATCAGGTGGGTTTCCTTCCAAAAATAACTTCTCCAGTTGATTTCGTTCCATTTTGACTCTGTGTGATATTCCTTTTCCTCGAAATACTGAAATAGGCATAAAACAACAAATCTGGGCTGGGCCTCCGGTTAATAAGTTAGTCCCAAAAGTAATATAAAAGTGGATATTAAAGCCCAATATTGCCTAAAACAGTAGATAATATAGCATGGAGCAATCAAAAATTATAGATACGTTGGAGACGTATCAAGCGCGGGGTCGAGGTCGTCATGGGTAGGCGTCGTCACCCGGGCCGGCCAGGCTGCCCAGCGGTCAGAGTCAGCTCTTGGGTCGCCGGACATCTTGGTCGTGGAGCATCGGTAAGTCGATTGGCGAGGGAGAGGCTCCGGCACACCCCTGCCTGGCGCGCCAAATGTTGGATCTCGGGTTCCGGCAAAACCCTTAAGGTTCGAACTCTGGGGTGCGCGCGAAGTTCTTTCCCTCCTACCGATCCACTCCCTAGCTCGCTAAGATTTCACGGATGAACACGACGAACTCGCAACGCAGAAAGACACGAGATTTATACTGGTTCGGGCCACCGTTGTGGTGTAATACCCTGCTCCAGTGTGTGGTGGTGGATTGCCTCTTGGGCTGATGATGAACAGTACAAGGGGAAGAACAACCTCCTGAGGTTGGGGTGTTCTTGTGCTCTGTGGACTGGTGGATGAGAACTTGGTCCTCCCTACTGTGGTGGCTAGCCCTACTTATATAGGCCCTGGTCCTCTTCCCAAATATCGAGTGGGAAGGGAGCCAACAACAGCGGGCAAATTTGAAAGGGGACAGCTAGTACAAGCTATCCTGACAAAAGTGGTCTTCGCCTGCGAAAGGGCTCTGGCGTTGACGCCGTCTTGGGCTCCACGGTGACCTCCGTCCTGCCGCCCTGCTGGTCTTGGTCTCATTGCACCGATATGGCAACCTTTGCTTGATGCCTCGGTACCCCGCGCCTGCGCTTGCCGCCTTAGCACCGAAGAGGAAACAAGGATGCTGCGCGCGCTGGCGCCCGCTTGGCGCCCGCCTGGTGTCGATCATCATGGCTCACGTCACAGGAGCCTCGTGAGGTTTGCCCCGCCTTGATATCTCCGCTCCTCGTGAGCCTGCTTGGGGAGGCAGCTCCTGAGGAGGTCTTGCGTCTTCCGCCTCGCGAGGCTTGGCCCCTCTCCAGGGTCTTGAAACCTTGTTGATGAAGATGGGCCGTACGGGCCCGCTAGCATAGCCACACCGTGGGTCGCAGGCAGGCAAGTCTAGGGACCCCCGTTCCCAGAACGCCGACAACGTCTATAAGCAAAGGTACCAAAAGGGCAAGTAAAGGTGGTATTTTCTTGATCCTCTTTTGACACAGGTATTTGATAGAAACCAGAATAACCGTCTAGAAACAAAAATGTGTATGTTTGGATAATCTTTCTAGCATTGGATCAATAAAAGGTGAAGGGTAATGATCCTTTTTTAGTAGCTTTATTTAGTTTGCGGAAATCAATTACCATTATATAACCTGTAACAATTCTTTGTGGGATCAATTCATCTTTATCATTAGGAACAACAATAATACCTCTCTTCTTAGGGACACAATGGACATGACTTACCAACTGACTATCAGCAACAGGATAAATTATACCTGCCTCCAGAAGCTTTAGTATTTCATTTCTTACCACTTCTTTCGTCTTAGGATTTAACCGTCGTTGGTGATCAACAATCGGTTTATCATCTTTCTCCAATTTTATTTTGTGCTGGCATAGAGTGGGACTAATGCCCTTAAGATCATCCAGAGTATATCTAATAGCAGCACGGTGCTTCTTAAGAGTTTTCAATAATTTCTCTTCTTCTTGCTCTGAAAGGTTAGCACTAATAATAACAGGATATATCTTCTTTTCATCAAGATAAGCATATTTAAGATTATCAGGTAATGGTTTAAGCTCAAACATGGGATCACCCTTGGGTGGAGGAGGATCCCCTAGAATTTCAACAGGAAAATTGTGTTTCAAAATAGGTCCCCGCTTGACGAATACTTCATCTATTTCCCTTCTTTCATTCATAAACATATCATTTTCATGGTCTAGCAAATATTGTTCTAAAGGATCATTAGGAGGCACGGCAATAGAAGCAAGACTAATAATTTCATATTTACTAGGCAATTCTTTATCATGGGGTTGTCTACGAAATTTAGCAAAATTAAAATCATGAGACATGTCCCCTAAACCAACATAAACAATATCATTTTGCAATCTATCTTAGCATTAACAGTATTCAAGAAGGGTCTGCCAAATATAATGGGACAAAAGTTATCTCGTGGGAAAGCAAGAACAAGAAAATCAGTAGGATATTTAATTTTTCCACACAAGACTTCAACATCTCTTACAATCCCAACCGGTGAGATAGTATCTCTACTGGCAAGCTTAATAATAACATCAATATCTTCTATCTCAGCAGGTGCAATATCATGCATAATTTCTTTATATAAGGTATAAGGTATTGCACTGACACTAGCACCCATATCACATAAGCCATGATAACAGTGATCTCGTATTTTAACCAAAGCAACAGGCATGCCAAAGCGATGGTCTATGTTTATCTTTAGTATCAGGTTTAGCAATTCTAGCAGCTTCATCACGTAAGTAAATAACATGCCCATCAATATTATCAACCAAGAGATCTTTAACCATAGCAATACTAGGTTCAACTTTAATTTGCTCAGAGGGTTTGGGTGTTCTAATATTACTTTTGTTGACCACAGTTGAACCTTTAGCATGATCCTTTATTCTAGCAGGGAAAGGTGGTTTCTCAATATAAGCGGTAGGAACAATAGGATCAACATTATAACTGATAGTCTTTTCCTCAACTTTAATAGGTTCAACTACTTTTCCTTCAATGGGAGGATGATATTTAAACCACTTTTCCTTAGGAAGATTAACATGAGTAGCAAATGGTTCACAAAAAGAAGCTACTATCTCAGAGTCAAGTCCATATTTAGTGCTAAATTCATGGAAAACATCAGTATCCATAAAAGATTTAACACAATCAAACTTAGGTGTTATACCTGACTCCTTACCTTCATCGAGTTCCCAGTCTTTAGAGTTGCATTTAATTCTTTCCAATAAATACCATTTGAATTCAATAGTCTTCATCATAAAAGAATCAATACAAGAAGTATCGAGCATGGAGCGATTATTGAGAGAAAGCCGAGCATAAATTTTTTGAATAATAATTTCTCTTGAGAGCTCATGATTGGGGCATGAATATAACATTGACTTAAGCCTCCCCAAGCTTGAGTGATGCTTTCTCCTTCATGAGGCCTATATATATATATATATATATATATATATATATATATATATATATATATATATATATATAATTACGATCATGATGAACCGGATGCATAGGATAAAACTTCTGATGAAATTCCAATTTCAATCGGTTGTAGTTCCGTGATCCAATATCATCGCATAGCCTAAACCATGTCAATGCCTTTCCCTTCAAAGATAAAGGGAAGACCCTCTTATATATAACATCCTTGGGCATACCTGCAACCTTAAATAATCCACAAACTTCATCCACATAGATTAGGTGCAAATCGGGATGAAATGTTCCATCTCCTGTAAAAGGATTAGCTAGCAGTTTCTCTATCATACCCGAAGGAATTTCAAAGTAAAAATTTTCAGTAGGTTTCGGAGCAACACTTTGCTCTACTGGTCGAGGTGAAGATACCCCAAACAAGCCCCTCAAAGGATTACTTTCCATAGTAACAAGTGACTGTAAATTTCAGCACATTATATAAATTTTTCCTTACCAAATTCCACTTACTAAAGGCGCTTCACTCTCCGGCAACGGCGCCAAAAAAGAGTCTTGATGACCCACAAGTATAGGGATCTGTCGTAGTCCTTTTGATAAGTAAGAGTGTTGAACCCAACAAGGAGCAGAAGGAAATGACAAGCGGTTATCAGTAAGGTATTCTCTGCAAGAACTGAAATTATCGGTAACAGATAGTTTTGTGATAAGGTAATTTGTAACAGGTAACAAGTAACAAAAGTAAACAAGGTGCAGAAAGGTGGACCAATCCTTTTTGTAGCAAAGGACAAGCCTAGACAAACTCTTATATAAAGGAAAACGCTCCCGAGGACACATGGGAATTATCGTCAAGCTAGTTTTCATCATGCTCATATGGTTCACGTTCGTTACTTTGATAATTTGATACGTGGGTGGACTGGTGCTTGGGTACTGCCCTTCCTTGGACAAGCATCGCACTTATGATTAACCCCTCTTGCAAGCATCTGCAACTACAAAATAAGTATTAAGGTAAAGCTGACCATAGCATGAAACATGTTGATCCAAATCAGCCCCTTACGAAGCAACACATAAACTAGGGTTTAAGGTTCTGTCACTCTAGCAACCCATCATCTACTTGTTACTTCCCAATGCCTTCCCCTAGGCCCAAATAATGGTGAAGTGTCATGTAGTCGACGTCCACATAACACCACTAGAGGAAAGACAACATACATCTCATCAAAATATCAAACGAATACCAAATTCACATGACTACTTATAGCAAGACTTCTCCCATGTCCTGAGGAACAAATGTAACTACTCACAAATCATATTCATGTTCATAATCAGAGGGGTATTAATATGCATAAAGGATCTGAACATATGATCTTCCACCAAATAAACCAACTAGCATCAACTACAAGGAGTAATCAACACTACTAGCAACCCACAGGTACCAATCTAAGGTTTTGAGACAAAGATTGGATACAAGAGATGAACTAGGGTTTGAGAGGAGATCGTGCTGGTGAAGATGTTGATGGAGATTGACTCCCTCCCCATGAGAGGATCGATGGTGATGACGATTGTGATGATTTTCCCCTCCCGGAGGGATGTTTCCCCGGCAGAACAGCTCCGCCGGAGCCCTAGATTGGTTTCGCTAGGTTCCTCCTTAAGACGGCGGCGCTTCGTCCCGAAAGCTTCCTTCCAATTTTTTTCAGGGCAAAAGACTTCATATAGAAAAAGATGGGCACCGGAGGCCTGCCAGGGTCCCACGAGGCAGGGGGCGCCCCCAGGGGGTAGGGCGCGCCCCCCACCCTCGTGGATAGGGTGTGGCCCCCCTCTGCTGCTTTCTTCGACAATATTTTTAATATATTCCAAAACTGACTTTCGTGAAGTTTCAGGACTTTTGGAGTTGTGCAGAATAGGTCTCTAATATTTGCTCCTTTTCTAGCCCAGAATTCCAGCTGCCGGCATTCTCCCTCTTCGTGTAAACCTTGTAAAATAAGATAGAATAGGCATAAGTATTGTGACATAATGTGTAATAACAGCCCATAATGCAATAAATATCGATATAAAAGCATGATGCAAAATGGACGTATCAAGGTCTTTCATTGAAAAATTCTTATTCAAGTATCCTTTTATGCAATCCAGAAATTCTATATCATTTCCGATCAACAATATGTCATCCACATATACTGTCAGAAATACTACACAGCTCCTACTCACTTTCTTGTAAATACATGCTTCACCAAAAGTCTGTATAAAACCATATGCTTTGATCACCTCATCAAAGCATATATTCCAACTACGAGATACTTGCACCAGTCCATAGATGGATCGCTGGAGCTTGCACACTTTGTTAACACCTTTAGGATCGACATAAACCTTCTGGTTGCATCATATACAACTCTTCTTTAAGAAATCCATTAAGGAATGCAGTTTTTGACATCCATTTGCCAGATTTCATAAAATGGGGCAATTGCTAACATGATTAGGACAGAATTAAGCATCGCTACGAGTGAGAAAATCTCATCGTAGTCAACACCTTGAACTTGTCGAAAATCTTTTGCGACAAGTCGAGCTTTGTAGATAGTAACACTACCATCAGTGTCTCTTTAAGATCATTTATTCTCAATGGCTTGCCAATCATTGGGCAAGTCCACCAAAGTCCACACTTTGTTCTCATACATGGATCCTATCTCAGATTTCATGGCCTCAAGCCATCTGTCGGAATTTGGGCTCACCATAGCTTCTTCACAGTCCGTAGGTTCGCCATGCTCTAATAACATGACTTCTAGGATAGGATTACCGTAACACTTTGGTGCGGAACGTGCTCTATTCGACCTATGAGGTCCAGTAGTAACTTGATCCAAAGTTTCATGTTCATCATCATTAGCTTCCTCTCTAGTTGGTGTAGGCATCACGGGAACAGATTCATTGATGTGCTACTTTCCAATTCAAGAGAAGGTACAATTACCTCATCAAGTTCTACTTTCCTCCCACTCACTTCTTTCGAGAGAAACTCCTTCACTAGAAAGGTTCCATTCTCGGCAACAAAAATCTTGCCTTCGGATCTGCGGTAGAAGGTGTACCCAATTGTTTCCTTAGGGTATCCTATGAAGATGCACTTCTCCTATTTGGGTTCGAGCTTATCATGTTGAAGCCTTTTGACATAAGTGTCGCAACCCCAAAGTTTAAGAAACGACAGCTTAGGTTTCTTGCAAAACCACAGTTCATACGGTGTCGTCTCAACGGATTTAGACGGTACCCTATTTAACGTGAATGTAGCTGTCTCTAATGCATAACCCCAAAACGATAGTGGTAAACCGTTACGAGACATCATAGATCGCACTATATCTAATAAAGTACGGTTACGACATTCAGACACACCATTACGTTGTGGTGTTCCAGGTGGCGTGAGTTGTGAAACTATTCCACATTGTTTTAAATGAAGGCCAAACACGTAACTCAAATATTCACCTCTACGATCAGATCGTAGAAACTTTTATTTTCTTGTTATGATGATTCTCCACTTCACTCTGAAATTCCTTAAACTTTTCAATTGTTTCAGACTTGTGTTTCATTAAGTCGATATACCCATATTTGCTCAGATCATCTGTGAAGGTCACAAAATAACGATACCCGCCGCGTGCCTCAACATCGTCGGACCACATACATCGGTATGTATTTATTTCCAATAAGTCATTAGCTCGCACCATTTTTCCGGAGAACAGAGTTTTAGTCATCTTGCCCATGAGGCATGGTTCGCAAGTATCAAATGATTCATAATCAAGTGATTCCAAAAGACCATCTGCATGGAGTTTCTTCATGCGCTTTACACCAATATGACCTAAACGGCAGTGCCACAAGTATGTTGCACTATCATTATCAACTTTGCATCTTTTCGCATCAATATTATGAATATGTGTATCATTACGATCGAGATTCAATAAACCATTTATATTGAGTGTATGACCATAGAAGATTTTATTCATGTAAGCAGAGCAATAATTATTCTTTGACTTAAATGAATAACTGTATTGCAATAAACATGATCCAATCATATTCATGCTCAACGCAAACACCAAATAACATTTATTTCAGGTTCAACGCTAATCCCGAAGGTAAACGGAGTGTGCGATGGTGATCTTATCAACCTTGGAATCACTTCCAACACACATCGTCACCTCGCCCTTAACTAGTATCTGTTCATTTTACAACTCCTATTTCGAGTTACAAATCTTAGCAACTGAACGGGTATCAAATACCTAGGGGCCACTATGAACACTAGTAAAGTACACATCAATAACATGTATATCAAATATACCTTTGTTCACTTTGCCATCCTTCTTATCCGCCAAGTTTTTGGGGTAGTTCCGCTTCCAATGGCCATTTCCTTTACAGTAGAAGCACTAAGTTTCAGGTTTGGACCTAGCTTTGGGCTTCTTCACAGGAGTGGCAACTTGCTTGCCATTCTTCTTGAAGTTCCCTTTCTATCCCTTGCCCTTTTTCTTGAAACTAGTGGTCTTGTTAACCATCAACACTTGATGCTATTTCTTGATTTCTACCTCGCCGATTTCAGCATCGCGAAGAGCTTGGGAATCGTTTTCGTTATCCCTTGCATATTATAGTTCATCACGAAGTTCTAGTAACTTGGTGATATTGACTAGAGAACTCTGTCAATCACTATCTTATCTGGAAGATTAACTCCCACTTGATTCAAGCGTTTGTAGTACCCAAACATTCTGAGCACATGCTCACTAGCTAAGCTATTCTCCTCCATCTTGTAGGCAAAGTACTTGTCAGAGGTCTCATACCTCTTCACACGGGCATGAGTCTGAAATATCATTTTCAGCTCTTGGAACATCTCATATGCTCCATGGCGTTCAAAACATTTTTGATGTCCCGGTTCTAAGCCATAAAGCATGGTTCACTAAACTATGAAGTAGTCATCATACCGAGCTTGTCAAACATTCATAACGTCTGAATCTGCTCTTGAAATAGGTCTGCCACCTAGCGGTGCATCAAGGACATATTTCTTCTGTGTAGCAATGAGGATAATCCTCAGATCACGGACCCAGTCCCTATCATTGCTACTATCATCTTTCAACTTAGTTTTCTCTAGGAACATATCAAAAATAAAACAGGGGAGCTATATGCAAGCTATTGATCTACAATATAGATATGCAAATACTATCAGGACTAAGTTCATGATACATTAAGTTCAATTAATCATATTACTTAATTAAGAACTCCCACTTAGATAGACATCCCTCAAGTCATCTAAATGATACGTGATCCAAATCAACTAAACCATGTCCGGTCATCATGTGAGATGGAGTAGTCATCAATGGTGAACATCTCTATGTTGATCATATCTACTATAAGATTCACGTTCGACCTTCCGGTCTCCAGTGTTCTGAGGCCATGTACATGCGAGGCCCGTCAAGTTTAACCCGAGTATTCCACATGTGCAAAACTGTCTTGCACTCGTTGTATGTGAAGGTAGAGCCTATCACACCCGATCATCACGTGGTGTCTCAGCACGACGAACTTTCACAACGGTGCATACTCAGGGAGAACACTTATACCTTGAAATTTTGTTAAGGGATCATATTATAATGCTACTGCCGTACTAAGCAAAATAAGATGCATAAAAGATAAACATCACATGCAATCAAAATATGTGACATGATATGGCCATCATCATCTTGTGCGTTTGATCTCCATCACCAAAGCATCGTCATGATCTCCATCGCCACCGCTTGACACCTTGATCTCCATCGTGGCGTGGGTCGTCTCGCCAACTATTGCTTCTAGAACTATCGCTAACGCATAGTGATAAAGTAAATAAATTACATGGCATTTGCATTTCATACAATAAAGAGACAACCATAAGGCTCCTGCCGGTTGCCAGTAACTTTTACAAAACATGATCATCTCATACAATAACATATATCACATTATGTCTTGGCCATATCACATCACAACATGCCCTGTAAAAACAAGTTAGACGTCCTCTACTTTGTTGTTGCAAGTTTTACGTGGCTGCTGTGGGCTTCTAGCAAGAATCGTTCTTACCTACGCATCAAAACCACAACGGTGATTTATCAAGTTTGTTGTTTTAACCTTCAACAAGGATCGGCTGCAGTCAAATTCGATTCAACTAAAGTTGGCGAAACAGACACCCGCCAGCCACCTTTATGCAAAGCTAGTTGCATGTCTATCGCTGGAACCGGTCTCATGAACGTGGTCATGTAAAGTTGGTCCGGGATGCTTCATCCAACAACAACGCTGAAAAGCCATTGGTGGTAAGCAGTATGATGATCACCGCCCACAACTCTTTGTGTTCTACTCATGCATATCATCTACACATAGACCTGGCTCGGATGCCACTGTTGGGAAACGTAGGATGCAATTTCAAAAAAAATCATACGCTCGCGCAATATCTATCTAGGAGATGCATAGCAATGAGAAGAGGAGAGTGTGTCTATGTACCCTTGTAGACCGAAGTGGAAGCGTTGGACAACGCGGTTGATGTAGTCGAACTTCTTCTAGCTCCGACTGGTCAAGTACCGAACGCACGTCACCTTTAAGTTCTGCACACGTTCAGCTCGGTGACGTCCCTCGCCTTCTTGATCTAGCAAGACGTCGAGGTAGTAGACGAGTTCTGTCAGCATGACGGCATGGTGACGGTGATGGTGAAGTGATTCTCGCAGGGCTTCGCCTAAGCACTACGAAGATATGACCGAGGGTGTAAACTGTGGAGGGGGGGCACCGCACATGGCTAGGCAATTGTCTGTTGCGTGCTAGGCGCCCCCTCCTCATATATATAGGTGGGAGGGAGGGAGGAGCAGCCATAACAGGCGCCCAAGTATGAGGAATCCTACTTGGAGTCCCCCCCAAGCCACGCCCCCCCCCCCCCTTCCATATAAAACCGAGGTGGAAGGAAAGAGGGGGGAGAGGGAAGGAAGTAGGAATCCTAATCCACACTTTACTTGCCCTCCCCTCTTTCCTTCTCCTCCACATAGGGCTAGCCTCTATAAGGGCGCAACAGGGCTGGTGTGTTCCCTCGCTTGGCATGAGGCCCATATCTTTGCCGGGGGTGCCCGAAACTCCTTTCTGGTGACCCGGTAAGTACCTGGTACCTTCCAGAACACTTCCGGTGTCCGAATACCATCGTCCCATATATCAATATTTACCTCTCGACCATTTCGAGACTTTTCAGCATGTCTGTGATCTCATCTGGGACTCCGAACAATATTCGGTCACCAAATCACATAACTCATATAATACAAAATCGTCATCGAACGTTAAGCGTGCGGACCCTACGGGTTCGAGAACTATGTAGACATGATCGAGACGCCTCTCTGGTCAATAACCAATAGCGGAACCTAGATGCTCATATTGGCTCCTACATATTCTACGAAGATCTTTATCGGTCGAACCGCTATGACAACATACGTTATTCCCTTTGTCATCTGTATGTTACTCGCCCGAGATTCGATCATCCGTATCTTCATACCTAGTTCAATCTCATTACCGGCAAGTCTCTTTACTCGTTCCGTAATACATCATCCCGCAACTAACTCATTAGTTACTTTGCTTGCAAGGCTTCTTATGATGTGCATACCGAGAGGGCCCAGAGATACCTCTCCGATACTCGGAGTGACAAATACTAATCTCGATCTATGCCAACTCAACAAACACCTTAGGAGATACCTGTAGAGCATGTTTATAATCACCCAGTTATGTTGTGACATTTGATAGCACACAAGGTATTCCTCCGGTATCCAGGAGTTGCATAATCTCATAGTCGAAGGAATATGTATTTGACATGAAGAAAGCAATAGCAATAAAACTGAATGATCAATATGCTAAGCTAGCAGATGGGTCTTGTCCATCACATCATTCTCCTAATGATGTGATCCCGTTCATCAAATGACAACACATGTCTATGGTTTGGAAACTTAACCATCTTTGATTAATGAGCTAGTCTAGTAGAGGCTTACGAGGGACACGGTGTTTTGTCTATGTATCCACACATGTATCAAGTTTCCAGTTAATACAATTCTAGCATGAATAATGAACATTTATCATGATATAAGGAAATATAAAATAACAACTTTATTATTGCATCTAGGGCATATTTCCTTCAAAAACACACCCATATACCTATGTATTGTGTTGAAGTGCTCTTGCAGCACTGCATTTTTCAGAGAACATTACACTCATGAGAAGGCTTCTTGATTTTATATTTTCTATGGAATTCTTTTTTTCAAGAACCATGTTCTATGGATTATAGACCATGAAGCTTGAAAGCATCGAGTACATGGTGAAATCAGAACGGATACCATCATTGTGCAACAAATGTCCTAACATAGCCCACGTCGACGATGAAGAAAGCGATGGATTGCATGAAGAGAAAGATGAAATAATGGTTGTTCCCAAATAAAATGTCATAGCATCCACAGAGGAAGAGGTAAGCTGCAACACCAAGCTCCGAAAGATGCAAATTGATCCATATTATAGTTTAGATAGGGGAATCAAGAAATGAACATGAATTAAGGACATTATCATTGTGTACCTTTCTCCTATCCTCGTCCTCAACTTGTTCAAAGCTTTACTTTTCATTTTAGTCTTTAGAGTGTCACTAAGCTTTTTTGTTACCACCTATTCATTCAATGTGCCCACCTCCAATAGACCGATGAAGGTTGCCTTTGCTCTATGCAATGACATGACATTCTCAAATAGCACCCAAAATACAACTAAGTGAATAGACCTGCACCATTTGATGATTTCACATATTAATACGTATGTGTTGCTATCCCAGAAGTGCGGAGGTGTATCAACTTTGAAACAGATTGCATAGATATTTAGATGGTTGGCACCTTGGAGTCCCTACATCATTGAGAAGGGTGATAATAGTTGGAATATAGACACAACCCCACTTTGGTACCTCAACCTCGGGAACTAAGACAGTGGCTGGGATAACAAGGCAGCAGAACACAAAGGTCACAATATGTGCTACAACCTTGTGCACCAAGAAGAAGTTGTATAGAACATGGATTTTCTTCCAAAGCGTCACTCTCCGCATCAAGCTCGTATATAGTTGGTTAGCAAGTAAAGTCTGTATGTAGTAACACCCCCCCCCCCACACACACACACACACACACAAATAGCCTAGTACAAATGACCTTATTTCTGACGATCTCCATCACCATTTTCCTGAACAGATTTGCGCGCCCGCACGACCATCTGTGTTGCTGGTACCGAAATGCTTTGAACGTACTTGGCAGCTCATTTTTTACCTGGAAACAACAATTGTAAGTTCTAGCATATGGTTCTTTCTACATTTGTTTGGACCTTCATGAAAATTAACATATATGGTAAGCAGTAGAATGATGCTCTAATGTTTTGCATGTACTGATAGGTTAACGGTGCATATTTACCTTTAGATCACCAAGGTATAGAAACTTCCATGCCTTGAGGCTTGCTCAGACTGCCAGGACCATGTCTTCGACCGTGGTTCGGTCCTTCCAGCCACCTGCCTCATTTAGAGCAGATATTCGCCAAACACCAGCAGTTCCTATTCAACAAGTTCAATTGTTAACTGGAAACAAGACAAGGAATATAGATATGTCACTACAGACAAAACCATGGAAATGATAAAAAGGAAACACAAAGAATGCCCCACAACAAGAGTATGGGGCAAGTTTACCATTGAATTCAAAGAAGGCATAGGTCAGGGAGCCCACTTCGTGCTCCACCTTAAAGTGATAGTCCAGGGACATCTCATGCATCCTTGTCATCAAGCATTCATCTGCATTCATTGTTCCCACAGAAGCAGCTGCAACAACAAGAGAAATGTCATCACAATGCCTGAGAAATTCGACCAAACAAGTAGTAGTACCAAGTAAGTACTATATCATGTATCACCAATGTTGGTGGTCCTTGTGTTGTATAATAGGATAGCAAGAGGTCTTATGTGTAAAAATGCAACCTCAGAATACTCTGTACTGAGGAATGGATGAGCAGTTTTCTCTCCCCGAACAGAACTTCTAGAGTTTTCCCCTTTTCTCTCCACCCCCACATCTGAACCCTAGTCTTGAAGGAGATACTGATTGTGTTATTCAAGATGGTATCGGAGCAGATTGGAGTGGCCAGTCCAAGCCCCATCCGGAGGTGATCTCACAGCAGGAGGAGGGGGTGCAGCATTCCAACCCGAGATTTGGTCGAAGGCAGCACTGGTGGAGCAATCAAGCTCAAGGAGGTGGCTAGGCACAGCGAGGGTGTGTGGCGTCGATCAGGAAGGAGAGCCTCACAAGCAACTCAGTTCCCCTTCATTGCTGGAGCTAAACATGATAGGTGTTTGTGTTCTGAGTCAGAAGAGTTGAGTTGTGGATTTGTGGAGAAGGAGGAGGTTAGGGAGAGTATGAGCTTGAGAAGCTGCAACCGTGAATCATAGGGGAAGGCGCGCGTGCTGACTGTGGAGGAATTGAAGGTATGGCAGGCAACAATAATGCTCCAACAGTTGTCACTGCAGGGGAGCTAGCTGTTGTCTTGACGGCAATGGATGAGAAGTATCAGGTGTTGTTTGATGCGATTAGCAAGCAAGGGACCTCTAGATCAGAAGGGGATACCAAAGAGGAAGTACATCCTTTGCAAATTCCCCTTGTAAAATTAGAAGGACCTGAGAACTATGGCAAGGCATGCAGAGACAATTTTGGTTTCTAGGAGGCTTGAAGGTTACATTCTAAGCATAGTGGAGAAGCCTCTAGAGGAGAGTTCTAAAGATGGTTAGAAGTGGAAGATGATGAATGCACTAGTGAGGGCCTGGCTACTGAGTTCAATATCACCTCAAATTGCCAAGCAAGTTGAAAGGATTAAAGAAGCATCTGAAATCTGGAGGTTATTAAAAGGGACATTCTCAGGAGTAGGAAATAAAATGCTTGCTTGCAAGATTCAGAAGGATTTACAAGACCTGAGCCAAGGCGAGAAGACTGTGGTCGACTATCTTTCTAAGCTGAAATGGTTTTGGAGTGATTTGGACTATTACAATCCAATTGAAATGGAGTGTGGCAAATGCATTGAAAAATTCAATAAATGGACGGAAAGGAGGCATGTTAGGGAATTTTTGAATGGAGTTAATCCTCAGTTTGAGAATAGGAGGGCCGCACTTTATGGTAGTGGCAAGCTTCCTACTTTGGTGCAAGTAATCTCTGTGATCATGAGTGAGGAGACACGTTTGAAATTGGAGGTTGGAGGAGCATCTATACAGGGCATAGCACAAAGGCGTTCGTCAGTTCTTGTCATAGAAAATGCAAATTATTAGCGGTCTGGGTTGAACTCTTCTGATTGGAATTGCTTTGAGTGTGGCCAGCCAGGACCTGTAAGAGCATCTTGCTTTGGATTATTTGGGGGAGGACACGGAAGAGGTCAGGATTGGCGCGGAAGAGGTCGCGGCCGGGGCCGGGGGCTTGATGGATGTGGTACTGGTCATGGACATGGTATGCAACCAGAAGGCAGGGCAAATGCCTCTACTATGGCAAAGGTGCACTCGCAAAATGTGAGTGTGGAAATGAGCATGGAGGATTGGGAGAACTGGCAACAATTCAAAGGGTTAAGTTTAAGTGATAAGCAAACCACCGAAGTGCTGGGAGCCTCAGCCTATGTCACTTCTGCAAATTTTAGTGGTAATATTTCTAATGATCATCATCCTTATTTTGTTGATGCACCATGGTTGATAGATTCTGGTGCATCTAGACATATGGCTGGTTCACATAAGAAATTTACTAATTATGTCCCTGAATTAAGAACACAAAGCGTAAAGTTGGTTGATGATACCTGATACGTCTCCAATGTATCTATAATTTTTGCTTGTTCCACGCTATTATATTATCAATCTTGGATGTTTTATAATCATTTTATATCATTTTTTGGTACTAACCTATTGACATAGTGCCAAGTGCCAGTTGATGTTTTCTGCATGTTTTTTACATCGCAGGAAATTAATAACGGACGGAGTCCAAACGCAACGAAACTTTACGGAGATTTTTTTTGGACCAGAAGGAACGTAATGGGCCCTGGCTGCGCCTGGGGGGTGCCTCGAGGGAGGCACAATCCACCAGGGCGCGCCTGGGCCTCGGGTGCCCCCCCCCCCGGACCGCCTCTTTACTCTATAAATACCCCAATATTTCCAGAACCCTAAAGGCATCGATGAAATATTCATCCAGCCGCCACAGAGTCCAGAACCACCAGATCCAATCTACAAACCATCTCAGATGGGGTTCACCACCTCCATTGGTGCCTCTTCGATGATGCGTGAGTAGTTCTTTGTAGACCTTCGGGTCTGTAGTTAGTATCTAGATGGCTTCATCTCTCTCTCTCTCTCTGAATTCTCAATACAATGGTCTCTTGGAGATCCATATGATGTAACTCTTTTGCGGTGTGTTTGTTTGGATCAATGAACTTTGAGTTTATGATTAGATCCATCTTTTTATATCCACGAAAGTATTTGAGTTTATTTGATATATTTTATGCATGATCTCTTATAGCCTCGTATTTCTTCTACGATATTTGGGTTTTGTTTAGCCAACTTGATCTATTTATCTTGCAATGGGAAGAGGTGCTTTGTAGTGGGTTCGGTCTTACGGTGCTTGATCCCAGTGACAGAAAGGGAACGGACATGTATGTATCGTTGCTACTAAGGATAAAACGATGGGGTCTATCTCTACATAGATAGATCTTGTCTACATCATGTCATCGTTCTTATTGCATTACTCCATTTTTCCATGAACTTAATACACTAGATGCATGCTGGATAGAGGTCGATGTGTGGAGTAATAGTAGTAGATGCAGGCAGGAGTCGGTCTACTAATCTTGGACGTGATGCCTATATAATGATCATTGCCTGGATATCGTCATGAGTATTTGAAGTTCTATCAGTTGCCCAACAGTAATTTGTTCACCCAATGTTTGCTATTTTTCTCGAGAGAAGCCACTAGTGAAACCCTCATTTGGTCTCTTTCTCTTATATTTGCCTTTGCGATCTACTTTTTCCTTGCATTTATTTTTAGATCTATTAAACCAAAATACAAAAATACCTTGCTGCAATTTATTCGTATTTATTTTATTTGGTGTTCGATCTATCAATTTACTACAAATTTATCTCACGTCCGCTTGCCTATCTTGAGGCGCCGTACCCCGGAAGGGATTGACAACCCCTTTAACACGTGGGGTTGCGAGGATTTGTTATCTGTGTCAGGGGTTGCTTAAGCTGTGTTGCTTGGTTCTCCTACTAGTTCGATAACCTTGGTTTCATATCTGAGGGAAATACCTACCGCCGTTGTGCTGCATCATCCCTTCCTCTTTGGGAAAATACCGACGTAGCCTCAAGCGACATCAAAAGGAATTTCTGGTGCCGTTGCTGGGGAGGATCTTCAACATATACCAGGTTCCTCGCAATTTACATTGTTTGCCATTTATTCGCCTCTCTTTTTCGTTCGCCGTTTTCTTGCCGGATCTGTTTTTGAGTGCAATCTTGTTGTGTAGTCATCATGACTCAAGAGAACACCAAGTTATGTGATTTCTCAAATACCAACAACAATGGTTTTATTGGCACTCCGATTGCTCTTCCCGCCACTAGTGCGGAATCTTGTGATATTAATACTGATTTGCCGAATCTTGTTATGAAAGATCAATTTTCCGGTACTCCTAATGAGGATGTCGCGTCCCATCTTAATACCTTTGTGGAAAATGATGTGGTGAAGATGAAATTATTTCCTTTTTTTGCGTGATACTGCAAAAATTTGGTTCTCTTCTTTGCCTCGCAATAGTATCGATTCTTGGAATAAGTGCAAAGATGCTTTTATCACTAAGTATTTTCCTCTCACAAAAATGATTTCCCTTAGAACCCAGATCATGAATTTCAAGCAACTTGAACATGATCATGTTGCACAATCTTGGGAAAGGATAAAAATGATGCTAAGGAATTGCCCAACTCATGGGTTAAATCTTTGGATGATCATACAAATTTTTTATGCGGGATTGAATTTTGTTTCTTGTAATCTTTTAGATCCCGCCGTGGGTGGTACTTTTATGGAAATTACTTTGGGTGAAGCCACCAAATTTCTTGATAATATCATGGCAAATTATTCACAATGGCATACCGAAAGAGCTCCTACTAGTAAAAAAGTTAATTCTGTTGAAGAAATTTCTTCTTTGAGTGAAAAATTCGATGCTCTTATGAAATTGGTTGCTAGTAAAAGTGCTCCTATATATTTTAATGATATGACTTTGTCTACTTTGATTGAGCAAAATAATGATTCCATAGATGTGAATTTTATCTCTCGAAATAATTTCAACAACAATACTTATAGAGGTAATTTTAATCCTAGGCCTTTTCCTAGTAATTCCTCTAATAATTATGGTAATTCCTATGGAAATCAATCTTATAATAATAATAGGAACATCTCTGATCTTGAGAATAACATTAAATAATTTATCAACACGCAAAAAGTTTTCAACACTTCCATAGAAGAAAAGTTGAGTAAGATTGATGATTTGTCTAAAAGTGTTGATAGAATTGCTCATGATGTGGAAAATCTCAAGATGAGAATTTTTGTGCCTAAAGTAGATGAATCAATTAAAGCTCTTTATGTTTCTATGGATGAAAGTAAGAAAAGAACCGCTATGCTTAGAGGTAAAAGAGAATTTTTAGAAAAAGCGTTTTCTAGCGGTTTCTTTCGCAAAAGTGATGAAGATCTTAAAATGGTTGGTGTTTCTTCTATTGTTTCCTTGTTTAGTAAAGTTAATATTGATGAAAAGGGGACTGGAGAAGAGTCAACTTTAGGTAGAAGACGTCCCAATATTTCGGAGGGTGAAAATCTTGTTTAGAAAATTGATGAAAGTGGGTTTGAAGAGGTCAAAATTTTAACTAGTGATGTGCCCACTCTTTTGTATTACAAAGACTTTAATTATGATAGTTGATCTTTGATTAATTGTATTTATTTGTTGCAATCCATGATAAATTCACCCCATGCTTATGAACAAAATAAAGCTTTTACTAAACATATTGTTGATGCTATGATTAAAGCTTTTGAAGAAAAATTGGAATTGAAAGTTTCAATTCCTAGAAAATTGCATGATGAGTGGGAACCTAATATCAAAGTCAAGATTAAAAATTATGAATGTTTTGCTTTGTGTGACTTGGGTGCTAGTGTTTCTACAATTCCGAAATCTTCATGTGATGTGCTTGGTTTTACCGATCTTGAAGATTCTTCTTTAAATTTGCACTTGGCGGATTCTACTATTAAAAAGCATGTGGGAAGAATTAATGATGTTCTTATTCTTGCAAATAGGAATTATGTGCCCACAGATTTTATTGTTCTTGATATTGATTGCAATCCGTCTTGTCCAATTATTCTTGTAGACCGTTTTTACGCACTATCGGTGCCGTGATTGATATGAAAGAAGGAAATATTAAGTTCCAATTTCCTTTGAGGAAGGGTATGGAACACTTTCCTAGAATAATAATTAGGCCACCATATGAATCAATCACGAGGTCATCTTATGGATCTCGAACCAAAGATGACAAAACTTAGATCCTTACTTTATGCCTAGCTAAGGGCGTAAAACTATAGCGCTTGTTAGGAGGCAACCCAATGAATAAAATTTATTTTTGCTTTTTTCTTTCTGTTCTTGAGCGTTACCACAATTATGCTACTGTTATGATTGTGTTTTTTGTGTTTTAATTAGTGTTTGTGCCAAGTTAAGCCTTTAGGATCTTCTTGGGTGATAGTTGTTTGATCTTGCTGAAAAACGGAAAATTTTGCGCTCACGAAAACAATTATTAGTTTTTACCAGAGCATGATAAAATACCAATTATTTTTTCAGAAGATTAATATACAAATTGCTCAGGTCGTCCTAATTTTTCAGAATTTTTGGAGTTCCAGAAGTTTTCGAAATAGTCAGATTGCTACAGACTGTTCTATTTTAACAGATTCTGTTTTCTTTGCGTTGTGTGCTTATTTTGATGGCTCTATGGTTTTCTTTGATGAGTTTTTGCCATAGAAAAGTTGGAATATAGTAGAAATAATTCAAAAACAAAATATGAATTGCTTTGGTACAGTACTTATAGTAGTGATTTGCTTTCTTTTACTAACGGATCTCACGAAGGTTTTGTTGAGTTTTGTGTGATTGAAGTTTTCAAGTTTTGGGTTATCTTACGATGGATGAAGGAATAAAGGATAGAAGAGCCTAAGCTTGGGGATTCCCCAGCATCACAAGCTATTATCCAAAAATGAGCAACCACCTAAGCTTGGGGATGCCCCCGAGTGGCATCCCCTCTTTCTTCTAACGACCATCGGTATTTTACTCGAAGCTATATTTTTATTCGTCACATAATATGTGTTTTGCTTGGAGCGCCTTGTATGATATGAGTCTTTGCTTGTTTTATTTTGTGTTTTAAGTCTTGATCCCTTGTTGGACACACCTATTTGAGAGAGCCAAAATTATGTCATGACTTGTTAAAATTGCTCTCTATACTTCACTTAAATTTTTATGAGCAATGGACTTGCTCTATTGCTTCACTTATATCTTTTTGAGCACAGTGTGCTTTAGTATTTTTGAAGAAATGCTCTCTTGCTTCACTTAGATTTATTTGAGAGTTAGTAAATTTTCAAGAAATTCTCTCTTGCTTCACTTAAATTAATTTGAGAGAAAGAAATTTTATGCTCATGATCTTCACTTATATTTGTTTGAGCTTATGAAAAGCAACACATGAAAATTAGTCCCAAAGTGATAGATATCCAAGAAGGATATAATAAAAACTTCCGTGAAGATCATTGGACCAAATAAACTTGATTCTTAGTAATAGTTTTGAGATATGATGATGTGATATGTGAGTTATGTTGATGAGTGATTATGCTTTAGTAAGAATATTGTTGTCAAGGTTTGTGATTCCCTATGCAAGTACGAAAGTCAATAGTCATGCAATGAAATTATATCCTACTTATGGTGCATTATTCGGTGTTATTTATGCTCAATGCTTGCTTATGAGATTATTCGTTTCTTGGTTGGTCACTTCTCAATCTTTTGCTAGCCTTCATTTTGCACTAAGTATGATCTCTACTTGTGCATCCAAAAACCTTTAAACCAGTTTTGCCACATGAGTCCACTATAGCTACCCATATGATGTATTATTTTGCCGTTCTAAGCAAATTTGTATGTGCCACCTCTAATTTTCAAAATAAACTTATTTTTTGTGTGTTTGTTTCGCTCGCGGAGCGGTGAAGGGTGGCTAATATTTTCCATGCTACATGTGTTATTCTCAAGATGAATGCTTATTCACTTGTCATTGCACGAGAGTAAGGCAAAGGTATTAGGGATGCCCAGTCCGGATATGAAAAATGAATTTACTTTATGTTGTCAAATAATAAATTCCTTGGAAATTGTTGGTATGGAGGGCAACCGTGGATACGACTAGCCATGGAAAGTGAAAGTATGGTTGAAAAAGGAATAAACTTTATTTTCTGTTTGGGAACCGCCTATGATATATCTAGCATGGCAAGTGTTGGGAACTCTAAGTCTTTTTCGTTGGTGGGATGGATACACCGCCCAAAATGTTTTTATCTCTAAGTTTTTCGCTTTGAACTCTGGCACCTCTACAAATCCCCACTTCCCTCCTTGAAAGTATTTGAGTTTCTTTGATCTCTTTTATGCATGATCTCTTATAGCCTCGTATTTCTTCTCTGATATTTGGATTTTGTTCGGCCAACTTGATCTATTAATCTTGCAATGGGAAGAGGTGTTTTGTAGTGAGTTCGATCTTACGGTGCTTGATCCCAGTGACAAAAAGGGAACCGACACGTATGTATCATTGCTACTAAGGATAAAATGATGGGTTCTATCTCTACATAGATAGATCTTGTCTACATCATGTTATTCATCGTTCTTATTGCATTACTCCATTTTTCCATGAACTTAATACACTAGACGCATGCTGGATAGCGGTCGATGTGTGGAGTAATAGTAGTAGATGCAGGCAGGAGTCGGTCTACTAATCTTGGACGTGATGCCTATATAATGATCATTGCCTCGATATCGTCATGAGTATTTGAAGTTCTATCAATTGCCCAACAGTAATTTGTTCACCCACCGTTTGCTATTTTTCTCGAGAGAAGCCACTAGTGAAACCTACGGCCCCTGGGTCTCTTTCTCATATATTTGCCTTTGCGGTCTACTTTTTCCTTGCATTTCTTTTCAGAACTATTAAACCAAAAATACAAAAACACCTTGCTGCAATTTATTATTATTTATTTTATTTGGCTTTCGATCTATCGATTTACTACAAATTTATCTCACGTCAGTTTGCCTATCTTGAGGCGCCGTACCCCAGAAGGTATTGACAACCCCTTTAACACGTCGGGTTGCGAAGATTTGTTATCTGTGTGCATGGGTTATTTACGTTGTGTTGCTTGGTTCTCCTACTAGTTCGATAACCTTGGTTTCATATCTGAGGGAAATACCTACCGCCGCTGTGCTGCATCATCCCTTCCTCTTTGGGGAAATACCGACGTAGCTTCAAGTGACATCAGTACCACGCAAACTATTATGGGTTCAGGGACGGTCATCTGCAACTCCGATATGCCTCTCTCTTATGTGTTACATGTTCATTCATTTCCAATTAATCTTTTGTCTATAAGTTGCATTACAAAGGAGTTGAACTGTGTTGCCACTTTTTTCCCATCACGGTGTTTAACTCAGGAACTTGGGACTGGAAGAAGACTTGGGACAGGGAGCATGCATGATGGATTGTATTATTTGGACAATGATACATCACCTATTATAGTTGCTGCTCTATCTTCTTCACCGCTCGAAGAATTTCTCCTACAACACCGAAGACTTGGGCATGTATCTTTTCCTATTTCGGGCCAACTTTATCCTAAACTCTTTAATAAAGTTAGAAAGCAGGACCTGGTATGTGATGCTTGCCAATATGGAAAGCAAACTCGAAGAACTTATATTCTATCAAATTATAGAAGTGATGTGCCACTTCAAACAATTCACTCCGATGTATGGGGTCCAAGTGGAGTAGTGTCTATTAATGGATATCGCCATTTTGTTACCTTTATTGACTGTTGTACTAGGACCACTTGGGTCTATGTGTTGAGGAACAAGAATGATGTATTCGAATGCTTTAGAGATTTCCATAATATGATTATGACCCTGCATAATGCATGTGTTAAGTGATAACCCACAAGTATAGGGGATCGCAACCGTTTTTTAGGGTAGAGTATTCAACCCAAATTTATTGATTCGACACAAGGGGAGCCAAAGAATATTCTCAAGTATTAGCAGCTGAGTTGTCAATTCAACCAGACCTAAAAGACTTAATGTATGCAGCAAAGTATTTAGTAGCAAAGTAGTATGGAAGTAACGGTAACGGTGGCAAAAGTAACAGTAGTAGTTTTGTAGCAATTGTAACAATGGCAACGGCAAAGTAACGTAGCAAAGATCAATATGTGAAAAGCTCGTAGGCAATAGATCAATGATGGATAATTATGTCGGATGGCATTCATCATGCAACAGTTATAACCTAGGGTGACACAGAACTAGCTCCAATTCATCAATATAATGTAGGCATGTATTCCATATATAGTCATACGTGCTTATGGAAAAGAACTTGCATGACATCTTTTGTCCTACCCTCCCGTGGTAGCGGGGTCCTAATGGAAACTAAGGAATATTAAGGCCTCCTTTTAATAGAGAACCGGACCAAAGCATTAGCATTTAGTGAATACATGAACTCCTCAAACTACGGTAATCACTGGAAAGAATCCCAATTATTGTCACCTTGGGGTATGCGGATCATAACTCGTAATAGGTGTCTACAACTTGCAAGATAGGATCAAGAACACAAATATATACATGAAAACATAATAGGTTCAGATCTGAAATCAGGGCACTCGGGCCCTACTGGCAAGCATTAAGCATAGCAAAGTCATAGCAACATCAATCTTAGAACATAGTGGATACTAGGGATCAAATCCTGACAAAACTAACTCAATTACATGATAAATCTCATCCAACCCATCACCGTCCAGCAAGCCTACGATGGAATTACTCACTCATGGCGGTGAGCATCATGAAATTGGTGATGGAGGAAGGTTGGTGATGATGATGGCGACGGATTCCCCTCTCCGGAGCCCCGAACGGACTCCAGATCTGCATTCCCGATGAAGAACAGGAGGTGGTGGTGGCTTTGTATCGTAAAACGCGATGAATCCTTCTCTCTGGTTTTTTTTCTCCCCGAACATGAAAATACAGAGTTAGAGTTAGGGTCGGAGGAGGTCCAGGGGACCCACAAGGTAGGGGCGTGCCCTACACCCTTGTGGACAGCTGGTGGATCCCCTCTGGTTGATTCTTTCGCCAATATTTTTTATTTCAAAAGTATTCTCCGTAAAATTTCAGGTCATTCCGAGAACTTTTATTTCTATACGAAAATAACACTAAGGCAACTCAGTTGAAAACAGCGTCAGTCCGGGTTAGTTCCATTCAAATTATGCAAATTAGAGTCCAAAACAAGGGCAAAAGAGTTTGGAAAAGTAGATACGATGGAAATGCATCAACTCCCCCAAGCTTAACCCATTGCTTGTCCTCAAGCAGTTCAGTTTACAAACTGAAAGTGATAAAGAAAAACTTTTAAAAACTCTGTTTGATCTTGTTGTTGCAAATATGTATAGCCAGCATTCAGGTTTTTAGTAAAGATTATGAACTACCATATTCACAATAAAATTTATGTCTCACATTTACTCATATCAATGGCGTAATCCACTAGCGAGTAATAATAATAAATCTCGGATGACAACACTTTTTCAAACAATCATGATATGACATAACAAAATGGTATCTCGCTAGCCCTTTCTGAGACCGCAAAACATAAATGCAGAGCACCCCTGAAGATCAAGGACTGACTAGACATTGTAATTCATGGCAAAAGAGATCCATTCACAGTCATACTCAATATCAATTAATAAAAACGCATACAAATGACAGTGGTGCTCTCTAACTGGTGCTTTTTTATAAGAGGATGATGACTCAGCAATAAAAGTAAATAGATATATAGGCCCTTCGCAGAGGGAAGCAGGGATTTGCAGAGGTGCCAAAGCTCGAGCTTTTTGAAACAGAGATGAATATAATTTTGAGCGGTATGCTTTCATTGTCAACATAACAACCAAGAGAGCTCGGTAACTTCCATGCTAGATACATCATAGGCGGTTCCAAAACAGAATGGTAAAGTTTTTACTCCCCCTCCACCAACAAGCACACTCCACGGCTGGTCCGAAACAACGGGTACCATCCATACGACTAACAATAGTCCTTGGGGAGTTCTGTTTGAAATTATATTTTGATTTGATTTGAGCATGGAACTGGGCATCCCGAATACCAGCCACTTTCTCGTGAATGACAAGTGAATCAACACTCATCGTGAGAATATCCCACCTAGCATGGAAGATACTAACAGCCCCCAGTCGCTACATGAGCGATTCGGGCATACAAAACAGATTATTATTTGAAGGTTTAGAGTTTGTCACATGCAAATTTACTTGGAACGGCAGGTAAATACTGCATATAGGTATATCTGGTGGACTCGTATGGAACAACTTTGGGTTTATGGAATTGGATGCACAAGCAGTATTCCCGCTTAGTACAAGTGAAGGCTATTAAAAGATTGAGGACCGACCAACTAGAGAGCGACACTAGTCATAAACATGCATTGAGATTAACCAACATTGAGTGCAAGCATGAGTAGGATATAAATCACCATGAACATAAATATCGTGGAGGCTATGTTCATTTGTTTCAACTACATGCGTGAACATGTGCCAAGTCAAGCCACTCGAATCATTCAAAGGAGGATACCATCATATATGTTGGCACAACCATTTTAAAAGCATGTTGGCACGCAGGGTAAACCATTATAAACTCCTAGCTAATTAAGCATCGCATGAGTAACTATAATCTCTAATTGTCATTGCAAACATGTTTCATTCATAATTGGCTGAATCAAGAACGATGAACTAATCATATTTACAAAAACAAAATAGGTCGAGTTCGTACCAGCTTTTCTCCATCTCAATCATTTCATCAAATATCGTCATTATTGCCTTTCACTTGCACGACCGAATGGTGTGTATAATAATAGTAGGGCACATGCATTGGAATAAGCTAGAATCTGCAAACATTTATTCAAAGGAGAAGACAAGATAATATCGGCTCTTTGTTAGATCAACAATAATGCATATGAGAGCCACTCAACATTTTCATTGTGGTCTTCTCCTTACGACCAAAAGAAAAGAAAAGGAATTTCAAAGAAACATACTGATTTTTTCTGGAGTTTTTGCTTTTCTAAAGAAAGTAAAACAAGAACAAGAAAAACTATTTACACGGGAAAGCTCCCAACATGCAAAAGAAGAATGAGAAATCTTTTTGGGTTTTCTTTTAATACTACTACTAAATAAACATGGAAAGGGAAACTAAAAAAGCTTAAAACTACTTTTTTTGGTTTTTCTTAAAGTTTTTCAAACACACAAGAAGAAAGCGAGAAAAAGAAAATAAACTAGCATGGATAATACAATGAAGAAGTATATACACCAACAACTGGAATGAGTGTGTGAACATGAATGTAATGTCTGTGAGAAATACGTACTCCCCCAAGCTTAGGCTTTTGGCCTAAGTTAGTCTAGGCCCATGGATCAAAGTAGCCCTCTCCTGGATACTGAGGAGGATCCTGGGGTTTCCGGTGGTTAGCGAGTTCCTGTGACGCCCACTGATAAATAGACTTATGATACGGATTAGGTGATGGCTCTGGCTCAGGAACTGGGGATCGCGTCCGCTCCCAGTATGCATAAATGTCCTCTGGCAAAATGAGGTACCTGCCTGAATGAATATCGAACAAACAAGGTGCGGGCAAAGTAATAATCTGACAAATCTTCTGGCTGAATACCAGGTTATAGATGAGTCTCTTGTCCTTATCATCACTAATAAAATCATGTGCTACCATACTGTTATAGTCTAAGTATATAGTGGGTAGCAACATCTCCTCTTCCTCATCGTGCCTCATGGGTATCTCCAAGCGTCTAGCAAGGCGTGAGGCATAGATACCTCCAAAGATAAGACCCCTCAAACGGTTTAAACTCAACCTTTGAGCAACAATAGAGCCCAAACTAAAAGTGTTATCACGAAGTAAAGCATGGCGCAAAATAGCAAGGTTAGGGGCACTAAGGCCTCCACTCTCCCAATGACCAATTATCTCCCAGCAAATAATGAGTAATAGCACAAAACAAGAAAATGCAAACTAGCCACTCTCACTTCCGACACTCCTCTCCCTTCCCCTACGGCAACTTCATCAATAAAATCTTCCACATCTCTAGGACGTGGTTCACTCACGCTGCTGCCCTCATAAGGTAATTTGCAAACCTCGCAAAAATCATAAAGCGTCATCTCCTTATACTCATCATATAAATAAAACTCTACCATGGGTGGTGATTTCCTAGCATGAAAGTGAAAATTTTACATGAAGGTATTAGTGAGTAGGAGGTATTGATCACACTTATCGTGGAGGAAGTCGGTGATGCCTGCATTCTCAGCCAAATAATAGAAATCCTCATAAATTCCAGCCGCCTCCAAGAATGCATCACTTGGACATTCACACGACTGAACCTCCGTGGTGCAAGGAAGGTTGTACTTGTCCTTCTTCTTCTCTTTATTTTCATTTTCCTTTGAACCACGGCTTGAAGAGCCTCTCAACCATCTCTTCATCATTTCTTTTCTCTGAAAATTTCTGAAATTTTTAGTGACTCAAACTAAAAGTGAACCATACTCCACAAGATTGATAGCAACTACTCCTACAAGTGTTTAGGGGCTATATCATGCATCAAAAACTACTTGGGACCATATAAATTTGACATGCAAGCTCAAGAACAAGGTCACCATGGTAGCAAAAATTTGCATTATATAAAGCACTAGAACAAAAACTAATTGGACCATTGGAGGAGTCACATACCAAGGAACAATCCCCCAAAACAGTTTTGCAAATGGAGCTTTGCACAAGGAGATCGAAAATGGCAGCAAGATGGGCTAGAACACGGGTTTGAGAAATGGGATGATTTTTTCTGGAGGAAGACGAAGTGGATGGGTGCTGGAATAAGTGAGGGGGACCCATGTAGGACCCACAAGGTAGGGGAGCGCGCCTAGGGGGTAGGGCGCTCCCTCCACCCTTGTGGTCCACTGGTGCATCCCCTGATGTGTTCTCAATGCCAAAAGTTCTCAAATATTCTATAAAAAATCATACTAAATTTTCAGGGCATTTGGAGAACTTCTATTTTCGGGACATTTTTTTATTGCACAGATAATTCAAAAAACAGACGGATAATACTATTTTTGCTTTATTTATTCTAAATAACAGAAAGTAAAAAGTAGGTACATAAAGTTGTGCTTTCTAAATTCAACCATCTCATGCCCATCAAAAGGAATCTATTAACAAGGTTGATCAAGTCTTATTAACAAACTTCTTCCAAACGTCATGAAACCGGAGAACTTTCGAATAGCACTAGGTTACCTCAACGGGGATATGCACGTCCCCAACAATAAGAATATCATATTTATTTTTTATGGTAGGAAGAGGAATTCAAAACCTCCAATAGCAATAGTTGAAAATTTTCCAATATAATTGATGATATTCACTTGAGGTTGTTTCGTCGGAAAGTGTACCATATGCTCATTACCATTAACATGAAAAGTGACATTGCCCTTGTTGCAATCAATAACAAACCCTGCAGTATTCAAAAAGGGTCTACCAAGGATGATCGACATACTGTCATCCTCGGGAATATCAAGAATAACAAAGTTTGTTAAGATAGTAACGTTTGCAACCACAACAAGCACATCCTCACAAATACCGATGGGTATAGCAGTTGATTTATCAGCCATCTATAGAGAAATTTCAGTCGGTGTGAACTTATTCAATTCAAGTCTACGATATAAAGAGAAAGGCATAACACTAACACCGGCTCCCAAATCACATAAAGCAGTTTTAACATAGTTTCTTTTAATGGAGCATGGTATAGTTGGTATTCCTCGGTCTCCTAGTTTCTTTGGTGTTCCACCTTTAAAAGTGTAATTAGCAAGCATGGTGGAAATTTCAGCTTCCGGTATCATTCTTTTATTTGTAGCAATATCTTTCATATACTTAGCATAAGGAGACTGAGGGAGTCCTGGATTAGGGGGTCTCCGGACAGCCGGACTGTTGGACTATGAAGATATAAGATTGAAGACTTCGTCCCGTGTCCGGATGGGACTCTCCTTGGCGTGGAAGGCAAGCTTGGCAATACGAATATGTAGATCTCCTCCCTTGTAACCGACTCTGTGTAACCCTAGCCCCCTCCGGTGTCTATATAAACCGGAGGGTTTAGTCCGTAGGACGGGAACAACAATCATACCATAGGCAAGCTTCTAGGGTTTAGCCTCTACGATCTCGTGGTAGATCAACTCTTGTAATACTCATATCATCAAGATCAATCAAGCAGGAAGTAGGGTATTACCTCCATCGAGAGGGCCCGGACCTGGGTAAACATCGTGTCCCCCGCCTCCTGTTACCATCCGCCTTAGACGCACAGTTCGGGACCCCCTACCCGAGATCCGCCGGTTTTGACACCGACATTGGTGCTTTCATTGTTAGGTCATAAGGGGAGCACCTCTGCGATTGTTACTGCCGGGTCAGCCGGATGTGTACCTCAGACTGGGTGAATCCGAAAGCTAGCGTTCTTAAGGGAATATTCGGTCGTTGAACAAAAGATGACTTTTTATCTATTTTAATACATGCCCCCAGATGTTTATAGCCTGCGTCTCTTTTCACAGTTCGGACATGCACATTAGGGCATGCGTACCCAGGGAAAGGAACCCTTAACAGAACTATTCTCCCTGGAAGATGTTTTTTACTATCCATGTATTATAACATAGCTAGTTGGGTACTTGTCTGTTCAAGCACTTATGACCCCTTCGCCTGGTCTCCACTCATACCCCGGTTTTTACATAACTGAGCGGGTATTCGGATACACTCCGGACTATCGGGTCCAGAGGTCGAAGCGAAAAGGTCCGCCATGACAAATGATTTACAATCCGGCTAGGGACATTACATATGTCACTTAAATTACACAGTCACTTAGACTGACTAAATTCTTCTTCTATACCATCCAACAGGCTGTCTAGCCTACAATCCTATTGGGAATACTTTGCGGCTAATTCTACTTGGTCATACACCAAACTAACGGGGATCTCTTTCCCATCGGGCCCCACAGGTCCGACCTCGGCCATGTGGTTTGGGTCAGCTTTGGTATATCGCGTCTTCACCATGGCCCATGCTTCCCTTGCACCTTGTCGGCAGGCTGATATCTTCCATAACCGGAAGCGTCGCCGTGCTCCCTTGAGCTTCTCTATAAGCTCCCCCATGCCTCCTGGCGGGGAGGAGGATGGCCACAATTTTTGGGCAATGCCCTGCATCACCTGCCGAACTTGCTCGTGCAGTCGTGAGAGCTCTGGTAGAAGATCACCCGCAGACCCGGGCATCTCCTCCGCGGGACGACCCGTCAGCATACCTACAGACATAACTCTGTTAGCCGGCTTCTTCGCCAAACTCTTTCAAAAGTTCGTTCAAGCACTTACTAAAAATGCCGCGTCGAAGCCGCTTATTCTCCTTCACGGAGTCCACAAGCTGGGCTCGAACATCTTTCAGCTCCACGCCCAGCTGAATATTGGCGTCTTGGAGATCAATTTTCTCCCGAATGACGTGCGTAAGCACGCGCTCACCAGCATTTAGCTGTCGATTGGCACGTGGCGCATCCCCTGGCACGGCCTCCGGATTCACTCCGGAGTCATCTGCAACATCTATTGTTAGATTTGCATGCATGTCGCACATTATCTGGTACCTGTCATTCTTTACAATGGAAACCAGTGTTACCAGAGGGGGCCTTCTCGGACTCCTTCAACGCGGCAACCGCGGCCCGTAGCTGGACTTTGCACTCTTCCAGCTCTTGAGACAATTGGGTATTCTTCTCTGTAAGAACCTGCACAAATAATCATCCTTAAATCAGTTCTGTCAACTGTTTCAAGTCTCGAGACTCTTGATACATATAATCATCAGATTTTCTTACCCGTATATCCTTTACATACTGGTCCGTGGCTCTGGCAAGACCATTTTGAGCAGCACGGACGTACGCGTCTCCTGAGTTAAAGGCATCAAACGCCTCTTGGGAGAAACAAGCGTCACGGAGTACGGCCCGGCGACGCCTGTGATTCATGGCGCTCTCTACTTCAGAATTTGTAGCGGATAGTCTATCTGCATCCTCTGTAGGAGGAGCATGTGGCATTCGCCCCGTGTTAGCTTCCGCCTCCGTCTGCCTTGGAGCCCGGTGGTGGAGGCGTGATCGGCAACCTCTCCGGATATAGTCCGGCGAGCGTTTTTCCTACTAGGAAACATGGCTGTTATTATATTTTAAAAAGACGACAACCACGGAGCGAGGTTCTGTATCATACCTCTGCATCAGCGTCTCAGTCCTGACTGCCTTCCTTTTCAACCTACCCGGCTTTAGTGCCCCTTGTTGGCAAGTTGCTGCGGGTTCGACATGGCGTCCCGAGGGCCTTCCCTGTAAGACAGCATATGTGTACGATAGGTGAAGTGCATAAAAGGGGATCCTTCTCGGAAGTTGGGACTCTGGTTTTACTTTCATGCGATGCGGGAGTAGCTCAGATAGTCGCTATAATGGCCACCATGGCATCATCACAGCTTAATTGATAGAATATCCTGTCGATCAGCTCCACAAATATGTCCGGATCCTCTTTAAGTCCGGGATCGAGGGCCCGGTCAGGGTCCTCCGGTTGTGGAGGCGGGCTGTTGACCTCCCTTACAGATTTTCGCAGTTCCTGCCATGAAACAGCAAGGTAAATACTTATGACGATGAATGCGGGAAGGATGGGAGTAAAAAGTGACAACTCACCCAGCTTGGAGGGTTGTACATGGAGAATCCATCCCGTGGCTTAATGCGGATGAACTCCTCTTCCTCTCCCTTGTACAAATCGGACAGAATTTTTGCTAGAGCAAAGAATCGAGTCCGGTCCCTTACGCCCGCAGGGTGGCATCATCTTCCCGTTAAAGTGCCACATGGGTGCCCTCGATATTGAAGTGGCTGCACCCCCCGCATTATGCATATTGACATAACCTCGATTATTGTCAGTCCTGATTGAGCCAGCACCTTTATCCGGGCCATCAGGTAAAGGACTTCTCCGTTATCTTCCTCCTGAGGGCTCCGGGGGCGCCAGCTTCGGCGTTTCTTCAAAGGGGCATTGTCGAACTCGGGAAGACCAATCCGGATAGGATCTGGAAGGGGGACATCCTCCATATAAAACCACTCCGAAGGCCAGTCTTCGGACGTCTTCTTTGAGGTACCGGACAGGTATCCGGTCCCGGCGATGCGCCATATTTCGGCTCCGCCAACTTGATATATTGACCCCTTCTGTGTATGGGGAACAAGGCAGAATAGCCTCTTCCACAGCTCGAAATGAGCTTCGCAACCCAGAAACAGCTCCCAAAGGGCAACATAACCAGCTATGTGTAATATGGAAGCAGGGGTGAAATTATGCAGCTGGAGGCCATAAAACTCCAGGAGCCCTCGGAGGAACGGATGGATTGGAAATCCGAGTCCCCTTAATAAATAAGGGACAAGGCATACCCGCTCCCCCTTGGAGGGATTGGGAAAGCTCTCCGCTTGCTCCCCGCCATTATAGGTGGCAGCCCGGCTCGAACGGGACCATATACACTGGGGAGAAATCCACAGGTCTCAGAACTTTACTAATTGGCTGTGCGGGACGGAACACTTCTTCCAATCACCGGGCTTAGGACTACGGGAGCGAGAGGAGGAGCTGCGATGGCCGGCCATGTTGGAATGGATTTTTTCGGGCGCGCTCCGATGGATACTCGCCATGGGAGGATGGTGTGATTTGGATCTAAGAATCCCCGTCTCTTTAATAGAATTTTTACTCACATGGCTAGGGTGGAAAATGTAAAAATGCCCTGGCTTCTCGCATTCGCTCGACATGTGGAAGATAGCCATTATTGGGCGCGGAAGCCAAGAAGTGCAACATTTATGGGAAGTCGGACACTACTCAGCAAGTATTCAGAATTTGGAGAAGAACCCGCCTTGCAATGCCGAAGACAATCTGCGCGCCGGACTCATCGTCATTGAAGCCTGGTTCGGGGGCTACTGAGGGAGTCCTGGATTAGGGGGTCTCCGGACAGCCGGACTATATCCTTTGGCCGGACTGTTGGACTCTGAAGATATAAGATTGCAGACTTCGTCCCGTGTCCGGATGGGACTCTCCTTGGCGTGGAAAGCAAGCTTGGCAATACGGATATGTAGATCTCCTCCCTTGTAACCGACTCTGTGGAACCCTATCCCCCTCCGGTGTCTATATAAACCAGAGGGTTTAGTCCGTAGGACGGGAACAACAATCATACCATAGGCTAGCTTCTAGGGTTTAGCCTCTATGATCTCGTGGTAGATCAACTCTTGTAATACTCATATCATTAAGATCAATCAAGCAGGAAGTAGGGTATTACCTCCATCGAGAGGGCCCGAACCCGGGTAAACATCGTGTCCCCCGCCTCCTGTTACCATCCGCCTTAGACGCACAGTTCGGGACCCCCTACCCGAGATCCGCCGGTTTTGACACCGACAGAGACATTTTAGAATATCAGTCAAACGCATACGCAAAAGGAAAGGTCTAAGCATTTCAACAAAGTGCTGAAAATCCTCATCATCCTTTTTCTTGGTTGGTTTAGGAGGAAAGAGCATGGGTTTCTGAACCCATGGTTCTCTTTCTCAACCATTTTTCCTAGCAATGAAGTCTCTCTTATCATAACGTTGATTCTTAGATTGTGGGTTATCAAGATCAACAACAGGTTCTACCTCCATGTCATTATCATTACTAGGTTGAGCACCAACATGAACATCATCATTAACATTAGCACTAGGTTCATGTTCATCACCATATTGTGTCTCAACATCAGAAATAGAAATACCAGTGGGATTCTCAGGTATGTCTAAAACAGGTTCACTAGAAGCATGCAAAGTCCTATCAGTTTTCTTTTTCTTTTTAGTAATAGGAGGACTAGGTGCATTAGTATTAGTCCTTTGAGAATCTTTCTCAACTCTCTTAGGATGGCCTTCGGGATACAAAGGTTCCTGGGTCATTTTACCACCTCTAGTCATAACTCTAACAGCATTATCATTGTTCTTACTATTCAACTAATTGAGCAAATCATCATGTGCCTTAAGTACTTGTTATACTTAAGTTTTAACCATGGAAGCATGCTTACTAATAATCTTAAGATCACTAATAGTTCTATTCAGGTAATCACCTAAGCAGATAAGCATGTAAGCATTATGTTTCAATTATCTACTAACATAAGCAATGAAATTCTCTTGTTTAACAATAAAATTACCAAACTCATCCAAGCATTGACTAGCAGACTTATTATGTGGAATATCACCTTCATCAAATCTATAGAGAGAATTTACATCTACTACCTGTGTCAGGTTATCAAGACCATGTATTTCTTCAATAGGTGGTAAATTCTTAATATCTTCAGCTTTAATTCCTTTTTCTTTCATAGATTTCTTTGCATCTTGCATATCTTCAGGACCGAGAAATAGAATACCTCTTTTCTTCGGAGTTGGCTTAGGAGTTGGTTCAGGAAGTGCCCAATCATTATCATTACTCAATATATTATTCAATAGCAATTCAGCTTGCTCAATAGTTCGTTCCCTGAAAACACAACTAGCACGACTATCTAGGTGGTCCCTAGAAGCATCGGTTAGTCCATTATAAAAGATATCAAGTATTTCATTTTTCTTGAGAGGATGATCAGGCAAAGCATTAAGTAATTGGAGAAGCCTCCCCCAAGGTTGTGGGAGACTCTCTTCTTCAATTTGCATAAAGTTAAATATTTCCTTTAAAGCAACTTGTTTCTTATGAGCACGGAAATATTTTTTAGAGAAGTAGTAAATCATATCCTGGGGACTACGCACACAACCAGGAGCAAGAGAATTAAACCATAACTTAGCATCACCCTTTAACGAGAAAGGAAACAACTTAAGTATAGTAATAGAGATTTTTTTTTCTTCATGAGCAAATAGGGCGGCTATATCATTCAATTTAGTAAGATGTGCCACAACAGTTTTAGATTCATAACCATGGAAAGGATCAGATTCAACCAAAGTAATCAACTCAGGATCGATAGAGAATTCATAATCCTTATCAGTAACAAAGATAGGCGAAGTAGCAAACTTAGGATCATATTGCATTCTAGCATTCAAAGAATTTTCTTTCCACTTGCATAATAACTTCTTAAGATCATCTCTATCCTTACAAGCAAGAAAGTCCCTAGCTACCTCTCCGTCCATAACATAACCCTCAGGCATAACAGGAAGTTCATATCTAGGAGAGCTAGTCTTATCAGGTGTTTCAAAGTTTCCAGTTTCAATGATTTCATCAGTTTCATAAATATCATCATCTTCAGCATAATCAATAGTTCTAACTCTAGCAAGATGTTCATCAAGTAATTCACCCAGTGGCACAGTTTTATCAAGCAAAGTAGTAGCATCATAAGCATCATTCATAGTAGAAGTAGCATCATCAATAACCTCTGACATATCAAAATCAATAGTAGGTGTAGGTGTCACAAGCTTACTCAAAACAGAAGGTGAATCAAGAGCAGAGCTGGATGGCAGTTCCTTACCTCCCCTCGTAGTAGAGGGAAAAATCTTGGTTCTAGTATCTTTCAAAATCCTCATAGTGATCAACAGATATAAATCCCAAGTGACTCAGAGAATAGAGTTATACTCCCCGGCAACGGCGCTAGAAAAAGGTCTTGATAATCCACAAGTATAGGGGATCGCAACAGTTTTCGAGGGTAGAGTATTCAACCCAAATTTATTGATTCGACACAAGGGGAGCCAAAGAATATTCTCAAGTATTAGCAGCTGAGTTGTCAATTCAACCACAATTGAAAGACTTAATATCTGCAGCAAAGTATTTAGTAGCAAAGTAGTATGGAAGTAACGGCAACGGTGGCAAAAGTAATAGTAGCAGTTTTGTAGCAATTGTAACAATGGCAATGACAAAGTAACGTAGCAAAGATCAATATGTGAAAATCTCGTAGGGAATGGATCAATGATGGATAATTATGTCAGATGGCATTCATCATGCAACAGTTATAACCTAGGGTGACACAGAACTAGCTCCAATTCATCAATATAATGTAGGCATGTATTTCATATATAGTCATATGTGCTTATGGAAAAGAACTTGCAGGACATCTTCTGTCCTACCCTCCCGTGGTAGTGGGGTCCTAATGGAAACTAAGGGATATTAAGGCCTCCTTTTAATAGAGAACCGGACCAAAGCATTAGCATTTAGTGAATAAATGAAATCCTCAAACTACGGTAATCACTGGAAAAAATCCCAATTATTGTCACCTTGGCGTATGCGGATCATAACTCGTAATAGGTGTCTACAACTTGCAAGATAGGATCAAGAACACAAATATATTCATGAAAACATAATAGGTTCAGATCTAAAATCATGGCACTAGGGCCCTAGTGACAAGCATTAAGCATAGCAAAGTCATAGCAACATTAATCTTAGAACATATATAATGGATACTATGGATCAAACCCTAGTTACGTGATAAATCTCATCCAACCCATCACCGTCCAGCAAGCCTACGATGGAACTACTCACTCACGGCGGTGAGCATCATGAAATTGGTGATGCAGGAAGGTTGGTGATGATGATGGCAACAGATTCCCCTCTCCGGATCCCCGAACGGACTCCAGATCTGCCCTCCCGATGAAGAACAGGAGGTGGCGGTGGCTCAGTATCATAAAACGTGATGAATCCTTCTCTCTAATTTTTTCTCCCCGAACGTGAATATATATAGTTGGAGTTAGGGTCGGAGGAGGTCTAGGGGACCCGCAAGGTAGGGGCGCGCCCTCCACCCTTGTGGACAGCTGGTGGGTCCCCTCTGGTTGATTCTTTCGCCAATATTTTTATTTATTCCAAAAATATTCTCCGTAAATTTTCAGGTCATTCCGAGAACTTTTATTTCTGCACAAAAATAACACCAATGCAATTCTACTGAAAACAGCATCAGTCCGGGTTAGTTCCATTCAAATCATGCAAATTAGAGTCCAAAACAAGGGCAAAAGAGTTTGGAAAAGTAGATACGATGGAGATGTATCATTAAGGTACTTCGGACTGATAATGGTACGGAGTATGTAAATAAGGAGTTTGATGGTTATTTGTCAAGTTTTGGGATAATGCATCAGACTACCTGTCCAGATACCTCTGAGCAGAATGACTCAGCTGAGAGAAAGAATAGACATTTGTTAGAAGTCACTCGCTCTATGATGATGGCTATGAATGTTCCTAAGTTCTTGTGGAGTGAGGTATTAATGACAACGGCCTACTTGATAAATAGAATGCCATCTAGAGTACTTGGTTACAAGACACCAATAGAATGTTTAACTGGCAATACTACTTATGTTGTCCCCCCAAAGATGTTTGGGTTCATGTGTGTTTTGTAAAATATTACAGGCCATCGGTTGGGAAGTTAGATCCAAGGGCTTTGAAGTGTGTGTTTGTGGGGTATTCTGGGAAGCAGAAAAGTCACAAGTGTTGGTGCCCATCTGGAAAACGAATGTTTGTGAGCATGGATGTAATCTTTAGGGAACAAATTCCATTTTATGGAGAACCCAAAGATTTTACTGATGTCTTTCCTGATCCGTTTTCTAGTGATGTTTCAGATTTGGACAGCGAGACAGGGGAGGAAAAGAAGAAGAAAGCAACTCTACACCATTAGAGAAAATCATGGTTGGGGTAATACCATAGGAAGACAAGATCGATGATAGCGATTGGATCTTATAGGAGAACAAGGGAAGATGCAAGGGGAGCAACATGATACATCAACTAAGGCTATACGGTGGTCAAGACCGAATGAAGAACAAATTATGCATGTGTATACACGAAGGCATCGAACTAAGGAAGAACAAGTGCATGGGGAGGAAATAATTTGGATGGAGGATGATTCAGAAGTTCAAGTCCAATCCGACCTGCATGATTCAAGTTCATCACCATCAACTTCATCCAATACTTCATCACCAGCCTCCACAAGTGATGGTATACTTTCTCTTCATTATAATGACTTGAACGTTCCTATTGCCCATAGAAAGCGGCCTCGCACTATTGTCGGGAAATGGCCCTCTAAATTAGCCCCATATGATGTTTCAAATTATGTTTCATACTCTTCTATTGGGCCTTTATATAAGTCATTTATAGCTTTCTTGCATTCGGTTGTGCCTATACCATGTGATTGGAGGAAAGCGAAGCAATATCCAGAATGGAGGGTAGCAATGTTGGAGGAAATGGCGGCTCTTGATAAGAACCAATCATGGATACTTACTTCTTTCCCTACAGATAAAGTTATGGGTTGTAAATGGGTATTTACAGTTAAACAAACTCCAGATGGCAAGGTGGAAAGATATAAGGCTAGGCTAGTGGCAAAAGGGTATAGTCAAACCTATGGGGTAGATTATGATGAAACGTTTGCACCGGTGGCGAAATTGAGTACTGTTAGAACTTTAATCTCGATAGCGGTAAATCAACACTGGAAATTGTTCCAGATGGATGTTAAGAATGCTTTTCTCCATGGAGATCTGCAAGAGGAGGTTTATATTGAAATTCCTCCTGGGTTTAGCAGTCGGGAAACAGCGGGTAAAGTATGTCGGTTAAGAAAATCTCTCTATGGACTAAAACAGTCACCTAGGGCATGGTTTGGAAGGTTTTGAAAGGAAATCTGTTCTATGGGGTATCGACTAAGCAATGCAGATCATACCATGTTCTTTAAATGTCCGCGTGATCATATTACTGTACTTCTTGTTTATGTGGATGACATTGTGATTACAGGTAACAATGGGATGGAGATATCTCACTTGAAAAAGATGTTAGCAAATTCGTTTGAAATCAAGGACATGGGATATCTCCACTACTTATCGGGAATTGAAGTTGCATATGGCCCAAAAGGTATTTACCTCTCACAAAGAAAATATGTGCTTTATTTACTTGAGGAGACAGGGATGTTAGGATGTAAACCTGCAGCCACTCCAATAGAACAAAAACATCAGATTTTGGCAGATATTGGTGATCCTGTTGATAGGCATCAATATCAAAGGCTAGTTGGGCAATTAATCTATATGTCGCATACAAGACCTGATATAGCATATGTTGTTACTATTGTAAGCAGATACATGCATGATCCTACAACTAGCCACTTACATGCCGTGAATAGAATTCTAAGATACTTGAAGAATTGTCCTGGGAAAGGAATCTTGTTCTCTAATCATGGCATCTAAGAATAGAGGGGTACACCGATGCAGATTGAGCTGGATGATTAGATAATAGACGTTCAAATTTGGGCTATTGCATGTTTGTAGGAGGAAATCTGGTTAGTTGGAGAAGTAAGAAGCAGAGTCTGGTGGCTTGCTCGACAGCGCAAAAGGGGTTTAGATCAATGGCTTCAGGGTTGTTGTGTGAACTGATGTGGCTGAAAACATTGCTAACTGAGTTGCAGTTGTGTGCTGGTGCACCTATTCAAGTCTACTGTGATAATCAGGCCACAATTAACATAGTGAATAACCCAGTTTATCATGATAGGACTAAACATATAGAGATCAATAGGCACTTCATTCGAGAGAAATTAGACGAAGGGTTATTCCAATTAGTTATGTTAAATCTGTAGATCAGCTAGCAGATGTATTGACAAAAGGAATAGGAGTCGTATCGTTTGTGAGGATTTGTAACAAGATGGGTCTTATTGACATATTCGCCCCATCTTGAGGGGGAGTGTTGGTGGTCCTTGTGTTGTATAAGAGGATAGCTAGAGGTCTCTTATGTGTAAAAAATGCAACCCTATAAATACTCTGTATTGAGGAATGGATGAGCAATTTTCTCTCCCCGAACATAACTTCCAGAGTTTTCCCCTTTTCTCTCCACTCCCCACATCTGAACCCTACTCCTGAAGGAGATACTGATTGTGTCAAACAACATCATATCATCAATCTGCCATTGCTAAACCATAGAGTCCAGTAGTCCAACCAATGATACTGATATATGTTTCCAGTTAAAGCAGTAGCACTTATGTGTAAGTAACTCGGAAATTTATAGATAAAAAGTACTAGAGGATTTTCAGAACTATGCAATAGTATATGTGCGAGCATTTCTACGACCAAGCTAAACTTCAAATTAAAACAAGTTCAAATCAAGTGTTCTAATGGTAAATCTGACGTAGAAAAGTCCATGCTAATAGTTATAAATTATTTTTTTGCAAGTCAGAAGATTTCAGTTACACTTTCATCTTAGAGCTCGGAGAAACAAAAATAACAATTTTGTCGTGTTATTGTGAACATAACCTATTCATAGCAATTGAAACATCCAGAATAAACTCTATTTATTAGCTATATAAGTGGACGTACCGAATTTCCAACGGGCCTGGACGAGGGCAATGTCAGGGTTGTGGACGAGGAAGGGGATGGAGCACCACAGGAAGTCGGGCTCCGGCTGGAAGTAGGCATCAAAGATGGCCACCAAATCGCAGTCTTTGACGTAGCCGTGCTTCATGCCTTCCTTGAGCGCGCCGGCCTTGTACCCGCGACGGTTGTCCCGGATCTCGTACTTGATGTTCACACCCTTCCTCGCCCAGCGCCGGCAATCCACCTGCACCAGCTCCTGCACACCCAGTGCGGTGTTCCGTTGTTCAAAAAAACAAATATGTGAAGCACCTAGACATCGTTATATTTTCGGTGGATATTTTTTTAGAAAAAGGGATCATCGGTTTGAACAGAATAGGTTGGACAGATAAGAGGATATTGCAAAAGGGGTTGTGCTATGATGAGGTTTGCAACATTGGCCATATTGCAATGAAGGTTGGACACAGGAGAGGAGCGATCGCACGGTCTGACATCACATGCATCAGACGGCTCGCGACCTGACCAATTTTTTCAAAAGATCCTTCAACCGACACCTAGGATGCCCCATACATTTTATGCGAGACCTTTTGTTCACGTTAGGGTTTAATATGTGCATGTAAGGTTTGAACACACATTAAAAAAATCTATCCTCTTCTCTGACAAGTGTGAATCTTTGTCAAATAAACTCGCTATCCAGCGTTATGGTCAGAAATACCTAATCCACTTCTAATTGCCAAATCTGCACTGCCGAAAAACTAAGCAACATGTGGCACAAATGCCTTTTCCACCAACCGAGATGATAGAAAAGGTGCGAAGGGAAAATCCTATATGATGCATTTAGAGTCATATAGTTGACCTATCACACATTTGCGTGAGCGATGAGCTGTTTTTACTAGTTTTGGGAACATTCTAGGAGGTGCATGGACCTGGGTTTTTTGTTGGTTTTTACTCTCCCTTTTTTCTTTTTTATTTTTCCATTATCAAGTTTTTTAAAAAAACTTGTTTTTCAAAAAAATTAAAAATGTTCAAAACTTCAAAAGTTGTGCGTGCTTTCAAATATTTTTTATAAATTCAAAACATATTCAGGAATCTTCAAAAACTTCTTGGTTTTGAAGAACTATTTAGAATGTCAAATAATGTTCTTGTTTTCAATTTTTTTTGTCACAAATTAAAAAAATGTCATATTTTTTGGAAAATGTTGGGAATTATTAAAAAGCACTTTTAATAGATTGTTCACAATTTCAAAAAAAAGTTTCAATTTTAAAAATTTCTCAGAAATATATTTCCCCTTTTTTCAAAAATGTTCATGTTTCCAAGAAATGTTCTCGTTTTTTCCTAAAAAAATTTAAAATTGTTGAAATAATCAAATTAGAAGTTTCCCTATTACTTCAAAAAATGAACGAAAATAAAAAATAAATTGGGGAGAAACCGCTAAGTGGCCCGATGTTACAATACCGGCCCGAATTACTCGCTACCGCGACCATCACTATAGTCCTTTGTAAATGGGCCGGCCCATTCGTGGCCTCCCATGTGTGTTGGGGCGCTATTGGACCGTGAGAGCGTCGTATAGGACCCCCCCCCCCCCCGGTGCGAGTTCCACCTTAATCCAATTGCCAAAAAAAGTTCTTCCCTTATGTCTAGACGTAGAACTAAGAAAGAAATAGATTTGACTATCATCATCATCATCATTACAAGTGGTTAAACTATGGCCTGTGAGTAGGTCCCCTCTAAGATGACCTCGGTACCCCTATATAGCACAACTTATGAAAGGCATCCATGTCGGCGTGTGGGGTGTACATGAGTTAAAGTCAGTTCGGTGTAGCCAAGGATGGAGCCAGGATTCGCGCATGGAGAGGCGGGTTTACTCATGGAGGGGCAAAGCTTTCATGGAGTAAGAAAATTTGGTTGCGGTAGCTACTACCACTAAAGAAGAAATAGTTCATTGCGGGAATCTAGCCCCTCCCTCACGCCCTAAATCAGCCCATGGGTGTCGATTTACAACATGTTTAGGGCCTTATTCCATATTCCTAGAGCATTTCATAATTCTCGATGCATCGCATGATGGTAGGTCTCCAGCTAAGGCGATAGGGAATCTTCTGGTGTCTATGGGGTGTTTCATATTTTAAGGGGGGGGGGGGGACTTGGCAGCGAAGGAAGGCATACCGATAAGTTGTTTGACTTATCATCGACAATAACTCTTGCGACAACTGCAACATCCATGTGTTTCTCGCATCCAAACCATGCAGGGGAGACCATGCGGCATAGACACGGGCAGGTGTGCTGGAATAAGGCTTGGAGGAACGTGTCACCATCACACGGTTCTGATAGATCTATGCTTAGGGTATCTTCAACAAGGGATCCTCGAAACAACTGCAAATATCCAGACCAACATGTCTGGGCGATGTAAGCTATCCAACGCGATGTTGCATCAGTCCGTAGACGCATCCACGTGCCCGAGTCCCCGCAAACTGAACGGAAACGAGGGAAGGTGTGCAGGAGTTCGGACGTCCACCACTTACACGTTGGGATGCCATGCACCCTCACGCCCTTCCGCCACAGGAAGGACCTCGATGATGACTCCGACAACAACAACGACATGGACATCAATGGAGATTCCGCCAGCCAGCCCGACTAGGCATACAAGGTCACCGTCGCTACGAATTAGTTTAGTTTTTAAAGTTTTAGTCGAATGGACAAAATATCATCCGGTTTATACATCAAAGTTTATGTCCATTTACATGAATTCTGCCTCGTTTTATGATATCTGTCCATCTAGTTTATTTTTGTTTGCATTGTGGACGGAGGTTTGAGGCAAGCGTTGAATGGCCGACTCCATATCGTTGTCCGCGTCCGCACAAAAATATTATGTTCGTTTTGTGTGCTTCAACATCGACGGATCCTTCGTCCAAGCAGACGAAACGACTGGCGCTGGAATGATACTCAGAGACCATAAAGGAACGTTAATTTATGCGGCTTGCAGGTCGCTCGTCAACTGCTCGGGTGCTCTTGAGGCTAAGCCTGCGGCGTGCGATGAGGGCCTATAACTGGCGCTGCACTGGACTCAGCTACCGCTTCAAATTGAAACGGATTGCTCCGAAATCATCAAGCTGCTCAACTCTAGCCTTACAGATCGCTCAAATAACATGTATCAGGTGGCTGAGATTGCCGATGTCGAAGGAACGACCTGTACACTTCAAGAAAATCTGTAGATCAGAAAACAATGCTGCTCATGCTATGGCAGCTCTTGGTCGTAGTCACCAATGCACCGCTTGTTGGCTAGCAAACTCCCCACAGGAGATTAGTACTATCATTTCAAACAATTGTAAGGCCCAGGTTGATTAAATGAAATGGTTTTCCCCTGCAAAAAAAATGTAGACGGCCCGAGTGTGGCTTCTATCGCTGCATATTGGTGTTCATTTTCCAGTATCTATAGTTGTTTGCAAAAAATATTTTTTTCCTGCATTTTCTACTCTTTTTGCTACCCGGTTAGTCCAAGGAACATTTTCCGTACGAGGGGTATGAATGACGCGGTCAAAGTTGTCAAGTGAACCTAAAAAAAAGTTGTTACGTGGGCCGACCCAGTAACCGACTTGTACTTGCGTTTCGCACGAGCGATTTATATTGCCTCCCTGCCCTTAACCCTACCGCACCAGAGCGGCGGAACCCCAAATCCCCCACTCGCCATGTCGTCAACCGCTGCCGGCGGCAAGCCATCGCTGTCCGCCTCCGCCCTTGTCGCCGACACGGCGACCGGATCCCACCACTTCACGATCGACCTCTACTCGCGCACCAAGGGCATCCCCACAGGCGAGCCCCTCAAGTCCTGCCCTTTCACCGTGGGAGGCCACCGCTGGCTCGTCCTCTACTACCCCAATGGCGACCAGGCGGAGAACGCGGGATACATATCCCTCCGCCTCATCCTCGCCGAAAACACTTCCAGGACGGTGAGGGCGCAGCACCAGTTCCGCTTCGCCGGCGAGGCGGAGAATCCGGCGCTGCCGTTGGCGTCGGAGCCGCTGAACAACTTCGCCGGCCTGGCGAGCTGGGGGAACTCCAAGTTCATCCGAGGGGAGGCCCTGGAGAAATCGAAGCATCTCAGGGGGGACTCCTTCGCCGTCCGTTGCGACCTCGTCGTCGTCAGCGACTTCCGCGCCGTGGAGACGCCTGAGCCCGCCCCTCCGGCATTCGTCACCGTGCCGCCGTCCGACCTTCACCTGCACCTGGGCAACCTTCTTCTCGCAGAGAAGGGCACCGATGTGGTGTTCGAGGCCGGAGGCGAGACCTTCGCCGCGCACCGCTGCCTGATCGCGGCCCGATCGCCGGTGTTCAGTGCGGAGCTCTTTGGCGAGATGAAGGAGAGCGTCGACACAACGGCTGTCGTCAAAATCGATGACATGGATGCGCAGGTGTTCAAGGCATTGCTCTATTTTGTGTACACCGACACCTTGCCGGAGATGAAGAGGGAAGAAGGGGAAGACGCCATGTCTCAGCATCTGCTTGTCGCAGCTGACAGATATAATTTGGAGAGGCTAAAGTTGATCTGCGAAGACAAACTTTGCAGGTGCATCCAAGTGAGCACTGTGGCCACAATCTTGGTGTTGGCTGAGCAACACCACTGCCATGGACTGAAGAAGGCATGCTTTGATTTTCTCAGCTCTCAGGCGAATCTGAAGGCAGCCATGGCCAGTGAGGGCTTTGAACATTTGAGCCAAAGCTGCCCCGCTATCATGAAGGAGCTGATCTCTATGCTCAGCGCCTTGGTTCAGTGATACTTACCTAGTGTTCTACGAATGGTGGTTGGTCTTCCCAGGATTTCTGTCATCAAGTAGTTTTAGCAATGGCAGTTCTTGTTATCTAGACTTAGACTGCATCTATTCTAGGTATTACTACAGCTATTCTAGGGGTAATCTGAAGGAGAGTTGTTTTATCTGTTTGTTAGCTGATTTGCATCTCTTAAACTCCCATTATTAGTCGAGAATTACTTCGCTATCAGCTACTCCCTCCGTACCATGATATAAGAGCGTTTTTGACACTACACTAGTGTCAAGTACTTAGTCACTCCCTCCGAGCCGAATTGGATGCAATAAGATCGTATATTTATGGGACGAGGGAGTAGCTTGGTTGGTTGAATCTCCAGTTAGCCTGCAAATTTGCTAGGGCATCTTTTTTTACACTAGAATAATGCCCGTGCGTTGTAACGGGATACAAATATTCTACACGTTAACTTGTGATTTACCTATAAATAATAATAATGCGATTGTGTAAATAAACGTTCATCAAATTCTGACCGTGAATTACCTTATATTTTGATTGAAAGTTTGGTAAGTAAATTAAAATGTAATTGGTTCAGAAGGTAAGTAAATTAAGGTGATTGATTATCATATGCATGAAAGATTGGACGAAGGGGTGGTGGGAAGAAAGATGAAATGAGAATCTTACGTTCTTTTTAAGTAGTAGAGACTAAAGTGAAATTGATTCAGAATGTAAGTAAATTAAGGTGATTGGTTAGCATATAAATGGAAGGTTGGACGAAGGGATGGTGAGAAGAAAGATGAAATGAAAACCTTACATTCTTTTTAAGTACTAGTAGAGATACAAGTCATTTTTAGTACCATAATTAATGCTCACGGCTCAGTGCGTCAACAATGCTATTCCCTGTTTTCTGGCTTCGTCTATGCTAGGTTGGTGCAAAAGCATGATCAGGGCTTCTCTACAACCTCGCCGGTTAATCTGTAATGACTTCACATTCTGATAGATGGTTCATTGCTCTTCACTTCAGTGGATCTCCAAGTTATCTCTTCTTTTGCATGGTATGCTTTGAATGAATAATGCAAGATAATTCTTGCTTTATCTGCTTTTCTGAAGGAGATGAGAAAAGAAAAGTTGGTCTGCGTTTTGGCGTTAGTCTTGCTGACAATTCAAGAGATACTCTATTGTTTGTCATTAATTAATTCACTGTGTGTCCACTGGTCGTGCAAATCAAGGGCATGTATATGAGGTCTCAAGTGGGAATTGCAATTTTCTTAAGTATACACTGTACTCGCTCTGTCCCAAAATGTAGTGCATATTAGATTTTTTTACAGTCAAACTATGTGAACTTTGACTGACTATTTAGGAAAATTTATCAACGTCTAGAATACTAAATCAATACCATTATATTCATCATGAAATATATTTTCATATGGTGTATATTTGATAATGTAGATACAGATAATTTTCTCTATAAACTTGATCAAAGTTTGTGAAGCCCGACTTCTATGCAAACCAATGCACCCTATTATGGGACCGAGGGAGTATATAACTATGTGCTAGAGAACTGCTAACAGCATGAAGGGCTAAGTACTGGGAAAGTAATAACGAAATACATATAGTAATTTGATGAACATTTAGGTCACAAGTTATGAGGCTAAAATTTGCTGGTCTCTGAAATCGCTGAGAGCCTGCCTTGCTCCGTGAAATTGCCGAGAGCACTGCATGGCTGCTTGTAGCTCTCCTCTGTTTATTCATCTTCTGTATGGTGCTGGTTGTTGTTCGTTTAACACCCTTGGACAAATTGTGATCCATGCAAAGTTCTGCTTGTGCAGCAAGTCCATGCGTGTTTTTGTTTGTATGTTGACAAACAATTTTTTTGTTTTAAGTATATGTTTTTTGCTTGTTGGAGCTGCCATACTTTGTTTAGTTGGTCAATGAAAAATGTACTTCTCATTTTTTGAAACAAAAGATGGATTTTTGTCATCCAGTCGAACTATGGATCATTTGCAAGTCACCATCCTCAGGGGCGCTCTGTTGTTCTTTAGACAAAACTGTAGATCTCTAGCTCAGCTTTAGCCTCAGGCCATTGTGCAATCTTGGGACAAAAACACCAGAAGCTTAGGGCGTGTGTGGTGGACGCCCGTGTATGTGTTTGTTGGCTGTATCCCCTCGGTTAATCTCCCCTGGTACCTGCTTTTTGAGGTTGTTTGATCGGCTCACCAAACAAAGCTTCATACTAACCTCCCTACAATATGTAGTGTTTCTTGGGACACTGAGCATCAGCATTGGTCTTCTAGATCTCTACTTCTCTAGTAGAAAAAAAAATGAAAGCACCGTCGAAATTTAAAAAGGTTTGTCCGTATGTTTACATATAATAGGTTTGAAAAGAACAGGAGGATCCTTTGTTCATGCCAAGAGGCAGATGACCCCTAGCTTGCTGAATCTCCACCCAAATTCACCTGGACACTGGCTGTAGCTTAATGAAAAACATCACGGTTCAAGGAAGTACATGTGTTCCATTAACATCGCCATCATCACAGATAAACAACCTGTTACCAACGCTGGTGCGCATCACCAGAATCTGAATTTCACTAGATAAATGAAGGGCCACGGTACTCCAGCGGTCCAGCCGTGCCATCACGACACGGATGTGTATGAATATTGAATACCAATCAATATGATACAGTACGATGCAAACAACAAGCAAAAGTTGATATTCCATTCCATGCCAGGTTGCAAACAAGGACATGACCACGACTCAATAGTTCTCCAGAAACTTCACAAAGCTACGCTGCACTACTCAGTACTCGCCACCTCACATCAAGGTGACAGCAGCAGCAAACACAGGCCGCCGCTGCCGCACCGATTATTATTATTCATCAAGGAAAAACGAAGCAAAAAAAAGGCCTTCAGGAAACAGAGGACGAACCGAGCCGACGACAACTCGACAGCCATGGCGAGAGCGGAGGGGGGTCGCGGTTCAGGCCTCAGAGCGCCTTGAGCATGTCTTCGGCGCTGCTGTTGGTGAAGGCGCCGCCCTCCTCGAGGTTGAGCACCTTGACCACGCCGTCGTCGGCCAGCAGCGCGTAGCGGCGCGACCGGACGCCGAGCCCCACCGGCTTGTCCGACAGGTCCAGCTCCACGCCCATGGCGCGCGTCAGCTCCCCGTTGCCGTCCGACAGGAGCAGCACCTCGTCGCCGACGCCCAGGCTCTCCTTCCACGCGCGCATCACGAAGGCGTCGTTGACGGAGACGCAGGCCACGGTGTCCACCCCCTTGGCGCGCAGCTCCCCGGCCCTGGCCACGAACCCCGGGAGGTGCTTCTGGGTGCAGGTGGGCGTGAAGGCGCCCGGGACCGCGAACAGCACCACCTTCTTGCCCGCGGTGAGGTCGCGGACCGTCACCGTCTTCAGCTCGCCGTCGGGGGCGTCGAAGTAGGAGAGCGTCGCGTCGGGGAGCCGGTCGCCGACCACGATGGCCGTTGCGGCGGCCGGGGACGCGGAGAGGGCCCGCGTCGCCGCGCGGGGCAGGGGCCCGGCGCGGAGGGGGCCCGCGGACGCGAGGCGGCGGGAGGCGAAGGAGAGGGAGGAGGAGGGGCCGCGCGAGAGGAGGACGCGCCTGGCCCCCGCGGCGGCGGCGGCGGTGGCCGAGAGGGTGGCGAGGGCGGAGGTGGCCATGGAGGGAGGCTAGGTGTTCGAGGAAATGCGCTGTCTGTTGTTTGACTTCGGGGCGAGCGAGGCTAGGGTGGGGGATTTGGGGAGCGTGATCCCGACTCCGAGCGGCGGGAGCTGGCGCTATGTGGGGGGGATGGGAGTGGGTGGAGAAAGCACGGCGGCGCGAGGTGGCTTTTGCCTTTTCCGTTGCTGGGCTGGGCAGGAGCTATTTCTCTTTCAGGAGAACGTTCATCTGTCCTTTTCTATTTCAGTTTTAATAACAAAAACAATATAAATGTTTGTCAAAGAAAAACAACATAAATACTAACAAAATCTGGAGGGTGAGGATTGTTTGTTCAAAATTGTAGAGCTCATTTCGTGAATTTGTACGAAGACGGGGTGAAGGCATTTCGAATGGCAAACATCAGGCGGACGCCCAGAGGAGGGGAAGGTTGTATGGGAACGCACCCGTTCTTGCTCTTGCTTGATGGGGTGTCCGATATGGATGAGGTGACGGGGACAATGCTTGCTGCGGGTCTTGGTCCAGCACCGAGTTTTGAAGCGCTAGTCAGATTTGTTGCTCGAACTCGGATTTCGTCATCGGGGCTCCGAGCGACGGGTCCTACTCCCACCCAACCTCCGACCAGTTGATGTCGATGTCGTCGTCTTCCTTGTTGGCGGGCTCCTCCTTGACGGATTGCACGATGGAAGACAAGGGGGCCGGCGAAGCGCAGCGTCGAGGCTCCGCGGGCAGGCGAGAGCATGTGGCGGCGCTGTGTCTCCGTGCTGGCAGCGGGCGTCAGACTCCTTGGTCGTCTTCGACCGGTTCAGCACCCAGGCTGTATGAGCACTGGGTCTGTCAGATCGTGCAACGACGCCACCTGCAATCTTCGAGGACCGTAGCGGCGGGTCCCTTTCCCGTTTGAGCTTCGTCCAACCAACGTCAATGCCATCAATGAGCTCCTCCTTGAAGACGGACGGCGCAAGCGTGATATCAAGGCCCGTCAAGCGAGCACATGATGGCGATGTGTCTCCATGATGGTGTGGATTGGGCTCGAGCTTCCGTCAAATCTGCCGTCGCGGCGAAGCGATGGCACATCGGACCAGCAGCCGCCAAGTTACCACATTATCTAGTTGCTCATCGTGGCGGGGCGACGACTAGGGTTTTGGGAGGGAAGTGGACTGTATGAGAGTGAGGAAGGATGATTAAAAAGTGAGGTGGGGCCAAGCTATCGTGCCAACATGGTGGACGTGTCGACTCCCCTACTTTGTCCCTCAATTGAGACCGGCCTGATTTGCACACGTCGGGCTCACAGTGTGGTTCGCATTCGAGGCCTAAAAGTGACTTTGTCCTCTCAACTTCTAGTAACACTATAAATGATGGAATGTCCCTTTTTCTAAGAAAAGACACCCAAAGAGCATATCATATTTGATCTGTCAAGTAAAATAGTGGACAATACAATCAATGGACAACATAAGACAAAAATTGTCTTATGCCTTTGTTTGCTCATCGTCTGCTAAAGTGTTATGGCCGGTTTAGCTAGGCCCACCGGGCATCTTAGCCCACAAGTTATCTTAGGTTAATTCTTATGCAAGTTATCTAGGTTATAAATATAGGCTGTAAGACTCTTTTCGGAACTAAGCAATAAAGATATATCTATCCTATTGCCTGCTCGGAGGAGCCGAAACCCTAGCCGCCTCCCCGCCTCTAACCGCCGCCACCCTTCTCCTCCCTCGCGACGGCCCCGACGCACCGGAGCTCGCGTGCTCGCCCCCGACCTCCGCTATTCTGCCCGTATAACCTACGGAGTAGAGCCGGTAGGAACCCTAGTCCTACCAATTTGGTATCAGGTAACTGGGTTTCGACCATGTCGTCGCCGCCTCCAATTCCGCAAGCTCTGCCTCCTCCGCTTTGGGCCCCCGGTTCGCGGGAGCCGCCTGGCGGAGTTCGGCCGCCTTCCCTTCACCTCCACGGTGCAGGATTACGCCGACCGTTTCTAGGCCCTGGCATGCCATGCGTCGGGTGTGACGGCGCAGCAGCGGGCCGACCTCTTTGTCGGTGGCCTTCCGGATCACATCCGCATGGACGTTGAGCTTCGGGGACCCCAGGATCTCCAGTCGGCCATGTACTACGCCCGCGCGTTCGAGCGCCGAGCGGTGGCCATCCAGCAGGAATCACCGTTCCGGACCGCTGGGTCGATACCCGGGCCGGATTCCGCGCCGGGTGGGCCTGTGCAGGCTTCTGCGGCACCCCTCGCCGCGACCGCGGGACGCCCGTTCCGCCGGCTCACCCCAGCCGAGCTCCTCGAGCGTCGCCGCAAAGGGTTGTGCTTCAACTGTGATGATCCCTACACGCCCGGCCATGCCTGCCCGCGACTCTTCTACCTGGAGGTTGCAGACTACATTCCGGAGGACGCCAGCCGCCGACCAGCTGCCCCAAATTGCCGAGAAGGTGCTTGACGCTGGTGATCGCCTTGAGGAGTTTCAAGAAGCGCTTCCTCACCTTACAGCTCGAGGACGAGCTGTTTGTGCAAAGTGGGAGAAGTGTTATGGCCGGTTTAGCTAGGCCCACCGGGCATCTTAGCCGACAAGTTATCTTAGGTTAATTCTTATGCAAGTTATCTTAGGTTAATTCTTATGCAAGTTATCTAGGTTATAAATATAGGCTGTAAGACTCTTTTCAGAATTAAGCAATAAAGATATATCTATCCTATTGCCCGGCTCCAGAGGAGCCGGAAACCCTAGCCACCTCCTGCCCTAACCGCCACCACCCTTCTCCTCCCTCGCGACGGCGCCGACGCCTTGAGCTCAAGGTGTCGCTTCGACCTTCGCCATTGCTCGCCCAGATAACCTATGGAGTAGAGCCGATAGGAACCCTAGTCCTACCATAAAGCTTAAAAGTACATTCAATAAGTAGTAAGGGATATGGACATCTGCAGACGTCATCACCATACAAAGCCTTTGAAGACCGTGATACATTAGTCGTTGAAGAAACGTTGGTCGAGATAACGCAGGTTTGCAATCGTTCACCATCAATCCAGAAGGTTGTAGAAACCGAACTTTGCCGTAGAACAAAACGAATGAAGAGGTCAAAGTCATCACTCACATTAATAGCCAACCAGCTGCATGATCAGAAGAAAACCTATAGATCGGGCAACACGTACCCTCACAGGCTCTTTCGTTGACACCAAATTAGAATATATTTACTTTTTAGAGCATCTGGAGAGCCCAGAAAGTCCCCCTGTTTTCCGAAAGTGAAAGCAGAAAAAACAAATTTTGTCTAGGAAAAAACAAATTTTGTTTACGTTTATTACACATACCAGGGATAAATTTCCCGCCTTTTTAAGCTCCAATTAAGTGCTACTAAAATGAGAACATAAGCTACATTTCCTAAGCCGGGAGAAAAGGGGATGCCCCCCCCCCCCAATGCCACGCCTTGCTCTAGTGCAGCTTCAACACCTATCACGGCCTTGATTTTGAGCTTCTTCATCGGGGTGGAGTAGGAGAGTGCAGCAGCTCCAGTGGCTTAGATGGGCTAAGGGAGGTTGTTCTCTTGATCAAGCACCGTGGGGTAGGTAGGGGACGGGCTTCCCAAATGGCCTTGATTCAAGTCCAGCTAGGGAGAGCTTGGTGAGGACACCAGCAAGGTCCGGGTAGCCTACCCCAGAGTCACTTGGATTGGTGCTCAAAGCAGGGATTTTTACCATCACTAGCACAGTGCCCATGTGTTGCTACGGAGCTATTAAAAAGGATAGATGTTAGGCCACCGACTTAGAAGATGATCAAAAGATGGTAGTATATATCTTGCACGATTCACGATTGAAGAGAGCAAAAATACAATAATAGGGATGAGGTAGGTATTGAAGAATTTGATGTGACCATAGTAGGTCCTTTGAAAGATATATAGTGAGACAACATTTTTAATTTAGAAACATGGGAGAATGGGCATTACAGTTTGTTCAATCTCCTATGGTATGATATAGAACTTGGAATTTTTGTTAGGAGAGAAACTAAAACTAAAATGATGATCTTAAGTTGGGAGTCATATTGTTTGCAATTTTTATTTGTGTCTTCTATCTGAGCGTTGGTTTCCCATTAAAGTAGTAGATTATTTGTTTGTTTGTGTTAGGTCCCACACATGGGTAAAATACAATTGTTTATGTCTCTTGGAAGTTTGTTACTTCCACATGTGAATAAAAAGAGGGGTGTATTTGTTTATTGCAATGATTATTGATCCCACATGTGAACTCACCACCAACTCCAACTTTTATAAGTAGGAAAAAATAGTAAAGGCATCTATCTGATGCAACTTGCAAGTGCTCCTCCTTGAACAGTGTTCGAAGTAACAATGGAAATGCCTGTCCTCGATCGATGGTTACATGACCCTTATATACAATCTGGAAGGACACGGCGATCCAACGAGGAGACGTTGGTTCCAGGGAGATGAGGGGGAGAGGCGTCCGTTGCGGGAGAGATCGCAATGGCCTGTACGGGCAAGGGGAGATTTTCCCTAATTATAATTAATCTTAACACTCCCCCTAATCTACGCTTGACCATGTAGTATCATCTCATGATTGTCTGGGTAGCTCATGTAGTATCATCTCATGATTGTCCGGGTAGCTCATGTAGTATCATCTCATGATTGTGCGGGTAGCTCTATTATCTCAAAAAATTCTTCTCCAAAAGTTCTTCACAAAAATCTTTGATGAGAACCTGAAATACAAACTCACAAAGAGAAACCGCGTAATGTGATGTTTGAACAAGGATATCTCAAGAAGAGACTCCCCCTGACGCTTGCAAGTCCCGAAGTCATCGCATACCAATTCCATGAACATATTTCTGGAATGTAGAATTTGGTAGAGACTTGGTAAATAAATCAGCAAGATCTTCGCATGACTTAATTTGCAAGACGTTTATTTCCCCGCTTTGCGGAATCATGGGGGGAAAACCACTTAGGAGAAATATGCTTAGTGATATTACTCTTGATTTATCATGTTTGCATCTGTGCAACACAGGATGCATAATCTTCATAGATAATGGTTGGTGATTCTATCGAAACAATTCCACATGACTGTTGTATGTGGTTTATCATTCTGCGAAGCCATACACATTCGCATGTTGCTTCAAATAATGAGATTATTTCAGAATGATTGGTAGATGTGTTGGGGAATGCAGTAATTTCAAAAAAATCCTACGATCACGCAAGATCTATCTAGGAGATGCATAGCAACGAGAGGGGAGAGTGTGTCCACGTACCCTTGTAGACTGAAAGCCGAAGCGTTTAGTAACGCGGTTGATGTAGTCGAACTTCTTCGCGATCCAACCGATCCAAGTACGGAACGTACGGCACCTCCGCGTTCAGCACACGTTCAGCTCGATGACGTCCCTCATACTCTTGATCCAGTTGAGGCCGAGGGATAGTTCCGTCAGCACAACGGCGTGGCGACGGTGATGATGATGTTACCGGCGCAGGGCTTCGCCTAAGCACTATGGCGATATGATCGAGGTGTGTAACTGTGGAGGGGGGCACCGCACACGGCTAAAAGATCAACTTGTGTGTTCTAGGGTGCCCCCCTGCCCCCATATATAAAGGAGGGAGGGGGAGGCCTGCCGGCCCTATGGGCGCGCCCAAGGAGAGGGAGTCCTACTACGACTCCAAGTCCTAGTAGGATTCCACTTGGTGGAAGGGGGAAGGAAGGGAGAGGGAGAGGGAGAGGGAAAGGGGGGCCGCGCCCCCTCCCCTAGTCCTATTCGGACTCCCCATGGGGGGGGCGCCTTCCCTATGTGGGTTGTCCTCTCTCTCCCCTATGGCCCATGATGGCCCATTGCTTCCTCGGGGGGTTCCGGTAACCCCTCCAGCACTCTGTTTTTATCCGAAACTATCCGGAACATTTCCGGTATCCGAATAACATGGTCCAATATATCAATATTTATTTCTCGGCCATTTCGAGACTCCTCGTCACGTCCGCGATCTCATCCAGGACTCCGAACAAACTTTGGTCATCAAAACACATAACTCATAATACAAATCGTCAACCAACGTTAAGCGTGTGGACCCTACGGGTTCGAGAACTATGTAGACATGACCGAGACACATCTCCGTTCAATAACCAATAGCGGAAACTGGATGCTCATATTGGCTCCTACATATTCTATGAAGATCTTTATCGGTCAAACCGCATAGAAACATGCGTTGTTCCCTTTGTCATCGGTATGTTACTTGCCGAGAATCGATCGTCGGTATCATCATACCTAGTTCAATATCGTTACTGGCAAGTCTCTTTACTCGTTCCGTAATACTTCATACCACAACTAACACATTAGTCGCATTGCTTGCAAGGCTTATAATGATGAGAATTACCGAGAGGGCCCAGAGATACCTCTTCGAAACACGGAGTGACAAATCCTAATCTCGATCTATGCCAACACAACAAATACCTACAGAGACACCTGTAGAGCATCTTTGTAATCACCCATTTACGTTGTGACGTTTGATAGCACACAAAGTGTTCCTCCGGTATTCAGGAGTTGCATAATCTCATAGTCTGAGGAACATGTATAAGTCATGAAGAAAGCAGTAGCAATGAAACTGTAACGATCATAATGCCAAGCTAACGAATGGGTCTTGTACATCACATCATTCTCTAATGATGTGATCCCGTTCATCAAATGACAACACATGTCTATGGTCAGGAAAATTAACCATCTTTGATTAACGAGCTAGTCTAGTAGAGGCATACTAGGGACACTTTGTTTTGTCTATGTATTCACACATGTATCAAGTTTCTAGTTAATACAATTCTAGCATGAATAATAAACATTTATCATGATATAAGGAAATATAAATAAAAACTTTATTATTGCCTCTAGGGCATATTTCCTTCAGTCTCCCACTTGCACTAGAGTCAATAATCTAGTTCACATCGCCATGTGATTTAACACCAATAGTTCACATCGTCATGTGATTTAACACTCTATAGTTCACATCGCCATGTGACCAATACCCAAAAGGTTTACTAGAGTAAGTAATCTAGTTCACATCGCCATGTGATTAACACCCAAAGGGTACTAAGGTGTGATCATGTTTTATTTGTGACAGAAGTTTAGTCAACGGGTCTGCCACATTCAGATCTGTATGTATTTTGCACATTTCTATGTCTACAATGCTCTGCACGGAGCTACTCTAGCTAATTTCTCCCACTTTCAATATGTATCCAGATTGAGACTTAGAGTCATCTGGATCAGTGTCAAAGCTTGCATCGACGTATCCCTTTACGACAAACCTTTTTGTCACTTCCATAACTGAGAAACATATCCTTATTCCACTGTGGATAATTTTGACCGTTGTCTAGTGATCCACTCTTGGATCACTATTGTACCCTCTTGCCAAACTCATGGTGAGGTACACAATAGGTCTGGTACACAGCATAGCATACTTTATAGAACCTATGACTGAGGCATAGGGAATGACTTTTCATTCTCTTTCTATTTTCTGCCGTGGTCGGGTTTTGAGTCTTTACTCAATTTCACACCTTGCAACACACGCAAGAACTCCTCTGTTCCATTTTGAACTAATTCAAAATCTTGTCAAGGTATGTACTCATTGAAAAAACTTATCAAGCGTTTTGATCTATCTCTATAGACCTTGATGCTCAATATGTAAGCAACTTCACCGAGGTATTTCTTTGAAAAACTCCTTTCAAACACTCCTTCATGCTTTCTAGAAAATTCTACATCATTTCCGATCAACAATATGTCTTTCACATATACTTATCAGAAAGGCTGTAATGCTCCTACTCACTTTCTTGTAAATACAGGTTTCACCGCAAGTCTGTATAAATCTATATGCTTTGATCAACTCATCAATGCATATATTCCAACTCCGAGATGCTTGCACCAGTCCATAGATGGATCGCTGGAGCTTGCACACTTTGTTAGCACCTTTAGGATTGACAAAACCTTCTTGTTATATCATATACAACTCTTCTTTAAGAAATCCATTAAGGAATGCAGTTTTGACATCCATTTGCCAGATTTCATAAAATGTGGCAATTGCTAACATGATTCGGACAGACTTAAGCATCGCTATGAGTGAGAAAATCTCATCGTAGTCAACACCTTGAACTTGTCGAAAAAAATTTGCGACAATTTGAGCTTTGTAGATAGTAACACTTGTTGGGGAACATAGTAATTTCAAAAAAATTCCTACGCACACGCAAGATCATGGTGATGCATAGCAACGAGAGGGGAGAGTGTTGTCCATGTACCCTTGTAGACCGTAAGTGGAAGCGTTATGACAACGCGGTTGATATAGTCGTACATCTTCACGATCGACCGACCCTAGTACCGAAAGTATGACACCTCCGCGATCTGCACACGTTCGGCTCGGTGACGTCCCACGAACTCACGATCCAGCAGAGTATTGAGGGAGAGCTTTGTCAGCACGACGGTGTGATGACGGTCATGATGAAGCTACTGGCGCATGGCTTCGCCTAAGCACTGCAACGATATGACCGAGGTAGATTATGGTGGAGGGGGGCACCGCACACGGCTAAGAGATCAATCATCAACTTGTGTGTCTATGGGTTGCCCCTGGCCACGTATATAAAGGATGGAGGGAGAAGGAGGCCGACCCTCATAGGACGCGCCCAAAGTGTGGAGTCCTACTAGGACTCCCTAGTCCTAGTGGGATTCCACCTCCCACATGGAATAGGAAAAAGGGAAGGGAGAAGGAGAAGGAAGGAAGGGGGCGCCCCCTTTCCCTAGTCCAATTCGGACTAGTCCATGGGGAAGGGGCGCGGCCATCCTTGAGGCCTTTCTCTCCTTTCACGTATGGCCCATTAAGGCCCAATACGAATTCCTGTAAGTCTCCGATACTCCGAAAAGTACCCGAATCACTCGCAACCTTTACGATGTCGGAATATAGCCTTCCAACATATCGATCTTTACGTCTCAACCATTTCGAGACTCCTCGTCATGTCCCTGTTGTCATCCGGGACTCCGAACAAAGTTCGGTCATCAAATCACATAACTCATAATACAAATCGTCACAGAACGTTAAGCGTGCGGACCCTACGGGTTCGAGAACTATGTAGACATGACCGAGACTCATCTCCGGTTAATAACCAATAGCGGAACCTGGATGCTCATATTGGTTCCTACATATTCTATGAAGATCTTTATTGGTCAAACCGCATAACAACATACGTTGTTCCCTTTGTCATTGGTATGTTACTTGCCCGAGATTCGATCGTCGGTATCTCAATACCTAGTTCAATCTCGTTACTGAGAAGTATCTTTACTCGTTCCGTAATGCATCATCCCGCAACTAACTCATTATTCACATCGCTTGCAAGGCTTATAGTGATGTGCATTACCGAGAGGGCCCGGAGATACCTCTCTGACAATCGGAGTGACAAATCCTAATCTCGATCTATGCCAACTCAACAAGTACCATCGGAGACACCTGTAGAGCATCTTTATAATCACCCAGTTACGTTGTGACATTTGATAGAACACAAGGTGTTCCTCCGGTATTCGGGAGTTGCATAATCTCATAGTCTGAGGAACATGTATAAGTCATGAAGAAAGCAGTAGCAATGAATCTGTAATGATCATAATGCTAAGCTAACGAATGGGTCTTGTCCATCACATAATTATCCTAATGATGTGATCCCGTTCATCAAATGACAACACGTGTCTATGGTTAGGAAACATAACCATCTTTGATAAACGAGCTAGTCAAGTAGAGGCATACTAGGGACACTTTGTTTTGTCTATGTATTCATACATGTACTAAATTACCGGTTAATACAATTATAGCATGAATAATAAACATTTATCATGAAATAAGGAAATAAATAATAAATTTATTATTGCCTCTAGGGCATATTCCCTTCAGTCTCCCACTTGCACTAGAGTCAATAATCTAGTTCACATCGCCATGTGATGTAACACTAATAGTTCACATCACCATGTGATTAACACCCATAGTTCACATGCCATGTGACCAACACTCAAAGGGTTTACTAGAGTCAGTAATCTTAGTTCACATCGCCATGTGATTAACACCCAAAGAGTACTAAGGTGTGATCATGTTTTGCTTGTGAGAGAAGTTTAGTCAACGGGTCTGCCATACTCAGATCCGTATGTATTTTGCAAATTTCTATGTCAACAATGCTCTGCACGAAGCTACTCTAGCTAATTGCTCCCACTTTCAATATGTATCTAGATTGATACTTAGATTCATCTGGATCAGTGTCAAAACTTGCATCGACGGAACCCTTTACGACGAACCTTTTGTCACCTCCATAATCGAGAAAGATATCCTTATTCCACTAAGGATAATTTTGACCGTTGTCCAATGATATACTCCTAGATCACTATTGTACTCCCTTGCCAAAATCAGTGTAGGGTATACAATAGATCTGGTACACAGCATGGCATACTTTATAGAACCCATGGCTGAGGCATAGGGAACGACTTTCATTCTCTTTCTATCTTCTGCCGTGGTCGGGCTTTGAGTCTTACTCAATTCCACACCTTGCAATACAGGCAAGAACTCCTTCTTTGACTGTTCCATTTTGAACTACTTCAAAAATTTGTCAAGGTATGTACTCATTGAAAAACTTATCAAGCGTCTTGATCTATCTCTATAGATCTTGATGCTCAATATGTAAGCAGCTTCATCGAGGTCTTTCTTTGAAAAACTCCTTTCAAACACTCCTTTTATGCTTTCCAGAAAATTCTACATCATTTCCGATCAACAATATGTCATTCACATATACTTATTAGAAAGGTTGTAGTGCTCCAACTCACTTTCTTGTAAATACAGGCTTCACCGCAAGTCTATATAAAACTACATGCTTTGACCACACTATCAAAACGTATATTCCAACTCCGAGATGCTTGCACCACTCCATAGATGGATCGCTTGAGCTTTGCACACTTTGTTAGCACCTTTAGGATCGACAAAACCTTCTGGTTGCATCACATATAACTCTTATTTAGGAAATCCATTAAGGAAAGCAGGTTTGACATCCATTTGCCAAATTTCATAAAATGCGGCAATTGCTAACATGATTTTGACAGACTTTTAAGCATCGATACAAGTGAGAAAATCTCATCGTAGTCAACACCTTGAACTTGTCAAAAACATTTTTGTGACAATTCAAGCTTAGTAGGTAGTAATAGTACTATCAGCGTCTGTCTTACCCTTGAAGATCCATTTATTCTCTATTGCTTGCCGATCATCGGGCAAGTCATCCAAAGTCCATACTTTGTTCTCATACATGGATCCCATCTCAGATTTTATGGCCTCAAGCCATTTCGCGGAATCTGGGCTCATCATAACTTCCTCATAGTTCGCAGGTTTGTCATGGTCTAGTAACATGACTTCCAGAACCGGATTACCGTACCACTCTGGTGCGGATCTTATTCTGGTTGACCTACGAGGTTCGGTAGTAACTTGATCTGAAGTTTCATGATCATCATCATTAGCTTCCTCACTAATTGGTGTAGGAATCGCTGGAATTGATTTCTGTGATGAACGACTTTCCAATTCGGGAGAAGGTACAATTACCTCATCAAGTTCTACTTTCCTCCCACTCACTTCTTTCGAGAGAAACTCCTTCTCTAGAAAGGATCCACTCTTAGCAACAAAGATCTTGCCTTCGGATCTGTGATAGAAGGTGTACCCAACAGTTTCTTTTGGGCATCCTATGAATACGCATTTCTCCGATTTAGGTTCGAGCTTATCAGGTGGAAGCTTTTTCACATAAGCATCGCAGCCCCAAACTTTAAGAAACGACAGCTTAGGTTTCTTGCCAAACAATAGTTCATACGGTGTCATCTCAATGGATTTAGATGGTGCCCTATTTAACGTGAATGTAGCTGTCTTTAGTGCATAACCCCAAAAACTATAGTGGTAAATTGGTAAGAGACATCATAGTTTGCACTATATCCAATAAAGTACGGTTATGACGTTCGGACACACCATTACGCTGTGGTGTTCCGGGTGGCATGAGTTTGTGAAACTAGTCCACATTGTTTTAATTGAAGGCCAAACTCGTAACTCAAATATTTGCCTCTACGATCAGATCAGAGAAACTTTATTTTCTTGTTACGATGATTCTCTACTTCACTCTGAAAATCTTTGAACTTTTCAAGTGTTTCAGACTTGTGTTTCATCAAGTAGATATACACATATCTTCTCAAATCATCTGTGAAGGTCAGAAAACAATGATACCCGCCGTGAGCCTCAATACTCATTGGACCGCATACATAGGCATGTATTATTTCCAATAAGTCAGTGGCTCGCTCCATTGTTCCGGAGAATGGAGTCTTAGTCATCTTGCCCATGAGGCATGGTTTGCAAGCATCAAGTGATTCATAATCAAGTGATTCCAAAAGCCAATCAGCATGGAGTTTCTTCATGCACTTTACACCAATATGACCTAAACGATAGTGCCACAAATAAGTTGCACTATCATTATTAACTTTGCATCTGTTTGGCTTTAATATTATGAATATGTGTATCACTACGACCGAGATCCAACAAACTATTTTCATTGGGTGTATGACCATCGAATGTTTTATTCATGTAAACAGAACAACAGTTATTCTTTGAGTTTAAATGAATAACCGCAATAAACATGATCAAATCATATTCATGCTCAACGCAAACACCAAATAACATTTATTTAGGTTCAACACTAATCCCGAAAGTATAGGGAGTGTGCGATGATGATCATATCAATCTTGGAACCACTTACAAAACACATCGTCACTTTACCCTTAAATAGTCTTTGTTCATTCTGCAACTCCCGTTTCGAGTTACTAATCTTAGCAACTGAACCAGTATCAAATACCGTGGGGTTGCTATAAACACTAGTAAAGTACACATCAATAACATGTATATCAAATATACCTTTGTTCACTTTGCCATCCTTCTTGTCCGCCAAATACTTGGGGTAGTTCCGCTTCTAGTGACCAGTCCCTTTGCAGTAGAAGCACTTAGTCTCAGGCTTAGGTCTAGACTTGAGCTTCTTCACTTGAGCAGCAACTTGCTTGCCGTTCTTCTTGAAGTTCCCCTTCTTCCCTTTGCCCTTTTTATTGAAACTAGTGGTCTTGTCAACCATCAACACTTTATGCTTTTCTTGATTTCTACCTTCGCCGATTTTAGCATCGCGAAGAGCTTGGGAATTGTTTTCGTCATCCCTTGCATATTATAGTTCATCACGAAGTTCTAGTAACTTGGTGATAGTGACTAGAGAACTTTTGTCAATTACTATCTTATCTGGAAGATTAACTCCACTTGATTCAAGTAATTGTAGTACCCAGACAATCTGAGCACATGCTCACTTGTTGAGCTATTCTTCTCCATCTTGTAGGCAAAGTACTGTTAGAGGTCTCATACCTCTTGACACGGGCTGAAAGTGCAACTATCCCTGGGTGGTTTTGGTAATTTCTAACAACATATAGCTCATTGAGCTAATGCTATTCCAAGATAAATATTTCAGGAAAGCTCAATGGTTGGCATGGCATGGATTAGAAAGTGGACCCTTCAAAATGCTAAGGACAAAAGATTGGCTCAAGCTCAAAGCACAAGACTCTACATTTTCTATTTTAGTGATCCAAGATCACATTGAGTCTATAGGAAAAGCCAATACTATAAAGACGGGATGAGGTGTTTCTTAATGAGGTTCTTGCTCAAAATGCTTAGTGATATGCTGCAAAAACCCTCCACTACTTTGTCATATCCACATATGTCCCAAACCAAATATCCAACTCGGCCCCACCGATTCTTTCTATCCGGAGCCACCGAGTTCAGTTGACATAGCCACTGCCAGAAACCCTAGTCTTTTCGGTCTCACCGATAAGGATCTCGGTCTCACCGAGATGGGATTGCAACCTCTCTGTTTCCCTTCGTAATGTTTCGGTCAAACCGAGATGAGCGATCGATCCCATCGAGATTGCAATGCAAACTCTCTGTTTCCTTTTTGTAAGTTTCAGTCCAACCGAGATGAGCGAATCGGTCCCACCGAGTTTGCCTGACCAACTCTCTGTTTGACTATTACCAAAATCTGTCTCACCGAGTTTGTGTAATCGGTCTCACCGAATTTGTGTAATCGGTCTCACCGAGATTACGTTATGCCCTAACCCTAATGATATCGGTCCCACCGAGTTGACATGTCGGTCCCACCGAAATACCTAAAGGTCACATTATGAACCAAATCGGTCTGACAGAGTTCTCTGAATCAGTCCCACCGAGTTTGGTGATTTGTGTGTAAGGGTTAGATTTTGTGTGGAGGCTATAAATACCCCTCCACCCACTCTTCATTAGTGGAGAGAGCCATCAGAACATGCCTACACTTCCAACACATATTTTCTGAGAGAGAACCACCTACACTTGTGTTGAGGTCAAGATACTCCATTCCGACCATATGAATCTTGATCTCTAGCCTTTCCAAGTTGCTTTCCACTCAAACTTTCTTTCCACCAAATCCAATCCTATGCGAGAGAGTTGAGTGTTGGGGAGACTATCATTTGAAGCACAAGAGCAAGGAGTTCATCATCAACACACCATTTGCTACTTCTTGGAGAGTGGTGTCTCCTAGATTGGCTAGGTGTCACTTGGGAGCCTCCGTCAAGATTGTGGAGTTGAACCAAGGAGTTTGTAAGGGCAAGGAGATCGCCTACTTCGTGAAGATCTACCCTAGTGAGGCAAGTCCTTCGTGGGCGCCGGCCATGGTGGGATAGACAAGGTTGCTTCTTCGTGGACCCTTTGTGGGTGGAGCCCTCCGTGGACTCGCAAAACCGTTACCCTTCGTGGGTTGAAGTCTCCATCAACGTGGATGTACGATAGCACCACCTATCGGAACCACGGATAAAAAATCTCCGTGTCAACATTACGTTTGCTTCCTCAATCTCCTCCCTTTACCTTCATATGCAATTGTTTTACATTCCGCTGCTATACTCTTAGAATTGCATGTGTAGGTTGATTGCTTGACTTGTGCTAAGTTGCTAAAATCTGCCAAGAACTATAATTGGGAAAATGCTAGATTTTTATTTGGTCAAGTAGTCTAATCGCCTCCCCCTCTCTAGACATACTTTCGATCCTACACGGGCATGAGTATGAAATACCAATTTCAACTCTTGGAACATCTTATATGCTCCGTGGTGTTCAAAACATTTTTGAAGTCCCGGTTCTAAGCTGTAAAGCATGGTGCACTTAACTATCAAATAGTCATCATACCGAGCTTGTCAAAACGTTCATAACGTCTGCATCTTCTCCTGCAATAGTTCTGTCACCTAGCGGTGCATCAAGGACATAATTTTTCTGTGCAGCAATGAGGATAATCCTCAGATCATGGATCCAATCCGCGTCATTGCTACTAACATCTTTCAACTTTATTTTCTCTAGGAACATATCAAAAAATAAACGAAGAGCTACATCGTGAGCTATTGATCTACAACATAATTTGCAAACACTATCAGGACTAAGTTCATGATAAATTAAACTTCAATTAATCATATTACTTAAGAACTCCCACTTAGATAGACATCCCTCTAGTCATCTAAATGATCACGTGATCCATATCAACTAAACCATGTCCGATCATCACGTGAGATGGAGAAGTTTTCAACGGTGAACATCACTATGTTGATCATATCTACTATATGATTCACGCTCGACCTTTCGGTCTCCAGTGTTCCGAGGCCATATCTGCACATGCTAGGCTCGTGAAGTTTAACCCGAGTATTCCGCGTGCGCAAAACTGGCTTGCACCTGTTGTATGTGAACGTAGAGCTTATCACACCCGATCATCACGTGGTGTCTCAAAGACGAAGAACTGTCATAGCGGTGCATACTCAGGGAGAACACTTATACCTTGAAATTTTAGTAAGGGATCATCTTATAAAGCTACCGCCGAACTAAGCAAAATAAGATGTATACAAGATAAACATCACATGCAATCAAAATATGTGACATGATATGACCATCATCATCTTGTGCTTTTGATCTCCATCTCCAAAGTATTGTCATGATCTCCATTGTTACCGGCATGACATCATGATCTCCATCATCTTGATCTTTTATCAACGTGTCGTCACATGGTCGTCTCACCAGCTATTGCTTTCGCAACTATTGCTATCGCATAGCGATAAAGTAAAGCAATTACATGGCACTCGCATCTTATGAAATAAAGAGACAACCATAAGGCTCCTGCCAGTTGCCGATAACTTTAACAAAACATGATCATCTCATACAACAATTTATCTCATCACGTCTTGACCATATCACATCACAACATGCCCTGCAAAAACAAGTTAGACGTCCTCTACTTTGTTGTTGCAAGTTTTACGTGGCTGCTACGGGCTGAGCAAGAACCGTTCTTACCTACGCATCAAAATCACAACGATATTTCATCAAGTATGTGTTGTTTTAACCTTCAACAAGGACCGGGCATAGTTACACTCAATTCAACTAAAGTTGGAGAAACTGACACCCGCCAACCACCTGTGTGCGAAGCACGTCGGTAGAACCCGTCTCGCGTAAGCGTACGCGTAATGTCGGTCCAGGCCGCTTCATCCAACAATTCCGCCGAATCAAAGTATGACATGCTGGTAAGCAGTACGACTATTATCTCCCACAACTCACTTGTGTTCTACTTGTGCAAATAACATCTACGCATAAACCTGGCTCGGATGCCACTGTTGGGGAACATAGTAATTTCAAAAAAAATCTACGCACACGCAAGATCATGGTGATGCATAGCAAGGAGAGGGGAGAGTGTTGTCCACGTACCCTTGTAAATCGTAAGCGGAAGCCTTATGACAACGCGGTTGATGTAGTCGTACATCTTCACGATCGACCGATCCTAGTACCGAAAGTACGACACCTCCGTGATCTGCACACGTTCGGCTCGGTGACGTCCCACGAACTCAGATCTAGCAGAGTGTCGAGGGAGCGCTTCGTTAGCACGACGGCGTGATGACGGTGATGATGAAGCTACCGGCGGAGGGCTTCACCTAAGCACTGCAATGATATGACCGAGGTAGATTATAGTGGAGGGGGGCACCGCACACGGCTAAGAGATCAATCATCAACTTGTCTGTCTATGGGGTGCCCCCTGGCCACGTATATAAAGGATGGAGGGAGGAGGAGGACGGCCCTCATACGACGCGACCAAATTGTGGAGTCCTACTAGGACTCCCTAGTCCTAGTAGGATTCCACCTCACACATGGAATAGGAAAAAGGGAAGGGAGAAGGAGAAGGAAGAAAGGGAGCGGCCCCTTTCCCTAGTCCAATTCGGACCAGCCCATGGGGAAGGGGCGCGGCCACCCTTGAGGACTTTCTCTCCTTTCCCGTATGGCCCATTAAGGCCCAATATGAATTCCCGTAACTCTCCGGTACTCCAAAAAATACCCGAATCACTCGAAACCTTTCTGATGTCCGAATATAGCCTTCCAATATATCGATCTTTACGTCTCAACCATTTTGAAACTCCTCGTCATGTCCCCGATCTCATCCGGGACTACGAACAAACTTCGGTCATCAAATCACATAACTCATAATACAAATTGTCACAGAACGTTAAGCGTACGGACCCTACGGGTTCAAGAACTATGTAGACATAACCGAGACTCATCTCCGGTAAATAACCAATAGAGGAACCTGGATGCTCATATTGGTTCCTACATATTCTACGAAGATCTTTATCGGTCAAATCGCATAACAACATACGTTGTTCCCTTTGTCATCGGTATGTTACTTACCCGAGATTTGATCATGGTATCTCAATACCTAGTTCAATCTCGTTACCGTCAAGTCTCTTTACTCATTCTGTAATGCATCATCCCGCAAATAACTCATTAATCACATTGCTTGCAAGGCTTACAATGATGTGCATTACCGAGAGGGCCCGGAGATACCTCTCCGACAATCGGAGTGACAAATCCTAATCTCAATCTATGCCAACTCAACAAGTACCATCGGAGACACCTGTAGAGCATCTTTATAATCACCCAGTTATGTTGTGACGTTTGATAGCACACAAGGTGTTCCTCCGGTATTCCGGATTTGCATAATCTCATAGTCTGAGGAACATGTATAAGTCATGAAGAAAGCAGTAGCAATGAAACTGTAACGATCATAATGCTAAGCTAACGAATGGGTCTTGTCCATCACATCATTCTCCTAATGATGTGACCCCGTTCATCAAATGACAACACTTGTCTATGGTTAGGAAACAAAACCATCTTTGATAAATGAGCTAGTCAAGTAGAGGCATATTAGGGACACTTTGTTTTGTCTATGTATTCACACATGTACTAAGTTACCGGTTAATACAATTCTAGCACGAATAATAAACATTTATCATGAAATAAGGAAATAAAAAATAACTTTATTATTGCCTCTAGGGCATGTTTCCTTCAACACTACTATCAGTGTCCGTCTTCCTCTTGAAGATCCATTTATTCTCAATGGCTTGTCGATCATCGGGCAAGTCAACCAAAGTCCATACTTTGTTCTCATACATGGATCCCATCTCAGATTTCATGGCCTCAAGCCACATTGTGAAACCTGGGCACATCATCGCTTCCTCATAGTTCATAGGTTCGTCATGGTCTAGTAACATGACTTCTAGAAAGGATTACTGTACCACTCTGGTGCGGACCATAATCTGGTTGACCTACGAGGTTCATTAGTAACTTGATCTGAAGTTTCATGATCATCATCATTAGCTTCCTCACTGACCGGTGTAGGAATCATCGAACTGATTTCTGTGATGTACTACTTTCCAATTCGGGAGAATGTACAATTACCTCATCAAGTTCTACTTTCCTCCCACTCACTTCTTTCGAGAGAAACTCCTTCTCTAGAAAGGATCCATTCTTAGCAACGAATATCTTGTCTTCGGATCTGTGATAGAAGGTGTACCCAACAGTCTCTTTTGGGTATCCTATGAAGACACATTTCTCCAATTTGGGTTCGAGCTTATCAGGGTTGAAGCTTTTTCACATAAGCATCGCAGCCGCAAACTTTAAGAAATGACAGCTTAGGTTTCTTGCCAAACAGTGTCGTCTCAATGGATTTAGATGGTGCCCTATTTAACGTGAATGCAGTTGTCTCTAATGCATAACCCCAAAACGATAGTGGTAAATCGGTAAGAGACATCATAGATCACTGTTCAAAAAGAGACATTATAGATCGCACCATATCTAGTAAAGTGCGGTTACGACGTTCGGACACACGATTACGCTGTGGTGTTCCAGGTGGCGTGAGTTGCAAAACTATTCCACATTGTTTCAAATGAAGCCAAACTCGTAAATCAAATATTCACCTCCACGATCAGATCGTAGAAACTTTATTTTCTTGTTCCGATGATTTTTCACTTCACTCTGAAATTCTTTGAACTTTTCAAATGTTTCAGACTTATGTTTCATCAAGTAGATATATCCATATCTGCTCAAATCATGTGTGAAGGTCAGAAAATAACGATACTTGCCGCGAGCCTCAACACTCATTGGACCGCATACATCAGTATGTATTAGTTCCAACAAGTCTGTTGCTCGCTCCATTGTTCCATAGAACGGTGTCTTAGTCATCTTGCCCAAGAGGCATGGTTCGCAAGCATCAAGTGATTCCAAAAACCCATCAGCATGGAGTTTCTTCATGCGCTTTACACCAATATGACCTAAACGGCAGTGCCACAAATAAGTTGCACTATCATTATTAAACTTATATCTTTTGGCATCAATATTATGTGTATCACTATGATCGAGATTCACTGAACCATTTACATTGGATGTAAGACCATAGAAGGTCTTATTCATGTAAACAGAACAACAATTATTCTTTGACTTAAATGAATAACCATATCGCAATAAACATGACCCAATCATAATTATGCTCAACACAAACACCAAATAACATTTATTTAGTTCCAATACTAATCCCGAGGGGAAAGGGGAGTGTGCGATGGTGACCTTATCAACCTTGGAATCACTTCCAACACACATCATCACCTCGCCCTTAACTAGTCTCTGTTTATTTTGCAACTCCCGTTTCTAGTTACTACTCTTAGCAACTGAACTAGTATCAAATATCGAGGGGTTTCTATAAACACTAGTAAAGTACACATCAATAACATGTATATTAAATATACCTTTGTTCACTTTGTCATCCTTCTTATCCGCCAAGTATCTAGGGCAATTCCGCTTCCAGTGACCATTTCTTTTGTAGTAGAAGCACTTAGTTTCAGGCTTGGGTCTAGCTTTGGGCTTCTTCATGGGAGTGGCAACTTGCTTGCCATTCTTCTTGAAGTTCAATTTCTTTCCCTTGCCCTTTTACTTGAAACTAGTGGTCTTGTCAACCATCAACACTTGATGCTTTTCTTGATTTCTACCTTCGCCGATTTCAGCATCGCGAAGAGCTCGGGGAATCATTTTCATCATCCCTTGCATACTATAGTTCATCACGAAGTTCCAGTAACTTGGTGATAGTGACTAGAGAACTCTGTCAATCACTATCTTATCCGGAAGATTAACTCCCACTTGATTCAAGCGATTGTAGTACTCAGACATTCTGAGCACATGCTCATTGGTTGACCTATTCTCCTCCATCTTGTAGGCAAAATACTTGTCAGAGGTCTCATACCTCTCGACTCGGGCATGAGTCTGAAATACCAATTTCAGTTCTTGGAACATTTCATATGCTCCATGGCGTTCAAAACATTTTTGAAGTCCCGGTTCTAAGCCATAAAGTATGGTGCACTAAACTATCAAGTAGTCATCATACCGAGCTTGCAAAACATTTATAATGTCTGCATCTGCTCCTGCAACAGGTTCGTCACCTAGTGGTGCATCAAGGACATAATACTTATATGCAGCAATGAGGATAATCCTCGGATCACGGACCTAGTCCGCATCATTGCTACTATCATCTTTCAACTTAGTTTTCTCTAGGAACATATCAAAAATAAAATAGGGGAGCTATACGTGAGCTATTGATCTACAACATAGATATGCAAATACTATAAGTTCATGATAAATTAAAGTTCAATTAATCATATTACTTAAGAACTCCCACTTAGATAGACACCCTCTAGTCATCTAAATGATCACATGATCCAAATCAACTAAACCATGTCCAATCATCACGTGAGATGGAGTAGTTTTCAATGGTGAACATCACTATGTTGATCATATCACTACAAAAAAATACACTTCCGTGATGATACGTGTTTGTCACAGTAGGTCGCGTTTTTTGTCATGCATGTACATCCATGACAAATTTATGACAGAATCAAGATAGTCATACCGTGTCTTTGTCGTAGAAGTGTTCCATGACATTACCAAAATTATCATCATGGAAGTGTCCACTTCCATGACGATAAATCGCGCGTCACAGAAGTGCTTTCGTCAAGGGTGACCGACGCGTGGCATCCACCGTAACGGAACGTCGTTAAGCTATCGGGTCGGATTTTGGATTCGATAACCCGTTAACAGCCCCGACGAATGGGAAATTTCCACGTGTAAAATCATCATTGGCTGGAGGAAACACGTGTCGGCTCATCGTTGGGGATGATGTCATCCACTCATTGGACGTATAGGCGCCTATGATACGTCGACACGTGGCACGCCCATCAATTTTAAATGGGCCGCCCAACTAAAGGCCCACAAGATTTTTGCGGACCATAATGGGTCGGCCCAGATTAAAGGCCCACGAGATTTTGCGGACTATAATGGCTGGCCCAGCTAAAGGCCCACAAGATTTCATGAGCCATATTAGCCACCCCAAGAAGGCCCACAAGATTTTTGTGTGCCATAATGGGCCGCCTGTAAAGGCCCACAAAATTCTTGCGGATCATAATGGGCCGGCCAAGCTAAAGGCCCACGAGATTTCGCCGACATTAATGGGCCGGCCCAGCTGTAGGCCCACACGATTTTGAGGACCCTAGTAGGCCAGCCCATTAACTGGCTGCCATGTTTTGGGCCAAATGTCGGCACATATTTGATCCGGTCCATTAATGGCCTGCCACGTTCCGGGCCTAATAATGGCCCATATAAGATCCGGCCCGTTAAAAGCCTCCCACTTTCTGGGCCAAATCACGGCCCTGATCAGGTCCGGCCCTTTAAGAGACTTTGTGCTCAATTATGGCCCATATCAGATTCGGCCCGTTGACTGGACGCTATGCTTTTGGGCCCACTTGTTAAAGGCCCATTTAGTAATTCGGCCTGATGTTAGTTTCGGCCTGTTAAGGGCCCATTTAACATTTCGACCCTATATTAATTTCGGCCTGTTAAAAGCCCGTCATATAGTTGGGCCTAACCACAGCCCGTTTTGCATCCGGCCTGCTCACAGCCGATATCTGATTGGGCCAAACAAGGACCGAGACAACTTTGGCCTGTTAAAAGCCCGTGAATTGATTCGCACAATCATGGGCCGGGGTCCATTTCAGGCTGCTGTCGGCCCGTGAGCTATTCGCACGCTTTCAGTCCAAATTTACTTCTCAGCCTCCTAAAGCCCATTGAGTTTTCTTGCGAAAAAGAGGGCGGGGTTACTCGGCCTATTAAAGGTCGAATCTACTAGTGGGCGGTTTGACGGGGCCCATGATGCGGATCATACATCGTGATTGCACGACGGCCCGATTATGTACCGTAATTTTACGGTTTGGCCGGTTTACTGTGAAAACAGGATATATATACAGAAAAATAACTGCAGCATCGTGAATAAGAAAAAACCTAGACTATACAATAAAGAAATTACGTCATATTACATCCACTGGGCATCAAAGTTCGCCACTATGATAATAAAGCACAAGGCATGAGATTACATACACTTTGGGCATCAAAGATCGCCACCAAAGGCAAATAAACACGCCGACAAAATAATATACAAAATTGACAAAGACTTCAATAGAGTTCAAGAAAGGTTAGCCTCATTGGGAGCTGCAGCAATAAGCATGAAAGCAAGATGATGAGATCAAGGCTTGTTCAACACTTATATCTTCCTCACTCTGAAAGATAAACAAGCGGACATATGACATGTTTTGCACATAAAAGTATCGCGTCTTGACAATTCATCACATTTCTTCTTGATTTAATAAAGTGACACAGCTTTAAAATTGCATTAACACAATATGGTATTGTTCAGGTCAAGACATGGCAGGAAATGACATTGTGAAGGAGTTAGCAGCTTCACGACACCACTAGATTACAGATCAAGAACTCATAAGTATCAATGGTTAGTGTGCTGTCAATTTATCCCATTTCAGATTGGCAAATAAAGATACGGTTCAAATAATACTCCCTCCGTCCGGAATGACTTGTCATCAAAATGGATGTGTCTAGAACTAAAATACATCCAGATACATCCATTTCTATGACAAGTATTTTCGGACGGAGGGAGTAGTAGAATTTGTTTTGCGGGTGATATGACATTGTTCATAGTTAAGACATTGCAGAATATGACATTGTGCTGTAGTGGGTAGGTTCACCACACCAATCGGATTACGGATGAAGAATGAAGCATACATGCAGTGCAAAGAAGATCACTTGCTCAGATAGTTTAATTTACATGGTATGAAGAAGGAACTTGGTTGTACAACTGAAAACTTAAATTGATAAGGACAAACTTTTGTTTATGAACTACATAATAAACTTTAAACATGCAATTTGATGCAAACACCAAAAATAAACGGCTATTGCAGTCATGCCTAACCAAATATACACAACAAAGTTTGAAGGCTTGAGAATGACAAACTTACATTACTGGTGAAGACAGGCTCTATAAAGCCCTTGTCCATGCTGATGGGGTCCAATTCAAGAAGTTTAGCACAGAATGTTCTTCATAAGCATTGCTTTTATTCTACATTTTGTTAAGAGTAAATATAGATGTGATAATATAATAAAAATGGAGAATATTTAAGATAAGATGAAGAGTGATGCTACATAACCAAGTAGCTATAAATGTATGTGCAGCGATACAGGCAAAAGGCACAGCCAAGAGCAATGCACATCTAAATTTCTTCAGTACCAACCTTATGGTAAGAGTAAATATAGATCTGATGTGTAGAAATGGAGGGCAAAGGAAAATAAGCTGCAGAGTGATGGTACATGAACAACTACTGTCAATATAAGTACACCGATAAAGGACATCATATACTTACAAGAACAATGCAGAGCTAAAAAATTCATTGGCATTGGATATATTCTACACTAATGTAACCATTCATACAGATCGAGATAATTTGGAGCGAACAATTGATAAGCAAGCTATCATGCATACCGCTGTCACATAATGAACCAGGTATGTATGCAAGTACACCGATACAGACAACAGTACTAACAAGAGCAAAGCAAAGGCAGCATATTTGCGATATCCGTCGTTCTTTTCAAACCGAATTCTTCTTCGAGCAGATTTCCGCAAAAAGATCCGTAAGGCACATGTGGAAAAGTAGAAGTTCAAATTGTCATGTGATTTCATAGACAAGACCTCATCCCGAACGAGACCAAAGGTTGCATAACAAGGTTTTTCCATTCAATGTCTTCTAAATTTAGCACAACAGACTTCACCGGAAATTCGTTTTTAGGCTTGCCATCAAAGTGTGATTTCCTCAGGTAACACCGATACTGCTGCAATGCTTCCTTGAAAAGCACAAGCAAGCTTTGCTCGTCATGACTATCCAGATTGACCCTCACCTAGTTACAACAATGTAATGTAAATCATTGATGTGTTCGATCAGCAGAAAACAGGAAAATAATAACCATGAATAATAGCACTTACACGTTAGTTGGCCACAAGATGTGAAAATGGTGTTTGTCTTCACTATAATCTTCCCATGATGGGAATATATGCACATAGTCCCTAACAACATTGAAATCATTGTCTTTTAAACTGGGAATAAATGGAATGGGGTTCCAATCTGCAGGAATTGGCTGTCTCTGCAGTTGGGATAGGTCTTCACCGGTGGACTTGCGTACTTTTTTTTTGGAGTGGGATTTTTTCGTGGTACGGTGGTGCTATGGCAAATGAAATCGGTATACCTTTTGGTCGAGTGCAGGTCCTGCGTGGTGGGGCTAGTGGTGTGGCCGGTGAAGTATGGGTACAGTCTGCAGAGTCGGTCCTATGTTTTGTGTCACCTGTTGTACAACCAATATAAGTGGGCGCCGTCTGATTTCTCCGGCACCACCATGTTTTTCAAGGACTTTGCCGGTGCTCCTTCGTGTTCGGTAATCACCCTCTTCGTTTTTGATGTCTGATGCACAAGAACAACATTTGAGTGAAAAAACATGGTATGACGACAGATGGAATATGTATTGATAATGGATGGGCATGGCATCTCGAGTTATATGATGAGTAAACTAAGCAGATGGTGGTGCAACAAAGTAGAAGAAATGCAAGGCAACATATGCAAGATACGCACAATCAATAAAACCTTGCCAAATTAGAACAAGCACCTTGATGGGTGAACAGGACAGGTCATCTGCCTTTGACTCCTCGAGGTTAGAATAGTCATTAGGATGATATTCTGAACAAGAATCAACAGGTGGGGAGCGTACGAGTTTCATTGCTTCCAGAATGGCACTCAATGCCTTGGTGCCAATTTTGTAAGTCATTGCAGTGTTCCACAATATTCTTCTGATGCGCGGATTCTGATATTCACTGTAATTGCGTATAATATCTAAGAACCATGAAAACATAAATAGTTGTGAGATTATCTTTGTAATGCAGATGATATTCTAATATAGGGGCGCCCCTATAAACACTTATGTGCTATCACTGGATTCTGATGAGAGAGCTCATGTGTGCTGTAATATCGTGCGTGCATTTATATAATCTGGCACAAGTACAAAAAAATAGGCTCCAAACGTAAGGATAGTGGCGGATGATAGGTTCATAATATATCGTATACAGAGTTTATTGCCAAACCATGATAACAAGAGCACACAACAGCTAGGCAGATCATAGTGTACATAACAGGGGTACACCATAACCACGATATATAAATCGGGAAAGTGGAACTGGCTTGAAAATACGGCGTTGTATTGTCGCTAGTAATTGAAAGCCTATCGATCACGCATGAGCCAAGCACTATCGAACATGGTAAACAAGAGCAAGCAGATTTTGGATAATAAAATGTTGGTTGCGCAGTGCCCATACAAGATGAACCAGAGCGCATTAAGAATGCAACTCCCAGCTGTCTCTCGACCATTTCAGGCGGTTGGATGAAGATCCTATGTCTCCTAACCCTTCTTCTTCCTCGTCTCTTAATTCTTCCCATACAGAACACCGCACGGGCCGCCGGCCGGACCACCGGCCCCCACCGCCTGTGTTCCTCCGCCACCCCCACCCCCACCCGCGTCGAGTTTTCTTTGTTCGGCGAGGCCCCACAACCACCTGAGCCCCTTGGATCGCACCGCGAACTCCGGCGAGCTCAAAAATCGATCGACCCAATTTTGAAATTTAGTCTCATCGTGATTTAACTAGTGTGGAATATAAAAGGGAAAACCATATGCATTGGGAGTATAGTGTTGAGCGTGCCATGGCGGATCTGAAGGTGCAAACCGGACAAAGGCAACTTCGCAACCAATAAAAGAAATCAGAGTAGCAGTGGCGATCTATTTTCTTGCTCCAATAAATAAGTTGAGCAGAATCTGAAAGAGTACCGCCTCTGAGCGGCGCCGTGCACGTGATTCTGGCCGAGAATTTGACGGCAAGTCTTGCGGTAGCGATATGGTCAGCGGCATGGAAGCAGATCTAGGAGGGTAGACGGTGGCGGCAGGGCGCGGTGGACGAGACGGTTATAGGAGCGGCGCCGGCAAGGTGGACGACGGCGGGGATGAAGCGAGAGGACGGGATGCAAGGATCCCGGTCCGAAGGCGTGGATGAGAGAGGTCGATCTCTTATAATGGATGGCAGCATCGGGGTATCAGCTCCGACATGGTGGAGGAGGACGGCGGTGGATGGGGTGGCGGACGGCGGCGTACGGAGGAGGGTGGGGTGGAGAGGGTGTTTTGGCACCCACGGAGTACGAATGGGGAAAAGGGAGGTAGAGAGGAAGGGGGGACCATGTATTCAGGGCGCGCTTGTCTCAAATGCGAGGAAATTAACAAACTTAGCCCCCGTTTCAAATTTCTACTACATCACAAAGAACATTAGTCGGTTGGGGATAGGACGGTAATCTCGCATACACCGAATATTTGCCGACGAGAGTTTGTTTTTGGCGCCCACCGCGTATGAATATGAATCGGGGAGGGAGTCGATTTCGGCCGAGGGAACACTGTGTTTCGGCGCCCACCGTGTATGAATCCGGGTGAGAGGCGGTTACGTCACGTTTGGGTGAAATTACAAACCTACCCCTATCGAAACCTATAGAAATCCAGCAGATAGGCTTTGCGTGGCAGGGATACGCAATAGTGATTTCCATCTCGCAGATTTTGGTTTCGGGCGGCTACTGCGACTTTCCCCGCTTTGTTTAAATTTTGCATAGTGCACGTTTACCGTGCCAACTCAATTCGAATCCCATTTGTATTCTACTATTTTTTTCGGGCGGGATCCATTTTCAATTGGAATTACATTCTATATACATCATTTTTATATATACTTTCAAAAGCACAACACCATTTATACATAAATATGGTTTACAAATGGCATGATCTCAGGTTCATAAGGTTGTATCCATCAATTTGGATTTTCAAATATTTGAAACCACTTTATGTTGAAATCTAATGTATGCATTCCTCGCTAACTGTCTCCGATTAATGTGTGTTTCATGCGGGGTTTTTTTAACTTCTCAAACATGTATAATGTGTTTCACACACGCACCATATAGTTTAATCCCGTTTAGACATTAATTGCATATAAACCATGCATTGTTTGTAATTGAAGAATCTATGGATCACCAATATTGATAAACTATATAACATTACACGTGTGCCCAAATTCAAATGAATATGCATGTTTGATACACCAATTTGCGTTATGATATTATCGATGTCGTGATTTCCAGTTTAAATATTTGAATCCCCTTTAATCCAGATATTCGTCTCATATAGCTATCACTCATCCTTATATAGGACTATCTCTCTGGACCTATACGCGTTCATCGTATCTCAGGCATCTCTCGTGCTACCTGTATGTCGACAATGACCTTTCATCTTTGTAACACACTGACGGTACTCTCTCCCTCGACCTTCATCACTCTATCTCTCTCTAAGTATATCTCGCTCCATGCTATGTGTCTCTAGCTATGATTCTCCATGTGGAATCTCTTTCTCTCACACAAACACAAACCTTTGTCTCCTGGGGTCTCATTTCTCTCAACTATTCCCATGTGTGCCACTCGCACACCCCTCATACAGAGATGTCTTTCGCTCCTTAGATATGAGAACCTACGACTCTTCCTCTTCAATATATCTTTCTCACACACAAACACAAACTCTGTCTCCCAGGGTCTCATATTTCTCCATTGTTCTCTTGTATGTCGCTCAAACACACCCTCTCTCACTAGAGATATCTTGTGTTCCCTCATATGTTTCTCTAGCTATCACTCTCGTTGTGAAACATCTTTCTCTCTCGCAGACACAAAACTCCGTCTCCCTGGATCTCATTTCTCTCTGATATCTGTTTGTATGTGACTCACATGCACCCTCTCTCTATCTCTCTCACACCCACACACATAACCCAGCCTTCTAATCCACTCGACTCCTATCTCTAACGCACACTAGCTAGCATCTTTATCTTTCTATTTATCCTGCTTCTCCATCAACCTTCTTTCTCGCCCTCACTCTTGATTCCTATCACGCACACTACATATGTTTCTCTCTACATGCAGTCAAGTGCCCTCTCACACACATATATAACTTCACCCTTTGAACCACCCGACGGTCATCTCCAACACCCAAACTAACGGATGTCCCTCTAGCTAGCATCTCCATCTCTGTATCTATCTCAGAAGTTTCTCCGTCAACATTTCTTTCTCGCACGGAGTCTTGCTTCCTATCACCCACACTATATATGTCTCTCCATACATATGCATTTATAGGTTGATCTCTTTTGCACAATCGTTGTGCCTCACCCCCTCTGCTCGCCATAGATGCATGCTCCAGCCCACGCCACTATCTCTTAAAGACAAAAACACATGCTCAATTGTCGGGCATTCTTCCCTGCATTCTCACATACATGCATATTGTCATACCGACCCGTCTCTCCCATGTCATTAATCTTATGACTTATGTCTTCTTTCTTTTATCTTGATCATGCACGCGCGCGCACACACACACACATCCCACGTATACATGTATACCTCTCACACATGCACGTTCAAGGTATCTATGTCTCCATACGTAGTTAATTACCCTCAATCCTAACGCCAGATCGAATCATTCTCCTCTTTTGTGCACATAACTTCCACCTGGATGGGCAAAACACACACTCACACTTAACAATCTCCTTCTAGCTAACCCCCCGCACGCCGCCTCTCACTCTTCCCTATATCCACGAAATCAAGAAGACCATCCTTTTGTTAAATTCCGCCTACATGCACCATCGATATATAGTAGTCTTCCTCGGTGTCTCTCGAACAAACACGTTCTCTCGATGTCGACTCCTCTCACGCAAGACGCACCTTCTCTTCCCTCTCTACGAGCATTTTCTCTCTCGCACCCCATCGTTGGTGGCCTCTGCCATACACATCACCTCTCTATGATGAAGCCATGCACACTTAAATTACATCCGCCATAGAGGACCCGACGACACACACACACACAGGCACACGCACATACACACACAAACGCACGCACGCACCCCCCACACACACACTAAGACTCCATCTCTCTCTCTCTCACACACACACACACAAACACACACACACACACACGCACGCACCCCTCCCCCCCCCACACACTTAGACTCCATCTCTCTCTCTCTCTCTCTCTCTCTCACACACAAACTAAGACTCCATCTCTCTCTCTCTCACACACACACACACACCCCACACACACACACACACACTAAGACTCCATCTCACACACACATGCTCTAGGCGGAGCATTTGTTCCTACCACCCTTCATCCAACCTTACCCATATGATAAACAATCACCTTTATTTACTTGCATAACATGGACAGATTCCACTTTACTTTAGTAGTCAACAAACTTATCATCCTGCCCTTATAAAAAAGCGAGTTGGCGATGATGGTGTACTGCCATCTTGTAATACTGAGACCGTATGATCTATATCTGACGGATAGAAAGCAAATTATGATAATTTTATAAAAGATACCCGCACCTCTCTCCACATCATTATCTCCCGCAACCTCATTGCTCAGCAATTAAAAAAGGAATAAGTCTCTGGAACAATCTAGCATGCATGGTGGCCGTCCATCCCCATGCCTCCGCCCATTCCGACCACCAGTCACCACCACGCTCCACTCCTCCTCGCCTTATCTCTCATCTTTCATTTTTTCGATGACATTCTCGAGATACCAGTTTTCCGATAAAATTCTCGAGATATCATTAGTTTTTACACATGGGATTACTCATGCATGGGTCAATCACAATAGGTGTTTTGTAAAAGAATGCATATTGATGTTCCGTGCAATGCACGAGAATCTTGCTTGTAATTATATAACGCAAATCACGAGCCGGAAGTGACATTTTTTGACACAACCACGTTAACATGGCCACGTAAATCACGAGCAGGCAGGAGAAGGGAAGCGGGTTGTGGAGTAACATTTTTTAATTTCTTAGGAAACTGAGTGCAATAATAGAGTAGTTTTGCAAACTACCATTACTACTACACCTGAAACGGTTCAAAACCTATACTCCCTTGCCAGCGCGCGCTTCCCGTGTGAAACGGTCAGCATCGCCCTAGAGTGTCAATGCCGCATTAATGCCCGACCAGAGCGGAGGCGACCTCTCACTGACGCCGACTTTGAAGTGGCGCGACGGCCGAGAGAGCGCCGCTTCCCGGTGCATGCGACTGCTCCGCATTGAGACTGGCCATAGGCCCTGTTTGGATCCATGGGTTAGAGTTAGTTTGAGCTAGTTGGGGCTCAAATAGCCCTAAAGTATCCAAGCATGAGGGTTTAAATTGGAGCAAGTTGCACCGAACCCACCAAAAAAAACTATCCCACCCAAGAGGTGCTAACTAGAGATAGTTCTCATTGGGACCACTGAAAAAATCACTTTTCTCTCTCCATGAAGTGCATTTATTGTCGATCTAACCCTGTCACCTAAACACCTCTTTGGCTACAGTTAGTTCAGGGTTAGTCATGAGTTAGTCCAACCTCTAGCTAAGTTAGAGTATCAAACAGGAGCAGTATAGGACATGCAACTTGCTCAAAGCATACAGCAAATTAAATGCGTGAAAGGATTTTTTCTTTTTGAAAACGGAACGTGAAAGGATTTTTTTTTGAATGCTCTTGGCATGTCGCTAACATGTGATAGTTAAGCGACCTCAATAGGCGGCAGAATCGCCAGCCTGCCGCACTTTGATAGAGACGAGGAGGGAGAAGCGATACAAAGGCCGGATTACTAGAGATGGGTGTCGCATACGGAAGCCAAGAAATATGGTGATAGCGTGGGTTAGCCATGTACTAGTATGATGTAACTACACTGGGCTGCCGTGTTTCGTACTCTTCCAGTCCACTGTGGAGATGATTGGTTAATTTTATATCGCTGAATAATATTAAATATTATGAGTGCAGACGCCCCCCCACGAGGTTCCTTGCTCCTTCTTGGTCGTCTGGAATCTATTGTTCTTCCACTCTATTTTTTTACGTGAGCTTTGTTCATCCTTTTGCCAACACGAGACATCTAGCATCAAGGTGCACGTGTTATGCAACGATCATTCCATCTATATGAAGAACACGTGGGACCGAACTATGAGACGGACATGTACCCTGTGGAGTGGACGTCTGAACACAGAGTAATGTAGCGCAAGAAGTGAAGTAGAAAGGCACAAATGGTATGAACATGCGTGGCATACAGTGTGTTTGGTTTCGCTTCTCGTCTGAAGTTGTTCCCTCTTCATGCATGCTCAACTCAACACCCTCTTCATGCATGCTCTCTTCATGCATGCTTCTAGTGTATTTGTGCTAAACTAGTGTGGACTCATGCACCCTCCATACACTCTACCAAACACCCAAAAGTAGGTCGAGAAGGGAACTCTTGGGCGGCATTTGTCTCTTACTACGTACTACCACTAAATGTTGTACGTGCAATGCACAGTGATGTTAAGTACTCTACTACTACTATATTAGTTGGAGGCACATATTAACTTTTATATTTGTTTACGTGTATGCCCCGAGACCTTCCAACTAGACGTGTCTTTCTCTCCAGGTCGCACTTTGTATCGTTCATACCACTAAGTACCACTACGTGTGGTCTCCGACCCAGAAGTGGAAGAAGTGGAGACGCTCGACCACGCTATTTTTTTACGCTGGGCTCTACCACGATGTTCATGTCCCACTCCTTTCACGACGCGTGTGGGACATCCAAAGACGCGTCGTGTTTGGCACCCTTCGTCGTAAGAGTTGAAACGCTAGCATTCATCAAAAATAAAAAATAATTATAAATCGGCAGTGATACTATTTTTTTTGCGAACCAATCAGCAGTGATAATATACCACGCGGTTTCCTTGCTCCTCGATGTCGGAAAGAATGATTCCGTTCGCCAACATGTGGGACGTCGACCATCCTGGTCCACTTGCCATGCACGCAGAACTCCAAGGGAGAGTCACCCAGGTCGTTGCGCCGTAGTAACAATGACTAATGAGCCATCAAATCACAGGCCCACTTCCCACTTTGAAGTTGCTCGGACGAAGGAACCATCATGACTTCGTTGAATTCCGCTTCTTGAAGAAAACTACTGCATCAAAGAAGCATCGCTAGCTACAGATTTACTCCAACAGAGGCCTCCTTTCGTTCATAGGATAGGAATATGAAAATCATAGGAAGTGAGATGACATGCATCTCAATTCCTATAGAGAAAGAGATGCCATTTGATGCATAGGATAGGAATGTTTCCATTTAGTCTAGGCTAATGTACTGGTAATTTGCTCTAAAAACTACAGTACACTACAAAAAAAATACACTTCCGTGATGATACGTGTTTGTCACAGTAGATCGTGTTTTTTGTCATGCATGTACATCCATGACAAATTTATGACAGAGTCAAGATAGTCATACACTGCGTCGTCAGAGAAGTGTTCCATGACATTACCAAAATTATCATCACGGAAGTGTCTACTTCCATGACGATAAATCGCGCGTCACAGAAGTGCTTTCGTCAAGGGTGACCGACACGTGGCATCCACCGTAACGGAACGCCATTAAGCTATTGGGTCGGGTTTTGGATCCGATAACCCGTTAATGACCCGACCAATGGGAAATTTCCGTGTAAAATTCTTATTGGCCGGACGAAACACGTGTCACCGTCGATTGGGTCGAGATAGGCGCCTATGATATGTCGACACATGCCACGGCCCACCATCGCCCATTTAGCTTACAAAGCCGGCCCGTTTGACTTGGTCAAAAGTTAACGGGCTGGCCCATGAAAAGCCTGTTAACGGTCTCTTTGCAAATAGCCCATTTTACGGCCCGTCAACTCACGGCCCGTTAGGCACTAAAGGAAATTGGCCCAACAACGTCATGTGGGCCGTCGAATATAACACCAGCCCATTTCACTTTCGGCCCATGTATGGCCCACGACGTCTTTCGGCCCATATGAGGCCTTCATATCTTTCGGCCCTTTACAGGCCCACGGTGACTCTAGCCCATAATGAACAGTAATTTTCTTTGTACCCGTTAACGGCCCATGATTTACATGGGCCGTTTCCAGCCCGTGTTAGCTTTTGGCCTATTGACGGCCCATACGTTCTTGGGCTCCTTTTCGGCCCTCGATTACTTCCGGCCCGTTACTGGCCTGTTCCCCTAATGGGCCAAATTCGGCCCATGGCAAGAGTCGGCCCGTTACTGGCATGTTCCCCAAATGGGCCAAATTCAGCCCATGGCAAGAGTCGGCTCACATCGTCTGTTACCCTAATGGGCCAAATTAGTCCCATGGCAAGAGTCGGCCCGTTTACGGCCGGCCCTATATTCTCGCCCATTAACGACCCGTTATGCTGTGATGTAATTAAGCTTTTGCAGTCGTACGACCTATTAACGGCCCGTTACTGTGCTGGGCCGATACCAATTACGCCCGATTACGGCCCATGTAGACCCATTTATCCGACGGCCCGAGGCCCACCGATTACAGGCCCATTTATCGACGGCCCGAGGCCCACCGATTACAGGCCCATTTATCAACGGCCCGTAGGAGACCCATGGATCCTACGGCCCGTATATGTCCCATGGGTAGTTGCAGCCGCTAGCAAACCAGGGAAAAAGAAGACTAGGAAATAAATAAGGCCGAAACTAACGCTAGGCTATTAAGGCGATTGCACAGATTACATCCACTCGGCATCAAAGATCGCCACCAAAGGTAAATATAGGGAACACCCTACACTATACAAAAATGGCTTGTTGTTTTCTTCAGCCGGTGGCTGCATCGTTAAGAATAAATTTTGTATCACACCAAAACAAATTACAACTATATAACAAAAGGAAGGTTGGCATAAAACTTAAATCTAGCGTATAAATGCACCACCGTAAGTTCAAGCTCGGTTCATTTGACCTGACTATTACGTTTTCATGTTGTATTGTCCGATGGAGCACCATAACCCTCGCCTTCATTTACCCTAGGCTCCTGAACAACATAGCAAATGTTTGATAGCCTGGTTTCAAAACCATGCATATCTTGATGACATTGAGCAATGTTTCTCCTTGTTTCACAAAGGGCCTCCGTTAGGGAATGGACTTGTGTCTGGAGCGCAGATACAACATTGCTTTGAGCTTGCATATCTTGATCATGAGGAAGTTTGGACGATATTGCCTTAACAACCAACCCAGTATTACATAGGAACGTGCTTTTGGCACTTTGTTAGTGATGTCTTGACCCACTACAAAGAAGAGTCGACATTGCGGTTATAGTTGCCTCGCCACCTTCGTAAGGTGGCGGTTCCCTCATTTTTCCATAGCTCGCTGAAAAGTTGAGGTTTTACATTAGTAGTACCGTAGCGTAAGATATTAAGGAGGCAGCAAAACCAAACAAAATAGCTTTGGTCTATATACAGAACTTATTCTGGTTAACCCATGTAAAATATTAGTTGTATTTTATTGCAAAGTACATAATAAAACCAGGTTCCAAACATATGACCATGTATGATCGCTAATGTATTGTCTATTTCTTCACATTGTATTGAGGGCTAAGGATAAAGAGACGAAGTTTATAATACGGTAAGCATAGTATGACATCATTCATATCACAAAACAACTGAGAATGCATAAACAAAGGCAATTGTAACGCGTTGTGTGGGCAAGTACAACACGGAACTAGATTACGGGTCAAGATCAAAGGAACATCACTCCTCCCTTTCAAACCTTGTAAGGTGCAATGATACGCTAAGACAATTGTGTATAAAATTGAAAAGATTAATAGACATTGGCTGCAAACCATGCAGTTCAAGGCACAAGTCAGAGTAAGTAGTAGTTAAAAGGCATGAGGATTAAGGACTTACAATAGCGGCTTTGACTGGTGTAGTCATGCCCTTCTTCTTCTTGCCGGTGTGACAGTCCTTGAAGATTTCCACAAGCATTTGGTTCGGTACTTTTTGGTCCTTGCAGGCTTTCCTCTGCATTTCGAACAAGTCAATATAGATCCGATAATATGGTACAGCGGAAAGAGTGAAACAAAGCAGCTAATTACAAGAGCCTCGCGATGTGCAATATAGCTACAAGATCACTCGTCTGCATTGGAATTTCACTTTCATACGGTTGGCCTTGTTCTTTGAACAGTTCACCTACAAGAAGATAGATTTGTGTGGCACATGCGTCAATAGGACTTCAACATGTGATCTCGATCACATATATATAATGTACCGATACTTGGATCGTACCGGTGTTTAACAAGGCCCTCCGGTCTTCATCCGATATATTTTCCATCGAGATGTTTAGGAAAGTTCATCGTTAGCCTTGCCTTCAAAGTGAGTTTTCCTCAAGTTATACCGATACTGTCGCAGAGCAGACTTGAAAACATGGGTGCATGCTTGTCTGGTTGCATCATCTTGGCTATCCAACTTGAACCTCATCTGTTGAAAATTATGGGAGTCTCATTACCAGCAACCTAGAAAGTATGGGACAGAGCAAGACGATATTACTAGTTTCCATACATAACCATACTTACAGATAAATGGTCGAGGAAGGTGTTGAACTGGTTTCGTCTTTGTCATTCCTGTACCGAATCCATGTTGGGAGGATACGTACATGACACCTAACGGCAACCGCTGCCTCTGATACTAACTTGGTGACTCTGCAGCATCACGTGGCCTTTTTAAACCTGCCTCAAAACGGATCTCCATTCTTCCTCCTCTAGATTTAGTTAACCTATCGAGCATTATCCACGATGTTTGTTTCCTCTTGCGCCTAGGTGCTAGTCCAACAACGAACATAGGAAGTGTTAGTGTACATCAAACCGTGAGACTACATATAAAGAAGCATGCAAGCTGTAACTTGGCTCCAAAGAACTACCTTCTTGCTGTTGAAGCTCACAAGGTTCATCTGATATTGCCAACTCGTCACTGTGTCAAGACTGCTTGGGAAGTAGTGTCGGTGGCAAGGGAGCTTGGGAACGTCTTTGCTAGCGATTGGCCTTACGACGAGTATGTCGTGCATTTGGTAGTACTATGGTAGGTGTTGCAAGAACTAGGGTTGTCTCTGCTTGTTTGGTGGCAGCTACTTGTTTCAGCTTTGGCTTTTTGCAGCTCGTGTAGCATGGGATGCCGTGTTTGTAGAATTTTCCTTTGGACTTTCACCTTCTATTGCACCGTCGATTACCAGTAATCTGCAGGATTCATCCGCTTCTCATTCCCCGCCATTCTCCTCTTTCTCTCGTGCCATGTTAAGTCAAGCCGACAAGAAAAACGAATAACAATTTAGTTCTTCGTAACAAATTGATGCGTGATGCGCATTTAACTGAACTTTGATGTTAGACAACCACATGATAGGAGGATGTAATATGTATGGAAAAACAGGTGGAAGAGATAACTGTAACTATGATGTGTAAACTAAGAAGAAGACATTTCACCAAATTAGAAGCAATGCAATGGAAGGTAGACACCATATGAAAGATGCTACAAATATTGCTCTGCCAAGTTAATAGTGTCTCAACATAAATGGCGTTTAAACAAATGTGAAGCAGTACAAGAAATAAATCATATGCAAGATGCAAACAACATCACACTACCATGTTAGAGGTCTCTCGTCATTAGTGCCATTGCATATTCACAGCATTGCATATTCACGACTTATGATGTGTAAACTAAGGAGAAGGCATTTCAACAAATTAGAAGCAATGAAAGCTAGACACCATATGAAAGATGCGACGAATATCACTCTACCAAGTTAAAACTGTCTTGTCATGAGTGCCATTTCAACAAATTAGTAGTACAAGCTAGAAAAGAATGTGAGATGTAACCTATATCACACTCTGAAGTCAAACGTGTCTTATGATAAGTGATTGTTGCAGGTTACACAACAGTAGTAATTTGATGTAAGAACATGGTGTGATAGATGATATTGTATGTTCTAGAAACAGGAACACGTGTCTTATTCAAGTATAATGTGTAAAGTAAGCGGATGGAATTCAACAAAATTAGAAGCAATACAAGCTAGACATCACACATAACATGCAACCACATATAACAAAGGTTGCCAAGTTAGAGGGAGCACCGGTGATGCCGCACTAGGGGAGACGTGCTCAACATAAACACAGCTTTCTTGAGTGTCTATGCATGTGTTGTCTTGGATATCATCTTGGGGGTGTGGAGGAGTAGAAACTGTAGAGGCCCTCCGTTTGGAAGGAGCACCTTTATCCGCTGCCCTGCTAACTTCCTTCCGCTTTATTGATTTTGAATTGTCAAGTAAAACCAACAAGAAAAAGCAATAAAATTCTCTCTTCAGAACTCATTCATGCATGATAATCTTGACAATTACTACTTTGATGTAAGGCAAACACATGATACCAGGATGGAATATGTACGAAAACAGACGGCATGGCATGTTCACAACTGTTTGTGTAAACTAAGCGAAACCATTCCAGCAAATAAGAAGCAATGCAAGCTAGACACCACATGAAAGATGCAACCAATATGCCTGCCAAGTTAAAAGCGTCCCATCATAAATGGAATTTCAACAAATTAGAAGCGATTGCATGCTATAAATCATATGAAAGATGCAACTAATACCGCCTTTGCATATACTAAAGGTGTCTTGTCATATTGATTGATGCGGATACAAAAAATAGTTTTATGTAAGGACATGCTTAATGGATGATGTACTATGTACTAAATACGAGGAAGGCATGTCACATTAACAGTATAATGTCACTTTTACAGAGTATAAGCTAAGCAGACTAGCACATGCAGTTTAACCAGATTGGAAGAATTACAATCTAGACACCATATGCAACATGCAACCACATGTCACGCCGCCAAGTTAGAGCAAGCACCTGCGATGCTAGTGTAGGGGAAATGTTGTAATCAACTACAGAGCTACGTTCACTATCTTCATCTAGCATTTCTGTTTCTTGAGAATCATGTCGGGAGGCTGATGCTGCATTCTTTAAAGGGACATTTACATTTATGCCCCTAATTTGCGCCCACTCTCAGATTTACCCCTAAATTCTTGATGTGCTCAAATTTGCCCCTAAAAAGCATTTTAAGTCGCAGGAATGCCCTTCCATCTGGTCAAAGTTGTTTGACCAAAACTTTGAAAATTGATAACAAATTCATACGAAGTCAGAAAAATGCAAATAAGATATCCAAATGTTCATATAAACATCACCTATACGCGCATGTCATATACGTTCCTCGCCTACATGTGCATTTGTTTGCATTCACCCTAAATTGTTTTTAATGTTATAAAACCTAAAAAGCTTTGAAGAGTGCTTTTGTCTTGAACGTAAATGACATGTGCATATAGGTGTTGTTTTTATGAGCATTTTGATATCTTATTTTGCATTCTTATAAGTTCATATGAATTTGTTATGAATTTTCAAAGTTTTGGTCAAACAACTTTGACCAGATGGAAGGGCATTCCTGTGATTTAAAATGCTTTTTAGGGGCAAATTTGAGCACATCAAAAAGTTAGGGGTAAATTTGAGTAGTGGGTTCGAGTTAGGGGCACAAATGTAAATGTCCCTTCTTTAAATGAGGAGTAGTCCCCTTGCCTGCCTGTCTCGTCATAAGTGATTGATGAGGGATACACAAGAACATTAGTTTGATGTAAGAACATGGTTAATACACAGATGTACTAGTGTGTACCAAAAAACAGAAAGGCATGTCATATTGAAAGGTATAATGTGTAAGCTAAGCAGATGCAATTTAACCAAACTGGAAGCAATACAAGCTAGACATCCGGCTGGAGTGGTGAGCATGATCATCTAGGACACGAGAGCCTGGTGGGAGGCGGGCTGCTTCGCCACCATCGCGGCTTTTTAGTTGGCTTCGGTGATGTCTGTCTTTCTTTGGGCTTGTCATCGGCTCGGCCAAAGGCTCGACTAGCTATTTGTCTTCTGGTGCTCACGGGATGGTGGTTCATGTAAACAATATCTTTCCTTATCTTAATAAAGACTGACTTCGGCCTTTCGAATACAAGCTAGACACCATATGGAACATGCAACCACATATGACACCGTGAAGTTAAAGCAAGCACCTGGGATGGTGGTTCATTGCGAGCGAGGTCATCAACTCCAGAAAGCAACGCCACCGTCTCCATCTGTGACATTGCACCCTTTAAAGTGTTGTAACGTGCAGCGCCTAGCAGCGTAGAAAGTCGCACGACTTGTCTCTTTTCTTTTTGCTTCCCTTTCTGCAGACTCTGAAATACCCTTACATAAAAACACAATAGTGAGAGTATGGATGAAGTGTGTGCGAGAACTAGTGCATCGTAAAAGTAGCGAGATAGCGGTGGCTGAAAAATAAATGACAAGAGACATATGATAGCTCTACAACATTGCATGGCAAACAAAATTAGATTCTACTCCGTATGATTTTGTAATATATGAGCACAGGAAATGCAGTACTCCTCCAAAGACACCACCACATGTGGTCATATCTAAGATAACGATGTTGAAAATAAATAGGTCGATCGATTTTTTAATGAACCGTCCAATCTATAAGGAACGGGCAGATGGCCTTCGTCTACCTCCCGCCATCCTTTGTTGTGATCTTTCTCGAACCGCCCAACGACCACCGGCCCAGACCCGTGCCTCCGCCGCCCGCCCTCCCATCGACCTCACACCACCGCCGTGCTTGGCGCCCCAAGCATCCCTTTAATCCCGGCCGACCTCCGGATCGGGCGCCCGGTGGCTCTAGGCCGCAGACGCCCTAAGATAAACACCAAGCGCTGCTTCCCGGCGTAATAGTCGTACTAGCGCTGTTACGCCGGGAATGCTTCCGTTAATTGGGAATCAACGGCCAGAAATTGAAATTGTGGGGCGACGAATCTCTAGCTAAGGTGAAATAGTATATGAGGAGAAACCTTGTGCATCGCGAGTTACTAGGAACATCTAGTATCAAGAAGAAGCGGTCAACTAGTGTCTTCGTGGGATGAATACCGTGCAAGCAGAGATGTAAGATTTGCACGAATAAGGGAAGAGGAGTACCTTCTTCGGTTGCCGGTGTGGTCACCTCCACATGTCGCGCGATCTTCTTCTTTTTACCGGGGAAACCGATGTTCTGGAGGGTGCAGGCTTGGAAGAACCCATGGCCAAATTGTTGACTGTGTTACCGTGGCCGTATGTCGGCGGAGGGGAAGCAGATCTGAGGCGGCGAAGGACGGCGTAGCGGGAAAAACTCCGGTGTGGTGGAGGGTGGCGAAGTTGGAGCGGCAGTGGTGAGGCGCAGGACGGCTTGGTTGAACTGGCTCGGGTACGGACGGCTCGGCCTCGGCTTCAACTACTAGCCGTGGAGGGCGTCACGGTTGAGGTTGCGGTGGACGACGACGTCGGGGTATCGGCTCCGGCGTGATGGAGGAGGGCGGCGGTTAATGGGTGGGATGGGGTGGCGGACGAAGGACGCGGGGGTTTCGCGGCTGGTGGAGAGGTAGTTTTGGCGCCACGGAGTACTGAATGGGGAATCGGACGGGTGGGGAACCATGTTTCGATGCAGGGACGCTTGTTTTTGGCTTTTTGAACAGAAGATGGGGCCGCTTGTTTGAAATTTGGGGAAAGAACAAACTTTGCCCCCCCTCCTAAATTCGGACCTGCTGCAGTCGGGGTAGGATGGTAATCCCAGGTGTCCCAAATAGTGGGCGGGCGCGATTTTGGCCGCGCGCATATGTGCTTAGGCGGCCATTGTGTATGAATGTTTTTTGGAGGCGGTTGCGTGGCGTCTACATGAAGCTACAAATCTACCCCGGTTTAGACCTTTGGATGTCGGGCCGGTAGGTTTCACGGGTCGGAGTTATTAGAAAAGTAATTTCCTTGTACTACCAAACATTGGTCTCACGCGGTTTCAAGTAGTAGAGGCTCTTTGGCGCTTCGTTCAAAATTTTGAAACACAAGCATTCACATTTAGAGTACTCTTGAACTATGAGGATTGACCTAAATAGACAACGTTATATTTGACCTTGTATGTTTGAAAACCACATTAAATTATCCTCTTCCTTTTGAAATTTTGACACTTGAAAATCCTATAACTACGATTATTTTGGAATGGAGGAGCTAAATTTGAATCTATTTTGTACATGACTACATATGCTATTATGTACAAAATCAGAGCAAAGATTGGTACCCCCATAGTTTAGGTATGGTTTACAAATGCCATGATATCAAATTCAAATAATTGAATGGACTTCATGTTGAATTCGATTTTTTTAAACCACCTTAGGTTGAATTCAAATGTATGCTAGTTCATAGATATCTATTTATAAATGTCCATTGTGTAACTTTTCAGATGTATAATGTGCTTTACACACACAACATGAACTATACTCACGTTTATATTCGATTGCTAAAGCGATGCATTGTCTGGAGTTCAAAATACTAACGATGTGGATCAATTGTGTCGAATAATAACATAGACATTCTCAAATTTGATAGAATCTAGATGTCTGATGGATCAATGACCGCTCCTTACGCGAATTGCAAATATCATGATCCTATCCTAATATTTGGATACAATTTATATCTTTAATCAATGTGTAGAGCAGTCTTTTACGTGTAGTTTCACTCTCCATCGGTGGTCTCTCACACATGCTCACACACTCTCTCCGGAGGTGTCTTTCTCACACACATGCTCTAGATATAACCCTCCCTCCCTCTCGTAACCATTTACAACTGTTTTCACTAACCTTCATCACAAGCACTCTTCCTCTCGCAAACATATAGACGCACAATCCTCATCGACCCTTTCTATATACATGGACCTGCCTACGTGTCTCATGTACGCACATTATCTTTACTTTGTCTCTCACGCATTATCTCACACCTCTCTTCATAATCGACGAGTATGATTCTAGCAGAGCATTTTGTAGGATGCCCCTTAAAGTTAGGTTGGATGAATAGTAATATCAGAGGTAAAGGGGTTACCTTAGTCCAAGAACCTAGGGTTACAAATCCTAGCCGGCTTTGTCAGTGGACACAGAGTCCTTCACAATTCTGCTACCTTTGTCTTGTACGACTGGTCATCCATGGGTCTTCCTAAATGTGTCATAGGCCGACCAATGTGGCGCAGGACGGAACCGAACGAAGGGCCTCACCTCGACCCACCGGACCTCACGCGGTGACACACCCTCTTCCCCCACGTCTCATTATCTTCTCACACCCACACATACCAACACAAACACCACACACACACAGAAAATTTCTCCTGGTGCCTTTATTCCCTCCCCCTTGCATATACACACTCAAGGGAACGAAATCTCTCGTCGTGATGTCATATTCGTCTCTCTCTCTAGACCACTCTCATTTCTCGTGCTATCTCTCCCACGCCCCCCCATCGGCCCCTCTATCCATGCCTCTCTCGAATACGTAATACACACACATACCTCTCTAGGCCCCGCCAAATGCATCAACTACACATTCACACATGTTACATCACGTACCCCATTGATCTAAAAAGCCCTCTCTTCACGTTTATTTCAAGATACAACATTCCTTTTGAATAAAGTGTGGCCAAAAATTATTTTAAAGTTTCTACATATATACAACATTACAAAGTTATATGGAGGAGTACAAACGCTAATTTGCATTGCATGGTGCCCACAATGATATTTATTCCGCACTGTGAATTTGTATATTTTTATACTATATACAAAGTTAGTCATAATAAAGAGAAACGAAGAGCATCTCACTCTCTCCATCGCATACCCCCCCTATACGCCCCTTTCACGTATGCACACAAAACTATCTCCAGGTCCTCTAAAAGTAAGCCCCTAGAAAATTCACGCGTGTTTCATCTTTCTCTCGCGTTATATGCAATGATGATCATTGTATTTGAAGCGAAAGCACGATACATACATTGGAATTCATAATCCACTCATTACGGTCACCGTTTACGTTTAGTGGTTATTATACAGTCACGGGCTCACCGTACAACTTTGTATTTGCTCATGACATGACTAGTTGACCGATTAAACGCTCCACGTGGCACCTCTAGTGTTGCATCACATTATCTCACTAACATCACGCCCACCTGTCGACTTGTATCTATTCTACATCTACACTATTATAAAATACATAAAATACACTCTTATAAAAAACAGAGTTGGTGATGATGGTGTGCCTGCCATCCTGCAATATAGGTCGTCCGATTTATATCTGACGGATAGGAAAGAAACTATGGCAACTTTGCAAAAATGTACCCACACACCTCTCCACATTTGCAAATAAGGCCTTCCCTCGTTCATCCTTTTCTCTCACAAGATAAACAATTCATACAAATGCATCTTGATGTTACATGCAACGCACGGGCATCTTGCTTGTAAGAATGAAAACAAACGACAAAACAATATTTTGACGATGGTTCGAAGTCATGACCGCGGGCACAGCGGACAAGGTGGCCTTGTATTGGTATGCTGAGTTGTCTGTTTTAACACACAGGAGCTAGTGTGGTGATTATACACACACGCACGCATGCACACAAACTCCATCCACGCAACACTCACACAAACACACGCACCCACGCATGCACGCAACACTCACACGTACACATGCACGCAACACTCACACTCACACGCACACGCATGCATGCACACACCAGTACACCACACGACCAACACACACTCTCACGGTCAAGTGCTCAACCTACACGTGCATGCGCACACATCAGGCCCTGACAGACACATACACAACCAGGTGATTCCCGCGCATGGGTTGGAGCCTTGTCGCGCCTGCATAAATTTGTGTTTATCTGACCTTTTCCCTATGCAAACTGACAGGTGGGACCCACAAGGGACGTGGTCAATTTAACTAGTCAACATGGCGCCACACAGACTATTTGGCCGGTCAACAGAGTGCAATCCGATGCTGAACTGTGAGTTAGTGACCGGATAATCACCGCAAAACGTATATAGTGACCGTAATCAGCTTATTCTGAAGTTCGGTGACCGTATTACGCTTTTCTCTCTGTAGGCCCTCCAAAACTACATCTCTACACGTTCTCGCATGTTACATCTAACAACTATGCAATACAGACTACTACTACACTCTAGCACAATAAATCATATGTGTTTTTAGTTTTACTAGATATCATATTGTTACTTATAATTATTCAGTTTGCATACATTAAAATTGCCTTTGAAATGTATGGCCGGTATCATTACCGTGACCGGAAAAATCCGCCCTTTCTGTTTAATCAGGTTTGTATCGATGGATCGTGCGAAACAGCAAAACTATAGTACTATACAGACAAGTGACAGTTCAACTTTGGGTCGTCAGGTCGCCTACTCCTCCGTCGTAAGAGTGGGCGCCGCTTTCATAAATCTTCTAGTCCCTTTCACCGACATGTGGGACATCAAGCTACCGGGTCCACGTGCCATACCGAATACAAGGCAGCAGCCGAGGTGAAGCACCCAGTCATGGCGCCGCGTAGTAATGAGCAATGAGGCATCAAATCACAAAGCTGCACCTTTCCCGCACTTAAGTTGGAGGGACGAAGTAATAATGCTAAAAAAGAAGTTGGAGGGACGAAGCAACCATCATTTCACTCGTTGCTGAATCCGCTTCTCCCTCATCTTCTTCAACTTAACCACGTGTTGCTTCTGCCGTTGTTCTACCTCATGTGGGACGCGGATCAGCTTGGTAAAGCACTGACACGTGGGACCGCATGTTAGCAAACCGCCAGGACAACGTCCTCCGAAAATAAGAAACCTCCCCCGCCATCCGGGTTGCAAAATCACCTCCTTTTTACTAATCTTTGATTCTATAATTTTTTAGATCAATATAATTGAGATTTGTATAGATAGCACACAGGAGCAAAACCAAGTGGTACGGTTAAGGGCATCCACAATGTGTAGCCAAATGTGAAAATAGCTTTTGGCATCGTGGGAACCATTGTGGACGGTGTTGCCAAAGCCAAAAAGATGGAACCGAAGCTCCCTAATTGATTTATTGATTGAAGGAATAGAAAAATGCAACGTCTCTCCTCTTTCTCCCATGCTTGGACGCATGTAGTGTAACATCCCAAAATTCTAAATTTTGGAATGTCATATTAAATAAAAATCTATGCTTGTTGTCTGATTGGTTGTTTGGTTGATTGAGTGAAATTGAGTGGAATTTGAAACTTTTGAAAGTTGAATGAGAGGGAATGAAATGACTTTCCCAAACTATCCCCTTTGCCTTTTTTGGATCTCAATGAATTCAATTTTTTCATTCCAACACCAAAACCCTAGAGTGAAGATGACATGACTTCTTCCATTTGAAATGAAAAGGGTTTTGAAAAGATTTGAATTTCATTTGAAAATATTTCAAATTCAAAGCTTTATGCAACTCAATGATTTTCATGAGGGAAGATAAAATGACTTCTTCAATTATATGAAATATGAGTTGGAAGTTAAAAAGAATCAAATTGAAAGTCATTTGAAGGTATTTTGAAACTCCCCTTCAAATTTGGAATTATTTGGATTTTATTCAAAATTATTTATCTCCTAAAAATAAATAAATGGAAATATGGGTAAAATGATTCCCTTCAATGGAAAATTAGGAGAAAATAAATTTGAAGTCATTTTGGTATTTTTAAAATGTTTTTATTGGATTTTATTAGAGCAGAAGCACTCTTTGTTTTATTTGAATTTTTGTGTATTTTATATGAACTTGAAAAATAGTTCATGTTGTAGGAAATCTTTTTCTGATCATTTTGATATATATATGTCCTATATAAAATATTTATATTTACATATATTTTTCTCTCTCTCTAAATTCAAAAAAAAAGGAAAAAAATACCCAGGCGCCAGCCGACTCAGTGACCAAAGACTGGGCAGAACCCGGCCCGGCCAGTGACCAGGCCCATGACCAGCAGCGCCCGACCCTCGCCCGGCCATCGATTCGGCCGACCGATCGAACCCCTCTCCCCTCACTCGACGGTGGACCCCACCCTTCTTCCTCACAGACGCGCCACCCGCCCGCCGCGCCGGATCTCGGGATCCGGGATTCGTCATGAATCCTCCCCGATTGCCCCTCGTCCAAGTCGATGCCCCCTATATAAACCCCTCGACCCGTCCCCCTCGCCCCCTCGCCCGACCTCTCTCCCTCGTCGCGTCGCTCGCCCGGAGCAACCGAGCCGCCCGCCGCCATTAACTCCGTCGACACCCCGACCACCTCGAGCTCGCCGAGTCCACCCCGAACTCCTCGCCACGCACCCACGGAGGTCCCCGCCGACGCCCCCGACCACCGCAGTCGCCGGAACCATCGCCGCCCGAGCCGCCGTCGACCGCCGCCGTTGGTAAGTCGCCGGAGATCTTCCCCACCGTCCGATCTAAAATGAACGCGTTAGATTAGAATCCCCGAAGGGGTAGGTTTATTTTAAATAAACCGGTTTAGTTCCGGTTTAAGTCACGGTTTTATTAGACCGGCCCGACTCGGTTTAATTCCCCGGCGCGTTTTAGTTATATTACGCCGATGCGTTAGATAGGCCCATTAGCCCAGTTTTTCCTTTTAGTTAATTTTTTTTTGTTTCTGTTTTTAACAGAATAGTTTCAGTTTTGTAAAATTCATATCTTTTAATCTACTTAATATTTTTAATTGATTATTTTTTTGTTGGTTTGCAAAGTTCTTATAGTTTCTGCAGAAAATATAATTAGTCATGTTACAATTAGTTAAAATAACTTTATTTTAGATTTAGACAGAATAGTAATTCTGCTATAAAATGAGTTAGGAAAATTATTTTTTTTGGTGATTCTTTTTGTCACAACTTCGTTTTGACATTACCTAACCGTGGGAATTTATTTGGGCATTTTAGGATTAATAAAAAAAATAGTTTTAATCAGAATCATGTTATTCTTAATTAATTAACTAGCTACTGTTTTCCTATTGTTTTAGTTAGCAAATAAATTTATTTTTCATATGTGATAGATTATTCTAGGTTAGTTTCTGTCACTTTAGAGCATGAACTTTTATTTATAATAAATAAAACTTTTATTTTATTTTTCTTATTAGAAATTGCTTTAGGCTTAATAGGAGTTTTATAATAGCTCTTAAGGTGATTCTTTTTGCTACTAGTTGCTTGGTGAATCCTTTTCTGTTAGGTAGCATAAACCCATGCTTAGGTTCTGTTAAGAAAATTTTTGTTATGTAAAACTATTTTTAGTTGTTGCTTGAAGTAGGAAAGCATTGAGTTGGATTTCTTCGAAGTTTTCCTTTGGGTTTTGATTCGTTTGTTTGGTGTGTTATGTTAGCATGCTATTATGTTAAGTGATCATATGCTATATGCTTATTATGATTGTTCTTTGCCTCGGTAGAATTTCTGGAGTGCGAAGCTTGCTACCACGAGTCCCTAGTTTTCAAGATCGCCAAGGCAAGTTCACTTTGACCATGCTTTCATACCTATGTTTTATTGCATTTAGTGGCATCTTTGCAACCACCCCTCAAAGAGTGTTATTGAATCCTTGTAGTTGAGTAGTATGCATGAGGTAGGAACCCATCACCCTGTTACCAAGCCCGGGACGTTATTTATTTTAAATGCTACGCTATAGTAGACGGGGTTGGTATGAGTGCTCGAGAGTGGTGTGAGAATGGAGGATCTACGTCAATGACGACAACTCCATGATGGAATCTGCAAGGACTGCATCTTCAAGGCCTCAAGACTTCAAGACTCGAGACAAGAATTCAATACACACTCTTTGGGTGAAGGATGGTTGACGGGCACCTGGAGAAACCAAGTGGTTGGCCGGGATGCATGGAGAAGCGCCATGACATCTTGCGGAAAGCTTCACCCAGACTCAAAGAGACGGAAGAGTACTTCATGCCCGAAGCTTACCTGCAACCGCAAGTCAATATGGGCTCTGGCTTGGTTGACCTTAGTTGTGACTCTGGCTGGGACGGTGCTAGCAGATGTAGAACTACGGTAGGATTGGATGAGCACCGGACAAGGGTCGAGGAACTCTTCGAAGACCATGTTTGGTCATCTTGTTCTCAAACACTGAAGTGCGAGAACGTAAAGAGAGGGATCGAATCTTGCGGGTAAAGTGTACAAACCTCTGCAGAGGGTTTAAACCTAATCGATTAGCCGTGTCCCCGATTACGGACAATTTGAGCATCTGGACTTGGATCTATCTCGAACTCTCAACACCGGATTGATAACTTAATTGTGGGCAACTTATGATGATTTTGGGCTATGAGACATCGGTTACGGAACCATGTCATGATAGAAAACTCTATAGTACAGACTTCATTTATTCCTTTGATGTAGGGAAAATAAAACCAGCTTTTACGCAAACAAAACTCATATACAGAGCCACAAAGCCATACTGCATATAGTATAGTTTATCATCTGTTTTCTCTTATTGTGATCTTGCCGGTACATTCAATGTACTGACCTACACGGCTGCAACGTATCATGTTGCAGATATTTCCTCGACGAGTAAGAGTTACGATACAGGGTTACGATCTACACTCAACCTGTCGATGGCGTTGATGGGACTCCACACCCGACTTATAGTTTCCGCTGTGACTTATGAGGTATATATCAGTTTTACGCTAATTATACATGTGATTGCACTTTGATATATACATTGATGTACTGTGTGTGCCAGCATACTGATCCAGGGATGGCACAACAACACAGAGGCTTGACCGTCTGAGGTCGGGTCGCTACATGTAGTATAGTATAGAGCACAGAGTCTACTCCCCTATCCCTTCTATAACAAATCACAAAGCAGTGAGGCGTCAAATCACAAAGCACGGACGAAGCAACTATCATTTCACTCTTCGCTGACTCCGCTTCTCCATTGTCTTCTTTGAGAAACCATCTCACCGCACTAGTACTCCTAGTAGTAGTATAAAGGACTTCCTGGATGCAAATAAGGCGGTTGTCTCGCCTTGCAGGCGGCACTTGCGAACGACTTACCGTGGTCTCCCTCAATGGTGTTCTCTATCGAACGCACTTCGCCAAACCACAAAAAAAGAGTCGTCGACGTCACCGCAATGGGCAAGGAATTCAAATATAGTTACTACCTCCATTTTTTTGTACACAAGGCCAGTATATCAAAATTACAATTTGCAAAGGGCCACTAATACTAATCGAGGCAAAATTGATGGGGTTAGCAACCAAGGACATTAATATCCCCTGCATGCATGCGGAAGTGAGAAGGTTCGTTTGCATGGTGCTGCATTAGTTAAGCGATGAGGAGTGAGATGGTTAGCTCTTTGGTCTTTCGAGAAAAAAGTATGCATTAATTGACACGTGAAACGAGGATTTGTATCGATTAAATCCCGCGAAGGAAAACCCCGCCTTTATTTTTTAACACTAGTACTCCTAGTACGTACGTACTTATCCTGTTTGGGTCTAGGCCTTGCATTGCCAAACTTCGCCACACATTTTTGCCAAGCTTGCCTAAAGTTTTCAAAATGAGAAGGAGGTACACTTAAGACGGCTGTCGCGGTCGCCAAGACCCTCACACGGTCGCTTCCTCGCACGCCATGCGTCGCACCGCAGCCTCACACAGTCGCTCCTGCATGCCGCAAACCCAACCAAGGGAACACACCCTCACTGACACGTGCTGTCGCATGTGAACAAACCAAACTCAGCCATCCTATCGCTGACACATAATTTTCGTTCATAGAGTATGTTTATCCAACCGCATGTTGGGGAGTATCCGTGCGGTGGTCTGTTGGGGAAGAAGAAGAGGTGAGGAAGAAGGAAAGAAGGGTTAGGAGACGAGGATATTCATCCAACCGCCTGAAATGGTAGATCGACCCAAGTCAAAGCGACTTGCATAACAAATAGTATGTTTTTACACAACAAAAGATCCATAAAAACAACAACATAAAGAAAAACTATCACTGCTCGCAGAAAGAGACGGCCTCGTCGTCTTTGGCTGCCGGCGCGAACCAGCCGTCGCTGTCGATGTGTGTCTCCGCACCGTGGTTGTCCTCGGCCTCCAGCTACTCGTTCAAGGGAGCGTGCGGGCGCTTTGCACGGACGAGAGCACAACCCGGTTCAAGTCGAGGACATCCGGTTCCGCCTGCAGGAGGGCCTCGATGGCAGCGGCATCCGCACGCTCCGCGTCGAGTCGAGCCTCCGCCGCCGTTTCAAGTCCAGACTTTCGGTTCCGCCGCAGGGCGTCGATGAGAGCGGCATCCGTGCGCTCTGCGTCGAGTCGAGCCTCTGCCGCCCGGTTCATGTCCAGGACGTCCGGTTCCGCCTGCAGGAGGGCCTCGATGGCAGCGGCATCCGCGCGCTCCGCCTCAAGTTGAGCCTCCGCCGCCCGGTTCACATCCACGACATCCGGTTCCGCCTGCAGGAGAGCCTCGATGGCAACGGCATGCACGCGCCAGCGCCGAAGTTGAGCCTCGCCTCTCGGTCCTCCTTTAGTATCGCCATGTTGAACCGCTGGTCCGCCTACACCATGGGGACTCGGACGCCGCACGAAGTCGACGTCCATAGTCTCATACCCATCGGGGCCTTCGCGCGCGACCTCCGCAGTGAACATTGGATCGACTTCCTCCTCCTCGTAGCTTGGCTCCAGAGAACTTGGGGATTGGCCCGCCGCAAAGCGAGCTAGGGAACGGAGGTCTGTGGCGCCGACCGCCGCCGCGATTTCTGCGTGGCGCTCCGGTGTCAGCATCTTGTAGTAAGTGATCTTGCAGCGCACCATGGCTTTTCAGCGAACTAGGGGACGCTTGATGCGGGCTAGGGGATCGAAAGGTGGGGGAATGGGCTGGAGATTTGGTGTGGTTTTAGGGCAGTGGCTGGCGTAGGCCGAGCAGCCAAGGTTCTGGTGTGAATAGTGGTTCCGGTGACGACCGGTCAATCGGTTTTGATCTGTACATCGCTCTTGTCGCGTTCAGCGTTGCAGCCCGGCACGCTGGACCCTCCACGCCGCTCACCGAATGGAATGCGCCTTGCCTTTGCTGCCGCTTGTGGGACCGCAGCTTGAGAGCAAACCGGCGTCCCTCCCCTCCCCGCCTGCTGCGTTTATTATACCACCACTCCCTCCGTTTTATGCGGAGTAAATAAAAACAGAGGGAGTATGCTACGGATGAGGATCCCCTGACGTGGCCGAACCCATTGAGTAACTGACATGCGGGGCCTAGCAAGCATGGGGTCCACCAGTAAGTGATCGAAAGGGAGGGTAAGGCAGGGATACGTACGTCAGAGGATCCACTTCCACTATACTACTTTGACCAAATGTTAGAGTAATAATATATGACATGCAACATACACAAATGTTAGAGTAATAATATATGGCATGCAAATTACACAAAGCATACAGGGTCTAATGTGTTTTTCGAGGCTAACTTTGACCAAATGTTAGAGTAATAATATATGACATGCAACTTACACAAAGCATATGGTCAATTTCGTATGTGAAAGGAGTTTCCAATGATATAATTTTCACATTATACATCTCATGTACTCCCTCCGCCTAGGTGTGTAAGTCATCTTATGAAAACCAAATAATCCCAAAACACGAGGCGCGGTGCATTAACTTCTACCTCGTTTCTTGTTTCTTGACATATGAACCAATAAGAGATGAGGGTGTGCATGCTTTTAATGACCGAGACTATCAAACATGACATGCAAAGTGGTTAGTTCATTGCATGCAATACTATTAATTAGCAAATAAACATTAATGTCTCTCGCTTTCCCTCCTCCTTGGTCACGGTGCACATCCTAAGATGACTTACTCACCTATGTGAAAGGAGTACTATTAATCTTGTCAATAGTCAAATTGGAAACCATCTCGAGCACAAATCTAGGAGTACGCATTTAATCTAACAATATTGATTCGGCGTTGTTGAATGTTGATACCTTTTTTATCATAGTAGAGATACTTTGACTACACATAAAACTTATACTCCCTCCGTCTAGGTGTGTAAGTCATCTTAAGAAAACCAAATAATCCCAAAATACTTAGGCACGGTGCATTAACTTCTACCTCGTTTCTTGTTTCCTGACATATCAACCAATAAGAGATGAGGGTGTGCATGCTTTTAATGACTTGAGACTATCAAACACGACATGCAGTGGTTAGTTCATTGCATGCAATACTATTAATTAGCAAATAGACATCAATTGTCTCTCATTTTTCTCTCCTCCTTGGTCACGGTGCACAGCCTAAGATGACTTACTCACCTAGACGGAGGTAGTATGTAAAGTAGAAAGGATAGGAGGGAGTATATTGTACGTTCAAAAAACTAAACGAACATTGAATACCCTTTATATATGATTTATGGATGCTATGATCACCGGTTCAAAATTTTGAATCTGCCTTAGGTATCACGTGCCCCACTCGTTCCCTCTCGATTTCATCTCTGGGGTCCGGAGATCTATTGAAAGAGGACTAGGTGGGTACATGCGAATGATACTCGCGGAATGTTCAAATAAGGCATGCGGGAGGATGGACTCCACGGAGGGCGACATGATCGATGGAGAAGAGGGTTGAGAGGAATGAGAAATAAGCAAACGCCACATGATTACACTTGAACGGCTCAAATAAACAATAAGTTGTCTCGCTTGGCCTACATAGTGAAAGGCCTAATGCGCAACGCGAGCACTGACGCTCGAATATGGCCGGGAAAACAGGGAAACCGACATAGCGCAGACTAGTCCAATGGAGGAGCTGGCCCACGACCTCCTCGCCACCGACAACCATTCATGTGGGTCGTTGGGGCCAACAACGGGGCGCAGCTCTAGCACCGCCTCTGGACACGGCGACCACGGTGAGCGACACGCTCATATCTTCGATAGACACGATCGGTTTCAGTGTGCCGAGGGTGGCATTAGTGTTGTGGCACGACCAACGGTATGTTTGGTTTGTGCCCAAGGTTGCCCCATCAAAGCGTTGGGTAGCCAAAATTTTGGTTGAGGTATTGGTTGCCCATGATTTGGCCGACATTGGCAAGAAAAATGAACTAGAGTTGGCTAGAGTTCATTGGCATGCCAAAGAAATGGCAACCATCCAAACAAAGACCAATCTTTGGGTCATGACCAAAATTTTGGTAAGGTGCACTTTGGCCACAATCCAAACACACCCCAACACCCGGCTGGCCAAGGATGCACGGGCGCCGTGAACGCGTCTGCGGAGTGGTGTAGCGCGCCAACTGCATCCTCTCGACTCGAGACCATGCCGGTCGTCTTGCTTTTTCAATGAAATGCGGGATAGCATTTGAGCAAAGGGCATCTCCAACGCGTTGCCACGACCGCAGCTGACTACCTGTCACACCAAAGCCCTCATCCCTCGCGCCGTCACGCTGGTGCGTTCCTACCGCACCAGCTGCCCGCATTCATGTCGTCCCATTCAGTATGTCGTCGTTAAGAGGCTCGGTGCCCGGAGGAACCAACTCCGGCGACTTAATGACGACTTTTCGGACGCTTGGCCTCACCGGAATGCGCTACTTAAAGCGGCAACGCCCAGCTAACCTCCACACCATAGCGCATCGCCCTCTTACGGCACCACATCCGCCATGACCGCAAGTGCGAACGCCTGCGGGAGAGCTTGTCTTCGGGATGAAGATCGAGGTCGCCGCCGCCAAGTCGCCTCTCGCGACGTAATAGCGGTGTAGCCGGACGCGACGCCGATCAAGACAAGCGGTGGCCACGCTGGCGCGGCCAATGACGGAGCACCGTCACCACGCTGGCCCTACTTGCCTTCGTCCAATGTCCGGCACCGCCGAGGTCGGGGACTCCTCCGAGGATGAGTAGGGCATGGGAGGCGGCAGGGCATGGTGTGCCAACTGGCCGGTCCGTATCCCGTGTTCTACTCTTTCTCGCCGGAGACCGCACCTTCACTTCACGGGTCTTGAACCCCGCCCTCGTACATAGAGATTGCAGATGGAGGATGTCGGTCACCGCCGTAGAATAGGTTTAGGGTCGGGTTTCTTTTATTTTTCTGTCCTATAAAAGTTCGAAATGTAATGAAAAACTGCCGTGTGTGCATTAATCTCGGGCGGTGTATATGAACTTTCACAATAATGTACATATTGTAGGAGTACTAGCAAGATGCCCGTGCGTTGCATGGAAGATCAAGATCTTGTGGGAGAAAAGGATGAACGAGGGAAAGCCTTATCTACAAATGTGGAGAGGAGTGCGGGTAAATTGTCATAGTTTCCTTCCTATCCGTTAGATATAGATCGGACGGCCTATATTGCAGGATGACAGGCACACCATCATCACCAACTCTGCTTTTTATTGAACCGAGACAAATCTAAAAAACCCAACTAAGCCAACCTCCCAGCATATCGCGTGGGAAAAGACCCGGCCGCGTTGTTTTAGTCGGGATTACCGGATTACTAGTAGTAGTATCGATGGATCGCGCGAAGCAACATTTTTTTTGAGGGGGCGAAGCACCTAGTTTAAAAGGAAAAAGGCGGTACACTCACAGCACTCTGTCATGGGTCGCATTGCACCCCACACACGCTCGTCTCGCACACGGCTCACGCAAGCGGAACGCGCTTCGCTTTCCTCTTCACCGACACGTGGGACTGCACTTGGAGAAACCGACCATGCGCCAAACTCCCCGCCCCACCGCCAAAAATCCTCCCCACACACACACACAAAATTCCCCCAAATTGATTCAACCGCCTTCAGCCAAATATTCCCCAAAACCCTCCCCCGTCCCCTCCACTCCATTTGCTCCGCCAAAGCCGCCTCCCCGCCAAGGCCGATACGTCGCCGCCATGGTTCATCGAGGGACGACAGCGATCCTCTCGCTCCCACAAGACGCTCAGAGATCGCCGTCCTCTAACCGCTACCGCCACCTCTGGCTATGTTCTTGTGGAGGAGCACGGTCGGGCCGCCGCCATCACCGGGCGACTTCAGTGTGGATACGCACGCGGTCAGCTTCTCCTGTGGTGCGCGCATTCAAGACCGAGGCCCCTGCTCATGTCGGTGTAGCGCTGAATGTTAGCCGATAGACGCCGTTAATCTCACTGTTTGCGAAGTAGTTTACTGTCAATATGCTCGCTTAAGAAGCTTCCTTGCCCTGTTCTGCACTCAATCTTCTTAGCTGAGATGGCATGCCAAGGCCGATTAGTTGCTAAAATATCCTGCCATATATGTATTGTGACGTAGATTGCCATGGTCTAGTAGCCAATCTGTTAGGTGAAAATCTCTACACCGTTTTATACTCGATCTTTGTTGCAGCGATGGCCTTCGATAGTTCGATGGCTATGTGCTCAAATTTCATTGACTCTTTGAAACAGCCTGCCATAATTTAGCACTCAAATCTGTTTGCTGAATTAGCTTTACATATATTTCGTTACTTAGATCTGCTCATCCAAATATCTTGCCATAGCTTTAGACATCGACCTAGGTATTTTTTTTCTGGACTTCATAAAAAAGCATATATGTTTTTCCTGTAATATCTAGTAGAAGAACTAATTTGTATGTTCAATGAGATGGACGGACTTGGATAACTTCTGCTCAAGATTCTCCGCTGCATATGTCGAGGGGTTAAAACTTCATGAACTTTATCGAGCTGAGTACAGTGGTCCGAAATCAGATGTGCTCTGCCAAAGGTAGCAGTTGTATGAATTCAGTTACAAGACCCAGTCAACTGTGCAAAATCATCTACACTTGTATGGGATGTCGGTCACATATACTAGGTGGGTTCATCATGGTGAAGTCTGTGAACGTTAATGTTATTGTTCACGTGGAAGCAGCAGATCACCATCTTGATCTCGCCTCGATGCTCGTGTGGAAGAGGAGGAGGAGGTGGTGGTGGTGGAGCCAGTGAGTTTGACCAACATTGAAACAATTCTACGAAATGCTCGTGCATTCCATGAACTTTCACCTGCAGAAGAAAACGGTGGGCCCGCATGTTGGAACAATGCAATGTTGCTGTCACCCCAAGAAATAAGCTGTCAGTATTCTCAGCTATGGTCACCTTTCTTCAGGTGAAGACATCTGAGCGGATGACCAACAAATCATTCGATGCGATGTTGGCTGCTTTCCGCAAATCTTTCCCAGATGTGTCTGAGCTGCCACACACCTACAGTAAATGAAGAATTTCCTTCGTGCAGTTGGAATTGGATATGATATGATCCATGTTTGTAAGAATAATTGTGTTCTGTTCCGGAAGGATTATGCCAACTTAAGTGAATGCCCGACGGCGATGCTGTGAAGAGGGTTCCTCATAATGTTCTGAGACATTTTCCAATTACACCAAGATTGCAGAGGTTGTTTCATGATGCTGAAATAAGAGAGGATGTACTGTGGCATTCTAGGAACCAGGAGTACAGAGATCAGAATGTAATGAGCCATCCATCTCATGGTAGTGAGTGGAAAAGCTACAACGATAAACACAAAGAGTTTGTCACGACCTGAGAAACATTAGACTTGGCTTAGCTTCAGATGGATTTAACCCATTTGGCCACCAGAGCGCCACATATAGCATGTGGCTAGTGCTTGTTATCCCTTACAACATGCCTCCAAATGTCTGCACCAAAGAATCAAACTACATGATGGCCTTGCTCATCCCAGGTCCAAAAAGTCCTAGAAAGGATTTTGATTTGTTCATGGAGCCTCTTGTGGAGGAACTTCAACAACTATGGAAGGGTGTTCTCACTCGAGACCTATATAGCAGCCCACCAGCTGATTTCTTTCTGCGTCTTTGTTGTAATTTGGTGCATCCATGATTATCCGGCTTTGGGCACTATGTCGTATGAACGACACATGGTTACAATGCATGTGTTCGCCGTGTGACAGAATCATTGTCATACGCAATACTTAGCAAGATCTGTTACATTGGACACCGCTGCTTCCTTGCCAATGACAAGCCGCATCCTAGAAAATATCGAAGACATGTGTTCAATGCAAAGCATGAAAACCGTGATGCGCCAAAGAGGCTCACCGCCGATGAGTTGCAAGTGGAATTAGAGAAGGTCAGGCATATTACGCCAGGAAACCATCCTGGTAATGGTAGCGGGAAAAGGAAGCGTGGCACGGTAGAAGAGAGATTATTGTTTACCCGCGGGTCCACTTTGTGGGACTTGGAGTATTGAAAAGATTTGGATCTGCGGCATAATCTTGATGTGATGCACATCGAGAAAAATATATGTGACAGCATTATCGGCACACTTCTTAACATTGAAGGCAAGACGAAGATACCTTAAAATCTAGGATTGATTTGACACACCGCGTGTCGTAAAGGGTTTGCAGGTGCAAGATGAAGGTAAACCACGGGATATGGCACCAGCTGTGTACGTCTTGGACAAGGTAAAAAAGAATTCTGCGAGGTCCTATCACGTGTGAGATTCCCATATGGATTTGCTTCCAACCCTGAAAGGAGAGTCGGTGTAGATGGAAACAAGGTACAAGGGTTGAAAAATCATGACGGCCACGTCCTACTTCAAAGGGTTTTACCTATTATCCTTAGAGGATTGGGCATACGACTTATACAGAAAGCGAGTTGCGAGTTGGGTTAATTCTTCGTGAACTCTGCAAGAGAAATATCAGGATAGATGCTTTGGAGCCGTCTTAGAGACAAGATACCAACTATCCTATGCGACCTTGAGAAGATATATCCTCCACCTTCTTTGATGTGATGGTGCATTGGCTATTCATCTACCCGATGAGGCACTACTTAGAGGTCCAAAGACAAGATGGCTGGATGTACCCAATTGAAAGGCGGTTAGGCACTTTCAAGGGCTATGTTAGGAACAGAGCTAGACCCGAGGGTTCCATTGCATAGGCCTACATTGCTGCTGTAAGCGTTAACATTCTGCTCAAAATACATTGAAACAATTGATCAGCTTAGCAAAGAGGTGGGTGAAGACAATCCTGTGCTCAATGTTTTTGATTATTCTATTCGAGTTCTGTGGAAGAGTCGACAAGAGGACAAACCTAAAGATTTGGACAAAATGGTTTGGTATGTGTTGAATAATTGTCCTGAGATACTACCTTATATCAAGTAAGTGCAATACTGCAGCTTATACATCGTAATCTACTAAACTTGCAGCACATTCTTATATACTTAGATGTTTGACGCGATCACTATGTTGTGCAGCATCTACAAAGAGGAGTTACTGCCGCAAAATCCAAGAAACATTGACAAACTGGTATTGGCAGGATTTGCGAAATGGTTCAAGAACCATGTAAGCTTTTGAGGTGCACTATCAGTTTTTTAATATATTGAGTACATAAGATGATCAGCTTGTCTATTTTCTAACCATAGGTTAAGAAGATGCAGGAGGATGGGCAGGCAGTTGATGATGCCCTTTACTCACTAGCAATGGGTCCTGATACTCGGGTAAGACATTATGAATCTTGCGTTGTTGGAGATGTGCACTACAACACCCTTGCACGAGACGAAGGGAGGAAGACACAAAACAGTGCCATCATGAGCATGGATACGTATGACAAAGAGACAACTGAAATGTATGCTAACATAACAGACATTGTTCAGTTGCAGTATATCTCGATTTCCGAGGATCATCTGTGTGTGGTTCTGTTGTGATGTCGTTGGTATAACCTGTTTTCCAGGATCACAAAATCCAGAGCTGATGATTATTTCAAATCCATAAATGTCAAGGCGGCGTACTGCATCAACGAGCCTTTTATTTTGGCAAATCAAGCAACACAGATATTTTTCTTGGAAGACACATTTGCATGTAGCGATGACTGGAGAGTATTGCAAAGGTTTGAGCAGAGGAATTTGTTTAATGAAGTTGCACAACAAGATGATGCTTACACTGCTCCTGATGTACAAGATAACACAGATGTTCCTAATATCTTTGAGAATCATCACGTCAATGACGCTGGCGAAAAGATTCCCTGTCGTGCTATGGACATACAAGAGTTGATCAAGAAGAAGCCAACATTCGAGGACGTTGAGGACAAAGAAGAAGATGACACCGTGGGGAATTATGACTCAGACTGATACACATGGCGAAGATGTTGAGGCTGCTGCTGCGGATGATGATTACATTGCTTTTGTCGTATTTGCTCCGTCGAAGACATTTTTTATCTACTATGTGAAATTGTGTTTGCTATGACAACTGAAACCTGATGAACATGTTGTTTAGTATTTTGTTGTGAGAACATCACTTGCTATGTATGCTGATTTGTGTTTGGTGATTGTATGACAACTAAAACATGATGACATTGTTGTTTAGTTGTACTCATATTTGGCTGTGAAACTTGAATTTGATGACATAGTTTGCTATTGGACTGCAATTTGCTTGACGTCTTCGAATGAGAACAAAGCTGACCCGACGGGGCCTCTGCTATTTATTTATTTATATGAGCAAAAGGGGATACCCCCTGATTTTCATTAATAGAAATCATTAGATGTTCACAACACTACGTCCAGCCTGCTACACAGGTTTCATTCATTACTAGTTTCAAAGAAAGTGCTCATGTCGTAGCCCACCGTGATACATCACGAGTGCTACATACATTTCAAATAAAGAGACAATCATCCCACAGAGCACATCGATTTTTCCCATTATCTTCACAAGCTCTTTCATATCCTCATTGTCATCAAGGCCGTTCAACAAATTGTTTCTTGGCCATGATCGAGGAACTGCATCTTTAACCTTCTCGCTTCTACATCTTCCTCTTCCGCTGCTCCTTCCGCCATTTGTCCAACACCCCAACCTGCTAGTATTGGGATTCCTCGGCTAACCAAATAATCAGCGTAGTTGCATTCCCCCACATCAAGAACTTCCCGTAAATACAAATCACACGAATCTTCCCTTTTACGCATGAATCAAATTGGAAGATCATCAACCAAACTATTAAAAAATCAGCAATCGAAAGCAGCAGAACAACACTTAAACATATTATTACCCCATGATTCGGCATTTGTAGAAGACTCGCCAGGGTTGCAGATTGTGGTTGAGACACGACGGATGACTCCGTGTGATTTGCAGCGTGATGGAATCACACCAACGGCAGCGGGTTATGCGATGAGCAATCGGCTGCGGTGCTGCGGCGAGGGTGTGATGAGACCCACAGCGATGGTACGGGTGGCGACTTGGCGCATATTCGGTTGTTGCCTCGTCAAGAGCGGTGGACGAGCAGCTAAGCGGACATGGTTGCTGCGCTGAGCTTCCGATGCTAGGCGAGTAAGTAGAGAAGAGGAGAAGCGAACGTTGGATATGTCAGGGCCATTACTTGCGAGAAGCATAGCACCATATATAGTCATAGTCTAGGTTTGGATTCAACCAGCTACATGTGAGCACGCCTTTCTTTTTCTAAAACTCGGCAACGTCTCTTTACAGGTACACTAGCTTGTTCTGAACGCCTTCCCAAGTCTTTGATTTTCTTTCCCATTTTTTGCGAGGAAGGAAGGAGGACAAAATTGAGAGTTCCTCGGACTCGAACCCAAGACCTCTCGGTTGAAAACCAAGGGTGCTAGTCACTTATGTGGCAAACGTTCCTTGTGAGGAGGACGGCAGACGAACGCATTTTCCTCGCAGTTTTCTTCCTATATATAAAAAAGTATGCTACTTGGTGTCCGCTTAGTCAAAAAACGATTGTGCCAACCTTGACCGTTGGATTGACATTCAACGTCTGTCGCGTTTCTTCGGGCCTTCTTCTTCCTCGAGCCGCCAAAGCCAAACCAGCCGGGCGGGACCGCCTCCTCCCGCCTCCCACGGTGGCTGTGATCTTCCCTGCTCCTGCTCGTTTCCGTCCGAGGCCTCACCATCGCCCTCCGCCTTGGTTCGCCACAAGGCGCTGCCTCCTGTTGTCAACATGGTCAACAACCGAGAGGAATAAGGAGATGACTGTACATGGTGAGCATGACAAGAGGGACCCAACAGCAATGCTGATAATTTTGTTTTTTCAGACGGAGAAGGGTATCAACTGGGTTGTGGGGACCCGTGGCCCGTCTAGCCTGTGCTTTTATTTCATATGTTTAGCACATGACTAGCCCAGTTTGTTTTTTTTCCTTTCGAAAATGGCTAGCCAGCTATTTTGTTTTTTGCAGAATAACCAACATAGGCCTAATTGCTTTTCTACGCCCTGCTGGGCCGGAAATCTTTCAAGACGAGGAGGGATGCATTTTGCCCAGAAAATGGACTATAAGTAATAAGAAACGGGCTATAAGTAATAATAAATGGGCTATAAGTAATAATAAATGGGCTATAAGTAATAATAAATGGGTTGTAAAATGAAAAAAATACAGCAAGCAGGCAATTAGTTCCCAAATACTGTTTTATTTCGGATTTTGATATTTTAAATTTCATTGCTTTTGTGCGGGTAAAATTTCATTGAATTTAAATTAAGGTATATTTAGATTTAAAATTAATTTGAATCTGGCTAGAAATTTCGAGCTGTATGCTGTTTAGGACAGATTTGGAGGCTGACTTGTGGGTCTACTAGGTTGACGTGTACTTTGGCTTTGTCAACTTAGTCCACAAACGATTCTAGCAGCAATGACCGTTGGATGTTAACCCAACGGTCGTGCTGCTTCTTCAATATCTCGATCTTCTTGCTCCACCGCCCAAACCAGCTCGGTGGGACTGCTCGCTCCGCCTCCGTGGCTGGCCGTCTTTGCCGCACAGGCCGCACCGCCCACCCTACTTCATTGCCGGCCGTGCCATTCCTCTACTCACCCACACCTCCTGTTATTTTCCGGCGACGGCAGCCGACCAAGAACCTCGTACTCCCCACCGCGTGGGCAACCATTGCCGAGTCTTCCCCGGCTCCGTGTCGTTCCCTTCCTAGGCCTCGTCATCGTCCACCGCCATGGTGCTCACGACGCGGCCTGGTCAACATGGTCAACGAACGACATCCATCGGCCATGGACTGTACGCGCAAAATAATGATTCCTCCACCTGACAACTGGGACCCACCGGAAGGGCCTCTGTATTTCGCGAAAAAATGTTCCCCCCGCTGACATGTCGGACCTACCAGCTATATCTTCGCACGTAAGGAAGTGCCTCCTTATTACGCACAAAAAAATGAATACCCACCCTGCTAGATGGGACCCACCATAGTGGGAGGATGACTTGTGGGCCAACTAAGTTGACGAGGACGGAGGGCTTTGTCAACTTAGTCAATATGAACAATTCTAGCTCCAGTGACCGTACGATGTCCATCCAACGGCCATAGTGCTTCTTCAACCTCTCGTCTTCTTGCTCCGACCGCCTAAAGAAGCGTCGGTCATGCCGGGTGCTCCTGCCTCTCGTGGCCGGCTGTGATGCCGCGGAGGCCTCACCGCCCCCTACTACTCCCAATCACCGCCCAGGTATCCTCTACTCACCCACACCCCCGTTATTCTCATGGGCGACGGCAGCCTCACGTCAGCAACCAACCAAAGGCACCCTCATACTCCTCTTCGCTGGCTACCATTGCTGCGTCTTCCCGGCTCAGCGTCGTCCCTTCCTAGGCCTCGCCGTCGTCCGCACCACCGCCACTGGTGCTCTCGGCCTTGGCGTGGTCAATATGGTCAACGGCCGACTTCCATCGGAAGAGCATCAGACGTGGAGAGGTCGATTTGGTCCAGGTGGCCGCAAGGAAGTGCCTCCTTATTACGCGCAAAATAATTATTCCTCCACCTGACAGCAGGGACCCACCGGACGGGCCACCTTATTTCGCAAAAAAAAATGTTTCCCCCCTGACTGCTGGGACCCACCGGACGGGCCAGCGTATTTCGCGAAAAAAACATTCCCCGCGCTGTCAGCTCGGACCCACCGGAAGTGCCTCCTTATTACGCACAAAAAAATGAATACTCCCCTTGCTAGCTGGGACCCACCATGGTGGGAGGCTGACTTGTGGGCCTACTAAGTTGACTGGGACGGGGGCCTTTGTCAACTTTAGTCAATATGAACGATTCTAGCTCCAGTGACCGTACGATGTCCATCCAACGGCCGTAGTGCTTCTTCAACCTCTGGTCTTCTTGCTCCAGCCGCCCAAAGCAGCGCCGGTCGTGCCGCATGCCCCTGCCTCCCGTGGCCGGCTGTGCTGCCGCGGAGGCCTCACCGCCCCCTACTATTCCCACCGCTGGCCAGTTCTCGCGGCGACGGCAGCCTCACACCGCAGCCGAACCAGTGAACCTCAGATTCTCTCCGCTGGCTTCCACTGTCGCGTCTTCCCCGGCTCCCCGTCGTCCCCTTCCTAGGCCTCGCCGTCGTCCACCGCCCTGGTGCTCTCGGCGCAGCATGGTCAACGTGGTCAAGGAATGACTTCCGTCGGATGTGAACTGTACGTGGAGAGGCTAACAGGTGGGTCCACGGCCGCAGCAAGGAAGTGCCTCCTTATTACGCGGAAAATAATGATTCCTCCACCTGACAGTTGGGACGCACCGGACGGGCCACTGTATTTCACGAAAAAAACGTTTCCTCGATCCGGGACCCACCAGCTACATCTTCACACGCAAGGAAGTGCGTTCGCAAAAAACAAAGCGATTCGTCCCCACGACCATTGGGACCCACCAATGACACCTTCGCACGCAAGGAAGTGCGTCCGCGAAAAAAACGATTCGCCCCGCTGGGACCCACTAGCTACATCTTCGCACGCAAGGAAGTGCGTCCGAGCAAAAAAGCGATTCGCCCGACCGCTGGGGACCCACCAGCTACATCTTCGCGAGCAAGGAAGTGCACGGCGGTCGGGACCCACCTGGTCGGCGTGCGTGGCGTTGTCATTCTGGTCGCGAACGGTATGCGTACATCTTGGCCGTTGTAGAGGCGCCGCACGTGTCGTAGTAGAGGCGCCGCACGTAGCATGTATACGCACGCATAGCCGCGAGGGTGCAAGAAAGAAAATACGGCCACGTACGTACATACGGGCAGGGTCTCGAACGCCTACTCGCGCATACGTACATGGCTGGGTCGGAACGGAGAAACATCATCGTTGTCGTGTTCATGGGGAGGCAATGGAATGCGTCGTGTTCATGGGGAGGCAAATGTAACGCGTCGTGTTCATCGTGAGGCAACGGAACGCAGCGTGGAGCCAACCGGCTGGGTCGGAATGGAATGCGTGGTCGTGTTCATCGGGAGGGCTTGGACGGAACAAGCGATGGAAACGAGGCATGGCGTACCGCAGAACGGAGGAAACGGCCTTGTGTTCGACCGGCCACGTTCGAAACGGGATCCTGTTCATCGGGAGGGGTCTGGCGTACCGCAAAACGGAGGAAACGGACCTCCTACGGTTGAAACGGGGGTCCTGTTGATCGGGAGGGGTGTGGCGTACCGCAAAACGGAGGAAACAGACCTCCTACGGTCGAAACGGGGGTCCTGTTGATCGGGAGGGGTGTGGCGTACCGCAAAACGGACGAAACGGACTTGTGTTGGAGCGCCACGTTCGAAACGGGGTCCTGTTCATCGGGAGGGTGTGGCGCATCGCAAAACAGACTCCACGGGATACATTCATCTCCATCGCCGACCTCCTCCAGCCTCCACGGGCTACCGCCGACCTCCTCCAGCCTCCACGGGCTCCTGTTCATCCAGCCTCCACCGCTGCCTACTCCACCGGCCATCGCTCAACCACCCCTTCACGGGCACCCTCCACCGTCTACTGTTCATCCAGCCCTCCACACCACAGGGTCCTGTTCAACCACCCCTCCACCGTCTACTGTTCATCCAGCCCTCCACACCACGGGGTCCTGTTGATCCAGAGGCAACGCCACCGCTCACTGTTAATCCAACCCCCCCTCCCCCCCCCCCCCCCGCAACACTCACTGTTCATCAAAGTTAGCAGCAGTAGCGAAGGAATCGCTCCGTCGGGTTCAGTTAACAGCCATCGATCGATCGCTCGGGTTCAGTAACGCGTAGTCTGCAGTGCAATCGCTCGGGTTCAGTTAGAGCCCAACGCCTCGCTCGGGTTCAGTTAGAGCCAACGCCTCGCACGTGTACGAGAGAAACGCGCATCGCTCGGCCCCCGACCTCCCACCGTAACCGGCAACTCCCCCAAATTTTCCTGCCCCTCGCTTCTACCACGGTTTTTTCCGTCATGGACGGCCCAAGGAATGTCATGCAGCTGCGTCTCCGGCCCGCCCAAGACGAAAAGCCCATTTTCTGTCATGATTTTGTCATAGAAGTAGGAGCCCACCAACCTATGATGATACCGGGTTTTTTCACAATTATCATCATAGAAGTGTCATATGTATGACAGAAAAAAAATCGTTCGACCCAAAATGTCATGGATGCGTCTTTTTTTTGTAGTGGTAGTAACTAGTAGTACTGGTACATGCTCGTACTCAGATACAGACACACACACTAACTACTAGTACTACTACTTCTCACATGTTGGCCAGACGCCATCGTTGTCCTTCCCGGCTTTGTCGGCGACACCCCACCGTGCTTGGATCTCCGCCGACCTCTCCGCAGCAGCGCGTGCGTCCTTTTCTTTCTTGTGGCGGCGGGCCTCTCCTTTCTTGAGTGCTTTCGACTTTTTCGCTCCTCTACGTGCGGCTTTGGCCGCTCTTGCTCTACCGCCCATTCGCCTTGGCATCTTCAAATTCCTCCCACATAGTTGTGAGGTCGTGAGCGACGATGAACTCGGCACGGCGGGATGCCATTGCTTCCCTACCATTTTGTGTGTGCGTTAGGTGGGCGGCGAGGAACTCGGCGCGGCGGGATGCCATCGCTGCCTTGCCGGTTAGTGTGCGGCGCGGTGGCATGAACGACGCTTGGTGAGAGCTCTGGGGTGGAGTGGCCGGACAACCGTATAGTGCATTGGTTTGTCAAGATCTCAAGGACAGAAGACGAAGCAAATTAGGATTCCCCTTCAATCCTGGTCATTTATTACCGAGTAACATGCATTGGCGGTCATCGAACTTGTCTTGATAGCTCACTTTGATCATTGTATACGAGATCTGGTGATTATACGGTCACTGGCTCAGCGTATAGCTCCATATTTGTATGGTTGACCAGTCAAACAGTCCGATGTGCCTCATCAACTCGTGTTCTGTATCTATCTACGCGGGCCTACCTGTGAATGGAGAAAGAAATACTGTAAAAACCAAAATTATGCGTATGTGGGGAATCAAACCACGGACTCGTCGCTGCAACGCACCCTCGTCAGCCAAATGAAAATGAAATACTTAGCGTCATACACTCACGCTCCGCTGTCAAAGCATGCTAATGCATGCACGCCGCCTCTAAATCAAAGTCCTCGCTCATGGCGCAACGCAAAGGGCGAGCCCATCACCGCGCTACCGGGCGTTGCTCGACATTACTGTTTAGACATTTGATGGAGGCCTACGCGAACGCCGAGCATGTATTCACCTGGCTCAACACCAACGGTCATACTCGGACTGCCTTGCTCATGTATATCGTCCATCACAACAACAATCTATAAAATAGCCTAAGCTAGAGAGGGTACTATGGTAGTATGGCACGGAGTATGTACTATCGTGAGCAACGATCTTAGTGCCACTGCACACCGAAACCCCTTCCATCGCCACAAGGCTTCTACTTTAAGCGGTCACCGCCTCTCGCAGAATGTCAATGCCGCATTCACCAAACTTAATCGCAGGTGCAATTGGTGTCATCGACATGCGGGCTGACGCCTGCTCGCCCACATGTCAAGAACCAAACGCATCTGCGCAGTTAAGTCATCAAGCAGCGTCCCCATTCACGCCTCGACGAACCTACTCCGCGCCCAGCTTGTCCATTCATGCGCCGCGGCTCATTGCCATTCGCCCGCTATATTAACTTGAGCCCCAGCTCCCAGCCATAGCCAAATACCCACACTTATTCTCCTCCGGTCCCTTCCTTCTGTCGGCACCACTTCAACCATGGCCTCCTAGCGCTCCGAAGCTCTCTTGGACGTACTGTCGCAAGAGCAGACGAGGGACATCGGTGGCTCCGCTCCGGGCGCGCTCCAAAGCTCTCTTCGACGTACTGTCGCAGGAGCAAACGAAGGAGATCGAGGGCACCCCCCGGCCGCCCTCCGCCGCCACGACCACGAAACTGGCACGCGTGCTCGGGCGCAGCCGGCTGCGAGGAAGAGTGGTACACGGTAGGTCACCGCCGCTCTGGTCCCGGGAAGGCCACCGCTACTCCACTCAGTCGACGCCAAGCTTGGTGGGGTAAACATCAGCGGCCGATTAGCCGCTTGACGGCGACGTGGAGGCGGAAATCTTCAGAACCTTGTGCTCCGGCCGAAGGAGGAGGTTATCGATGCGGATGAGGAGGAAGCAAAGGCAATGGCCGGCTTTCTCGGGTTCATGGCCGGACATGGTGGTCGGGCGCCGGCGATCGTTTAGATTAGGTTTATAGTAGGTTTAGTACGGTTTGTGCGAAATATATAATGAATTTCGTCCAGTTTGTAGGAAAAGTTTTCAAAATGTAATGAATTTCATCCGGTTAATTTGAAATTTGCTTTGTTTGCACGAATTTCGTCCGGTTCGTTCATATAGTTGTTGAAAGGTATGCGGGCAGCATCGGAGGGCATCCATCAGTGTCCTCGGACAGATGCCGATGTAAATATGTGGGCCAGCGCTGCAGATGCCCTAACTATCATGCTATAATCGCTAACAATCCTCCATTATTTGGCAGGGAACAGTTATCCCTCGATCAAAATCAGATCCGTGGTGTTTCGTGACTCCTCCGCAGAAGAGTGTAAACTCTTGCTTACATAAAATGGAGCAAGTGGACGGCATCAGAGCACGTCATATCACTCAAACTAGCCCGCCTAACGAGCGGGAAAGCACCGCCCTCGTCATTATGTTCTGGATTTCTATCGATCGATCGCGCGAAAATGTTACGCTTCGCAAGTTCTAAAGGAAAAGGTGGCACATTTGCGACTCGTACGCGTCGCAACCCCGACAGTCCGGCTCGCACGCCGCTCACCAAAGGTGACACGTGTTGTCTTGGAATTTCACTGACATGTGGGACCGTAATTGAATAAACCGTCGATAGCCGAAATCTAATCGCTTCTACCGGTGTCTACCGAGAAGAGAGAAACGGGGAGGAAGAAGAGATCGCCTACCGCCGCCAAGACGGACTCCAAGAAATATACGGTGATAATGTGAGGTGGGCCATGCTGGAGTCCGGACCACTTCCGCAGCCCGCTCTCACCACCCTGGCCCCTCAAGACGCCAGCTGCCCGCTGCATGCATAGCAAGTAGTCCCTGCTTATGTGGAGGAGAGAGAGGCATTGACAAAGTCAAGGAGTAACAGTGGAGACAATAGCTTTCATCAAAAATAAACAATGAATACTCGTTGCTCGTCCTCTATATCGGAAAGAATACTTTCATTCACCGACATGTGGGACGTCAACCATCCTGGTCCACCTGCCATGCACAAAATTATCCTGGTCTACCCCGGTCGTATCGCAGGCCCAACCTTTCCCACTTTAAGTTGTTCGGACGAAGGAACCATCATGACTTCGTTGAATTATGCTTCTTCAAGAAAACTTACTGTAGCCGCAATACTGCTACCACACGCGAAGATTGGATGGCACTATACCACGTCATATCACTAAAACCCACTAGGCCAAACTAGCCCGCCTAGGTCATCAATTTTGGAACGGAGGGAGTACGTCTCTGCACTGCTATGATTTTGTGTTGCACGTTCTCTGTACTTTTGCTACGATTTTCCTACCCTATGAACCAAATGAGGCCTGAATGTATGTCGACTATTGTCTGATCGATCGCTAAGCCTACAATTTTAGGAGCTAGGGCTATTGGTCGATCGACGAGGGATAAGTATAAGCGCACCACGAGCTCATCAGCCCCAACGTTTCTCTTCGGTGAGTGTTTTGCAAGTATTATAGCTCGCACAAAGTAGCTAGCCTACTAACACCAAGAATCATCAAACAAGCCCCGCTGATATGATAAACAGTTCAAAATTACATCTAAGCATGCCATATATTACATCAAAAGCTGGTGAGGATACATCCGCTTCAGTAACTCGGAGAGGGTTCGCATGATTCACTATCAAACAAAAGTAGCAAGATCCGCCCACACAAGACAAAGTGCACTAGCCCTAAGATGGTTTGATAACACGCATCGCTCGGTAATTAAACACAGGCAATGCAAACTACCTCAAGGATTAGCGCGACCAACTATTTCTTGTCATCGATCTCTCGTGCAATGACCACAAGACGGGCAGCGGCATGGGAATCGATTTCTGGGCGATGTCCACAGATTGACCGCGACATCGAATCGATCTACGGGCGTTGTCCACAGGATGGACAGCGGCATCGAATCGATCTCCGGGCGATGCCAACAGACGGGCCACGACATCGAATCATCAAGGACAACCACCGCACCTGCACAACCCTAACATATTAGCAAGCACATTGCAAATAATCAAAAAGCAAGCACATTGCAAATAATCAAAACCACCACTATGGTAATAAGCCATTATTTTTTACCTTGTGCAGCTCATCGGGGATCTCATCCCTCGGGGCCATCTCCTCGTCCTCGATGGGGGCCATCACCTTGCTGTGGGAATACTGCTTCTCAACAAATGACTATCTCCTCAAACTCGGTCTTGAGCCTCACATAGGTGGCAATCAGAGTTCCTGGGGTAGGCATGGTGGGGCCCTTGCTGTTCTTCCAACTTTCTTTGAGGAGTCCGTCCGCCAACGTCCTCAACTCTTTGGCCAGTGCTTGTTTCTTGGAGTTCTTCGTCTCCATGGGTTGGCCTGCCAACATGGTCAACTCGTTGGTCGGTGCTCGCTTCCTGGAGATCGCTGTCTCCAGTGGGTTGTCCGCCGGAAACTCTTTGCCTAGTGCTCCAGGATCCATCAATGAACTGACAAACAAAAAGCAATCAAAAGGAAACCACAATCGCAATGAAAACGGGAAAAGAATAGGATGTGAGAATCGGTCGGTGCTTCGCAAAAAGAAGATTATTGGAATGAAAATATAGCAGCATAACTGATTCGCCCACCTTTCCTTCGTCGGTAGAGAAGAAAAATGGCAAAAGTGAGTAGCAAAGAGTGAGGTTTTCTTCAAGAAAGGGAAGAAAGGGCTTCACCGAGCGTTCCAGTGAAATGATGGTTGCTTCGTCCAGTCCAACTTGGGGGCCACCTTTACCACTTCTGGTAAAGGTGTGGGTTTTGTGATATGACGGGTCATGACGGCCACACCGGGGTGACAGGTGAGTCTCGACTGTAGCACCTCGCTATGATTTGGTGGATGGCACGCGGGCCCGGATGCTTTGAAATGTCCCGCATGTAGATAGAGCGGCTAGTCATATAGGAGTGCTCAATATTGTGCACCGCGACCAAGGCGGAGAGGAAAACGAGAGAACTACGTAATTAATGCATGAGTTTAATTAGGGTAGTTTTGTAAAGTACGAGATACAAAGACATTCCTCCAATCGCAAAATGCCTTGGTTCATGAGATTTGAGATTTGAGCCCTATAAACCGGAAGGGAGGGGGTATTGCACACGGTGTAGTCTAGTCACTTGTTGAAATCTCTAGAAAGGCAAATACTCCTTTCCGGTTTACAGGTCTATACTACTCCCTCCGTCTAGGTGTGTAAGTCATCTTACGAAAACCAAATAGTCCCAAAACACTTAGGCGCGGTGCATTAGTTTCTACCTTGTTTCTTGTTTCTTGAAATATGTATCAACCAATAAGAGATGAGAGGTGTGCATGCTTTTAATGACTTGCAATGGCCAGTTCATTGCATGGAATGCTATTAATTAGCAAATAAACATTGGTGACCCCAGGAGGAAACGGTGCTAAGCGTGTGGACCTATGCAGAATGAGTATCAACCAATGGATAATGGAGTTTAATTGTTAAACAATAGCAATTTTGTATCATGCAAGAGCCTGGCTAGTACTCCAAGGAACCGCACCACGCGAGCGTCAAGAATCGCCACGCTCGCTTTCAAGGCTATTGGCTCTTCGCCTCTTCGAGAAGACGAACAATGATGTTACTCCTACTTCTACAGTATTGAATCCACTGTTGCATGTCTGTCCACCTCGTGCGGGAGAGATAGCGTGTAGAGAAAGCTTCTACTTACTGCTCCTGCCTTTATGCGTCTATGATGTGGGCCCAACAGGTGGTTGGCCCACCTGTCGTGCAGCCAAAGGCAGGTGCAGTTAAGGCACCGGAGCTCGTCCGCGAGGGAGAGGGCGTCGTAGTAATAAAATTTCTCGGTCTTGTACGAGTTGACGCGACACATCAAAGCACTGCACTCGATAAAAGTCTTTTTACACATTTCAAATGGGCTACTTCGTATGTAGGAGTAGACATATTCTGCTTCGTATGTAGTCACTTGTTGCAATCTCTAAAAGACTTATATTTGGAAACGGAGGGAGTATAACGCATGCATGCATGCCATGACTTTCCTTTTGATACTTGCATGTGTTGATTTGATGCACCTTGCCAAATTTTGACTATAAATTTAACTAACCAAATTTTCATGCATGTCACAAAAAATTACGGGACTGTTTGGATTGTGACTATGTTTGTCTTATGTTGCCACATTATTTTTCCCACACTTGCCACACTTGCCTAACCTGAGTTGCTCAAATTGTTAGAGACACTTTGGCTTGCCTAAGGGAATCTTGCCACAATTTTTGTGTCTATGACATGTGGGGTTCACTGCTAATAAAAACAATTCTTGTCTTAGGTGTGGCTAATAAAAAAGACTTATATTTAGGAACGGAGGGAGTAGAAAATATAAATAATAAAGCATGTTGGGGCAACCCACGTTTCCGCTAATTTTAGCCGTGGGCTTGTTCACAATTTTTACGAGGTGGTGGTTGTTCAGTTAATGGAGGGTCTTGTAGTACCAGACTTGAACGATACATAGTGCGACCTGGCACACCGTAACACCACTTGGAACAAGCGGGTAGCTATCTCAAAAAACAATCAACAACTAAAAAACCGTGACCTGGCATGTAGTAGTACACAATTTTAAACGATTGTTTTGATGGAGTGAAAAAGGAAAACTACCCCACTAGTTATATATAGGCCGGAGCCTCCGCGCTTACTTGCTAGGGCTGATCTATTCACACACTCTCATCCTCTCCAGATCTAAACAAGATAGGGGTAGTAACACTGTCTTTCTCCCTTCAAAAAACACTGGCTTTCTATCCTCACCGCTAGTTACAGATCCGGACGTGTCCCCCTCCGCTGGTGAAGGGGAGGAGGGGCAGCATTTAGGCCGTCGTCGACAGCGAGGGAGGAGACCCACTGCCGGCCGCACCGTTATCTCTGGCCGAGCGCCGGCGCGGGAGGTCCTCCGATCCCTTCGTCGTTGCCTGTGGGCGGATCCGGCCTCCCGCCGCCCACCTATCCACATCCCGATGACCTTCAGGTATATCTTCATTCAAAACCGCCTTAGCTCTACTTCCCCAGCTCGCTACGTCGCTGCATGTGCATCATTTTCTACCTCTCAGCCCCTCTCGTTCGGATGGTCCAACGTCACCTTTTTTTTTCTTCTATTGTTAGAGGTAAAGCTACTTCATGGATTCGAATCTTGTACTCCCTCCGTCCAAAAATACTTGTCATTGAAATAAAGTGGGGGTGGGGGAATTTAGTATGTACATCGGACTTGGTACAAACAGGAAGGAAAGGGGTGAAAGTAGTACAGACTGGTCATCCAACCGGTCTCTTGGTCGAAAAGGGAAATATAGGGGTAACGTTGTACACAGTGGTATGACCGGGACTAGATTTGCTATCCACACATAGGAGTAGGTGGCTAGAGTGAACAAAAATGGGACCAACCCAGATATGTTTCTTGGATGTTTGTTTCTCGGGCAACAAACTATGAATCACCACTTTATGCCCCTGTTTACGTACATGGTGATGTACGGCTGGTGCACTCACTGTCCCATGCCCTTATACCAAATATTTAGGCTCCGGTCGGAATAAAGGGGCAGAAAAGAGGACCGTAATAGGAAAGGAATGTGGGTATAAAACTATGGAACAGCGAACCGGAGGAAACTCTCAAGAGAATGTGTTCTGATGGACTACGAAATGTACAGATTTGTTTTTTTAGAGTAGCATGCTTGGCAGTATGAGATGCTATTTGTTTATTCAGCTGCACAGTGACTACTCTTGTCCTCACCTCACGTACCACACATAGGTTGATTTTTTTTATTCGGGCAAACACGGCACAGCAACCTGTCTAACGCATGGCAGCGAGCGCCTGCCTCGGGCTTCCGCCCAAAAAATGAGCAGCGCATGGATGTTTCTAATCCGATGGAATCAGTACTACCAGACCAGCTTTCCTATGAAACACTATTCACCTTTCCCGTGTTCTGAACGGTTGGAAGGAAAGAATACCGTAGGAATTGTGTTCCTACGAAAATCTTGCACCAAACCCGTGGAACCTAATGCAGCCTTAGTTGTTCTTAATATAATGTCCCTGGTAAAAATGAAGCCATGCCACTGTTTTTGCCTGTAATTGTTTGAGACTCTGACAAGTTTAGCCAAATGTTTTTGCCTGTAATTGTTCGAGACTTTGACTGTTTCCTCTGTGTCTTTTTGTGCAAACAGGGATATCCAATTCACCTGGTTGTTGTTGTGACCTTTTGGTGCACTACACAAAACTCTTCTTAAAAGAAGTGACTTTTGTGCTGTTTAACTGGAATGTCAAAATGGAACAGTTGGTTCATTTTGGTGGAACTGCACAAAGGGAGATCTATGTTCCAATCCTCATCATCCATATTGGCGCCATAACCTTCCTTTAGGTAAGAATGATATTTAATGCATGTGTTCATCTCTATTTTCCGACTGCCATGAGAAAATAATGCTATTTTTACTAGTACACTTGTACTCCCTCACTGACAAAACCAATTCTGAATTAGAAGGCCAATCATGTACTTGGTTTCACCAACTAGTGAGGATAAAGAGAAACAGAGCATGAAGAGGAAGAATAAGAAGAATAAACAGTGCCAAGGCGATCTTGCTGAAGCCAGAGGCCTCATTCGAGGCTATTCAAGGGCTCCGGCAATGACTACCTTACATGTGAGACGATCCTCCAGGGAGCCCTTCCACTTCTGCTGTCTCACTTGATTAATTAGGAGTACTTAAGTACCACTAATTTATTACTGCCTAATTTTCCTATTGGAGTTAAACAAATCTTTAGTAGGACCCTATGCTGAATCATGTACGTGTGAATGTTTGTCTATGGAGGTGAATCATGTGGTGGAGCAGGGAGGGAATATTATTAGTGTCATGACATAATAGTGCTATTGTTTTGCATGTCAATTTATTGCCATTGGTTCAATGAGGCAATGTTTTGCGTATTGTCCATCATGAATTTGATGGTACTGTTTGAGTAATATGCTAATGTCTTCCTATCCTTTCTCACTAAGCTAATGAAGGTTTCACCTTATTCCTACTTGTGCAAACAGGGATCATGTTGTGCCAATCATACATTTTAGTGGAACTACACAAGACAATACAATGAACTGTATCCCAGCCAAAGGCTTTAACTCTGCTGGAAGTTCTTGATAATCTTTTGATATAATCTCAAAGACTGGTAAACAAGAGTGATTTCAACCATACATTTGAAGTGCACAAAAATATATACTATTGTGTGATTCCAGTGAGTGCTTTATCATATCTTATGGGACTACATGAATAAGCTTTTTTTCTCAGGTTGGTACGGGCCTAAGGCCTTCATCCATATTAGTTTGTCATCATCTCTATTTGTATCGTACTCTTGTCATGAGAAACTCCTTTATCTTTGCACTTTTAAGTTTTGCAACCTATGATAAATGGCAATGCTTTGAGTGTTGAGTTGAGCTAATTGGCACTGATTAAATAAACTAATACCTCTCTTTAAGCAAAACTACTATGTTGCTAACTTTACCCATTAAGATAATGAGGGTGCTTCTATTTGTTAGTATATGTTTTAACTAGTCCCACTATTGCAGTAATCTCACTCAATATATGTGCCAACAGGGATGCTCGATTTTGGTCGAACTGCACAAAAACTTTGGGTGCTTCATTGCCTCGACAGCTTCTGTCCTTTCCTGTCAGTCGCTAATCTCCGCTTGCTTTCTTCCTTTGCTGTCAGTCGCTTAGCTTATCTCGGCTTCCAGACAAAGGAAATAGTAATTGATATGCTACCTCACATAGGTTGGTACTGGTCTTTATCCTGATTATTGTGCCTGTCATATGTATTGGTAATTTGGTATTGTGATACTGTTTGCCGATTTCATAAAGGAGTAATTTGGAGCCTGAACTCGCAGGCAAATCATTACATCGAGTGATTTCAGTAGAACTGCACAAAATGATCAGATGGACAGGTACTTATGCTGCTGCTATGTACTCCAAAGTTCACTCAGACAAGCATCGATGTTGACAAGAAGTGCCTATATTCATTCGAGTATCAACCGGCGTCAACCAATTGTCAAACTCCAAGTATTAGGAGAGTGAACGCCAAAATATTGCTTGGTGCATAGCCCAGAAAAACGCAGTCCAGTCTTTGGTCCCAACTTGTGCCTTTTGGTTATCGGCACATAAGCGAACTATATGGCATGGAGTCTAAAGATTCCAGACAAGTTGGTTGACTCATATATTCATCTGGCACTTAATCGGGCCTCACACGCCAAGGATGCTCCATTTCAGCTTGAACTGCACAAAAATTTGGGTGGTTCATTTTCTCAACCGCCTCCTTCTCGCCCGCAATGTAGAATTTTGGCGAGATATAGGACCAAGATGAGCCAGTAAACTAGTTGGATGAAAGTAGTGGCCAAGTTGCTCAAACCTCCCTCGACACGAGGCCACTATTTGAGGATAAACCTACAAGCAAAGTTCAGACTGTCTGTGCTACCTCTTATGTACTCGAAAGTTCACTTGTATAAGAACTAATTTTAGCAAGAAGTACCTCTGATTGAACACCATTTACCAGTCTGTACCCTAGGTAATTAAAGTTCGTCCATGGATCATATTGGATGTGATCTCAATCATTTGGATGCATAAACATACTGAACATGTGTATATCTGAATCTTTTTTGTGAATTATGTATGAATATTGTCGTGTGATCTATCAATCATTTGGATGCATAGATATGCTGAGCTTGTGTATATATGAATCTTTTGAGTTGTTGATAGTGAATGTTGTCTATGAATATGAACGTGTCCTATGAACCTGAGTTTGATATGAATGTTTACCTTTTCTGTTGTATTTGTGTGTGAACTTGTTAGTATGCCTACTGTCGGGTATAAAATGCAGGTCTCTTATAAAAGTAATGTTGTGTACAATTTATGTTTTCCCTTCTAACCACATTATATATATTTATATTAGGACTATTATCGTATTTTTTATAGAGACTTATATATACATTATAAAAACATCCCATGTGTTATTAACTTATAAAAGTAAATGTTTAACGGAAAATCCTGGTTGTTTTTGACTCACAGGCAAGGAAAATCCTGATAATTGCGTACAAAAGCTTGCGAAGATTTTAAGGACCAATTTAATAATAACGCGCTCATTTTTATTTTGAGCAATAACTCGCTAATTTCTTAATTACACACACACACACACACACACACACACACACACACACACACATATATATATATATATATATAATGTGCCTCTCCGGTTTATTCTTTGATATTAATTGCTCCTTCTAACATAACATTATATATATAACGAGCCCACCTAATACGTGTATTTCAAGGAAGTGCAAATGGGCTGGGATTTCTTAGAAAATATAAATGGGCCTGATTGACGCGAAATTATTTGTTCACCCAGCCCAGCAAATGGACTATACATTCTAGAAAACATGGGTTAAATATATGCCACATTTTTGCAGGCTGACATGTGGGCCAATAGGTCGAAGCCTACGCAGGGCGTTGTCAACTTGGTCAACAAATGATTGTGTCATCCACAGCCATTGGATTTATATCCAACGGCCGGCATGCACCTTCAATCTCTCGTCTTCTTCCTCCAGCGTCGCCGGGACCGCCTGGTCCGGCCTCCGGCAGCTAGCGGCTCGCTTAGCACGCATCGCTGCGGCGCTACCCCACCGCCGCCAGGCTATCCTCCACCCTCGACACCTCCTGTTATTCTCCATGCACTACAGCCCCACGCCGCAATGTAACCAGTTATAACCCTTCTCCTCCTCTCAATCATGACTCCACCGCCGCTGCTTTTCCCATCTCCGAAGTCGTTCCGTCCCGGCCTCGCCGTCGTCTAGCGCCTCGCTGTGTTCGGTGCGGCGTGGTCAACAAATGAGAGTCATGAGAAGAGGACTGTACGTGGAGAGCCTGACGGCCGGGACCCACGAGGTCCATGGTCGCACGCAAGGAAAGTTTCTCCTTATTAAGCTGAAAAAAATGTTTCCTCCACCTGACAGCTAGGACCCACCGGCTGTATCTTCGCATGGAAGGAAGTGCCTCCTTGTTTTGGCGAAAAAATTATTCATCCCGTTGATACCGGGACCCGTCGATTTGGTGACCGACTTGTGGGCCTGCTAAGCGGACGGTACGCACAACTTTGTCAACTTAATCAACAAATGATTCTAGCAGCCGGACCGTTGGATGTTAATCCAACAGCCGCGTGCTCCTTCTTCAACCTCTCGTTCTTGCTCTTGTCTCCCGTGCGGCATCGCTGCCGCGCCAAGACCAACCAAAGGAAGTTTTCCACTCCTCTCCATCTGCGACTCCACCGCCCGTCTTCCCCATCTCCGGGTCGTTCGATGCAGGTGCGCTTCGACGCAGTGTGGTCAACGTGGTCAACAACCGAGAGTCATCGGAAGATGACTATACGTGAGAGGCTGACAGTGGGAATGCACCACGCCCATGGACGCATGCATGCAACGGAACACGGCGAGGTCAACATGGTCAAGGAACGACTTCCATCGGAAGTATACTGTACGTGGAGAGTCTCAGCTGGGTCCACGGCCGCAACAAGTAAGTGCCTCCTTATTACGCGGAAAATAATGATTCCTCCAAGCGACAAATAGGGACTCCACCGGACGGGCCACCGTATTTTGCAAAAAAACGCGTTTGCCCCCGATCGCTGGGACCCACCGACGGGCCACCGTATTTCACGAAAGAAAACGCCCCCCCCTGTCACCGGACCCACCGAAGTGCCTCCTTATTACACAAAAATGAATACTCCCCTGCTAGCTGGGACCCACCTTGGTGGGAGGCTAACTTAGGGACTACTAAGTTGACGGGACGAAGGGCTTTGTCAACTTAGTCAATATGAACGATTCTAGCTCCAAGTGACCGTCGATGTCCATCCAACAGCCGTAGTGCTTCTTCAACCTCCTGGTCTTCTTGCTCCAAATTACCAAACCAGCGTCGGTCATGCCTCATGCTCCTGCCTCCCGTGGCGGGTCAGGCCGCCATGGAGGCCTCACCGCCCTACTATTCCCACCGGCTGGCAGGCCTCAAGGGCGACGGCAGCCTCACACCGCAGCCGAACCGGTGAACCTCGTACTCCTCTCCGCTGCGGGCTTCCACCGCTGCGTCTTCCTGGCTCGCATCGTCCCCTTCCTAGGCCTCGCCGTCGCCCACCGCCGTGGTGCTCTCCGTGGCGTGGTCAACGTGGTCAAGGAACGACTTCCATCGGAAGAGTAATCAGACGTGGAGAGGCCGATACTGGGTCCACGGCCACGCCCCAGTTTTTGTTATTTGCCAAGTAAGTCGCTTTATCGTGCCTGTTGGGCTGCAAATCTTTCAAGACAAGGAGAGCTTTCATTCGGTGGCCGAGAAAATGGCCCATCAAGAATGAGAAATGGGTTGTACATTTTTAAAACACATCAAACCGCAATTAGTTTCAAATATCTTTTTTTATTTCGAGATTTTAAATTACATTAATTTTTATGTGTGGAGAAATTGTTGGATTTTATATTGATATACATTTATTTTTAAAATCAGTTTGAATGTGAGTCGAAATTTCAGGATTAAAAACAGTTCGGACCGCACTAAATATGCAAAATTTCAGATAATTTTTTAACCGTGGCCACAAGTATGGGCTGTAATGCTAACAAAAAGAATATGGGCTAAAAAACCTTAAGAATTAGCAAATGGGCTGTAAATTATTAGAAATAATGGCAGATGGGTTGTATGATGTTTTCCACAGATTTGAGGCTTTCCTAAAAAGGTTGACGACAAGCGGATCGTTGGATGGCCATCCAACGGCCGTCGTCTTCTTCAATCTCTGCTCTTCCCCGCCCCCGCTCAAATAAGCGCCAAGGACTGCTCGCTTCCTCCTCCTCATGCCGGCTGTGTTGCCCCGCAGGCCTCACCGCCCCACCGTACTCCCATCGCTGGCCTAGCCATCCCTCTACTCACCCACACCTACTGTTATTCTCCGGCGACGGCATACGAACCAGTAAACCCTCGTTCAGTCGTACTCCCCTCCGCATGGGAAACAACTGCTGATTCTTCCCTGCCGCCGTGTCGTTCCCTTCCTAGGCCTCGCTGTCGTCCACCGTCCTGGTGCTCTTGGCGCGGCCTGGTCAACGTGGTCAACGACCGACATGCATATGAAGTGGACTATACGTGGAGAGGCCGACAGCTGGGTCCACGGCCGCACGCAAGGAAATGCCTCCTTATTACGCGCAAAATAATGATTCCTCCACCTGACATCGGGGACCCACCGAAAGGGCCTCTGTATTTCGCGAAAAAAACGTTACCGCTGCTGACAGCTCGGACCCACCAGCTATATCTTCGCACGCAAGGAAGTGCCTCCTTATTACGCACAAAAAATGAATATTCCGCCTGTTAGTTGGGACCCAGTATAGTGGCAGGCTGACTTGTGGGCCTGCTAAGTTGACGGGGACGGAGGGCTTTGTCAACTTAGTCAATATGCACGATTCTAGCTCCAGTGACCGTACGATGTCCATCCAACGGCCGTAGTGCTTCTTCAACCTCTGGTCTTCTTGCTCCAGCCGCCCAAACCAGCATCGGTCGTGCCTCGTGCTCCTACCTCCCGTGGGTCGGCTGCGATAAGCGGAGGCCTCACCGCTTCTACTACTCCCACCGGCCAGTCCATCCCTCTACTCACCCACACCCTCGTTATTCTGCGGTGACGGAAGCCTCACACCGCAGTGAACCTAACCCTCGTACTCCTCTTCACGCTGGGCATCCACTGCCGCGTCTTCCCCGGCTCCGCGTCGTCCCCTTCCTAGGCCTCGCTGTCGTCCATCGCCCTGGTGATCTCGGCGCAGCGTGGTCAACGTGGTCAAGGAACGGCTTCCATCGGACATGGACTGTACGTGGAGAGGCTGACAGCTTGGTCCACGACCGCAGCAAGGAAGTGCCTCCTTATTACGTGCAAAATAATTATTCCTCCACCTGATAGCGGGGACCCACCAGACGGGCCACCGTATTTCGTGAAAAAAACGATTCGACCCCCTGACTGCTGGGACCCACCAGCTACATCTTTGCACGCAAGGAAGTGCGTCAGGGCAAAAAAACGATTCGCCCCCTGACTGCTGGGACCCACCAGCTACATCTTCGCACGCAAGGAAGTGCATCCGGGCATAAAAAACGATTCGCCCCATCGGCTGGGACCCACCAGCTACATCTTCGCATGCAAGGAAGTGCCCGATACCGGGACCCACTGGTCGGCGCATACGTGGCGTTGTCATTCGGTCGCGAACGTGCGTACATCTTGGTCGATGTAGAGGCGCCGCACGCGTCGTAGATGTAGAGGCGCACACGCGTGTCGTAGTAGAGGCACGCATGTAGCATGTACACGCACGCATGCGGCGAGGGTGCAAGAAAGAAAATACGGCCACGTACGTACATACGGGCAGGGTCTCGAACGCCTACTCGCGCATACGTACATGGCTGGGTCGGAATGGAGAAACAGCGTCCTCGTCGTGTTCATGGGGAGCCAACCGGCTGGGTCGGAACGGAATGCGTGGTCGTGTTCATCGGGAGGGCTTGGACGGAACAGGCGATGGAAACGAGGCCTGGCGTACCGCATTATGGAGGAAACGGCCTTGTGTTCGACCGGCCACGTTCGAAACGGGATCCTGTTCATCGGGAGGGGTCTGGCGTACCGCAAAATGGAGTAAACGGACCTCCTACGGTCGAAACGGGGGTCCTGTTGATCGGGAGGGGTGTGGCTACCGCAAAACGGAGGAAACGGACCTCCTACGGTCGAAACGGGGGGTCCTGTTGATCGGGAGGGTGCAGCGTCTGCAAAACGGACGAAAACAGACTTGTGTTGGAGCGCTACGGTCGAAACGGGGGTCCTATTCATCGGGAGGGGTGTGGCGTACCACAAAACGGGACTCCACGGGATACTGTTCATCTCCACCGTCGACCTCCTCCAGCCTCCATGGGCTACCGTCGACCTCCTCCAGCCTCCACGGGCTACCGTCGACCTCCTCCAGCCTCCACGGGCTCCTGTTCATCCAGCCTCCACCGCGTGCTACTCCACCGGCCATCTTTCAACCACCCTCCACGGGCACCCCTCCACCGTCTCATCGCTCATCCAGCCCTCCACACCACAGGTCTTGTTCAACCACCCTCCACGGCCACCCTCCACCGCTTCATCGCTCATCCAGCCCTCCACACCACGGGTCCTGTTCATCCAGAGGCAACGCCAACGCCACCGCTCATCCAACCCCCCTCCCGCAACGCTCACCGTTCATCCAATCGATCGGCTTGATTAGCAGCGATGGCGAAGAATCGCTCCATCGGGTTCGATTAACAACCATCGATCGATCCCTCGGGTTCAAGAACGCGTAGCCTTCAAAGGCAATCGCTCGGGTTCAGTTAGAGCCCAACGCCTCGCTCGGGTTCAGTTAGAGCGAACGCCTCACACCCACGCGCGTACGGACGAGAGAAACGCGCATCGCTCGGCCCCCGACCTCCCACCGTAACCGGCAACTCCCCGAAATTTTCCTCCCCTCGCTTCTACCATGGTTTTTTCCGTCATGGACGGCCCAAAGAATGTCATGCAGCTGCGTCTCCGGCCCGCCGTGACGAAAAGCCCATTTTCTGTCATGTTTTTTGTCATAGAAGTAGGAGCCCACCACATCTATGATGATACCGGTTTTGTCACAATTATCGTCATAGAGGTGTCATATGTATGACAGAAAAAATTTCGTTCGGCCCAAAATGTCACGGATGTGTCTTTTTTTTGTAGTGTATCTACTATATGATTCACGTTTGACCTTTCGGTCTCAGTGTTCTGAGGCCATATCTGCATATGCTAGGCTCGTCAAGTTTAACCTGAGTATTCTGCTTGTGCAAAACTGGCTTGCACCCGTTGTATTTGAACGTAGAGCTTATCACACCCGATCATCACGTGGTGTCTCGGCACGACAAACTGTAGCAACGGTGCATACTCAGGGAGAACACTTATACCTTGAAATTTAGTGAGAGATCATCTTATAATGCTACCGCCGTACTAAGAAAAATAAGATGCATAAAAGGTAAACATCACATGCAATCAAAATAAGTGATATCATATGGCCATCATCATCTTGTGCCTTTGATCTCCATCTCCAAAGCACCGTTATGATCACCCTCGTCACCGGCTTGACACCTTGATCTCCATCAAAGCATCGTTGTCGTCTCGCCAACTATTGCTTCTACGACTACCGCTACCGCTCAGTTATAAAGTAAAGCAATTACATGGCGATTGCATTTCATACAATAAAGCGACAACCATATGGCTCCTGCCAGTTGCCGATAACTATTACAAAACATGATCATCTCATACAATAATTTATATCTTATCACGTCTTGACCATATCACATCACAAAGAAGCCCTGCAAAAACAAGTTAGACGTCCTCTACTTTGTTGTTGCAAGTTTTACGTGGCTGCTACGGGCTTCTAGCAAGAACCGTTCTTACCTACACATTAAAACCACAACGATTTTTCGTCAAGTGTGTTGTTTTAACCTTCAATAAGGACCGGGCGTAGTCAAACTCGATTCAACTAAAGTTGGAGAAACTGACACCTGCTAGCCACCTGTGTGCGAAGCACGTCGGTAGAACCAGTCTCATGTAATGTTGGTCCGGGCCGCTTCATCCAACAATACCGCCAAATCAAAGTAAGACGTTGCTGGTAAGCAGTATGACTATTATAGCCCACAACTCATTGTGTTCTACTCGTGCATATAACATCTACGCATAGACCTGGCTCAGATGCCACTTTTGGGGAACACGGTTATTTCAAAAAAAAAATCCTACGATCATGCAAGATCTATCTAGGTGATGCATAGCAACGAGAGGGGAGAATGTTGTCCACGTACCCTCGTAGACCGAAAGCGGAAGCGTTTAGTAACGCGGTTGATGTAGTCGAACTTCTTCGCGATCCAAAGGATCCAAGTACCGAACGTACGGCACCTCCGCGTTCAACACATGTTCAGCTCGATGACATCCCTCGTACTCTTGATCCAGTTGAGGCAGAGGGAGAGTTCCGTCAGCATGATGGCGTGGCGACGGTGATGATGATGTTACCGGCGCAGGGCTTTGCCTAAGCACTACAGATATATGATCGAGGTGTGTAACTGTGGAAGGGGGCACCACACACGGCTAAAAGATAAACTTGTGTGTTCTAGGGTTCCCCCTTCCCCCGTATATAAAGAAGGGAGGGGGAGGTCGGCCGGCCCTAGGGGCGCGCCCAAGGAGAGGGAGTCCTACTAGGACTCCCAAGTCCTAGTAGGATTCCACTTGGTGGAAGGGGGAAGGAAGGGAGAGGGAAAGGGGGGTCGCGCCCCCTCCCCTAGTCCTATTCGGACTACCCATGGGGGGGCGCCTCCCCTATGTGGGTTGTCCTCTCTCTCCCCTATAGCCCATGATGGCCCATTGCTTCTCCGGGGGGTTCCGGTAACCCTTGCGGCACTCCGTTTTTATCCGGAACACTTCTGGTATCCGAATAACATGGTCCAATATATCAATCTTTATGTCTCGACCATTTCGAGACTCCTCGTCACGTCTGTGATCTCATCCGTGACTCCGAACAAACTTCGGTCATCAAATCACATAACTCATAATACAAATCGTCATCGAACGTTAAGCGTGCGGACCCTGCGGGTTCGAGAACTATGCAGACATGACCGAGACACATCTCCGGTAAATAACCAATAGCGGAACTTGGATGCTCATATTGGCTCCTACATATTCTATGAAGATCTTTATCGGCCAAACGGCATAACAACATACGTTATTCCCTTTGTCATCGGTATGTTACTTGCCCGAGATTCGATCGTCGATATCATCATACCTAGTTCAATCTCGTTACCGGAAAGTCTCTTTACTCGTTCCGTAATACTTCATCCCGCAACTAACTCATTAGTCACATTGCTTGCAAGGCTTATAATGATGAGCATTACCGAGGGGGCCCAGAGATACATCTCCGAAACACGGAGTGACAAATCCTAATCTCGATTTATGCCAACCCAACAAATACCTTCGGAGACACCTCTAGAGCATCTTTATAATCACCCATTTATGTTGTGATGTTTGATAGCACACAAAATGTTCCTCCGGTATTCGGGAGTTGCATAATCTCATAGTCTAAGGAACATGTATAAGTCATGAAGAAAGTAGTAGCAATGAAACTGTAATGATCATAATGCCAAGCTAATGAATGGGTCTTGTCCATCACATCATTCTCTAATGATGTGATCCCGTTCATCAAATGACAACACATGTCTATGGTCAGGAAACTTAACCATATTTGATTAACGAGCTAGTCTAGTAGAGGCATACTAGGGACACTTTGTTTTGTCTATGTATTCACACATGTATCAAGTTTCCTTTAATAGAATTCTAGCATGAATAATAAACGTTTATCATGATATAAGGAAATATAAATAACAACTTTATTATTGCCTCTAGGGCATATTTCCTTCAAGATGTTGCCACCAGAGTCTGTTTCAAAGACTTCCATGATATAGCAGTGCCACCATGTAGGAACACGAAACCGGTCGGTGGTATGATGTTATGGGGATCAGACAAATAGTTGGCATCTGCATATCCAATCATATCAGAATCCTAATTTTTTGGAACTAGAAAAATAGACCAAGATCCTTTGTGCCTTGGAGATATCGAAAGATATTCTTCACTCTAGACCAATGACGTTTAGTGGGAGTTGCGCTATGTCTAGCAAGTAGATTCACTGCAAATGCAATATCAGGTCTCGTGCAATTTGCAAGATACATAAGCACTCCAACGGCACTGAGGTACGGAACTTCAGGACCCAACACTTCTTCTCCATCATCCCTTGGTCTAAACGGATCTTTCTCCACGTTTAGAGATCGAACCACCATGGGAGTTTTAGATGGATAGGATTTGTCCATATTGAATTTCTCCTATATTTTCTGGATATAGGCAGTTTGGTGTACCATGATTCCTGAGGGAAGGTGCTCAACTTTAATACCTAAGCAAAATTTGGTTTTACCCAAACCCTTCATCTCAAATTCCATCATGATGGTGATTGTGTGCTTCATTAATGTCTGGTGTGTTGCCAATGATGTTGAGATCATCAACATACATAGAAATGATGAAAAATCATGTAGAGGACCTCTCGATGAAGACACATGGGCAATCAACACTATTGGAGTAACCTTTCTGAAGAAGGAACTCACTGAGTCGGTTGTACCACATCCGTCCCGACTGCCTTAAGCCATATAATGACTTATTCAGCTTTACACAATACATGTTGTGCTTTGCACTTTTATTCGGGACAGAGATTCTATCAGGAACCTTCATATATATGCCTGAATCTAGTGACCCGTAAAGATATGCAGTCACTACGTCCATCAACTGCATAGATAGATGATTTTGCACTGCCAAGGATATAAGATATCGAAAAGTGGTTGCACTCATTACTAGAGAATATGTTTCAGTGAAATCAATGTCGGGTTTCTGCGTGAAACCTTGTGCTATGAGCCTTGCTTTATATCTGACGACCTCATTGTTCTCATTCTGTTTCCGGAGAAAAACCCATTTGAATCCCACAGGGAAAACACTGAGAGGTCTCAGTACTCAGTGAATACCTTTCTTTTGTTAAGTGAGGCAATTTTTGCTTGGATTGCATCCTTCCATTTAGGCCAGTCGAAGCGCTTTTGGCACTCAATGATAAACCTTGGATCATGATCAGTGAGAAGGGTATTCGCAATCTTTTCAACAAAATATATGTCGACAGTCGTAGTCTTACGGTCAAATGATTCTCCAAAATCTAACATAGTTGATGGAAATTTCCTACACCCCTAGTGACTCTTCGTGATTTCCCAATACGATTGAGTCTGGGTGTTTCGATGTCCTAGTCAGTTTTTGCACACTGGAGCTGGGTTGTGGAGGTTGCCCTTACACTGGGTGTATACTACCCATCAGGTGTTTGTCAACGTTGAGTTGACCTGCATTTACTGACTCTGAGGTTTTTCTCCTCGATTTCCTTTGCTGCTTGCTAGAAGCATGCTCCAGGTCAGAGGTTGTACTACTCCCCCTCTTTTTGGGAATAGGGAGTTGAGTGGTTTTTATTGGCACCTCCACTCTTTTTGGCGTGTTTTTGGACAGATTTAAGGATTTTGTAACACCTTTCAGATCAGTAAATGAATCTGGCAGATTATTTGCAAGATGTTGTAAATTAATGATCTTCCGTATCTGAAGTTCGGTCTCTTGGGTACGGGATCAGAGGATGAAATGGCATGAGCATTCCAATCAATTTCTGGGCATTCTTTCTGGTATTTGAAATCTCCCCCTAATGCCAGAAAATGTTCCTCGTTAAATATGCAATCAGCGTGACGGGTTGTGAACAGATCCCCAGTCAGGGGTTCCAGGTACTTGATAATCGACTGTGATTTGTACCCCACATAGACCCCCAACTTCTTGTGTGGGCCCATAGATGTCCGTTGTGGTGGTGAGATCGGGATCTATGCAGCTCATCCGAACTTACGCAGATGGTAATTTCCACGTACCAATTCCAGAGGGGAAGAACTATGATATGCAGTTGGCCCAAGTCAGCAGCGTGTAAAACAACGTGACCCCAACAAGAGGTTGGCAAGTTGCAATTCGTCAACAAAGGTCTTGCAATGAGTTTGATCCTCGTAATCAATGATTTAGCCAAACCATTTTGTGTATGGACATATGGAACAGAGTGCTAAACTTCAATCCCCAAAGCCATGCAATAATCATTGAAAGCACGTGAGGAAAATTCTGCAGCATTGTCCATTCGAATTGACTTAATTTGACTTTCTGGATAATGGGCTTACAACTTAATGACTTGCCTCATTACCTTGGCAAATGCATGGTTCCGTGTGGATAGAAGACATACATACAACCATCGCGTAGATGCGTCAATCAGAACCATGAAATACCTGAAAGGTCTAGATAATGGTTGAATGTGACCACAAATATCTCCTTGAATACGTTCAAGGAACTGAAGGGTTCATCTTCTATTTTGAGGTGCGAGGGCCTCAAAATTAGCTTTCCTGTGGCACAAGATGTGCACACAAAATCAGAAGATTGAGGAAATTTTGACTCGAGCAAATTATGACCAATGGAATTGCTAGTATTTTTTCTCATCATTCCAATTACGGAATGGCCTAGGCGATCATGCCAGGTTTGGAATGCATTAACATTCTAAAAACATTACTTTGTATGCAACATGTTCCACGGTTTTAATGTACGTATAGTACAAACCACACGATAGAGAAGGAATTTTCTGATGTACCTTTTTGCCATATCTGTGATCTTTAGTAAAGAGTAGATACTCCTCTTTGTTGTCTTCATGGGTTTCAATGTGAAAACCATTTTTATGGATATCTCGATAACTGATCAGGGTACGTGAGGAATCGAGATACAATAAAGCTTCCTCAATATTCACTTGTGTACCACTTGAGAGGGTGAATATGGCACGTCCAGTACCAACAATCACTGTATCGCATCCAGCGATAGTTAGAATATCTTCATTCATTTTTTTCAGAGTTTGAAAATATTTCATCTCCCTCGGTATGGAGTTTGTGGTACCACTGTCCACAAGGCATAATTATTCCCGTAGAGAACTGCAGCAAGTGCTCCTTCCCTCCCTTCTTTCTCTTTTGCTCTTCGCTGGTTTTTCTACATGCGTGATAATGTGTTCGAAGTAACAATGGAAACTTCTGTCCTCGGTCAATGGTTACATGACCTTTATATACAATCTGGAAGGACGCGACGATCCAATGAGGAGACGTCGGTTCCAGGGACACGAGGGGAAGAGGCATCCGTTGCGGGAGAGATCGCAACGGCCTGTACGGGCAAGGGGAGATTTTCCCAAATTATAATTAATCTTAACAAACAGGATTCTCCATTTCCTGAGGTGGAGAGCACCAACCTCCAAATCTCAGGTGACATGTATCTTCAGAATTTCAACGATCTATTTGAAAAGAAAATGTTCGATTTTCTGGTGACAGATTTCTAGGCATGGATCTGTGACTGTTTCAGTTTCCTGCTCCGGCAAAATGTAGAGGTGATGGCGCACAAGTCCGATTTGACTACACGTACCACCATATAGCAGGCTAGAGCAAGGACATGTTCATACGTGCGTTGGTCGTGTTGCTGGACAAACCAGATAGAAGTATTCTGTTGGTCTGTTAGAGAATGAAAGAGAAGAAGTTTAGCATATTTTTAGTACAACCAGTAGAAGAGATCATACTTGCTGAAGAGTGCCAGCGAGTTGATATCAAAGGAATGTGGGATGATGGCACTGCTGGTTAAGTTTCTCATCCCACGATGATGGCACGAGTCCGATTTGACACGCTTCTGAATCTGCAGAGTTCAGACTCCGTATTTTCAGGAGTCTGTTCTTTTACCACAAGGATCGATCATCATTGGCCAAATCTGCAGTTTGGTACTCCCTCCGTCCCTGTACCTTATAATTGACGCCCAAATGAATGTATCTAGCTAGACGTAATTTAGTTTGGCAGGTGATCTGACTAACATGAACAAATGGTCAGGGAAAACGTCTCTTAATATACTTTCAATCTCATCAGGACGGGTCTACTCTGCCGGTAATTTTCCACTTGGACACTTCTAGACACATAGCTGCGTTTTGTTCAACTTTGTTAAGGGAATTGATCAGCAGTTTTGATGTTCCGTGAAACCAGAGATGTCCGAGCTGATACTCTGAAACTGAAAGTTAGGAAGGAGACATGTCAAAACCTTGCCAGCCTTCTCTTCAGTTTCAGAAATAACAGAAAAATATATACAGTACAAACCTCAATGTTCTTCCGAGTAAATATAAGGGTGAAAATGGACAGCTTGACAAGATGACTAATCTCTGGGGTAAGCATAGAAGACTTCAACCATCTGCAGGGCAGCGTATGTATATAAGTAAAACAAAGAGTGAAGCTCCTACCATAACATTTGCAACTCATGCATACACTCCAAGGTGCAGAGAAAAGCAGAAACAGCAGGTGCTAGGATTTTCAAAAACTTCTTCCCACAAAGTTTTAGCTCTTTAGAATCTGAGGAAAGTTTAACCAGGATTACTTAATTTCAAATTTATGAGGATATTTATTACAAGTAATGCTCTTCAACAGTAAATCACCGGATGCACCAGCCAGGCCGTTAGCTATAGTCTCCGCATCCTTCACCAGATCACTATCACGCACCTCCGACAGCAAAAAGGCTGAACTTCTTCAGCTGTATGCGATAAGAGAGATGACCGACCTAGTCTTGAAATCTTCAGCAGTTCAACTTAAGTTCCACGGAATTATGGACAAGTTGGATCTGTTTTGCCTGAGCATTTTCAATATGACTCTATTTAGTGATACCACAAACAGACCATATATCTAGTATGCTCCCATCAAATGTACACAGAAAAGCATGCTGACGCTTACGAACGAGTTTGAATGGTCATAACGCTAGGACACATCTGATCAATGACATAAGCTACATCACAGGTTGCAAAGTGTTGTACAAAGTATTGGTTAGAAGGATGTACCTGTGAAAGGAGAGGTTGCGCTTCTTCCATTATCAATGCAACTTTTCAGCCAGCTTGAAGCTTTTCTGAACACCAATTTCCTCTCTTCCTAGAAGGGTAAATATCCGACCAGTGCATCCAAGCTTACTCCTCGCTGTCCTCTGATTCTCTGTCACAGAGAATTAAGCCTTCTCTTTTCGAATGGGAATTAAGCCTTCTTTGGCGGTCTGTGTCAAATGACCAACTGAAGGTGCAAGGGGTGGATCTTTTGGTGTTATCAATCATCATTGTCTCAATCAGAAGGGCAGACTGATTCACCTCAACTAATGAATTATATGGGGCACATAATTTTATCGTCTTCAACCTGCAATATACTCCGTCCCGTAATATAAGATCGTTTTGCAAGCTAAAACAGCTCACAAAACGATCTTATATTGTGGGACGGAGTATTAGAAGGGTGGAGGTCTGGCCTGACTCAAACATCACCAACCAAGGGGGGAAACAAATGCTAGGAGAATACAACTGGAAGTGTCAAAACTGAACAAAAAACGCAGTAGAGAGACTAGTTCTCAAAAAACGCAGTAGAGAGACACCAAGTGCAAGCACATTTGCATCACAAGCTCAGCAAAGAACAACTATACATAAGAAGCATATTTTTAGTTTGGTGACCCAAACGAAAAGGTTAGGAATATCTACACTAAATTACTTTGCGAGAAGCCGCTGTCAATATAGCTATGAACTTCAGCAAGACGAAAGGGATAGATTGATAAACAAGACCTGTTTCTCATAATTACACTACCCTGAATTTGAGCAGTCTGGTTTTGCTTCAGTAAACCTTAGGCTTCCGTACCCTTTGACTCCTCCTGCTGTTCACCTCCACCAAGATGGCCTTCTCAATCCTAAGATTGGTGTGGATGTTTTCACTCATCTCCGTCCTTGCAGGTGCGGACGAGTTTCCAGCTGCCTGCTTCTTTCCATCTGGGGATGACTTTCCTGTTTTCGGCTTCGCAGCTGTGAATGAGTTTCCAGCTGCCTGCTTCTTTCCATCCGAGGATGAGTTCCCCATTTTTGGCTTCTTTGCAGCTGATGATGAGTTTCCAGCTGCCTGCTTATTTCCATCTGAGGATGAGTTTCCTGTTTTGGGAGCCTTTGCGGCTGATGAAGAGTTTCCAGATTTCTGCGCCTTGGCAGCTGAGGATGAGTTTCCAATTTTCAGCTTCTCTGCAGCTGAACAAGAATTCCCAGAGTTCGACTTCTTTGAAGGAGACCGAATGTCCACGATTTCCTGCTTCTTTGAGCCAGCGTTCTCGTTTTCAGCGCAGGGTGTTGTCTCAGCTTTCTGCTTTGCAGAAGGTGTTTCAGAGGCCTCTTTATTGTGGTTCTTGGATGCAGCTTCAGAGCCCATATCTTCTGTCTTGGGTGTCCTTCCACGTTTCTTTCCAGAGTAGACATGCTTCAAAACTGGCAGTTTTCCAATAGTTACTTCTTGCTTAACCAGTGGGACCGAACTTTTCTCGGCTTCCACTGGTTCAGAGATATTCCCAACTTTCGATGGAGCAGTTTTAGCAACATTCTCAATAAGCACAGGTGGTTCCTCAGGTGGATGCTTGGCGTTCTCAAACGGCTGATACCCATCTTTGGCCCCTTGGTTGTCTATGAGGATATCATCAGTGTTCTGTGAAAAGAAACAGCAACAGTATCAACTAAATGCCCATGCAGAAGTATTGCCCAAGGGGCTAACTTATTAAAAAAGGGAGTAGCCAAATAAAAGGTTCTTAGCAACTGAAATGAATCAGATGATTACTGGATAGTGGATGTATATGGCATAACCTAAATTATCTGGCCACTGAAAGATTTGGTATCTGCGAAGAAATATAGCATAGTTGTATTGTGTGCTATCGAAAAATTGCAAGTGAAGTGCTTCAGTACATTGCACTGTGATTTCTCAGTTCTAGAACCTGCAATTTCTACTTGTCATGGCACAGTAAATACGAAATTCTGGATGGATCTGGTGTACAAGCATCCTCCTATGAAATGTACTCCTAAGAACTCATGTATAACATGCTACACATCTGTCACAGGTCCCAAATCCCGTATTCAAGACTTAATTACAGTTCTTGTGTCACAGGAAAGACAGTGTTTCGGGGGTGGGGGTGGGGGATCAGAGTGAGTGAAATGCGCCATTAATCCATTAACTCAAACTCATTGCACACTTTAGGCCAAGAACTCAGAAAATGATCGATTTAGGCCATAAACTCGTTTATTTGATCAGTTAAGACCAAAACCAATCCGGGAGATAAAAAACGGTCCATGTGGCTACCACGTCGGCATATCTTGGACCGCTCGCGCTTGGGTAAATTTTATAGGGTGTTTTTTTGCAAATATGTCATCACAATTTAGCTAATGGCATATTAAAAAAAAACTGAGTGGGAGTCGAACCTAGGCCTTAGGGAAAATAAGTGACACCTCCAACCACTAGAATTAACACTATTTTTATTGATAAAAGAAAGTTATTTTCTTTCCTGTTTAATGACTCTAATAGGATGGAAGCTTAGTATATATCACTAGCTTTACCCTAAAAAAACTGTATAGAATAACGGCTCGTGTTGACAAATTGTGTGTACATTGTTTTGACGTGTTGAGAGTCCTTTAGACTCAGCCTTCTCCAGCACTAGAGAACTTAATTAGGGGAGGCGAACCATCATTACATGCTCCTTTTATTCTGTACATGCAAACTAAATCAAGATATGTTTGGCCGGTTAAGCTGCTAGTTCTAGCGAACAAGATACCGCAAGCGTCCACAATGTGTATGTATTTGTTTCTTCTCCTCTCTTTGTTTGGAAAATAAACAATGGTGCTTATGTCATACTGCTTTTTTGTTTTTTAGCTGCAAAATAGTTGTCCTGCTATTTTATTTTTATTTTTTGTGAGTATGATGCATGGTTCTTCTTCTTTTTTGCGATGAACCGATTTGCATCCTAACGTCAGCACATCACGTTCCTTTACTTAGGGCACCCATTCAAGCCTACCTGATGTCGATGTCTTTTATTTTTTTCAACGCAAATAACATCAACAATTGGCTATTTTTTCAAAAACAATTAAACGTACCGTATAGAAATAATTAATTGACCTGATTTATACCAAATTAGTGTGCATTCTAGTGGATCGAGTTGTCACTTATATTCTGTAAGGCCTAGGTTCGATTCCCACTCAATACACTGCTCGCTTATCTTTTCTTTAAATGTGCCATTAGCTAAATTGTGACGACTTCTTTTGCAAAAGATCACCCTGTAAAATTAATCCAAGCGCGAGCGGTTCAAGATACGCCTATGTGACAGCCACGTGGACGGTTTTTTCTCTCCCGGATCGGTTTTGGCCTTAACTGATCAAATAAACGAGTTGGCCTAAATCAATCATTTTCTGAGTTCTTAGTCTAAAGTGTGCAAAGAGTTTGAATTAATCGACTAATGGCGCATTTAACTCGATCAGAGTTCACTATTAGAGAAGTCATCTGTACAATATTTTCACAGCAGTGTAGCATTTGTTTTATATTCTATATACTTCATAATTAGGGTTTTCTAAATCGAAGTCCTACTATGTACATACAAGCCATAGGTGGATGTGTATTCCATTTCACAATTAATCTCTTTAAATACAACTGAGCTGAACCAAATTCACCACAACTGAACAAGATCAAAGCAATGGACTAAAGAAGCATAAGCTAAGACCATGCAACGAAACAAAGAAGAAACATCTGTTAACGGACCAAGAAGCAAGGACTTACTTCTTTGCACAAATCTCCCAAATGACCATTTGGTAAGGAACTTTCAACAGCTAGAAGTAGGTCCACTGTGATGTCTTTCTTATGTGCCTGGCTCCTCTCTAGAGTTTTTTCTTCACTATTACCCTGTGGATCTTCTATTAGACAATCAGTTCCCCTCTCAGACAATGTGGGTTTTACTGACAGAGTTGGTCTATCCTCCTGCTCCAGCAAAATGTTTAGCTTCTTCTTTTTCTGTGGCTTAGCATATCGATCATTCTCAGGAGAGAATGCGCGTTTTTGTATCCTTTGCCTCTTCTCAGCCACCTTGACCTGGTCATGATCCATGAAAGATGCCAACTTTGCTTGTTTAGAGCGAGCCTTGCTGAGACGCTCTTGTAGACGATGAACTCGAGACTGGATACCACCAATTTGCATGAGAACTTTTTGTAACACAAATTGGTTGGAAACCATATCATATTCCTTGGACGCAGGCAAACCAACAATTTCAAGGCGGCGTCTAGTATCATCCCCAACTGCATTAGGACTAAATCAAATAAAGAGATAGCACTTGCAACGACAGGATTACTTAAAACCCAGAGGGTAGGCAGTAAAGATGGATTTTGCATTTTCTACACTGACAACCTAATAAATCCCTAAACGGCTGCAACGTACTACGCTTAGCTGATTCCTCATACAATAGGATGTTAACAGTTAACACTAACTCTAAGATTTATGAATCAGTTAGATGCAGGGAACACACACCAAGATATGGCTGTATACTTATTTACTTGGTTATTTAACAAACAATCAGGTCAGCTATCTTGATAAAATAAAAGCACTTGCTAACATGATGCCCTGAACATTTCTACCTAGTGTGTGAAGAAGGTGCCAGTAGGTCTGTCAGCTTTCTTACAGTAAGCATGCACCTAGCAAAATGAGTTCCACAGATGTCTGCAGGTTGCAGAGCACTGAAATCTGTCGTACAGTCATAACTAATGAAGGACTGCAGTTTTTAGCTTCCTAATGGTCAGCTAATTAACTGCTTGCATGTGACTACAACACAAATGAAGGTGCCCTAATATAAGCAAGCATTTTCTATCGGTTAAGTAACATGGCAGCTCGACTTAATGTAAAATTTTGCTAGGTACAGTAGTAAATAACTTTCTTCGTTAACTCCAGCAAAGAATTTGAAAATGATCACCATATCCATACCTTGACCATGACTATCATCATCAATTAAGAGGCCATCTGCGTCAGCTCCCTTGTTTTGTTTATCTGTAGAAGACAAGAATAACCTTATTATTGCCAGTAGTATCCTGGTGCAAAACATAGACAACCATGGGATAAAGTGATGCACTATCCCAACAAACAGAAAATAAATAGATAGCGGACCAAAGAAGTATGATAATATCTTGTGCTTCTTGAGGTACAATGATGTGTCCACAGTGTCTTCATGTCTTTTGCGCTTTCTCCTCTCCATGCTAATATTTTCATGGTCTCTGCAGTTCTTCCCAGATTCTTGCCTACAACCATTTGTCTTGCTTGTTGCTCTCTGCAATTCTTTTTCCTGCTCGATGAGAGCAAGCTGGCTGTCATACTTTGATACTTGAGATAAAAGATCCTTCATGCGCAGCTCTAACCACTCACATCTCCACAGCATTGGGCGGACGGCATTCCTCCACTCGGCAGTTACCTTTTTCTTTCTGAAAGATAATTTACGTGTGAAAAAAATTGCACAAAACGGAAGCATATCAGAGTAGATATAATTTCTTCTATATGGAAATATTGCACCGGGGATGCAATACCCATAGAATATGACAGGTCAGCTAGAAATTTGAAGCACACACAAGAGTAACTCAATTTTTGGCTTCCTTAGACTTATGAAGAAACAAGTGCACAACACAACACGCATTGCCGTTAGAATATCGGATGATAATTCATGTCGGCAAATATATCTCTGAATGAATGTTTATCTCAACCAGGAAGTAGCTACACAGGGCTACTCTGGTCCCTAATGCTGCAGGCTGAAGATGTCGGACACAACGTTGGCTGATGTTTCAAATAAGGAAATGTGGCACCAGTTTTCTTTTAAGACAGCCTTCACTTAATGCCAAGTTTCACATAAAGGTGTCTACATCCAAGAAGAGAGAGAAAGAGTGCTTCGAATTATTGAAGAGAAATATATGAATGTATAGTTGATGTCCCAAATATATCTGTGAATCAATGTTTACTCAAAGGAACTGCCTCTTGACTAGACCCTGGGATGCTCCAGTCAATAACGTTGCAGGTGCATAGCTGAAAGGTGAACATGTTTTTCTGTCCGTAGCTAGATTTTGACCAGCAAACAAAAATCATGCTGCCCTTAATTATATCTGTGCTTATACTCTTTGGTGCATATGGAAAACTAGGAATTCCCATGTTTATAATAATGTGATGTGGTCTGACATCAAACAGGTGTGGTGGCTAATCCTGATTACTCTGAAAAAATTGCACATCCTGTTCAAGGATGGTGCTTTGGAGAGAATAGAGTCTTTCTCCGAATGCTTTCCACAGTGATCAAAATACCATACTGCCTGCTGGGGTGACTGCACATGAGTCTGGCACTGAAGATGCCGAACTGAATCCAGCGCTCCTTAGCAAGCTTTCTCTGTCAGATGCAATTGATCGCAGCCTTGACCTGCCACTTGGTGAGCTGTCTTCCCCTCCCAGGCAGGATCCGCAGTGTGCTCTGAAGATGGCCATGCTTAGCCCTTGCAGTCCTCTGGAACCTGCGCCATCTCCAACCCAGTCTCCGTTGAAGAAGACCAAGTTACGAGATGAGGCTGTTGCAGAAATTTCTCTGGTCGTGCTGCATAGTTTGGGCTTTTGTGGGCTGATGATCCTGCTGTAATTTTCCTTTTAAGTAGCCTTTTGTCTACCTCCCCTGTTTTTGGAGGTGGCTTATGTCTTTACCAACTTTCTTTTAGCTGCTGGATCTTTTTACCTGATTTTTAGACCTGTATGGATTTGGTGATTTCATGATTAATGGAACTGGGATGGCCACCAGCCTCCCTGATGATCTAAAAAAAGGTGACATGTTGTGCAGGTCTTGGAAACTAGAAAGGGGCAATTAAAAGGAAAACTGAGGACACAACTGGATGTCGTAAACTTTGAGTCACTTATACAAATTTTGTGTGTTGTCAAACAAGAGAAGTCTTTAAATTATAAACATTTATCGAAAGGAATTTCTTCTCAACTGTTTAAATTAGGAAATAGCTACCTGGGTGTATTGCTGGTGCATAGATGTTGGGACAGCAATTCAGTGAGTATCAGACAAAGAGGGGCAAAAAGAAGAAAGTCTGCATTCTATAACTACAGGTCATGAACTACGAGCCATGCCTTCAGTTATTGCTGAGCTTCACAGAAAACTATTGTCTGGCGGACATGCCTTTGAATTACTCAAGACGGGGTTAGCTGGATGGTTGATGTTAGCAAATGTATATGTGAATTAACATTTATGTCAAATGAATTGCTTCTTGAGTGTTTAACCTAGGATGTACCCTACCCAGGGGTACTCTAATCACCAATGTTGGTGCAGAGCTAGAGGCTGAAGACAATGGGCATTCAATTCAGTTAATGTGTTCTGTTGCTCATTTGCCAAGATTTTTCAAATAGCGACTAGAGCAGCATCAAGACATAACTACAGATCATGCACTTGCCTTCACAATTCACATGAAGGTTTCTAGTTGTCTCTTGAATTTTCTGGTTATCCTTACTTCCTTGACAAATCTCAATACATACTCGACAAAACACATGAAGGTTGAATTGTAGGCCCAACATTTTCAGCGAAAACCACGACGAGATCACAAGAAAACGGCGCGGATCACTTACTGCTAATTTTGGCAGATAAACTACATACAGTCGCCAGAGAGATGGATGAATTAATTGTAACCAGCTCTGTATAAGCTATGCACTAGTATTTATTAGGGAAAGCAATAATAGGTAAGCCGGATTGTTTACCTCCTTCTCTCTACCCCTGACATCATCTGCCTCTTGCGTGTGCCGACCAGGTTGCCATCACAGTACCTAGGAGCTGATGCCAAAGTGTAGCCTCCTAGGGATAGCTACAGCCTCTAAAGTTTGGTAGGCTCTACGAGCAAACAAAACTCTACTACAACCTACCTTTTACCCTGCGAAATTGCTCTGCGTCTGACTTGATATTTACGATTCACGCCCAACGTTGTGATCCCATGATTCCTATTGATGCATAGATCTGATCCAAGGATAACTGGGCAGTGTCGTACAAAAGTCGTAAAAAAATTATCGTGCGCATAGCACTGCCCTTTACCCTGCCAGCGCGGGAAACCCAAGATCAAGAGTGTATAATATCAGTTACTAACTGCCTAACAGGGTATTCTGCTTGTTCATTTCTTTCTCAAACAATACAATCAGACAATCTGGAAACAGGATTGCATAATCATCCAACCAGTATCATTGAATGCATACAAGGAACTGCCAACAGACTCACCTGGGCATCGCGGAAGCTTGACCGCCATTAGCATGAGCTGAAAAGGGAGAATTCACTTCCGGGTCACCATTGCCTGCCTCATCACCAGTCTCACAACAGGAGTCTGCGAACGAGCTAGAGCACTCTGTGCTATCCCCTCCTCGCTCGTGGGTCGAGTCCTCCGGACTCGCCACGGGCAGTTTATAGGAGGAGGAAGCTATCCCCACAAAATCGGCACCAGCAGGCCTGGAGCAAGGGGCGAGAACGGCGCCTTCGCCCTTGCAGTGCTCGGGCTCGGATTTCACCCGCACCTTGCCCAGATTCTCCTTGCCCCCGTCGCCCTTGCCGTTGACATCCACAGCCAGGGCAGGGTTATCTGAGGAGTTGATACCGTCCTCACAAACCGCTGTGGCCGGGTCATCTGCGCGGAATTCACCGGGCGCAGAACCGCCTCCCGGAGCGACGGAACGCTCCACGTCGGCTTCGGACTTCAGCGCGTTCTGGCTTTTGCCGCCGCCGACCTCGCCCTCGACGTCCAAAGCGGGAGCCGAAGCCGGCGCCATGGCTGGCCGGCGAGCAACGGAGAGATCCCCGAGGCGGAATCACAGAACCCTGCAGCAGATTACAGCAGCAACCGCTGAGAAATTCGCGCATAAAGTAACCCAGCGGGCACGAAAACAGAGAACGTCGCTGCGTTGCGGGGAAAAGGAAGATCCGACTGCCCATGGCACGGGCGAGAGAAACGCGAGACCGACCGAGCAGGTCCATAGGCGTAGGGATTGGGCTTACCGGCGGGGCCGCGAGGGGAGGCGAACTCCGACGAATCGCCTGCGGGGGAGGATCAGAGCGACCGGAATGGGGGCTGGGGGCTGGGAATTGGGGGTTCACGGCCCGGAGACGAGAGATCGATTTGGGGATTCCGTTGGCTCCACTGTGTTGTTGTGTTTGCGCCTATTTCTTGCGGAGGAAGAGGAACGGGCGTCCTCGAGCGGGCGACGGGGCGAGCTCTCTCTCTCTCTCTCTCTCTTCTCCGTTTTTTTTTCCTCTGCCTCTCAACGTTGGATGGGGTCGGGCGAGCGAGCCGTGGAAAAGCGACTCTCCTCTGCCTGCCGTGGCGAATTATAACGGCGCAACGCCAGCGTGCCGTCACCAGTCCTGCATTACGATCTTGACTACTTGCCCCTTCCAGTCAAGCAAGATCGAGTATACGGATGGCTCGTTAACATATTCCATATCTTTTTTGGGGTAAAGCTTTATCTTTGCAAACACGAAGCTCCCACCGAGTCTGTTTTCCACGTTGCAGATTGGTCCTCCTCCTATCTTCGGTCCAGCGGCCTCGGCGGCGGCCAGAGGAGTGGGGACCCGTTCCTTTCGTTGTTCTTAGTTAGTTCTAGCGGGTTCTTGTTTTTTGAATTTCTGTTTTCATGGCGGCATCGGTGAGGTTGAAACAGTGATGATGCGTTGGATTAACATCTCTTTGTGACTCAGGGACATTCAGCTGATGAAGGGTTTATGGGAGTAGGTCTTGTCATATTTATCGCTTCTTTATAGATTTGGTTAGTTGATGTATCAATCAAGAATCAGTTAGCTCGCTCTTGGGACGACAATTTTGTCTTCTTCTTTCAATTTGTTTGCAATATGGCCCGGTTTCTCTAACAAACTGAATTGGTCGTGAAGGATTGGAAGTATTGATGTTGTTTTTTCTCCAAAGGCCATCGCAAGTGGCAAGTGTAAAACATGTTTGGTTACCTCCTCCTTTGGATGACGTTGATGGAGATTCACACCTCTCATCTAAAACCATAGACACGACAATTTGCAGACTGGTTCTAGTGTGTCTTTTGTTGAGGAAGCTAATCTGCGCAAGGTCTTCATGGTCATTGGTCATTTACATTCCGACTGTGCTTGAAACATTCGTTTGTATGTTCTTTCGTACCCTCATTGAACGGGCATTTCCTGCCATAAGTGTTTTGGTGTTGATGACAACGCAATTTGCAGACTAACCCTGTGTTTGAGCTACACAAGCATATTTACATGACACAAGACGGTTAAGCACCCCTTTGAAAGGAAAAGAGCGAAGACGGCATTCTCGACATTGATTTCTTTAGTCATAGAAATTCATACTATTAATAGGGAGTCTGCATAGAAAGGTACGCGTGGAATCAAATCACGTACACAAATACATATTGCACCCACATATCTACCTTCCCGTTTTGAGGAGAAAATTTCAAGTCTAACCAGTGTATTTACCTCCCAAGCGGTTGTACCGCTTCGTCATGGAGTGCACAAGGTTTGCTTGGCCACATCGGTTGTACCATTGTCTAGTGCCGTTGTACCGCTCTCTTCACGAGTGATACTTCCGGGTTATCACTAAAAAACACTTTCATGATGATATGTGTTTGTCATAATAGGTCACGTTTTTTGTCATGTATGTATATCTATGACAATTTTATGATAGAATCAAGATAGTCATACATGTGTTGTCGTAGAAGTGTTCCATGACAATAATACATTTATCATCACGGAAGTTTCATCATGGAATTGTTCACTTCCGTAATGATAAATGGCGCGTCATGAAAGTGATTTTCGTCAATGGTAACTGCACCATGTGATATCGTCGGGATTTCCCTGAAGAGGAAGGGCGATATAGCGTAGTAGCGTAAAGTACTTCCCTCAGTTAAGAACCAAGAATTATCGAACCAATAGGAGACGTCACACAGACGAGATAAGTGGTACCTGCACACACACAAAAAACCAACGCTTTCACCCAACGACAACAAAGGGGTTGTCAATCCATTCATTCTCGTTAATTGCAAGGATTAAATCTAGTAGTGTTAGATATATAAAACACAATAAATATGACAGTAAATAAATTGCAACAATATTTTTAGGGGTTTAGCAAATATGAAGTGAATGGACTGGGTCCATAGGTTCACTAGTGGCATCTCTATTGGTGCGTAAAGAAATTATTGTTGGGAAATTGATAGAATAGCACATAGTTATGACAATTCTTTATGGCATGATCAATGTATGGGCATTACGTTTGAGACAAATAGACTGAAATCCATATGCAACTATTACTCTACCCCTCGATCGCTATCCAACATGCATCTTAAGGTATTAAGTTCATAACAAACAGAGTAATGCTTGGAGCATGATGACATAATGTGACAAATTGAGACCAAATAATATGTTCGAACCCCGTCGTTTTACCCTCAATAATAACAATACAGTACGTTCCTTGCAACTCCTCCTGTCACAGAGTAAGGACACCGTAAGATTGAACCTACTACCAGACACCTCTCCCACTGAAGATAAATCAATCTAAGTGGACGAAATAGATAGATAGATCGAAGAGAAATACAAGGCTATAAAATCGCACATATATAAATCAGAGAATTGACTCAAATACTTCCAATGAATAATCTGGTCATAAACCCACAATTCATTGAATCCCAACAAACACACCGCAAGAATTACATCGAATAAATATCTGAATAGATCATTGCAAGATCAAAAACAGAGAGAGAAAGTCATCTAGCTACTACTAAGTGCTACTTATGAGTTGCGGGGATTTCACCTGAAGAGGAGAGGAGATGCATCATAGTAGAGATAAGTATTTCCCTCAGTGAGAACCAAGGTTATCGAACCAATAGGAAAACCACGCAAATTCCCGTCTTCGGTACCTGCACACACAAAAGCAAATACTTGCAACCAACGAGGGCAAGAGGGTTGTCAAGCCCTTGAACTCGTTACTTGCAAGGATCAAATCTTGTTGTGACGCCCCCGATTCAATCGTACACTAATCAGACACGCAAACGTGAACGATCAAGATCAGGGACTCATGGGAAGATTTCACAACACAACTCTAGATACAAATTTGTTGGGGAACGTAGTAATTTCAAAAAATTTCCTACGCACACGCAAGATCATGGTGATGGCATAGCAACGAGAGGGAAGAGTGTATGTCCACGTACCCTCGTAGACCGTAAGCGGAAGCGTTATAACAACGCGGTTGATGTAGTCGTACGTCTTCACGATCCGACCGATCCAAGTACCGAACGCACGGCACCTCCGAGTTCAAAGACACGTTCGACTTGATGGCGATCCCCGCTCCGATCCGAAAGCGTCGAGGATGAGTTCCACAAGACGACGGCGTGGTGGCGATGATGATGCTCCACCGGCGAGGCTTCGCCCTAAGCTCGCGACGATATGACTCTACCGGCGCAGGGCTTCGCCTAAGCTCCGCGACGATATGACCGAAGTGGAATATGATGGAGGGGGGCACCGCACACGGCTAAGGAACGATCCGTAGATCAACTTGTGTGTCCATGGGGTGCCTCTTGCCTCAGTATATAAAGGATGGAGGAGGAGGAGGCCGGCCAAGGCTTGGTGCGGCCAGGATGTGGAGTCCTACTAGGACTCCAAGTCCTAGTAGGAGTCCACCAAGAGGGGAGGAAGGGAGAAGGAAGTGGAGGAGAAGGAAAGGTGGCGGCCCCTTTCCCTAGTCCAATTCGGACTAGAGGGAGGGGGGCCAGCAGCCCCTTGGCCCTTTCTCCTCTTCCCACTAAAGCCCATCAAGGCCCATTGCTTCTCCCGTAACTACCCGGTACTCCGAAAAATACCCGAATCACTCGGAACCTTTCCGATGTCCGAATATAGTCGTCCAATATATTGATTTTTACGTCTCGACCATTTCGAGACTCCTCGTCATGTCCCCGATCTCATCCGGGACTCCGAAATCCTTCGGTACATCAAAACTCATAAACTCATAATATAAGCATCGCCGAAACCTTAAGCGTGCGGACCCTACGGGTTCGAGAGCTATGTAGACATGACCTAGAACTATTCTCGGTCAATAACCAATAGCGGAACACGGATGCCCATATTGGTTCCTACATATTCTACGAAGATCTTTATCGGTCAAACCGCATAACGATATGCGTTGTTCCCTTTGTCATCGGTATGTTACTTGTCTGAGATTCGATCGTCGGTATCCAATACCTAGTTCAATCTCGTTACCGACAAGTCTCTTTACTCGTTCCGTAATACATCATCTCACAACTAACTTATTAGTTGCAATGCTTGCAAGGCTTATGTGATGTGTATTACCGAGAGGGCCCAGAGATACCTCTCCCGAGCAATCGGAGTGACAAAACCTAATCTCGTATACGCCAACCCAACATGTACCTTTGGAGACACCTGTAGTACTCCTTTATAATCACCCGATTCGTTGTGACGTTTGGTAGCACCCAAAGTGTTCCTCCGTAAACGGAGTTGCATAATCTCATAGTTACGAGGAACATGTATAGGTCATGAAGAAAGCAATAGCAATATACTAAGCGATCAAGTGCTAAGCTAACGGAATGGGTCATGTCAATCACATCATTCTCCTAATGACGTGATCCCATTAATCAAATGACAACACATGTCTATGGTTAGGAAACATAACCATCTTTGATTAATGAGCTAGTCAAGTAGAGGCATACTAGTGACTATATGTTTGTCTATGTATTCACACATGTATTATGTTTCCGGTTAATACAATTCTAGCATGAATAATAAACATTTATCATGATATAAGGAAATAAATAATAACTTTATTATTGCCTCTAGGGCATATTTCCTTCAAAATTAAAGTCATACAAGCTTCATATTACAAGCCAGGGGCGTCAAGGGCTCAAATACATAACCTCGAATACAAACGAGTCAGTGGAAGCAACAATATCTAAGTACATACATAAGTTAACAAGTTTACCTTAAGAAGGCTAGCACAAAAGTAACATTGACCGAAAAGGCAAGGCCTCCTGTCTGGGAGCCTCATAACTACTCCTGTGGTCAGTGGCCATCACGTAGTAGTAGGCACCCTCGGGGTAGTGGTAGTCGTCAATGGTGGCATCTAGCTCCTGGACTCCGTCATCTGATCGCAGCAATCGGGTATGGGGGAAAAGAAGTAGCAAAGCAACTGTGAGTACTCATCCAAAGTACTCACAAGGCTTACATCAGATCTAAGCTAAATATGCATCAGTATCAAAGGAATGGGTTGTTGATACGTCTCCAACGTATATATAATTTTTTATTGTTCCATGTTGTTATATTATCATTCTTGGATGTTTTAAAATCATTTTATAGTCATTTAATATCATTTTTTGGTACTAACCTATTGACATAGTGCCAAGTGCCAGTTGCTGTTTTCTGCATGTTTTTTACATCGCAGGAAATCAATACCAAACGGAGTCTAAACGCAGTGAAACTTTTTGTGGATTTTTTGGGACCAGATGGCATCCAGTGGGCCAAAGAAGTACCAAGGAGGGGGCCCAAGGTGAGCACAAGACATCTAGGTGTGCCTGGAGGCCTAGGCGTGCCCTAGTGGGTTGTGCCCACCTCGGTGGCCTCCCGCACCGCCTCTTTGCTCTATAAATACCCCAATATTCTAGAAACCCTAGGGGAGTCGATGAAAATCAATTCCAGCCGCCGTAGAGTCCAGAACCACCAGATCCAATCTAGACACCATCATGGAGGGGTGCGTCATGTCCATTGGCGCCTCTCCAATGATGCATGAGTAGTTCTTTGTAGACCTACGGGTCCGTAGTTAGTAGCTAGATGGCTTCCTCTCTCTCGTTTGATTCTCAATATAATGGTCTCTTGGAGATCCATATGATGTAACTCTTTTTGCGGTGTGTTTGTTGGGATCCGATGAAAACTTTGAGTTTATGATCAGATCTATGTTTCTATCCATGAAAGTTACTTGAGTCTTCTTTGATCTCTTATATGCATGATTGCTTATAGCCTTGTATTTCTTCTTTGATATTTGGGTTTTGTTTGGCCAACTTGATCTATTTATCTTGCAATGGGAAGAGGTGCTTTGTGATGGGTTCGATCTTACGGTGCTTGATCCCAGTGACAGAAGGGGAACCGACACGTATGCATCGTTGCCATTAAGGATAAAATGATGGGGTCTATTTCTACATAAATAGATCTTGTCTACATCATGTCATCATTCTTATGCATTACTCCGTTTCTCCATGAACTTAATACACTAGATGCATGCTGGATAGCGGTCGATGTGTGGAGTAATAGTAGTAGATGCAGGTAGGAGTCGGTCTGCTAATCTTGTACGCGATGGCTATATAATGATCATTGCCTGGGCATCGTCATGATTATTTGAATTTCTATCAATTGCCCAACAGTAATTTGCTCACCCACCATTTGCTATTTTTCTCGAGAGAAGCCACTAGTGAAACCTACGGCCCCTGGGTCTCTTCTTTAATATATTTGCCTTTGCGATCTATTTTATTTTCCTTTTATTCTCAGATCTATTAAACAAAAATATAAAAATACCTTGCTGCACTTTATTTTCTTTGGCGTTCAATCTATCAATATTTACAACTCTCTCACGTCCGTTTGCCTATTTCTGGCGCCGTTGCCCGAAAGGGATTGACAACCCTTTTAACACGTCGGGTTGCGAGTATTTGTTATTTGTGTGCATGTGTTGTTTACATAGTGTTGTTTGGTTCTCCTACTGGTTCGATAACCTTGGTCTCATCACTGAGGGAAATACCTACCGTCGTTGTGCTACATCATCCCTTCCTCTTTAGGGAAATACCGACGTAGTCTAGCAGACATCAAAAGGAATTTCTGGCGCCGTTGCCGGGGAGGATCATCAACATCTACTAGGTTTCTAATCACAAATCTCATCTCCTCACAATTTACATTATTTTCCATTTGCCTCTTGTATTCCTCTCCCCCGCTTCACAAAAAATTGTCATTTTATTCGCCCTCTTTTTCGTTCGCCGTTTTCTTGTCAGATCTATCCTTTGCTTGCAATCATGAGTGATTTCGGTATGGCAGCCACAGATGACGGCCTAACTCCTAAGATTGGACATATGGGAAATCTGGATGCTAAAACTTTCATCTTGGGGCAAGGGAATGTTATGTGAAAGGAACGTATCCAAGAATTTTTCAATTGTGTGGGAAATCTAAGTCTTGATGATGCTCCTATACTTAGAACTACTAGATCTTATGCAGATGCTATTTTAGCATTGGTTCTGAAACTTGAAAGTAAATTTATCTGTACTCATCCTACTTTGCAAAGATTGTTTTTTGAGCTTCCCGCTATAAAGAATCCTAAGGCTAAAAAATTGGCCACTCTTGTTCTTATGAATGAGTTTGACTACATCATACGGGAAGCTAGGGAAATCTTTGATTTTTATGGTATGAATCGTGAAAAGCCTGTGATAGATGAAATTCTTTACAATAGTGATTATGCGTTAAGACATTTGATTGGGGATAATCAAATCTTTGATGAGAATCTTAAAAAGGAAGTCCCCATTTTAGACATAATCCAACAAGTTTTCAATAATGTCAATCAACATTACTCTTGGATTGTTGCAGGAAATCAAAAGGGTTATGATGTTAAGCAACTTAATATTGCTAAGGTTTATATGGATAATATGTTTTATGTTGTTTTTACAAAACCCCGTGATGAAAACACCTCTAAGGAAATTAAGAAGAAGGATGAAAAAACTTAAGATCTTTGCTTTATGCCTAGCTAAGGGCGTAAAATGATAGCGCTTGTTGGGAGGCAACCTAATGAATAAAATTTATTTTTGCTTTTTACTTTCTGTTCTTGAGTGTTTGCACAATTATGCTACTGTTATAATTGTGTTTTTTGAGTTTTAATCAGTGTTTGTGCCAAGTAAAGCCTTTAGGATCTTCTTGGGTGATAGTTGTTTGATCTTGCTAAAAAACAGAAACTTTTGCACTCACGAAAATATTTTTCATAAATCACAGAAACGTGCTTTTGCTCTGTTTCTTTTTGCAGAAGATTAATATACAAGTTTCTCAGGCCGTCCTAATTTTTCAGAATTTTTGGAATTTCAGAAGTATTCGAAATATCCTGATTGCTACAGACTGTTCTAATTTTGACAGATTATGTTTTCTTTGCGTTGTGTGCTTGTTTTGATGATTCTATGTTTTTCTTTGAAGAGTTTATCCATATAAAAGTTGGAATACAATAGATATAATGCAAGAATAAAATATGAATTGGTGTGCTACAGTACTTACAATAGTGATTTGTTTTCTTATATTAACGGATCTCACGAAGGTTTTGTTGAGTTTTATGTGATTGAAGTTTTCAAGTTTTGGGTGATGTTATGATGGATGAAGGAATAAGGAGTAAGAAGATCCTAAGCTAGGGGATGCCCATGGCACCCCAAGCTATTATCCAAATAGAAGAAAGCAACTAAGCTTGGGGATGCCCCGAGTGGCATCCCCTCTTTCTTCTAACGACCATCGGTACTTTACTCGAAGCTATATTTGTATTCGTCACATACTATGAGTTTTGCTTGGAGCGTCTTGTATGATATTAGTCTTTGCTTGTTTTGCTTTGTGTTCTAAGTCATGCTTGCTGGACACACCCATTTGAGAGAGCCAAAATTATGCCATGACTTGTTAGAACTGCTCTCTATGCTTCACTTAATTTTTTATGAGCTATGGAATTGCTCTAGTACTTCACTTATATCTTTTTGAGCACGGTATGCTTTGTTATTTTTGAAGAAATGCTCTCTTGCTTCACTTAGATTTATTTGAGAGTTAGTAATTTTTTTAAGAAATTCTCTCTTGATTCACTTAAATTATTTGAGAGAAAGAAATTTTATGCTCATGATCTTCACTTATATTTGTTTGAGCTTATCAAAAGCAACACATGAAAATTAGTCCCAAAGTGATAGATATCCAAGAAGGATATAAGAAAAACTTTCATGAAGATCATTGGACAAAATAAACTTGATTCCTAGTAATAGTTTTGAGATATGATGATGTGATATGTGAGTCACGTTGATGAGTAATTGTGCTTTAGTAACAATATTGGTGTTAAGGTTTGTGATTCCCTATGCAAGCACGAAAGTCAATAGTCATGCAATGAAATTACATCCTACTTGTGGTGCATTATTCGGTGTTAATTATGCTTAATACTCGCTTATGAGATTATTCGTTTCTTCGTTGGTTGCTTCTCAATCTTTTGCTAGCCTTCATTTTGCACTAAGTATGATCACTACTTGTGCATCCAAATCCTTTAAACCAGTTTTTCCACATGAGTCCATTATATCTACCTATATGCGGTATTATTTTGCCGTTTTAAGAAAATTTGTATGTGCCATCTCTAATTTTTAAAATAAATTTCTCTTTTGTGTGCTCGTACCACTCGCGAGGCGGTGAGGGGTGGCCAATATTTTCCATGCTAGATGTGTTATTCTCACGATGAGTGTTTATTCACTTGTCATTGCATGAGAGTAAGGCAAAGGTATTAGGGATGCCCAGTCCCGAAATGAAAAATGAATTTACTTTATGTTGTCAAATAATAAATTCCTTGAAAAGTGTTGGTATGGAGGGCAACCGTGGATACGACTAGCCATGGAAAGTGAAAGTATGGTTGAAAAAGGAATAAACTTTATTTTTTGTTTGGGAACCGCCTATGATATATCTAGCATGGAAAGTGTTGGGAGCTCTAAGTCGTTTTCGTTGGTGGGAAAAGTATGCCTCTCAAAATGTTTTTATCTCTCAATTTTCGCTTTGAGCTCTGGTACCTCTACAAATCCCTACTTCCCTCTGCGAAGGGCCTTTCTTTTACTTTATGCAATTTTTATTTTTAATTTGAGTCTCCATCTTCTCTTAAAAAGAACCAACTAGGGGGAACTTGTTGGGAACGCAGTAATTTCAAAAATTTCCCTACGCACACACAGGACCATGGTGATGGCATAGCAACGAGAGGGGAGAGTGTCTGTCACGTGCACTCGTGAACCCGAAAGCGGAGCGTTATAACAACGGTTGATGTAGTAAATGCGTCTTCACGATCCGACCGATCCAAGTACCGAGCGTCACGGCACCTCCGAGTTACGCACACGTTCACTCGATGGCGATCCCGGACTCCGATCCAAAGCAAAGTGTCGAGGATGAGTTCCGTCGACCTGACGGCGTGGTGGCGATGATGATGCTCCACCGACGAGGGCTTCGCCTAAGCTCATGACGATATGACTTCTCCGGCGAGGCTTCGCCTAAGCTCCATAGCGATATGACCAAGTGGAATATGGTGGAGGGGCACCGCCACGGCTAAGGAACGATCCGTAGATCAACTTGTCTATTGGGGTGCCCCCGCCTCAGATATAAAGGAGGCAAGGGGAGGTGGCCGGCCCTAGGGGAGGCGCACCAGAGGAGTCCTACTCCCCAGGGAGTAGGACTCCCCCTCCTAGTTGGACTAGGATTGGAGGAGGGAGAAGGGGAAGAGGCGCGCCCCCTTCCTTGTCCTATTCGGACTAGAGGGGGAGGCGCGCAGCCCACCTTGGGCTGCCCTTCCTTTTCTCCTATGGCCCATTAAGGCCCATTGACCTCCGGGGGTTCAGTAACCTCCGGTACTCGATAAAATCCGATTTCACCGGAACACTTCCGATGTCCAAATGTAGGCTTCCAATATATCAATCTTTATGTCTCGACCATTTCGAGACTCCTTGTCATGTCCGTGATCACATCCGGGACTCGAACAACCTTCGGTGCATCAATACTTATAAACTCATTATGAACTGTCATCGAAGCGTTAAGCGTGCGGACCCTACGGGTTCGAGAACTATGTAGACATGACCTAGAACCATTCTCGGTCAATAACCAATAGCGGAACACGGATGCCCATATTGGTTCCTACATATTCTCTGAAGATCTTTATCGGTCAAACCGCATAACAACATACGTTGTTCCCTTTGTCATCGGTATGTTACTTACCCGAGATTTGATCGTCGGTATCCAATACCTAGTTCAATCTCGTTACGGTAAGTCTCTTTACTCGTTCCGTAATACATCATCTCACAACTAACTCATTAGTTGTAATGCTTGCAAGGCTTAAGTGATGTGCATTACCGAGAAGGCACGGAGATACCTCTCCGACAATCGGAGTGACAAAACCTAATCTCGAAATCGCCAACCCAACAAGTACCTTTGGAGACACCTGTAGTACTCCTTTATAATCACCCGATTACGTTGTGACGTTTGGTAGTACCAAAGTGTTCCTCCGATGGCGGAGTTGCATAATCTCATAGTTATAGGAACATGTATGGGTCATGAAGAAAGCATTAACATACTAAGCGATCAAGTGTTAAGCTAACGGAATGGGTCATGTCAATCAGATCATTCAACTAATGATGTGACCTTGTTAATCAAATAACAACTCCTTGTTCATGGTTAGGAAACATAACCATCTTTGATTAACAAGCTAGTCAAGTAGAGGCATACTAGTGACATCTTGTTTGTCTATATATTCACACATGTATTATGTTTCCGGTTAATACAATTCTAGCATGAATAATAAACATTTATCATGATATAAGGAAATAAATAATAACTTTATTATTGCCTCTAGGGCATATTTCCTTCAGTCTCCCACTTGCACTAGAGTCAATAATCTAGTTCACATCATCATGTGATTCAACACTAATATTCACATCGTATGTGATTAACACACATAGTTCACATCGTCATGTGACCAACACCCAAAGGGTTTACTAGAGTCAATAATCTAGTTCACATCGCTATGTGATTAACACCCAAAGAGTACTAAGGTATGATCATGTTTTGCTCGTGAGAGAAGCTTAGTCAGCAGATCTGTCACATTGAGCCGTATGTATTTTGCAAATACTCTATGTCTACAATGCTCGCACTTGAGCTACTCTAGCTAATTGCTCCCACTTTCAATATGTATCCAGATTGAGTCTTAGAGTCATCTGGATCTGTGTAAAAAGCTTGCATCGATGTAACTCTTTCTGACGGGCTCTTTTATCACCTCCATAATCGAGAAATATTTCCTTAGTCCTCACTAAGGATGTTCTTGACCAATGTCCGATGATCTACTCCTAGATCACTATTGTACTCCTTGCCAAATTAAGAGCAAGGTATACAATAGAGTGCCGTACATAGCATAGCATACTTCATAGAACCTATGGTGAGGCATAGGGAATGATTTTCATTCTCTTTTCTATTTTACTGCCGTGGTCGGGATTTGAGTCTTACTCAAGTTCATACGTTTTGCAACACAGCAAGAACTTTTCTTTGGTATTCCATTTTGAACTACTTCAAAATCTTGACAAGGTATGTACTTATTGAAAAACTTATCAAGCGTCTTGATCTATCTCTATAGATCTTGATGCTCAATATGTAAGCAGCTTCACTGAGGTCCTTCTTTGAAAAACTTCTTTCAAATACTCCTTTATGCTTTGCGAATAATTCTACATTATTTCCGATTAACAATATGTCATTCACATATATTTATCGTAAATGTTGTAATGCTCCCACTCACTTTCTTGTAAATACAGGCTTCTCCAAAAGTGCAGATAAAGCCATATGCTTTGATCACACTATCAAAGCGTTTATTCCAACTCCGAGATGCTTGCACCGGTCCATAGATGGATCATTTGGAGCTTGCATATTTTGCTAGCTCCTTTAGGATTGACAAAACCTTCTGGTTGCATCATATACAACTCTTCTTTAATAAATCCATTAAAGAATATAGTTTTGACATCCATTTGCCAGATTTCATAAAATGTGGCAATTGCTAACATGATTCGGACAGACTTAAGAATCGCTTCTGATTGAGAAAATCTCATTGTAGTCAACACCTTGAACTTGTCGAAAACCTTTTTGTGACAAGTCGAGCTTTGTAGATAGTAACACTACTATCGGTGTCCGTCTTCCTCTTGAAGATCCATTTATTTAACATGGCTTGCTGATCATCGAGCAAGTCAATCAAAGTCCATACTTTGTTCTCATACATGGATCCTATCTCAGATTTCATGGCCTCAAGCCATTTCGCGAATCTGGGCTCATCATCGCTTCCTCATAGTTCGTAGGTTCATCATGGTCTAGTAACATGACTTCCGTAACATGATTACCGTACCACTGCAGTGCGGATCTTACTCTGGAAGACCTACGAGGTTTGGTAGCAACTTGATCTGAAGTTTCATGATCATCATCATTAACTTCCTCACTAATTGGTGTAGGAATCACCGGAACTGATTTACGTGATGAACTACTTTCCAATAAGGGAGAAGGTACAATTACCTCATCAAGTTCTACTTTCCTCCTACTCACTTCTTTCGAGAGAAACTTCTTCTCTAGAAAGGATCCACCTTAGCAACGAATAACTTGCCTTCGGATCTGTGATAGAAGGTGTACCCAATAGTTGCCTTTGTGTATTCTATGAAGACGCACTTCTCCGATTTGGGTTCGAGCTTATCAGGTGAAACCTTTTTCACATAAGTATCACAACTCCAAACTTTAAGAAAGCGACGACTTAGGTTTCTTGTTTAAACCATAGTTCATACGGTGTCGCCTCAACGGATTTAGATGGTGCCCTATTAAGCGTGAATGCATTTGTCTCTAATGCATAACCCCAAAGCGATAGTGGTAAACCGATAAGAGACATCATAGATCGCATCATATCCAATAAAGTGCGGTTCTGACGTTCGGACACACCATAACGTTGTGGTGTTCCGGTGGCGTGAGCGTGAAACTATTCCACTTTGTTTTAATTGAAGACCAAACTTCGTAACTCAAATATTCATCTCACGATCGGATCGCGAAACTTTATTTTATTGTTTCGATGATTTTCTACTTCACTCTGTAATTCTTTGAACTTTTCAACTTTTTCTGACTTATGTTTCATCAAGAAGATATCGCATATCTGCTCAAATCATCTTTGAAGGTCTGAAATTTATGATACTTGCCACGTTAATCAATTCTATTTGAATTGCATACATCGGTTTGTATTATTTCCAATAAGTCAGTAGCTTTTTCCTTTGTTCCGGAGAACGGTGTTTTAGTCATCTTGCCCAAAAGGCACGGTTCGCAAGCATCAAATGATTCATAATCAAGTGATTCCAAAAGTCCATCGGCATGGAGTTTTCTTCATGCGCTTTACACCAATATGACCTAAGCGGCGATTGCCACAAATAAGTTGCACTATCATTATTAACTTTGCATCTTTTGGTTTCAATATTATGAATATGTGTATCACTATGATCGAGATCCAATGAACCATTTTCATTGGGTGTGTAACCATATAAGGTTTTATTCATGTAAGCAGAACAACAATTTATTCTCTTACTTAAATGAATAACCGTGTGAAATAAACATGATCAAATCATATTTATGCTCAACACCAAATAACACTTATTTAGGTTCCACACTAATCCCGAAAGTATAGGGAGTGTGCGATGATGATCATATCAATCTTGGGACTACTTCCAACACTCATCGTCACTTCTCCTTCAACTAGTTTACATTCATTCGGCAACTCCGTTTCAAGTTACTACTCTTAGCAACCGAACCAGTATCAAATACCGAGGGGTTGCTATGAACACTAGTAAAATACACATCAATAATCTGTATATCAAATATACCTTTGTTCACTTTGCCATCCTTCTTATCCGCCAAAAACTTGGGGTAGTTCCGCTTCTAGTGACCGGTTCCATTGCAGCAAAAGCACTTAGTCTCGTGCTTAGGTCCAGACTTGGGCTTCTTCACTCGAGCGACAACTTGCTTTGTTCTTCTTGAATTTCCTTCTTCCCTTTGCCCTTTTCCTTGAGACTAGTGGTCTTGTCAATCATCAACACTTGATGCTCTTTCTCGATTTCTACCTTCGTCGATTTCAACATCACGAAGAGCTCGGGAATTGTTTTCGTTATCCCTTGCATACTATAGTTCATCACGAAGTTCTAGTAACTTAGTGATGGTGACTAGAGAATTACATCAATCACTATCTTATCTGGAAGATTAACTCCCACTTGATTCAAGCGATTGAAGTGCCCGGACAATGCGAGAACATGCTCACTAGTTGAGCGATTCTCCTCCATCTTTTAGCTATAGAACTTTGTTGGAGATTTCATATCTCTCAACTCGGTATTTGCTTGAAATATTAACTTCAACTCCTGGAACATCTCATATGGTCCATGACGTTCAAAAACGTCTTTGAAGTCCCGATTCTAAGCCGTTAAGTATGGTGCACTAAACTATCAAGTAGTCATCATATTGAGCTAGCCAAACGTTCATAACGTCTCATTTGCTCCTGCAATAGGTCATCACCTAGCGGTGCATTAAGGACATAATTCTTACGTGCAGCAATGAGGATAAACCTCAGATCACGGATCCAATCCGCATCATTGCTACTAACATTTTTCAATACAATTTTCTCTAGGAACACATATAAAACATAGGGAAGCAACAACGCGAGCTATTGATCTACAACATAATTTGCAAAATACTACCGGGACTAAGTTCATGATAAATTAAAGTTCAATTAATCATATTAAAAACTCCCACTTAGGCAGACATCTCTCTAGTCATCTAAGTGATCACGTGATCCATATCAACTAAACCGTGTCCGATCATCACGTGAGGCGGAGTAGTTTCAACGGTGAACATCACTATGTTGATCATATCTACTATATGATTCACGTTTGACCTTTCGGTCTCCGTGTTCGAGGCCATATCTGTTATATGCTAGGCTCGTCAAGTTTAACTCTGAGTATTCGGCGTGTGCAACTGTTTTGCACCGTTGTAGATGGACGTAGAACTTATCACACCCGATCATCACGTGGTGTCCGGGTACTACTGAACTTTGGCAGCAGTGCATACTCGAGAGAACACTTCTTGATAATTTTTAGTGAGAGATCATCTTATAATGCTACCGTCAATCAAAGCAAGATAAGATGCATGAAGGATAAACATCACATGCAATCAATATAAGTGATATGATATGGTCATCATCATCTTGTGCTTGTGATCTCCATCGCCAAGCACCGTCATGATCACCATCGTCACCGGTAGCGACACCTTGATCTCCATCGTAGCATCGTTGTCGTCTTGCCAATCTTATGCTTCCACGACTATCACTACCGCTTAGTAATAAAGTAAAGCATTACATCGCGATTGCATTGCATACAATAAGCGACAACCATATGGCTCTGCCGATTGCCGATAACTCGGTTACAAAACATGATCATCTCATACAATAAAATTTAGCATCATGTCTTGACCATATCACATCACAACATGCCCTGCAAAAACAAGTTAGGCGTCCTCTACTTTGTTGTTGCAAGTTTTACGTGGCTGCTACGGGCTTAAGCAAGAACTCATCTTACCTACGCATCAAAACCACAACGATAGTTTGTCAAATAGACTCCGTTTAACCTTCTCAAGGACCGGGCGTATACACTCAGTTCAACTAAAGTTGGAGAGACAGTCTTCCGCAAGCCATCTATGTGCAAAGCACGTCGAGGAACCGGTCTCGCGTAAAATGCAGCGTAAGGTTGGTCCGGATCGTCTCGTCCAACAATACCGCTGAACCAAAGTATGACATGCTGGTAGGCGGTATGACTTGTATCGTCCACAACTCACTTGTGTTCTACTCGTGCAAATAACATCAAACCATAAAAACCTAGGCTCGGATGCCCTTTGTTGGGGAACGCAGTAATTTCAAAAATTTCCCTCGCACACACGGGACCATGGTGATGGCATAGCAACAAGAGGAGAGTGTCTGTCACGTACCCTCGTGAGACCCGAAAGCGGAGCGTTATAACAACGCGGTTGATGTAGTCGTCGTCTTCACGATCCGACCGATCCAAGTACCGAGCGTCACGGCACCTCCGAGTTACGCACGTTCAGCTCGATGGCGATCCCGGACTCGATCCAGCAAAGTGTCGGGATGAGTTCCGTCGACCGACGGGCGTGGTGGCGATGATGATGCTCCACCGGCGAGGGCTTCGCCTAAGCTCATGACGATATGACTTCTCCGGTAGCGAGGCTTCGCCTAAGCTCCATAGCGATATGACCAAGTGGAATATGGTGGAGGGGCACCGCCTGCAGCTAAGGAACGATCCGTAGATCAACTTGTCTATTAGGTGCCCCTGCCCCGTATATAAAGGAGGCAAGGGAGGTGGCCGGCCCTAGGGGAGGCGCACCAGAGGAGTCCTACTCCCAGGGAGTAGGACTCCCCCCTCTCCTAGTTGGACTAGGATTGGAGGAGGGAGAAGGGAAGGCGCCGCCCCCTTCCTTGTCCTATTCGGACTAGAGGGGGAGGCGCGCAGCCCACCTTGGGCTGCCCTTCCTTTTCTCCTATGGCCCATTAAGGCCCATTGACCTCCCGGGGGTTCGGTAACCTCCGGTACTCGGTAAAATCGATTTCACCGGAACACTTCCGATGTCCAAATGTAGGCTTCCAATATATCAATCTTTATGTCTCGACCATTTCGAGACTCCTTGTCATGTCCGTGATCACATCCGGGACTCGAACAACCTTGATTGCATCAATACTTATAAACTCATTATGAACTGTCATCGAAGCGTTAAGCGTGCGGACCCTACGGGTTCGAGAACTATGTAGACATGACCTAGAACCATTCTCGGTCAATAACCAATAGCGGAACCTGGATGCCCATATTGGTTCCTACATATTCTCTGAAGATCTTTATCGGTCAAACCGCATAACAACATCGTTGTTCCCTTTGTCATCGGTATGTTACTTACCCGAGATTTGATCGTCGGTATCCAATACCTAGTTCAATCTAGATTCGTAAGTCTCTTTACTCGTTCGTAATACATCATCTCACAACTAACTCATTAGTTGTAATGCTTGCAAGGCTTAAGTGATGTGCATTACCGAGAAGGCTGGAGATACCTCTCCAGAGCAATCGAGATGACAAAACCTAATCTCGAAATCGCCAACCCAACAAGTACCTTTGGAGACACCTGTAGTACTCCTTTATAATCACCCGATTCACGTTGTGACGTTTGGTAGTACCAAAGTGTTCCTCCGGTGGCAGGAGTTGCATAATCTCATAGTTATAGGAACATGTATGGGTCATGAAGAAAGCATTAACATACTAAGCGATCAAGTGTTAAGCTAACGGAATGGGTCATGTCAATCAGATCATTCAACTAATGATGTGACCTTGTTAATCAAATAACAACTCCTTGTTCATGGTTAGGAAACATAACCATCTTTGATTAACAAGCTAGTCAAGTAGAGGCATACTAGTGACATACTGTTTGTCTATATATTCACACATGTATTATGTTTCCGGTTAATACAATTCTAGCATGAATAATAAACATTTATCATGATATAAGGAAATAAATAATAACTTTATTATTGCCTCTAGGGCATATTTCCTTCAGAACTATGATCGTACTTGAGCATTGGGTGTAGCTAATATGCGAGTGTGTTTCATGAATGGATCAATGATTGAGCATGATGGGCTAGGGATAACTTATTTTAGCGTTGATATTTTGAAAGACATGGTTGCTTGTTGGTATGCTTGAGTATTTAAGTCTCGTGTCAAAACTAGACTATTGCTTTGAACCATATAAAAGTCCAAATGCCCATGCTATAAAGAAAAGAATATGAGATGACATGTTAGGCAGCATTCCACATCAAAAATTCTGTTTTTATCATTTACCTACTCGAGTAGAGCAGGAATTAAGCGTGGGGATGCTGATACGTCTCCAACGTTTCTATAATTTTTTATTGTTCCATGTTGTTATATTATCATTCTTGGATGTTTTACAATCATTTTATAGTAATTTAATATCATTTTTTGGTACTAACCTATTGACATAGTGCCAAGTGCCAGTTGCTGTTTTCTGCATGTTTTTTACATCGCAGGAAATCAATACCAAACGGACTCCAAACGCAGCGAAACTTTTTGTGGGTTTTTTTACCAGAAGACATCCAGTGGGCCAAAGAAGTACCAAGGAGGGGGCCCGAAGTGAACACCAGACACCTGGGCATGCTTGGAGGCCCAGGCGCGCCCTAGTGGGTTGTGCCCACCTCGGTGGCCTCCCGCACCACCTCTTTGCTCTATAAATATCCCAATATTCCAGAAACCCTAGGGGAGTCGACGAAAATCAATTCCAGCCGCCGCAGAGTCCAGAACCACCAGATCCAATCTAGACACCATCACGGAGGGGTGCATCATGTCCATTGGTGCCTCTCCGATGATGCGTGAGTAGTTCTTTGTAGACCTACGGGTCCATAGTTAGTAGCTAGATGGATCCCTCTCTCTCGTTTGATTCTCAATACAATGGTCTCTTAGAGATCCATATGATGTAACTCTTTTTGCAGTGTGTTTGTTGGGATCCGATGAACTTTGAGTTTATGATCAGATCTATGTTTTTATCCATGAAAGTTATTTGAGTCTTCTTTGATCTCTTATATGCATGATTGCTTATAGCCTCGTATTTCTTCTTCGATATTTGGGTTTTGTTTGGCCAACTTGATCTATTTATCTGGCAATGGGAAGAGGTGCTTTTGTGATGGGTTCGATCTTACGGTGCTTGATCCCAGTGACAGAAGGGGAACCGACACGTATGTATCGTTTCCATTAAGAATAAAATGATGGGGTCTATTTATACATAAATATATCTTGTCTACATCATGTCATCGTTCTTATTGCAGTACTCCGTTTCTCCATGAACTTAATGTAAGGGCATATTTATCCCTTAGGTGTTTTGGTGATTGATGACAATGCTTTTGCGGACTAATCGTGTGCCTTGTGTTTCTCAAACGCTTCATCACTAGGCACGAGACGATTCGGTGCCCCTCGAAGACTATTGAAGACGGCGTTGTTCTACGTTTCTCTTTGGTGGATTTGAGTCATAGGAGAGCCGTACTATTAAGAGGGGGTCCGCGTCGGAAAGGTTCGGGTGGAATCAACATGTACACATGTCCTTCCTTTCCGTTGCACTTTGGAGCGTCTCTCCGTTATCCTAGTTGTGCTTAATCGTGACTCTTTGCTGTACTTGCGGTAATCTTGCTCTGAAGCGGTAGTACCGCAAGCACCTTGATAATACCGTAGCTCGAGCCTAGTGCTGCTCCGATGCAGTAGTAGGGGCCGGCGTAATTTTTACATCCGCCCACACGGTAGTACCGACGTCATGCGCGGTAGTACCGCGGGTGGCCACGGTAGTACCGCTCTCCTGGAGTCGTAATACCGTGGCCCTCATACCTAGTACCGCTGCGTCGCGGAAGTAGGAGCGGATGTAATTTATTACATCCGCGCCTCAACGGTAGTACCGCGTCGGAGTTTTGCACTGTTTCATTTTCAGCGGAAGTAGGCACGGATGTATTTTATTTCATCCGCGCTCTTCGTGAAACTTTGACTTTCTGCCTTGCGGTAGTACCGCAAGGGGAAATGATAATACCGCATAGCGGTAATCTTGCACTCGATCGAACTAGTCCGGCCTCTGCTGCTGCAGCGGAAATGCCGTGGTCCTCCATGGTAGTACCGCGTGGCCTTGCGGTAATCTGCGCTCTGGAGCGGTAGTACCGCATGTCGCAGGCTGAACATGTGGATAACGGTTGGATCTCTTCCATGACTATATAAGGGGCGTCTCCTACCTCTAGTTGACTACCTCTTCCATCTCTAAGCTCCATTGTTCCTCCAAGCTCCATTTTGGCCCGATCTCTCTCCCTAGCCAATCAAACTTGTTGATTTGCTCGGGATTGGGTGACAAGGGCCCGATCTACACTTCCACCAAGAGATATTCGATTCCCCCACTTATCCCTAAGCGGATCTTGTTACTCCACAGGTGTTTGAGCACCCTAGGCGGTTGAGGTCACCTCGAAGCCATACTCCATTGTGGTGAAGCTTCGTGGTGGTGTTGGGAAACCTCAAGTGTTGTGGAGATTGCCCCAACCTTGTTTGTAAAGGTTGATTCGCCGCCTTCAAGGGCACCAATAGTGGAATCACGTCATCTTGCATTGTGTGAGGCGTGAGGAGATTACGGTGGCCCTAGTGGCTTCTTGGGGAGCATTGTGCCTCCACACCGCTCTAACGGAGACGTACTTCCCTTAAAAGGAAGGAACTTGGTAACACATCCTCGTCTTCACCGGCTCCACTCTTGGTTATTTCGTGCCTTTACTTTTGCAAGCTTACTTGTGTTGTATCTATTGCTTGGTTGTGTGCTAGTTGTCATTGCATCATATAGGTTGTCCACTTAGTTGCATATCTAGACAACCTATTTTGTCGCAAGGTTTAAATTGTTAAAGAAAAGCTTAAAATTTGTTAGTTGCCTATTCACCCTCCCTCTAGTCAACCATATCGATCCTTTCAATTGGTATCAGAGCCTCGTCTCTTTATTAAGGACTTTCTGGTCAGAAGAGTATGGTTGACACCACAGGGCAGTGCGGAGGAGCACTCCGGTGTGAATCCTATCTTGTCTACGGCCGATGGGGAACCTCGGTCTCGTGAGGAATTCAATGTGGCTCTAGACACATTGAAAGACTCCATGACGACCAAGGTTGAAAGCATGCTTACTAAATTTCTTGAAGGGCTTAAACTGTCCACCTCGCCGATGAAAGTTGACGATCCCACTAACAAGGTGACGGATGCTACCTCCGACAAGGGGGAAGCTAACAGTGAAAAGAGTCCTTCCACTAGTGGTAGAAATGGCACCGGCATCTTTGCCCATGTGGAACCTCCAATTTATGGAGGACCGATTCCCTCTACTCATTTAAATCATGCCAGTCCTCCTCCTAAGAGTGAAAAATGAGGATTTTGATTCTTGGGTGTATCGTTTCAAGCGCCATTTAAAACATGTGAATACTAACCTTTGGAGAATCATTGAAGAAGGTTTCTATCCACATGACCCAAACAACTTCACCCCTCGAGAAGCCGTGGATAATCAATTCAATGAGAGCGCTCTCTTCATCATCCAAGATGCAATCCTTCCCTAAGATCTCCCTCACCTTCGACCTCATGCCATGGCCAAAGACGCGTGGAAATGCGTTGTGTCTCTCTATCGGGGAAGTGCTAGCATTTAACGCTCCAACTATGAAGTGGTACAAGATGAAGCCGATGAGTTTGCAATGAAATAAGATGAAGAACCCCGTGAGCTCTTTCGAAGAGTGACCAAACTCGCGGTCTCACTACGAGATCATGGGAGCAAGGACACGGATGACAATTGGATCAAGCGCAAGTTCCTCAAGGCCGTGATGCCCTACAACAAGGCCATGTCCTCCGTCATTCGTCAAAGACCGGACTTCCACTCCATGACCTCAAGTGAAGTGTTGGATGAGTTCGTTGCAATGAGCATCTTGGACAAGACCGCCGACAATGCAGTGCTCCGTTCTCAAAGGGCAAAGAAGCCCAACCTTGCCTTGAAGGCCAAGGTTAGTGTGGAAGAAGAGGAATAAGAAGAAAATGAGGAGAGCAACCCCGAAGACACGAAATATGATTATCATGAGCACATGGCTCTTGCCTCAAGACAATTTTGGAGCAAGAAGAATACAAGACCCAACTTCAACAAGAACAACTCAAGTGGCCTCAAGGGCAAGCAACGAGTTAGAACTTGTTTCAACTGTGTCAATGTGAGCCATTTCGTTGTGGATTGTCCTTACGAGAAGCGGGAAGACAATGATGGCAAGTTCATCCGAAAAGACAAGGCCAAGTCCTTCCCCAACAAGAACAACTTCACCAAGAAGACTCCTACTCGTGGGTTGGTGGTTCAAGAAGAATACCATTAGGATGACGATGATGATGAAGATAGTGAAGCAATGGCCATGGCATCCGTTGCCATTGCCACAACTCCCCGGGTGTCTCTCTTCGATTCACCCAACGAGAACATCACCGCCAAGTGTCTCATGGCTAAAGCCACCAACAAGGTAACCCCCAACATCAAAATCACCATTATTCCTAATCCTTCTTCGACGGTTGGCTTTGATGATGGTAAGGGGTCTAATGAGGAGGTAAATGAATTTGAGTCCTTCATGAGTAAGCTCAAGGGAAAATCCAAGAAGCACTTCGTTGCTCTCTTGGAACGACTTGGTGAAGCCAATGACATGATCGAGACTCACGAAGAAACCATCTCTAAGATGGAAGGTCATAGTCGTGACTATGCCGATGAGATATCGGATCTCTCTAATGCTCTTGAGGAAGAGCGTGGGCATCGTTTGGCTCTTGAGGAGTCACACAACGATGACCATGCCAAATTAAAGAAAGATCTTGATCATGCTATTGTTGTGTCTCGTGTACTAACTTCCGAGAAGGCTAAACTTGGGTTTGATCATGCTAGACTCAAGGAGGAGTTTGATGTACTTGACAAGGCCCATAAGGTCTTTAAAGGTGCTCATGCAAACCTCAAGGAGTCTCATGCTCAACTCCAAGTTAAGCTAACCAAGGAAAAGGCCACATTTCCTCACATGGTCTTAATTGATAATGCAAATGCTACTAACCCGTGTTGTGAGCATGTGCATCTTGTGGAGGAGAATGCCAAGTTGAAGGAACAACTCGAGAAAGGTCTTGTGTCATGCATACAAGGTGAGAAGAACCTAAATGACCTTTTGAGCAATCAAAAGGAAGTTGTGGGCAAGGAGGGAGTTGGGTTCTCACCCAAGTCCAAGAACAAGAAGAAGAACGAGAAGAAGAATAACAAGACCAAACAACCTCCCCCGCTTAAGCAAACTTTTGTGAAGGAGGGAGAGGATGCTCTTAAGGAGAAGAAGAACAATGCGAAGAGTGGTGATGCCAAAAGGGCAAAAGCCATCTCTCCCAATAAAAGCCATGACTTTAACCCCTCTTATGTGTTGTGTCGTGCTAGTGATGGGCATGTTTATGCTAAATTTGTTGGTTCTTCTTATGAGTACATTGAATGGTCTATTTGGGTTCCTAAGACCCTTGTTACTAACATCAAAGGACCCATTACTAAATGGGTACCTAAAATCAAGCATTGATCTTTTGTAGGTGTTTGCTTCCGGTGGGGGATCATGGTTGCTCGATAGTGGAGCAACAAATCATATGACCGGAAGCAAGGACTTGGTGGTGGACGTGAAAAAGATTCCATCTATGCCCACCAATGTCGAGTGGGGTGATGCCTCACATTCTAAGGTATTGGGTCTTGTCAAGGTTGTCATTTCTCATGATCTAACGATTGAGAAAGTCATGCTTGTTGAGTCCCTTGCATACAATTTACTTTCCGTTCGTCAACTTGCCCTCATGGGCTTTGCCACTTTCTTTGACATTGATACCGTGGCCCTCTTGTGGAGCAAGACTCTTAAAGTAGCCTTTGTTGGGCATGTCGAGAACGGTCTCTATGTGATAAACTTTTTGAGGCGACCCACTACGACCGCGACATGCCTAATGGCTAAAGTTGACGTGGGATGGCTTTGGCATCACCGTTTAGCCCACGTCAATATGAGATCTTTGCAAAGTCTTCTCAAGGGGACCATGTCCGTGGACTAACAAATGTTAGTTTTGCCAAAGATCGTGCTTGCGGTGCTTGTATCGAAGGAAAGCTTCATGAGACGTCTCACCCTCCCGACTATCATCTACTTGAAGAGACCCTTGGAGCTCTGCACATGGACCTCTTCGGGCCTCCATCCTTTGATAGTCTTGGGGGTAGAAAGTATTGCTTGGTGATTGTGGATGATTATTCAAGATACACTTGGGTATACTTCTTCAAGAGGAAGAGTGAGACTCAACAAACCGTCATCGACTTTGCAAATGAAGCTCAACGTCAACATAATGCAAAGATCTTGACAATAAGAAGTGACAACGGCACCGAGTTCAAGAACTACACCTTGGATGAGTTTCTTAGTGATGAGGGGATCAAGCATCAATATTCTGCACCATATACCCCTCAACAAAATGGTGTTGCGGAGAGGAAGAACGGACGTTGATGGATGCGGCAAGGACCATGATGGCGGAGTTCAAGTCTCCATACAACTTTTGGGCGAAGCCATCAACACCACATGTCATGCATCCAATCGGCTCTATCTCCGCAAAGGCTTGAACAAGACTCCTTATGAGATACTCACCGAAACAAGCCCAATCTCAAGTACTTCCGGTGTTCGGGTGTAAGTGTTTCATTCTCAAGAAAGGTGTTCGTTTGTCTAAATTTGAGGCTAGATCTTATGAGGGCATATTTGTTGGTTATGCTACAAACTCTCATGCTTACCGTGTTCTCAACAAGTCCACGGACTCATTGAGGAGGCGATGTAACGTGGAGTTTGACGAAAATAACAGCTCCCAAGTGGAGCAAAGTGGTACTTCGATGTAGGTGATGAAATTCCTCCCCAAGCCATAAGAAGAATGGGTATTGGTCATATTCTACCCATTGAGGAACCCCTTGTGGCCGAAGGAGAAGGACAATGCTCCACTCAAGTGGAGCCATCACCTACTCAAGACCCACACGCTTCCGAAGAACAAAGTGAAGGCCCTCAACCTCGTGAACAAGATCAAGGGAAAAATCAATCTCAAGATGGTGGTGAACCTCCAAATGATGCCCAAGGTCAAGTTCTTCCCCTCGAGCAAGTTCAAGATCATGAAGAAGCTCAAGATCAAGATCAAGCTCAAGACGACGCTCAAGATTATCAAGTTAACCCTCCTCCTTCCACATCCGAGGAGGACTTAGAGCGTCGTGTCACAAGATTGCTTCCAAACTCACCACCAAAGGCCATCTCATGGATAATGTGGTTGGAAGCCTAAGAAAGGGAGTAAGCACTTTCGTAGACAATTGGCAAACTATTGTGAACATCACGCGTTTGTCTCTTGTGTTGAACCCCAAAAGGTCTATGAGGCGCTCGAAGACTCGGATTGGCTCAATGCCATGCATGAAGAACTCAACAACTTCGAGTACAACAAGGTGTGGAGATTGGTGCCAAGGCCATCGGGGAACCACAACGTCATTGGAACCAAGTGGATTTTCAAGAACAAGCAAGATGCTCATGGGAACATCATTACGCAACAAGGCAAGATTGGTAGCACAAGGCTACTCCCAAGTCGAGGGTATCAACTACGGTGAAATCTTTGCTCCGTTGCTGCGCCTTGAATCCATTCGTTTGTTGATTGCTTATGCTTCCCATCACAACTTTAAGTTGCAACAAATGGATGTGAAAAGTGCTTTTCTTAATGGTCCTATTAATGAGTTGGTCTATGTCAAGCAACCCCCCGGGTTCGAGGACCCCTACTTCCCCGATCATGTGTATCAACTCGATAAGGCACTCTATGGCCTTAAACAAGCCCCACGTGCGTGGTATGACCACCTTACCGAGTTGTTACAAGATCATGGATTTGAGGTGGGGCAAATCGATCCCACTCTTTTTACTAAGAAGGTCAAAGGGGAGTTGTTTGTATGCCAACTATATGTTGATGATATTATCTTTGGTTCCCCTAACAAAGCTTTTTAATGAGGAATTTGCCGCTCTCATGACCTCCAAGTTCAAGATGTCTTCAATGGGAGAGTTGAAGTTCTTCCTTGGTTTTGATATCAAACAAAGAAGAGAAGGAACCTTCATCAACCAAGCCAAATATACTCAAGACATGCTAAAAAGATTCAAGCTAAGTGATGTCAAGCGGCTTCTACTCCAATGCCTACCAAGTGCCAACTTGACATTGATCCCAATGGTAAAGCGGTGGATCAAAGGTATATCGCTCCATGATTGGCTCCTTGCTTTACCTTTGTGCATCTAGACCGGATATCATGTTGAGTGTGGGAATGTGTGCACGGTTTCAAGCCGCACAGAAGGAAAGTCACTATGTGGCGTGCCGAATCTTTCAATATTTGGCTCATACCCCAAACTTTGGCTTATGGTATCCAAGAGGGCAAACTTCAAGCTTGAAGGATATACTGATTCCGATTAGGCGGGAGACAAAGTGGATAGGAAGTCCACCTTCTGAGGGTGCCAATTTCTTGGTTGCTCTTTGGTGAGTTGGTCTTCTAAGAAGCAAAGTTGTGTGTCTCTCTCGTCCACGAAGCGGAATATGTGGCGGCCGGTAGTAGTTGTGCACAACTCTTATGGATGAGGCAAACTTTAAAGGAGTACGGTGTCACTTGTGACAAAGTGCCTCTTTGGTGTGATAATGAAAGTGCCATCAAGATTTCTGTCAACCCGGTGCAACACTTCAAGACGAAGCATATTGAGATTCGGTATCACTTCATCCGGATCACATTAGGCGAGGGAGATCGAGCTCAAGTATGTCAACACTCATGATAACCTTGCAGATATTTTCACGAAGCCCTTGGATGAAGCAAGATTTGTGAGTTAAGGAATGAGCTAAATATCATTGATTCGAGCAATGTGACTTGAACCCTTGCACCCCTCACCACACTCAACTTGTTGTCTAGTTTAGGTGTAGGCATGGACATAGGGGGAGTGTTGTTCTCTCAATGAACTTTCCCTCCCCCCATTATGCATAAATAGATCAACTCTTTCACATTAGCCATTTTTGATGGTACTTGTGCTTCAAAGACGAGTTTTGGTCATGGGCCCAAGGATAATTCTTCGCGGTGCCATACCATCTAACTCAAACATAGGTGGCTCCGACCACCGCCCTCTCCTTTTGAGAGGTTGTGTCGCATGGTGGTTTCTTGTTGTCTTTCTGCCTTTGGTTTGTGCGTGTTCCTGTGGTATCCTTTGTGTGAAGAGTTTCCTTGCAAAGACCTTCTTCTCGTGTTGAAACCTGCTGTGTCTTGAGCTCACGGTACTACCGCGGCCAGCTACGGTACTACCGCAGCCAGCCACGGTACTACCGCGTGTGGGGAGCACGGTAGTACCGCCCCCACGCGGCAGTAATTTTTACTGCCGCCTGGGTGAGCGGTACTTCCGCCCGAGCGGTACTACCGCGATGATATGTGGTACTACCGCGCCGGCATGGGCGCGTGGGGATAAGGACGGGCAGGGGGAGTTCTAACTCCCCCATACCCATTCACTATTCCCCCCACGTCGTCTCTCTCTCCTACGCTCAAGAACGGAGCCAGCGTTCGTCGCCGGATCTCCTCCTCCGGCTGCCCTCCCGTGATTCCGTCCGGTGGGATCATTCCCCACCACGTGCTCTTGCTATGGACCAAGGTCTTTCCCCAACCTCTTCTCATTTTGTTGAGTTCTTTGCCTCTAGGTTTTTGGGGGATACTTGTGTGTTCTAGAGATTCTTAGGCTCTTTCTATGCAAGAGTAGGATGAAGGAGAGTAGCTTTGCGTAGGAATTATACTTGTATTTGTGTCCTGCGCTAGATTTGATCACCATAGCACCGCCGTGGTTTCGCGGTTCTTTTCAGATTCGAACTGACATTTTGATCTGACGCAACGCGGTACTACCGCCCGTCTGGCGTAGAACTACCGCTTGTCCGGTACTACCGCCCGTCTGGCGCGGTACTACCGCGCTCACTGCGACACTAAAACTTTACTACCGCTCCAACTACAGTACTACCGTGCCTCGCTTGCAGTACTACCTTGACACAGGCGGTACTAAAATATTAGTACCGCGAACTCTGGCAGTACTACCGTGGCTCACATCTATCTCATGGCAACTTTCACGTATACTTTCTATGTGTTTCTTGTGCTTTGCCGTGATCTTCGCATTGATCCTCTTTGCGTTTCGTTGGTGTTTTGCGTTTGTGTCTCAGGTGGTGGTTCTCGCCGTTCCAATCCCAGTCGTGACCGGCTCCAAGCGTCTGCGCAACCCTGTGAAGCACCGGAGGGCTCCTCGCCCCAAGCGCCATGTCAAGACATCGACTAGCAAGAACAAGGAGCCCGCTAAGGGCATGGATGAGATACCCCAATCTGAGTACGTCCGTCTCAGGCAACTCCACCCGTATGTGAACCCTCGTTCTTCTGTCAAAGGTTGTGAGCTGTTTTGGAACAAGCAACAGACTCTCACCTATTTGGATGTCATCAAAAACAAGCAGAATACCTACATGGATGTGAAATGGATTGATATGCATCACATGAGGAAGGACAAGTTCCGTGAGTACTTTGGAGAGGCTCTGGACTTGGTGGAGAAGTTTGGTATTGAGCATGTGATATCCTTTCACCTTGACTATGACCCTGAGCTTATCTGTCAGTTCTTTGCCTCAGTATACTTTCACTCGATGAGGCGGAGGATGACCTAGATGACCAATGGCCGTAAGCTGGCGCTACACGGAAGGAGTTCATGGATTTGCTCCGGGTTCACGATGATGGGCTCGACACTCCCATGGGTGTTCGCCCCATGCAAATTCTGTAATACGCCAACAAGGACAAGCTTAGCCATACTATGTTGAGAAGGCGCTGCCAATGGCAAGGCGTTGTTGGTGCTCAACTCTTTTACGGATATCATGTATCGCATTTTCCGCAACTCCTTGTTCCCTCGCATTGGTGACAAGGACAAGGTTCATGCCTATATGGTGGATATGATGCTCATTTGCGAGGAGGCTCGTTTGTCTCGAGACTCAGCCACTTGATGTCTCACACATCATGTGGTGTGAGCTTCGGTTCTTGGTGTTCAACCGCAAGGTGCCTATCTATGGGCCCTATCTGTTCTGGCGATCTCGAAGACTTGGGAGAAGATGTTCCCGGTGAGGAGTTCCTTGCTCCGGTGGATTCGCCATGAATCCATCTGTCTGCGTGTCAAGCCCAATCGGGCCAACACTACTACTCGTCTTTGAGGTGTCTGCCGCTAGGGCTCTTTGTTGATGAGGAGGATGCTGGCGCCGAGGATGTTGCTGAGGGCCGTGCTGCTAGGACTTCCCAGAGTTCCTCTATGCCTTCGTGGGCCAAGAAGCTGAAGGACAAGATGAAGACTCTTTTCTTCATGCAAGCCAAGGGACAGTACAAGACTCACGTGGCATCTAAGGAGAGTCGCCGCCGGGACAAGAAGATCTTGCAGCTGTATAACGAGGACGTGTCTGGTGGTTCTGAGGATCACATCACTCCAGAGGCCGAGTGGATGGAGAAGCAAGGCTACTGGTGGACTGATTACGAGGAGGACGTCGGGAGACCATCCACCTGCCGAGGAGTCCGACGAAGAGGGTTGGGAAGAGTTCCCTGCTTGAGCCACCTCTTGTGTGTAGGTGTCCTCTCTGCCTTTTTGGCGTCTCGATGCCAAAGGGGGAGAGAGTGTAGGGATTTGCGAGTCGGGTGTCGTCGTTCGTGTTTGGTGTGTTTGCTGCTTTCTCGTTCTCGTTTGAACCTCGTTTCAGTTGTTGTTTTCTTCATATGGATTAAGACATATGCACTCTATCTATCTTAACGAGCTTGTGATATATTGTGCTACCTTTGTGCTATGCTCTGCTTAGATGTTAGTTATCATGCCTTTGTCTCTAAAATATAGGGGGAGTGTTGATCCTAGTTTGTGTGCTATGCAGTCCAAAGCATCCATCCAGATTGCACACATCTAGGGGGAGCCCGTCTATATTCTAGAGAGGAGGGTTTGCCTTTGCTCAATATTATATCTTCTATGTGCAAATCCCGTATTGTCATCAATCCACCAAAAATGGGGAGATTGTAAGGGCATATTTATCCCTTAGGTGTTTTGGTGATTGATGACAATGCTTTTGCGGACTAATCGTGTGCCTTGAGTTTCTCGGGGCGGCTTCATCACTAGGCACGAGACAATTCGGTGCCCTCGAAGACTATTGAAGACGGCGTTGTTCTACGTTTCTCTTTGGTGGATTTGAGTCATAGGAGAGCCGTACTATTAAGAGGGGGTCCGCGTCGGAAAGGTTCGGGTGGAATCAACACGTACACATGTCCTTCCTTTCCGTTGCACTTTGGAGCGTCTCTCCGTTATCCTAGTTGTGCTTAATCTGACGGCTACTTTTGTACTTGCGGTAGTACTGCTCTATGGAGCGGTAGTACCGCAAGCACCTGTGGTAGTACCGCTCCTCTGGAGCCTTAGTACTGTAGCTCCCAGGCCTAGTGCTGCTCTAGTACGGTAGTAGGGGCGGACGTAATTTTTTACATCCACGCCCTGCGGTAGTACCGCCGTCATCTTGTGGTAGTACATGGTGTACACGGTAGTACCGCTCCGCTGGAGTCGTAATACCGTGGCCCTCATACCTAGTACCGCTGCGTCACGGTAGTAGGAGCGGATGTAATTTTTTATATCCGCGCCTCAACGGTAGTACCGCGCCTCGTCTTGTGATAGTACCGCGTCGAGTTTTACCTTTGTTTCATTTTCAGCGAAGTAGGCACGGATGTATTTTATTTCATCCGCGCTGTTAAATGAGCTTTGACTTTCCTGCCTTGCGGTAGTACCGCAAGGGGAAAGCGGTAATCTTCGCATAAGCGGTAATCTTGCACTCAGTCGAACTAGTCCGGCCTCTGCTGCTGCCGCAGAAGTACCGTGGTCCTCCATGGTAGTACCGCGTGGCCTTGCGGTAGTACCGTGCTCTTGGAGCGGTAGTACCGCATGTCGCAGGCTGAACATGTGGATAACGGTTGGATCTCTTCCATGACTATAAAAGGGGCGTCTCCTACCTCTTGTTGACTACCTCTTCCATCTCTAAGCTCCATTGTTCCTCCAAGCTCCATTTTGGCCCGATCTCTCTCCCTAGCCAATCAAACTTGTTGGTTTGCTCGGGATTGGGTGACAAGGGCCCGATCTACACTTCCACCAAGAGATATTCGATTCCCCCCATTTATCCCTAGCGGATCTTGTTACTCTTGGGTGTTTGAGCACCCTAGACGGTTGAGGTCACCTCGAAGCCATACTCCATTGTGGTGAAGCTTCGTGGTGGTGTTGGGAGCCTCCAAGTGTTGTGGAGATTGCCCCAACCTTGTTTGTAAAGGTTGATCGCCGCCTTCAAGGGCACCAATAGTGGAATCACGGCATCTCGCATTGTGTGAGGGCGTGAGGAGATTACGGTGGCCCTAGTGGCTTCTTGGGGAGCATTGTGCCTCCACACCACTCTAATGGAGACGTACTTCCCCTTAAAAGGAAGGAACTTCGGTAACACATCCTCGTCTTCACCGGCTCCACTCTTGGTTATTTCATGCCTTTACTTTTGCAAGCTTACTTGTGTTGTATCTATTTCTTGCTTGTGTGCTAGTTGTCATTGCATCATATAGGTTGTCCACTTAGTTGCATATCTAGACAACCTATTTTGTCGCAAGGTTTAAATTGTTAAAGAAAAGCTTAAAATTTGTTAGTTGCCTATTCACCCCCCCTCTAGTCAACCATATCGATCCTTTCACTTAATACACTAGATGCATGCTGGATAGCGGTCGATGTGTGGAGTAATAGTAGTAGATGCATGCAGGAGTCGGTCTACTAATCTTGGACATGATGCCTATCATTTCCTGGATATCATCGTGATTATTTGAAGTTCTATCAATTGCCCAACAGTAATATGTTCACCCACCGTTTGCTATTTTTCTCGAGAGAAGCCACTAGTGAAACCTACGGACCCCGGGTCTCTTCTTTAATATATTTTCCTTTGCGGTCTATTTTATTTTCAGATCTATTAAACCTAAAATACAAAAATACCTTGCTGCACTTTATTTTATTTGGCGTTTGATCTATCAATATTTACAACTCTCTCACGTCCGTTTGCCAATTTCTAGCGCCGTTGCCCAAAAGGGATTGACAACCCCTTTAACACGTCGGGTTGCGAGTATTTGTTATTTGTGTGCAGGTGCTGTTTACATGGTGTTGCTTGGTTCTCATACTGGTTCGATAACCTTGGTCTCATAACTGAGGGAAATACCTACCGTCGCTGTGCTGCATCATCCCTTCCTCTTTGGGGAAATACCGACGTAGTCTAGCAGACATCAGCTGTATCTGTGGACTGAACTGCAGAAATGCCAGAATAGAGGGAAGGCCTAGCCTATCGAACACTAGCATCTTGCAGTATTAGAAGAGGTAAGGGTAACATATTATGACAATAGTAAGTTTGTTGTAACATCGCCCAGAGATCACTTCGTTGATTCCTTGCAAGAAAACAATCTCGAAGCCATCGTATCCATTCCTCATGCCTCAGCATCCAGTTCTAGTTGTATCCATCGGGATACAACTCCGAGCGTCCGTTACCATGGACACGACTATTCGAATAGATTAAATTTCCCTATAGGGGCGCACAAACTTACCCAACACGCTCGATCAACTCCGGACGGACACACCATCAGGTCATGACCGGCCTTGGCCGATCAACACACCGCAACCCTACCTAGACTCAACAGAGAGGCCAGCACGTCGGTCTACGTCCTAAGCGCGCAGGGGTCTTGGGCCCATGGCCCTTTGCACTCCTGCATGTTGTGTACGCGGCTGGTGTCAATCCTGGCTACCTCCTTATACAAGGCAGGTGCTTAGGCAGGCCACCCGGGCACACGTCACTCAGTCGCTGACGTCCGAAGAGCTTTCGGCTGATACATACGACGTAGGGTGCCCATACTTATTCCCACGTGGTGGTCAGTGTGAAAAGGCCAGAGGCCTACTCGGATCACATATCCAAACCGTTAGTGTCTTCGTAGCGTGCGGTAATGAGCAGAGACTCGCGATCATGTGACCCCGTCGCCCCGTCTCGTGGACTTACGTCAAGGGCCCGGAATGCCAGGCCGTGCCACGTAGAGATCTCGCGGGTACCCTCCAAGTCAACCCGACTACACATCAACTCGCGGGTACACTCATGGTCAACCTGACTTCACATTTCTCTCGCGGGTACCCCTTAGGGCCGACCCGACTTCATCATGGTTCTGGGGTAAGGTCAAAGTAACGGTTCTATAAAAAAGGGTCAAAGTAACGGTGTGTCCAAAATAGTAAGGGGAAACCTGAGGAATCACCCTCCATGGACTACCACTCGATGTAACTATTAAGGTGGACTTGGAGGAATCACCCTCGATGGTCCACACTTGAGGGGTTGCACGACAGAGTCGTTATCGGTAGTGGTGAAGGAGGAATCACCCTCGATGACCACGACCGAGAATAGCTACACTACAGAGTTATCATCAGGGGTGCATTACGAGGTACCTCCCTCGGCACTCGATAGCAGCTCCGCAGAGCCGTACAACTAAGGGGGGTGAAGTGATGTGTCAGGCTCTTGATGTCGATCACGTTGATCGATTCATCTGTCATAATGTGGGGCAATAGGGACAAGGTGAGGGGTCATTGGTGGACCACTAACCAACCTATACTAAGCAGATATGATAAACATGTAAGGTACAAAAGTAGGTTACAAAAGCAGGTTATGCATGAAGGAAATATGCCCTAGAGGCAATAATAAAGTTGTTATTTATATTTCCTTATATAAAGATAAATATTCATTATTCATGCTAGAATTGTATTAATCGGAAACTTGATACATGTGTGAATACATAGACAAAACAAAGTGTCCCTAGCATGCCTCTACTAGACTAGCTCATTAATCAAAGATGGTTAAGTTTCCTAACCATGGACATGTGTTGTCATTTGATGAACGGGATCACATCATTAGGAGAATGATGTGATGGACAAGACCCATCCGTTAGCTTAGCATATTAATCATTCAGTTTTATTGCTATTGCTCTCTTCATGTCATATACATATTCATTTGACTATGAGATTATGCAACTCCCGGATACCGAAGGAATACCTTGTGTGCTATCAAACGTCACAACGTAACTGGGTGATTATAAAGATGCTCTACAGGTATCTTGATGTCTACTACGCAACCTTCTTCTTGTAGACATTGTTGGGCCTCCAAGTGCAGAGGTTTGTAGGACAATAGCAAATTTCCCTCAAGTGGATGACCTAAGGTTTATCAATCCATGGGAGGCGTAGGTTGAAGATGGTCTCTCTCAAACAACCCTGCAACCAAATAACAAAGAGTCTCTTGTGTCCCCAACACACCCAATACAATGGTAAATTTTATAGGTGCACTAGTTCGGCGAAGAGATGGTGATACAAGTGCATTATGGATGGTAGATATAGGTTTTTTTAATCTGAAAATATAAAAACAGCAAGGTAACTAATGATAAAAGTGAGCATAAACAGTATTGCAATGCTAGGAAACAAGGCCTAGGGTTCATACTTTCACTAGTGCAAGTTCTCTCAACAATAATAACATAATTGGATCATATAACTATCCCTCAACATGCAACAAAGAGTCAATCCAAAGTCACTAATAGCGGAGAACAAACGAAGAGATTATGGTAGGGTACGAAACCACCTTAAAGTTATCCTTTCTGATCGATCTATTCAAGAGTTCGTACTAGAATAACACCTTAAGACACAAATCAACCAAAACCCTAATGTCACCTTGATACTCCAATGTCACCTCAAGTATCCGTGGGTATGATTATACGATATGCGTCACACAATCTCAGATTCATCTATTCAAACCAACACAAAGTACTTCAAAGAGTGCCCCAAAGTTTCTACCGGAGAGTCAGGACGAAAACGTGTGCCAACCCCTATGCATAGGTTCATGGGCGGAACGCGCAAGTTGATCACCAAAACATACATCAAGTGGATCACGTGATATCCCATTGTCACCACAGATAAGCACGGCAAGACATACATCAAGTGTTCTCAAATCCTTAAAGACTCAATCCGATAAGATAACTTCAAAGGGAAAACTCAGTCCATTACAAGAGAGTAGAGGGGGAGAACCATCATAAGATCCAACTATAATAGCAAAGCTCGCGATACATCAAGACTGTATCACCTCAAGAACACGAGAGAGAGAGAGAGAGAGAGAGAGAGAGAGAGAGAGAGATCAAACACATAGCTCTTTGGTACATACCCTCAGCCACGAGGGTGAACTACTCCACCTTTCGTCATGGAGAGCACCGAGATGATGAAGATGGCCACCGGTGAGGATCCCCCTGCGGCGAGTGCGAGCGAGGTCCCGATTGGTTTTGGTGGCTCTGAGAGGCTTGCGGCGGCGGAACTCCCGATCTATTCTGTTCTCCGATCTTTTTAGGGTATATGGATATATATAGGCGAAAGAAGTCGGTCAGGGGAGCCACAAGGGGCCCATGAGGGTGGGGGACGCGCCCAGGGGGCCAGGCGCGCCTCCCTGCCTCGTGGCCACCTTGTTGCTTCCCTGACGTATAATCCAAGTCTCCTGGATTGCTTCCGTTCCAAAAATAACTCTCCCGAAGGTTTCATCCCGTTTGGACTCCGTTTGATATTCCTTTTCTTCGAAACACTGAAATAGGCAAGAAAACAGCAATTTGGGCTGGGCCTCCGGCTAATAGGTTAGTCCCAAAAATAATATAAAGTGTATAAATAAGCCCATTAAACATCCAAAATAGAATATATAATAGCATGGAATAATAAAAAATTATAGATACGTTGGAGACGTATCATATCTCCGTAGGTGTTTGTTGGATTGGCATAGATCGAGATTAGGATTTGTCATCCGAGTATCGGAGAGGTATCTGTGGGCCCTCTCGGTAATACACATCATGATAAGCCTTGCAAGCAATGTGACTAATGAGTTAGTTGCGGGATGATGTATTACAGTACGAGTAAAGAGACTTGCCGGTAACAAGATTGAACTAGGTATGAAGATACCGACGATCGAATCTCGAGCAAGTAACATACCGATGACAAAGGGAATGATGTATGTTGTCATTGCAGTTTGACCGATAAAGATCTTCGTAGAATATGTGGGAACCAATACGAGCATCCAGGTTCCGTTGTTCGTTATTGACCGGAGATGTGTCTCGGTCATGTCTACATAGTTCTCGAACCCATAGGGTCCGCACACTTAACGTTCGATGACGATTTGTATTATGAGTTATGTGTTTTGGTGACCGAAGATTCTTCGGAATCCCGGATGATATCACGGACATGACGAGGAGTCTCGAAATGGCCGAGAGGTAAAGATTGATATACTGGACGACAGTATTTGGACACCGAATGGTTTCAGAGTGTTTCAGGTATTATCGGACTACCGGGGGGTTACCGGAACCCCCCCGGGGGAAGTAATGGGCCACATGGGCCATAGGAGGGAGGCAAGGCAGCCCACAAGGGGGTGGCGCGCCCCCCATGGGGAGTCGGAATTGGAGTGAGGAAGGGGCGCCCCCCCTTTCCTTCTCCTTCTCCCTCTCCTTTTCCCTTCCCCTCTCCGGTAAAAGGAAGGGGGTCCGAATTGGACTTGGAGTCCTAGTAGCAGTCCTCCCCACTTGGGGGCGCGCCTAGGCCGGCCTCCTCCCCTCTCATCCTTTATATACGAGGGCGGGGGGGGGGGGCACCTCTAAGGCACATCAATTGTTCTTAGCCATGTGCAGTGCCCCCCTCAATCGTTTACTCCTCCGGTCATATTGTCGTAGTGCTTAGGCGAAGCCCTGCGCGGATCACTTCACCATCACCGTCACCATGCCGTCGAGCTGACGAAACTCTCCCTTGACACTTTGCTGGATCAAGAGTTTGAGGGACGTCATCGAGCTGAATGTGTGCAGAACTCGGAGGTGCCGTACGTTTGGTACTTGAGATGATAGTGTTATTGACAGAGTTCTTCAATCACTGCCACCAAGCTATAAAGGCTTCATGATGAACTATAATATGCAAGGGATGGAGAAGACTATTCCTGAGCTCTTCGTAATGCTCAAAGTTGCGGAGGTAGAAATCAAGAAGGAGCATCAAGTGTTGATGGTTAACAAGACCACTAGTTTCAAGAAAAAGGGCAAAGGAAAGAAGGGGAACTTCAAGAAGAATGGCAAGCAAGCTGCCACTCCTGGGAAGAAGCCCAAGTCTGGACCTAAGCCTGAAACTGAGTGCTTCTACCGCAAAGGGATTGGTCACTGGAAGCAGAACTGCCCCAAGTATTTGGCGGATAAGAAGGATGTCAAAGTGAACAAAGGTATATTTGATATACATGTTATTGATGTGTACCTTACTAATGATCGTAGTAGTGCCTGGGTATTTGATACCGGTTCCGTTGCTCATATTTGTAACTCGAAAAAGGGACTACGGATTAAAAGAAGATTGGCTAAGGACGAGGTGACGATGCGCGTCGGGAATGGTTCCAAGGTCGATGTGATCTCCGTCGGCACACTACATCTACATCTACCTTCGGGATTAGTTTTAGACCTGAATAATTGTTATTTGGTGCCAGCGTTGAGCATGAACTTTATATCTGGATCTTGTTTAATGCGAGACGGTTATTCATTTAAATCAGAGAATAATGGTTGTTCTATTTATATGAGTAATATCTTTTATGGTCATGCACCCTTGAAGAGTGGTCTATTTTTGTTGAATCTCGATTGTGGTGATACACATATTGATAATATTGATGCCAAAAGATGCAAAGTTGATAATGATAGTGCAACATATTTGTGGCACTGCCATTTAGGTCATATTGGTGTAAAGCTCGTGAAGAAACTCCATGCAGATGGACTTTTGAATCACTTGATTATGAATCATTTGATGCTTGCGAACCATGCCTCATGGGCAAGATCACTAAAACTCCGTTCTCCGGAACAATGGAGCGAGCTACTGACTTATTGGGAATAATACATACTAATGTATGCTGTCCATTGAGTGTTGAGGCTCGCGGCGGGTATCATTATTTTCTGACCTTCATAGATGATTTGAGCAGATGTGGGTATATCTACTTAATGAAACACAAGTCTGAAACATTTGAAAAGTTCAAAGAATTTTAGAGTGAAGTGGAAAATCATCATAACAAGAAAATAAAGTTTCTACGATCTGATCACGGAGGCGAATATTTGAGTTACGAATTTGGTCTTCATTTAAAACAATGTGGAATAGTTTCACAACTCACGCCACCTGGAACACCACAGCGAAATGGTGTGTCCGAACGTCGTAACCGTACTTTATTAGATATGGTGCGATCTATGATGTCTCTTTCCGATTTACCACTATCATTTTGGGGTTATGCATTAGAGACAATTGCATTCACTTTAAATAGGGCACCATCTAAATCCGTTGAGACGACACCGTATGAACTATGGTTTGGCAAGAAACCTAAGCTGTCGTTTCTTAAAGTTTGGGGTTGCGATGCTTATGTAAAAAGCTTGACTGATAAGCTCGAACCCAAATCGAGAAGTGCGTCTTCATAGGATACCCAAAAGAAAGCTGTTGGGTACACCTTCTATCAAAGATCCAAAGGCAAGATCTTTGTTGCTAAGAATGGATCCTTTCTGGAGAAGGAGTTTCTCTCGAAAGAAGTGAGTGGGAGGAAAGTAGAACTTGATGAGGTAATTGTACCTTCTCTCGAATTGGAAAGTACCTCATCACAGAAAACCATTCTTGTGATGCCTACACCAACTAGTGAGGAAGCTAATGATAATGATCATGAAACTTTGGATAAAGTTACTACCGAACCTCGTAGGTCAACCAGAGCACGTTCCGTGCTAGAGTGGTATGGTAATCCTGTTCTGAAAGTCATGTTACTAGACCATGATGAACCTACGAACTATGAGGAAGCGATGATGAGCCCAGATTCCGCAAAATGGCTTGAGGCCATGAAATCTGAGATGGGATCCATGCATGAGAACAAAGTGTGGACTTTGGTGGACTTGCGTGATGATCGGGAAGCCATAGAGAATAAATGGATCTTTCAAGAAGAAGACTGACGTTGCTGGTAATGTTACTGTCTACAAAGCTCGACTTGTCGCGAAAGGTTTTCAACAAGTTCAAGGAGTTGACTACGATGAGACCTTCTCACTCGTAGCGATGCTTAAGTCTGTCCGAATCATGTTAGCAATTGCCGCATTTTATGATTATGAAATATGGCAAATGGATGTCAAAACTGCATTCCTTCATGGATTTCTTAGAGAAGAGTTGTATATGATGCAACCAGAAGGTTTTGTCGATCCTAAAGGTGCTAACAAAGTGTGCAAGCTCCAGCGATCCATTTATGGACTGGTACAAGCCTCTTGGAGTTGGAATATATGCTTTGGTGAGGTGATCAAAGCATATGGTTTTATACAGACTTTCAGAGAAGCTTGTATTTAGAAGAAAGTGAGTGGGAGCTCTGTAGCATTTCTAATATCATATGTGGGTGACATATTGTTGATTGGAAATGATATAGAATTTCTGGATAGCATAAAAGGATACTTGAATAAGAGTTTTTCAATGAAAGACCTCGGTGAAGTTGCTTACATATTGGGCATCAAAATCTATAGATAGATCAAGACGCTTAATTGGACTTTCACGAAGCACATACCGTGATAAAGTTTTGAAGAAGTTCAAAATGGATCAGCCAAAGAAAGGGTTCTTGCATGTGTTACAAGGTGTGAAGTTGAGTCAGACTCAATGCCCGACCACTGTAGAAGATAGAGAGAAAATGAAAGTCATTCCCTATGCTTCAGCCATAGGTTCTATCATGTATGCTATGCTGTGTACCAGACTTGATGTGTGCCTTGCTATAAGTTTAGTAGGGAGGCACCAAAGTAATCCAAGAGTGGATCACTGGACAGCGGTCAAGAACATCCTGAAGTACCTGAAAAGTACTAAGGATATGTTTCTCGTTTATGGAGGTGACAAAGAGCTCGTCATAAATGGTTATGTCGATGCTAGCTTTGACACTGATCCGGATGACTCTAAGTCACAAACAGGATACATATTTATATTGAATGGTGGAGCTATCAGTTGGTGCAGTTCCAAGAAAAGCATAGTGGCGGGATCTACGTGTGAAGCCGAGTACATAGCTGCTTCGGAAGCAGCGAATGAAGGAGTCTGGATGAAGGAGTTCATATCCGATCTAGGTGTAATACCTAGTGCATCGGGTTCAATGAAAATCTTTTGTGACAATACTGGAGCAATAGCCTTAGCAAAGGAATCAAGATTTCATAAGAGAACCAAACACATCAAGAGACGCTTCAACTCCATCCGTGATCAAGTCAAGGAGGGAGACATAGAGATTTGCAAAATACATACGAATCTGAATGTTGCAGACCCGTTGACTAAGCCTCTTCCACGAGCAAAACATGATCAGCACCAAGACTCCATGGGTGTTAGAATCATTACAATGTAATCTAGGTTATTGACTCTGGTGCAAGTGGGAGGCCCAAGGAAATATGCCCTAGAGGCAATAATAAAGTTGTTATTTATATTTCCTTATATCATGATAAATGTTTATTATTTATGCTAGAATTGTATTAACCGGAAACTTGATACATGTGTGAATACATAGACAAAACAAAGTGTCCCTAGTATGGGTCTACTAGACTAGCTCGTTAATCAAAGATGGTTAAGTTTCCTAACCATAGACATGTGTTGTCATTTGATGAACGGGATCACATCATTAGGAGAATGATGTGATGGACAAGACCCATCCATTAGCTTAGCATATTGATTGTTCAGTTTTATTGCTATTGCTTTCTTCATGTCATATACATATTCCTTTGACCATGTGATTATGCAACTCCCGGATATCGGAGGCATACCTTGTGTGCTATCAAACGTCACAACATAACTTGGTGATTATAAAGATGCTCTATGTCGTGGACTTGTCACGGCAGATGTCCTCATGAAAGGACTTAGTCGTAGGGCCATCGTACGGGTTTACCTAGAGAGGTTAAAGCGGACACAAGACACGGGAATTATACTGGTTCGGCCCCTTCAATGAAGGTAAAAACCTACGTCCGGTTGTGATGTGATTGATATGGTTTTGGCGACTAGGGAGCAATAGCTTTGCCTTAGCCTCGAAATCTCTGTCCCTAACTTCGCCGGTCGTCCCCTTATATACACGGATGGACGCCTGGTCGGTTTCTGAAGTCCCAATCCGGCTCATACAAGAGTCCGGCTTGATCTCTCCTTTCTGTCTTACAACGCATAGCTATAACGCTAAGGCGGTTTACATACATGGACCTTAATTAGCCTCTGGGCTCCCGCGTCCACATGGGCTGGACCATGAGCAGCGTGAACCCGGCCCTCCGGGCGGTTCACACTCGATGAATTATATCCCCAACATTAGGCCCCAGTTGACTTGAACCGGTTCATGTTAATCTTCACACCCTGAAGAAACTCTTGATCTCTTTCCTCTTTCCGTAAACCGCCCGGCTGCTTGAACCGCCGTGATGTCATCTTCCGATTCGCGTGTCGAGCGTCACAGCGTCATCCTTAATAAAGAAATCCAACAGTAAGATTCCACGCATTTAATGCCATTCCGAAATCGAGGCGGCCTGCACCTTCCGCCGCTTTTGACTCCTCGATTCGCGCCCGTTGATTGCTCCGGTCCCTTATAAATAGACCGGTCGGGCCATTCTCTTCTTCTTCTTGCTCTCTTCTTCTTCCTTGCGACCCGCCGACCACGAAGCTCTTGCCGTCGCCCTCAACCTTCGACCGACGCTTCTGCCCGGGCCGCTGCATCAACCTGATCTGACCAGAGTTTTAGCGCTCCTCCGTGGTTCCCGCTCGTCAGGTAAGGTTTTCTTTAAACCCTAGATCTCATCTGGAAACTCGGTTCGTCTCATAGCTCGTGAGTGTTCATGCCGTTTCTTCATGCCAGTTCCACCATGGTCGTACGGCTCAGCCGTACCGCTCCTCATATGCAAACGGCTGCTTTTGCTTTCGCCGTTTACCCGACTCTAGGCATCTTCCCCTTTGCTCGGATCCTTCGCTTTAACATGCACGAATCTTCCTGCTGTTGTAGGAGGTGCAGCGTATAGGTCGCAGAAATTTTCCTTCTTGAACCCGGTAGATCTAGATTATTTCCTTTTGCATGGGAAACCTGTTTACATCTATACTTAGCAACTTTTTCAGCTGTGCCTCCTCTGGCGGTTTAACTACGATATCTAATCCGTCACTCCATTAGTCCTTAGTTAAGCGGGATTTCCGGTTTCTTGGATTGCGGTTTAACCTTATCTGTAACTCTGACCTGTTCAATGGTGAACCGTTTTCCTTTCTTTTCGCAGCCTTAATCTTCCGGAATGGCTCCTCAATTTGCTTTGCTTGCAAGCGGGTCGGTCCAAAATCACCGAGACGCAGCTCAGCAGCTACGTCACCTTGGCGGTTTGGCTCCAAAAGACGTCCTCCATTGGCGTGTTCCGGAGGCGAGTTTCCTCCCGAGCCGCGAAGCGGGGAAGTAATTGTGTTTATGCAGCACCTAGGCAGGGGTTCTGCCGCCCGGTTCAAAGTTTTTCCGGGCGTCCTTGCCGGTTGCAACTCCATCCGCAGGATATCGGTCAATTCCGTTTCAAACATATGCAACTTTCAAGTCTTACGTGAAGTCTATCTTCAAGAAGAACCGTCGTGGAGTTGTTCCGGATTTTTTCCATTTGAACCGTCGCATGAAATTTTCGATGGTCCCAACACGGAGCTGGGCGGCGTTTCAATTCAGAAGAGGAAGGAAGCCGATTTCCCTCACGCCAAGCACCACAGCCATCCAAAGGATTGGAACCAAACTTGGTTCTCTTGCGTAACACCGCGCTGCCAATGAAAACCCCTTGCGGGTTACCGTCCTCACCGGCTCAGCAACCATCATCCACGCCTTCACGCTTAACCGCCGGAACGGAAAAACTTCGCGCCACAAATAATCAAGCTCCGGGCTCTAATGGCCAATGGCTTAACCGGCGTGGATCTTGTGCGTTCTTTGGGTCTCTTAGGCGTGTTGCCAGCGAGCCGCCGGCCGGATTGATGCTGCAGTACACGGCAGCCTCAAAAGATCCTCAAAGGCGTCACGAGCTACCCATAACCGAGCAGAGACCACCGAGATCGTCAAGAAGATGCTCGATGAGCCAATCTCCGTCTGCAGCCTCACCGGGTTGGCTCCATTTTGTACCGTAACAAACCGCCCGTGATAAGCTCTTTTTACTGTCTTTCAGGCTCGTAATACTGTTGACATATGCTAATGCTTGCTACTTCCCAGGCTGAAAGCTCCTTCTGGAAACGCACCAGACCGGTCCGGGCGCCACGTGCAAAGTCCAAGGCCACTAAGAAAACTGGCAAGAAAAAGACCACCGAGTCCTCTGAACCGCCAGAGGACGAAGAATCAGAAGCCGAGGTAAAACTTTGACATTTACGAGGGAGCCGCCATAAACCGGCTTTCCGCTTTGTATTTCTTCTTGCATATGCTTGGCCTCTTTACCTTCTTTTTACCGACACTTTTTCTTCCCAGATGATCTTTGAAGCCAGTCATGCCAATCTGTTGAGGTAATCCTTCTTTCTTCGAATCTGAGCTTGCGCTGTTAAGAGAATTAAATCGTCGCCGTCCGGAAAGTGAAAAAATACCATTCCTGTGCTTATTTGAATCCAAATCTTTTCTTGAAGACACAGCAGATCGAAGAGCGCCGTACAACCCGGCACGATGGTCAACAGGTTACCTCGGCCGGTTTACCGACACCCCAATCCGGAGCGTCGTCAGGTGACTTGCTCTCCGAAAAGCGTTATCCCTTAAAGGTTTCTTCCGATGTTCTCTCAATCCGTCGACTCGAATTATCAGGCCTCTTCCAACTCGTCTGGCGGTTCATCCACCACACAACTGCCTCCGCTGAACATCGCCATGAGGTATGTAATTCTTGTCTTGTCAATTCGATTCCCTATTAATTTGGTCAATTTGTCTTGATCCAACTCTGAATATTGCAGCACCAAAGGCGCGTTTGAGCAAGAAAGCGAAAACTCTTGATCCTACTCGGATGGTGATCCGGAAAAAACCCCGAACAGCCACATGAAAATCTTGAAGCCGCCAAGGAAAGCTCTGGCGAGTTGTACAAGGATGATCTGGCGACCCGCCGGAAGTTGAACCGGAGGTCCAAGTGGAAACCTCACAGCCTGCTCCACCAAACCCGTCCACCGGCGGATCATGACCGTTGAACCGCCGAGCCAAAGCAAGATGACATGAAGCCCAAACAAGACCGCTGAAAATGACGATGTTCTTGTGGTCTTGGCTACACCGCTCCTAGCCAACGGTCGCTTTAGCCAAGCATAGCATCAAAGAAAGTTCCACTACTATCGGCAAAGACAAGGGAAGGCGACATATGCGCTTACGACAATTTCTCCGCCAAGAACTTCATTCCGGCTTTACGAACCGGCTTTACACAAGCCGTGACCTTGAAGCCGGTCTAATAAATCGCATGAAGGACCGCTATGAGGTAATAATTTGACCTTTCTCATATTTTCACTGCATAGTAGCCCCCAAAGGGTCGGTTTAATTTTGCAAAGTTAAACGGGACTTTAAGTTGCGTCTCCTTAGCAAATTGAGATCAACTAGCCATTAGCCCCCAAGTGCCAAGTTGAATACTTGTATTAAGCTTGGGACTTGTATAATGAAACCACTAACATGCTTTATTTGTCATCAGAATGAAATACATCAGCAAGCTGTGCAACTCAAGGACCTCCAAACCAATCTGGAAACCCAAATAGCAGAAGCCACCAAAACCAAGGATGAGCTAAAGACCGCCCTGACCACCATGGAACAATTTGAAGGAGTGGTACAAATCCGAAGCGGGTCAAGCTGGGACACCGAGAAAGCCGGTTTAATAAAGCGGGCGGAGGAAGCGGAGGCAGCCCTTAAACCGGTGGTGAAGAGCTTACGGACTCAAGCGCCAAGTGCATGCCATGACCTCTGCCGTCTTTGGTAAGTAAATTTATCTTGAATATGCTGTGCTAACTTCCGCCCGGTTTAACTTGGGCTGTCTAAATCTGGTGCGAGCAAGCGTATTGCTCATCCGGCTCGGCGTGCGAAAAAAGCTCAAGGCTTCGTACACCTGATTGAACAGCTATATACCGGCGCCCAATGAACCATATGCGCCACTTCATACGACAACACGCGCCGTCCCCGATCGGAGAGATCTTTGGACCGGCTGTCCATGATTCCGGGACAGCTTGAAGAGATGAAGCGATCCGCGGCCGGGCGCCTGGCGCTCGACTCGTGCCAAGGCATGGATAGCGGATCTTGATCCGGTGACATAGCTAAAGGTTTTCCCAGCGCTCAAGAGAACGGCGAAGCCTTCGATAACGATGCCTCAAACGGATTACAAAGGAAATGCGTCGTGGCGAGTCAAGCGGCTGAAGCCAATCTGGAAGTTCACCGATCTTTTTATGACGCAAACAACAAGCGGGTGGATTTTGTCATCCGGAAGTGCGAGCCTGATTCCTCAATCCGAAAGCACACTTACATACAGCGTTGATCCGGCTGAGCTGATAAGTGAAGAAGCATCTTCGGGCCTTAACCGGATTGGTGGTCTACCAATGACTTCCGGGCTTTGGGTGAAGAAGAAGAGGAAGCTGAACCGGCGCCAGCGCCGTGCCCTCCACCTCGCGCCAACCCGGGAAGCGGCGTAATCCGCCAAGCCGGGCGACATATTCAAATTTTCAAGGCATAACTTCGCGTGAAACGCCGAGCCTCAAAAGGCTTTGTAATAGGATAGCAAGTGTCTTTCTTTGAACAATGCCGGTACAATCTCAGTCTGTAAACTTTTGCATGGCAGTACGGGAAGTAAATCCTGCAACATATTTTGCCTGCAATCACAAGTTCTTAAACCGCCTTGGCGGTTGACGCCGCTAGCCAAACTGATACCGATATATTGATATGAGATAATACCGAGGTATATGATCAAAGCTATGTGATACGAACATACACGCGGTATTAGGCACAGTTGGCTTTAGTCAAGCGAAGTGAAGGCCTTATAAACCATCAACATCACGGGAGAAACGGTCCTTCTGCGTATAAAACCGATTTACCGTGTAAATCGTAGCCGAACATGATAAGCCCCTGTTACTCCATAATGGGATGTTAACAGCAAAATCAAACCAGAACAAAAAATCGCCAACTTTAAAAAAGGTATTGAATGCGGAACATAAATCCGGTTTAAAGAATTTTGTCGGTTTAAGAAGGCCAACAAAAACCAAATGACAGGCCTAAAGACCCCATGGAAGCAAAATCAATGAGGAAAATCACTTTGCAAGGAAAGGCTGCCTTGAGCGGATCGAGATGGCGCTACCATGGTCGGACATGACCAAGCCCCCTATACGGTGTAGCGGTGGTTCAAGTCAGCCGTGTCCCCAATCGAACTTCGTGGCATGACGCCGATCAAATGGCATTGCGATGGTTCGGGTTCACCAAAACCCCAAGTGATTCTATGGCCTTAGGCCGACCAAGAGAGGTGTGTTGGTTGAGACGTGACCATGCCCCCAAATGATCTGGTGGCTTTCGCTTTGCCAAGAGGTGTTGCATTGGTTCGGACACGACCAAGCCCCCAAATGACAAAAATTTCTAACAACAAGGCCAAGGGTTAAACCGAGGCCGCTTTACGATATCATCTCCATGTACCCAAACCGGTCCTTTATGCAGAGCAGATACCCGCTTTAGCCGAGGATCCGGTTTATTGCTTTTATTCATAATATATACATCGTCTTGATATGTACATAAGTGGAGCCAATGGCTCAAGTATAATAAGGCGAAGATGAGCTATGTTCCATGGCACATTGGTCTCCTCCTCGGCGTGCGTGAGTCTTTTCGCTCTCGAACATCAATCAGATAGTAGGACCCGTTGTATAGAGCCTTACTGACCACAAAAGGCCCTACCCAAGGTGGGGATAGCTTGTGCATATCTTTATTATCTTGAATGAGCCGTAGCACCAAGTCTCCTTCACGAAAGGTTACGGTTTTAACCCGCCGCTGTGATACCGAAGGTCCTGTTGGTAGACCGCCCGAGCGAGCTGCTGCCATATCGCGCTCTTCGTCCGGTCGATCCAAATCATCTTGCCGTGCTGCCTCGCTTATCTGCCTCAACATAAGCTGCTACTCGAGGCGAGTCGTGACGGATATCTGGGAAGGACCGCCTCCGCTCCATAGACCATAAAGAACGGCGTGTATCCGGTGGATCGGTTGGGGTAGTATTTATACTCCATATCACCGATGGTAGCTCTTCCACCCAACACCCGGCGTCCTTTCTAAAGGGACCATAAGCGAGGTTTGATACCTTTCAAAATTTCCTGATTAGCTCGTTCCGCTTGACCATTGGATTGCGGGTGGGCTACGGAAGAAACATCAAGCGGATGTGCTCCCGTTCACAAAATTCCTTCATAGCTCCTTTGGACAAATTGGTGCCATTATGCGTGATGATCTTGTCGGAAACCCAAACCGGAAAATCACACCTTGATGAACTGAACCGCCGTGGCGCATCACACTTGCTAACAGGCTCGCCTCGACCCACTTTGTAAATTTATCCACCGCTACCAACAGGTGGGTCTTTTTGTCCTTGGATCGTTTGAAAGGTCCAACCATATCCAGCCCCAAGTCGCAAACGGCCAAGTAATTGGAATCATCCTCAATTCTTGGCTGGCACATGAGCACGCCTTTGGAGAACTTTTGGCAACCATCACACCGTCGACCGGATCCTCCGCATCGGCATGGGCGGTCAACCAATAGAAGCCATGGCGGAACACTTTGGCCACGAGGATTTTGAACGGCGTGGTGACCACAATCCCCTTCATGAATCTCTCGTAATATCTCACGGCCCTCTTGAGGGGACACACAACGCTGAAACGCCCACGACGCAGCTGCGGACGGTGCAACTTCGCCGTTAACAATGGTCATAGACCTAGACCGCCGAACTATCTGCCGCCAACGTCTCATCCTCCAGAACTTCGCCCGATTCATGTACGCCAAATAAGGGAGCGTCCAATCCGGAATGATGTGCAAGGCCGCCACCAATTGAGCCTCCGGATCGGGGATAGCCAAATCAATTTCATCAGCGGCTTTAAGCGGCGGCTTATGCAAAGACGTCAAGGAAAAGCGTTAGGCGGGACCGGTTCTGGCTGGGACCCACCGGCTCAAAGCATCGGCCGCCTCGTTCTTCCGACGATCCACATGGTCCACTGGTACCCTTAAAATGTCCTGCAACAACGTCCACTTCCGACGATATGCAGCCATGAGTGGATCTTTGGAGTCCCAAGTGCCGGATACCTGTTGGGCCACTAAGTCCGAATCACCAAAGCATTTAACCCGGTGAGGTTCATTTCTCTGCCATCCGGAGGCCATGGAGCAAAGCCTCATACTCAGCTGCATTGTTAGTACAAGGGAACATTAGGCGGAGAACATAACAGAACTTATCACCTCGTGGGGACGTTAATACGACTCCAGCCCCGAGCCTTCCAATTGCCTGGATCCATCAAAATGGATGGTCCAATAGGTGTGATCCGGCTTCTCTTCTGGTGCTTGCAACTCCGTCCAATCATTAATGAAATCCACAAGTGCCTGAGACTTTATAGCCGTCCGGGGCACATATTTTAAACCGTATGCCCAAGCTCTATAGCCCACTTAGCAATCCGGCCATTGCTTCCCGGTTCAAGATGATATCGCCTAAAGGAGCCGAATCGACCAATCGTGATGGGGTGCCCTTGGAAATATTGCTTCAGCTTCGGCTTGCCATAAAAACCCCATATACCAGCTTACGCCAATGTGGATATCTTTGTTTAGATTCAATGAGGACCTCATCGATGTAGTAAACCGGTCATTGAACCGGATACTCCTTCCCCGCCTCCTTGCGCTCCACCACAATGGCCACACTCCTTTGCCCTAGCATTAGCGACAACATATAACAGAGCGGCTCCCTCGTCAATAGGGGCAGCAAGAACAGCGGGTTGGCCATTGCCGCTTTAAGTCCTCCAATGCCTCATCAAGAATTTGAACTCCGAACGAATTGATCCGTCTTCTTGACATCTCTGGTACAAAGGATGGCCTTCTCTCCTAGGCGATCGATAAACCGGCTTAGCGCAGCAATCCGCCTGCCAAGCGTTGGACATCGTTGATGCACTTTGGCTTGGCTAAGGAGGTGATAGCTGTAATTTTCTCCGGATTAGCCTCAATCCCCGGTTAGACACGAGGAAACCCAACAATTTGCTCTTTGGAACACCAAAGACGCACTTGGCGGGGTTGAGCATCATCTTGTACACCCGCAAGTTGTCGAAGGTTTCCTTAAATCCTCAATCAATGTTTCCTTCTGCCTTGATTTCACCACGATATCATCCACGTAAGCGTGCACATTACGGCCCGATCTGTTTATGCAAACAATTACATGCATAGCGCCGATAAGTTGCACAGGCGCTCTTGAGCCCAAAAGGCATGGACACATAGCGTATAGGCTCCAAAAGGGGTGATAAACGCCGTTTTATCCTGGTCCTTAACCGCCATCTTAATCTGATGATAACCGGAATACGCATCCAGAAAGCTCAAACGCTCACAACCCGCCGTCGCATCAATAATCTGATCAATGCGGGGGAGGGCGAAAGGATCTGCTGGACAAGCTTTGTTAAGGTCTGTGTAATCTACGCACATGCGCCAAGTGCCATTCTTTTTAAGGACCGAACCGGGTTGGCGAGCCACTCTGGATGAAAGACTTCGATGATAAACCCTGCTGCCAACAGCCTAGCAACTTCTTCTCCGATGGCCTTGCGCCTTTCCTCATTAAACCGCGAAGAAACTGTTTTACCGGTCTGTATTTCGGGTCAACATTAAGAGTGTGCTCGGCGAGCTCCCTCGGTACACAGCATGTCGACGGCTTCCATGCAAAAATGTCCCGATTCTCACGGATGAACTCGATGAGCGCGCTTTCCTATTTCGGATCCAGGTTGGCACCGATCTTTGAACTGTTTGGATGAATCGCCGGGCACAAAATCAACAAGCTTCGTCTCGACCACCGATTTGAACTTCAAGTCCGGATCATGCTCTGTAGTTGGCTTCTTCAAAGGGGTCATATCCGCGGGTCAACATTATCTTTATAATACTTTAACTCTTCCGTGGCACAAACCGACTCGCGTAAGTCGCATCACCTTCCTCGCACTCTAGAGCGATCCGCGGCTCCCATGAACCGTTATCGTTCCTTTGTGACCCGGCATTTTCAGGCGTAAGTAAACATAACAGGCCGTGCCATAAATTTAGCATAAGCCGGCCGCCCAAAGAGGGCGTGGTAAGGGCTTTGAATTTTTACCACCTCAAGCGTCAACGCTTCGCTCGAGTCATGTTCGTCCCCAAAGGTCACCTCCGAACTATCTTACCGACCGGCACGCTGACTTACTGTGCACCACTCCGTGGAACACCGTCTTTGGACGGCCTAAGATGCCTATCTGTTAACCCCATACGCCGGAAAGTCTCGTAGTACGGGATGTTGATGCTGCTTCCTCCATCCATAAGAACCTTGGTAAACTTGTACCCTCCTACGGGGTGCCACCACCAAGGCTAATCGACCCGGATTGTAAACCCGGGAGGATGATCCTCTCTGCTCCACACAATCGGCTGCTCGGACCGGCGTAATGTCTGGCGCGGCAGTTCAACAACACCGACCGCCCGCCTCTGAAGTTTTCGGTCCCGTCGGTCCAAAGCGGTGGTAAAGACGTGGTATCGCCCCCATTCAACTGCTTTGGGTTGCTCGATAACCCGATCGCTGCTGCTGTTGATTGTAGCCCCTTGGTTCGATTGTTACGATTACCTTGATTATTCTCGATTGCCTTGCCGCCGGATTACTACCGAATCCCGGGCGGAATTTCCTCCATCGTAATCCGGGCCGGATCCTGAACCGCCGCCGGTCCCTTGATCATACCGGAAAGAGTTGGAGTTTTAAACTCCTGCATAATATAACAATCCTTCCAAAGGTGGTTCGCCGGTACCTCCTTCGTCCCGTGCTTCGGACAAGGTTGATTTAATATGAAGTTCAAACGATCCGGATTGTGACCGCCCGGTTTATTTGCCTGCCCTGCGCGCTGACCCTTGTCCTGCGCATTGGTGTTGGCTCTGAAACCCGTGTTGCCGTTAAACTGCGCTTGTTCCCTCCATTGCACAGCCGAATGGTGCTGCTTTGGACCACAGGCTGCCGTTACATTTTCCTTTCCCCACTTCATCATTATCAGATTCGGGATCCTTGGTACTATCGTAATCAGCATACTTTACCAACACGCCCATTAGAGTGCCCATGTCATGGCAAAACGCTTCATGCGACCCGGCTTCAATTTCAATGGCTCGAACCGCAATTGGCTTCCAAGGTCAAGATCGCGGAATCGGGGTTGATCCGGTCGAAGAATGTAAAACTTCGAACGCGGCGCACCCAATGGGTTGTTGACTCTCCTCTGCTGGACACAAGCTGCGGATCCACCACCGACATGGGCTGCTTACGGTGTCTTTGAAATTTTGGATGAACCGGGCCCATAATCGGTCCACGGCTGATGGAGTTGGGCGGCAAGTTTTTAACCAAGTCCGGGCCGTACCTTCCAAAGATCATTGTGAAGTACTTCGCACATGCGGCTTCATCCACGCCCAAAGATCTCCATGGCCATCTCGTAGCTTTCTATCCACGCCTCTGGAGCCAAGTCGGCGGTATAATTCGGCACCTTGCGTGGCCCCTTGAAGTCCTTGGGCAATCGTGCGTTCGCCAGCGGGGACAAGGCAAGGCACCCCCAAAGAGCCGGACGTGACCCACGGTTCGAAGGTGGTTGGTCGAACCGCGCGGGCGGATGATCCTCCGCTTGTGCTACTAACTCGGCCTCCTCGTGCCTGGCGCGGTCCACTACCACTTGAGCATCTTGAAGCCGCTGCGGATTGTTGCCGCTTGTGGCGGACCACGCTGCGCATTGCTCGACTGGCCGGTTCATCGACGCGTCATTTGTAGCTCCGGCTCGGGCGGGGTGGAGTGGATCCGATCTCGATCTGCATGAAAGTACGCTTCTTGTTGAGCCAAGGCCGTCTGAGGAGCTCCTTAACCGGCGTGTCTCCACCGCTGCGGTGAATCGCCTTCAATTGAATCGCCTCAACCGTGCCGCAGCCGCCACGAGGTTATCCATCGGGTTGGAGTAGTGACCGGAGGTGTCTGCGATGCAGGGCGCACCGGTGTGATGGCGAGATAGATCTATCATACGGGCTGAACCGGTGCGGCCGTCCAGTGCTTCGGCGGCTTACCAATGGCGGCGGATTACTGGTCCCTGCCTTACAGGGTATTGAAAAGCTCCTTCCCTCAAAAGCGGAAGGTAAACGGGACCTGTACTTCCTTTTCATGACTTCTGTGGCGCGCTGGTCGGCTGAGCCTATAAGCTCGCGCATCCAAAGCGGCCGTTCCATCGCCATCCTTTCGTCCCACGGCTGCCAGTCCGCTTTAGCATTAGCGATCTGTTCCCTCACCTTTGCAATCTGCGTTGTGCAGGTCTGATCCGGCGGATTAGCTTCCGCCAAGAGCACATTAACGCGTCGAAGAGCTCGACAAAACTTGAGCCGGCGCGACAGGCCTCCCTCCCGGCTGCCATCACATTGTTGAACCGGCGGCCGAAGGCGCCAGCGGTCGAAGAGTGAAGCGCCGCTGCGTCCGGCCATGAAGATCCCAACCCGGTGGGGTAGATCGAAGGGTCCGGAATACTCTCTCCGTCGGAACAACCCCGATCTGGCCATCTCGTAGCTGGTATAGAGATTCGGTTTCTCCGGCGACGATTCGCCCAGAGTAGACAACAGTTTCGTCACCAGATGCTGATCCGTCCTCGTAGTCTCCGTGGGCGACCCCCACGAAACATGCTTGACCGCCCGGTTTAGCGAGGCAGGACTCTTCTTCGCCCGTTGAGCCGTCTCGGCGAGGTCGGTCTGAGCGTCAGCCCGAGCTCCGGCTCGCCGATCTTGCCGATAAACACGTGTATGCCGCCAAAGGGACCCGGTACCCGTACTCAACCGAGCGGCCTCGGGGCCCCAGTCCGCATCGTCGATGTAGAGCTTGCCGCGACGACTCTTAGTCATCCGCCCATCGTGCATAGCCTTCGAGTCGCTTCGAACTTGCCCTCTAAGATCATCAAACCATCGTGCGATAGCCCACGGTGGGCGCCAACCGTCGTGGACTTGTCACGGCAGATGTCCTCATGAAAGGACTTAGTCGTAGGGCCATCGTGCGGGTTTACCTAGAGAGGTTAAAGCGGACACAAGACACGGGAATTATACTGGTTCGGCCCCTTCAATGAAGGTAAAAACCTCGTCCGGTTGTGATGTGATTGATATGGTTTTGGCGACTAGGGAGCAATAGCTTTGCCTTAGCCTCGAAATCTCTGTCCCTAACTTCGCCGGGTCGTCCCCTTATATACACGGATGGACGCCTTGGTCGGTTCTGAGTCCCAATCCGGCTCATACAAGAGTCCGGCTTGATCTCTCCTTTCCTGTCTTACAACGCAAGCTATAACGCTAAGGCGGTTTACATACATGGACCTTAATTCGCCTCTGGGCTCCAGGCGTCCACATGGGCCTGGACCATGAACGAGCGTGAACCGGCCCTCCCGGGGCGGTTCACACTCAGTAGTTATATCCCCAACACTCTACAAGTATCTCAGAAGGTGTTTGTTGGGTTGGCATAGATCGAGATTAGGATTTGTCACTTCGAGTATCGGAGAGGTATCTCTGGGTCCTCTCGGTAATACACATCATGATAAGCCTTGCAAGCAATGTGACTAATGAGTTAGTTGCGGGATGATGTATTACGGAACGAGTAAAGAGACTTTCCGATTACGAGATTGAGGCTAGGTATGAAGATACCAACGATCGAATCTCGAGCAAGTAACATACCGATGACAAAGGGAATGACGTATGTTGTCATTGCGGTTTGACCGGTAAAGATATTCATAGAATATGTGGGAACCAATATGAGTATCTAGGTTTCGCTATTGGTTATTGACCGGATATGTGTCTCGGTCATGTCGACATAGTTCTCAAACCCGTAGGGTCCGCACGCTTAACATTCGATGACGATTTATATTATGAGTTATGTGTTTTGGTGACCGAAGATTGTTCGGAATTCCGGATGAGATCACAAACATGACGAGGAGTCTCGAAATGGTCGATAGGTAAAGATTTATGTATTGTACGATAGTATTTGGACACCGGAATGGTTCCGGAGTGTTTCGGGTATTTATCGGAGTACCGATGGGTTACCGGAACCCCCCGGGGGAAGTAATGGGCGACATGGGCCATAGGAGGGAGGCAAGGCATCCCACAAGGGGGTTGCACGCCCCCCATGGGGAGTCCAAATTGGAGTGGGGAAGGGGGCGACGCCCCCTTTCCTTCTCCTTCTCCCTCTCCTTTCCCCTTTCCCTCTCCGGTAAAAGGAAGGGGGGTCCGGATTGGACTTGGAGTCCTAGTAGGACTCCTCCCCACTTGGGGCCGCACCTAGGCCGGCTCCTCCCCTCTCCTCCTTTATATCACGAGGCGGGGGGCACCTCTAAACACATCAATTGTTCTTAGCCGTGTGTGGTGCCCCCCTCCACTGTTTACTCCTCCGGTCATATTGTCGCAGTGCTTAGGCGAAGCCCTACGCGGATCACTTCACCATCACCGTTACCACGCTGTCGTAGTGATGAAACTCTCCCTCGGCGCTTTGCTGGATCAAGAGTCCGAGGGATGTCATCGAGATGAACGTGTGCAGAACTCGGAGGTGCTGTACGTTCGGTACTTGATCGGTTGAATCGAGAAGACATTCGACTACATCAACCGCGTCAAACTAACGCTTCCGCTTTCGGTCTACGAGGGTACATGGACACACTCTCCCCTTCTCGTTGCTATGCATCTCCTAGATAGATCTTGCGTGATCATAGGATTTTTTTTGAAATTGCATGCTATGTTCCCCAACAATGCATCATAATAGGAGCAATCAAATACAGTAGCAAAATCTAATGCAAGCATGAGAGAGAATGGAATGGTTGTTATTATATTTCCTAAATCATGATAAAGGTTTATTATTCATGCTAGAATTGTATTGATCGGAAACTTAAATACATGTGTGAATACATAAACAAATACCGTGTCCCTAGTAAGCCTCTACTAGACTAGCTCGTTGATCAAAGAAGTTTAAGGTTTCCTAACCATAGACATGCGTTGTCATTTGATAACGGGATCACATCATTAGGAGAATGACGTGATGGACAAGACCCATCCGTTAGCTTAGCATAATGATCGTTCAGTTTTATTGCTATTGCTTTCTTCATGTCAAATACATATTCCTTCGACTATGAGATTATGCAACTCCCGGATACCATAGGAATGCCTTGTGTGTATAGATCGAGCCGGACACTCCGAAGGTGTTTGTAGAGTTGGCATAGATCGAGTTTAGGATTTGTCACTCTGAGTATCGGAGAGGTATCTCTGGGCCCTCTCGGTAATACACATCATAAGCTTGCAAGCAAATGACTAAGGAGTTAGTCACGAGGTGATGTATTACGGAATGAGTAAAGAGACTTTCCAGTGACGAGATTGAACTAGGTATCAAGATACCGACGATTGAATCTCGGGCAAGTAACATACCGATGGACAAATGGAATTACGTATGTTGTCATAATGGTTCGACTGATAAAGATCTTCGTAGAATATGTAGGAACCAATATGGGCATCCAGGTTCCGCTATTGGTTATTGGCCGGAGAGGTGTCTCGTTCATGTCTACATAGTTCTCGAACCCGTAGTGTTGGGGATATTACTACTGAGTATAAACCGGCCAGGAGGGGCCGGGTTATGCCCATAATGAGTTATTCATATTGAAGCCCATGAAGACAAGGAGTATGGCGCTTTACGGAGGAGATCTAACACGAAGGCCCAGGGCCCAAAAGTGGATTAGAGCCCGTAAACATAAAACGGCATATGATATGTAACTTGTGTTGTAAGATAGGAAAGGGTAGAAATCGAGCTGGACACGTTTATGAGCTGGCCTCGGGATTCTGTAAACCACCAGGTGTCAACCTATGTATATAAAGGTACGACCTGGCGGCGGTTTAGGGACAAGAAACAACAACTCGAGAGCCAGGCATAGCGGATTCGCTCCCTGGTCATCGAAACCCTAGCAATTCCACATCAACTGGATTAGACTTTTACCTTCACCGCAAGGGGCCGAACCAGTATAAACTCCTTGCGTCCTTTGTCCCGCTTTAACCCCTTTGAGCTAACTACGTTGCGATGGCTCCATGACTAAGTCCTTACATTAGGACATCTGCCGTGACAAAACCACGACAGTTGGCGCCCACCGTGGGGCTATGACACGATGGTTTCAAGTTCTTAGAGGGCAGCTTCGAAGGGCTCAAGGGATACGTGGTAGGCCGGATGACCAAGAGTCGTCGTGGCAAACTCTACATCGATGATGCAGGCTGGGGCCCCGAGGCCGGCTCAATTGAGTACGGGTACCGGGTCCCCTTTGGTGGCATTCATGTCTTCATTGGCAAGATTGGCGAACCGGGCCCTGAGCCGGACATCTGCACCGACATCGTCGAAACGGCTCAGCGTGCAAGATCCGCCCAGGTTCGGCCTGTCATGAAGCGTGCCTTCGTGGGAGTCATCCACGGAGTGGAATCTGAGGATGGATCGGCGTCTGGGGGTGAAACCATCGTCTATTCTGATGACGAGTCATCCACCGGAGATACCGAGTCATTGTACCAACTACAAGATGGCCGGTTTGGGGGCTGTTCCGATGGCGACAGTATTTCGGACCCCCTCGATCCGCCGAGTCAGTGCAACACTCATCGACCGCAGCGGCAATGATCTCCGGTTCAGCGCCGGCGGCGGCCGCTGGGGCAGGAGGCTCTACGCAACCGCCAACTCAAGTTTTATCCGATTTATTCGACACTTTGGCAGCACTGTTGGCAGCTGAGGTTAATCCGGCGGATCAGGATCAGCATAACACGGAGGTGGCGAAGGTAAAGGATCAGATAGCTCAAGCCAGGGCAGACTTGGCAGCTGAAAACACCAGGATGGCTGCAGAGCGGGCCGAGTTGGATGCACAGGCTTACTGGCTTATGTTGGATCAGTGCGCGTCAAATGATGTCATGAGGAAAAGGTACCGGTCTCACCTGCCTCCAGTTTATGAGGCAAGGAATCTCTTTAATTAACTCGCCAGGGGCAGGAACAAGTAATCAGCAAGTGGTAAACCAGGTGGAGGCACCTAGAATGGGGGCGCCGGTTCAGCCGCGCACGATGGGTCCGCCTCGTCAGAACAATGTCCTGTCGCAGCACGTTTCAACGCCTCCGGGTCATTACTCTAACCCGTTGGATAACATCGTTGCCGCCGCTCCATGATTGGCAGCTCTCCCGATCAAAGGCGAGTCTCCAGTAGCAGTTGAAACACGACGGGCTAGAGAGCTCCTTCAGACAACTTTGACTCAGCAGTGCTACGTCTAGAGCTTGCGTTGGTTTTCCTCGAAGAGGAGAGGATGATGCAGCACAATAGCGTAAGTATTTCCCTCAGTTTTTGAGAACCAAGGTATCAATCAAGTAGGAGGCCACGCACAAGCCCCTCGTACCTGCACAAAACGATAGCTACTCGCAACCAACGCGATTAGGGGTTGTCAATCCATTCACAGTCACTTACGAGAGTGAGATCTGATAGAGATAATATTTTTGGTATTTTTGGTATATAGATGCAAAGTGAAAAGTAAAGGCAAAGCAAAAACAAAGCAAGTATAAAAGTGATGGAGATTGATATGATGAGAATAGACCTGGGGGCCATAGGTTTCACTAGTGGCTTCTCTCAAGAGCATAAGTATTCTAGGTGGGTGAATGATACGTCTCCAACGTATCTATAATTTTTGATTGATCCATGCTACTTTATCTACTGTTTTAGGCAATATTGGGCTTTATTATCCACTTTTATATTATTTTTGGGACTAACCTATTAACCGGAGGCCCAGCCCAGATTTGCTGTTTTATGCCTATTTCAGTGTTTGGGGAAAAGGAATATCGCACGGAGTCAAAAGCGGAACGAATTCAAGCTGGAGAAGTTATTTTTGGAAGGAAACCCACCGATGGACTTGGACCCCACGTCGGAAGATACGGGAGGTGCTCACGAGGGTGGGGCGCGCCCCCGCCTTGTGGGGCCCCGTAGCTCCACCAACGCTCTCCTTTCACCCATATATACCGTCGTGCCCTAAAACTTCGAGCAGAAGATAGATCGGGAGTTCCGCCGCAAGCCTCCGTAACCACCAAAACCAATCGGGACCCCTTTCCGGTACCTGGGAGGGATCCATCACCGGTGGCCATCTTCATCATCCGGCGCTCTCCATGACGAGGAGGGAGTAGTTCACCCTCGAGGGCTGAGTGTAGCGACCGACCCAAAATCGGTCAAGTCTACGTATGCATACCATCCCAAGATCATGCGGGTACTCACGAGACATTGATGAAATAATCAAAGTTCAATCACACCTGAATTTATTACACGATTCTCATATCGAGTCTTTATTACAATAGAATAAATTCGGCCAAGGCCAACTCATGAGAAATAAACTAAGTAAAGCTGCGGGCGTAGAAGAATAAGCGAGTCCATCCGACTCCAAAGGGCAATCGCCAAGCGTGGATCGTAGCCTCACTCGATCGGAAAACTCCTCTGCAACATAAGGCGTTGCAGCCGTGTAGGTCAAGATTTTGAATATGCCGGCAAGTCATGAAGAGAGAACAACAATAAAATTACTAACACTATATGCAATTTGGCTGTGGGGCTCTAAGTTTCATCATTTTGCGAAAAGCCAGTTTTCCCTACAATAATGGACTTGTTTGCAAATACTACAAAATTGTTGGTAGTTATTGAGATGGTTCCGCCAACCAATGTCTCATTCCCAATTATTAAATAATAACCCCCTCAATTAATTTATTAATTTCAGTGTTGAGATTTCCGAATACTTCCAAGTTCCAGAGGCTCAAATTGTCCGTAACCGGGGACACGGCTAATCGATTAGATCTTTTCTCTCTGAGAGGTTTGCGACTTTACCCGCAAGAATCGTTCCCTCCTTTTAAGTCTTCGCACTTCGTGAGTGTTTGAAGACGGACGAACGTAAACAGGGTCTTCCGAAGAGTTCCTCAGGCCCTTGCCGGTGCCCATCCAATCCTACCGTTCTTCTACATCTCGTAGCACCGTCGGCCAGAGTCACACCTAGGGTCGACCAAGCCGCGAGCCCATAATGGCTTGCGGCTGCACATGTAAGCTTCCGTCAATGGGGTATCCATCCGTCTCTTCGTGGCTGGGTGAAGCTTTCCGCAAGATGTCATGGCACTTCTCCATGCATCCCGGCCAACCACCTTTGGGTTCTCCAGGTGCCCGCCAACCGTCCTCCACCCAAAGTAGTGAATTTCAAGTCCATCTTGATCTTGAAGTTCATGGGGTTGTCATCATCTTGACTCTCACATCTCCCTTATGAATTCACTCAACCAATCCCGTCTCTGAGCATAGCAATAATAAACTACTTCGTCCGGGTCATGGTAACAAGGGAATTGGTTCATCCTACCTCATGATACTACTCAAGTACATAACTTCAAAATTTCACCCATCGCATGCATGGTGGGGAGGTATAATTCTAATGCAATAAAATCATAGGTATTGTAAAGAAACATGATCAATGACTTGCCTTGCTGACGATCTTCGTAAGCTAGGGACTCGTGGTAGCAAGCTTCGCACTCCGGAAATTCTACCGAGGCAAACAATAACCACAATAAGCATACAACATATGACCACTTATATAACAGCATAGTAATATGAAACACACAAAACAAATGAATCAAAACCCAAAGGAAACTCAAAGAAAAACCAAATCAAAGTTTTCCTACTTCAAGCAACAACTAAAATAGTTTTACATAACAAAAATTTCTTAACAGAACCTAAGCATGGGTTTATGCTACCTAACAGAAAAGTATTCATCAAGCAACTAGGAGCAAAAAGAATCACTTTAAAATCTATTATAAAACTCCTATTAGGCCTAAAGCAAATTCTAGGAGGAAAAAATAAAATAAAAGTTTTATTTATTATAAATAAAAGTTCATGCTCTAAAGTTACAGAAACTAACCTAGAATAATCTATCACATATGAAAAATAAATTTATTTGCTAACTAAAACAATAGGAAAACAGTAGCTAGTTAATTAATTAAGAATAACATGATTCTGATTAAAACTATTATTTTATTAATCCTAAAATGCCCAAATAAATTCCTACGGTTAGGTAATGTCAAAACAAAGTTGTGACAAAAAGAATCACAAAAAAAATAATTTTCCTAACTCACTTTGTAGCAGATTTACTATTCTGTCTAAATCTAAAATAAAGCAATTCTAAATAATTTTAACAGAGCTAATTATATTTTCTACAGAAACTATAAGAAATTTGCAAAGTAACAAAAAAGAATCACTTAAAAATATTAAGTAGATTAAAAGATATGAATTTTACAAAACTGAAACTATTACATTAAAACAAAAACGAAAATAAAAGAAAAGCGGGCTAATGGGCCTATCTAGCAGCTTGGCGTAATATAACTAAAACGGGCCTAGGGTTTAAGCAGATCGGCGGTTCAACTAAAAACCCTAACTAAAAATAAACCGGAACTAACCGGGATAAAACCGGTCTATTTTAAATAACATACCCCTTCGGGGGGGATCTAATCTAAAGCGTCCGTTTTAGATCGGACGGTGGGGAAGATCTCCGGTGACTCACCGCGGTGGTCGACGGCGACGGCGGCTCGGGCGACGACGACGCGGCGGCTCCGGTGGTCGGGGACGACGGCGGAGACCTCCGGCGGGTGCGGCGGAGCAAGGGGGGCTCGGTGGTCGACTCGGTGGAGCTCGGGGGTGGTCGGGGATGACGGGGCGGTGACAATGGCGCGGCGGCGGTGCGGTGCTCCGGCGATTCTTGGCGGAAGGAGAGTCGGGCGAGGGGGGGAAAGTGAGGGAACGGGGCGAGGGGAGGAGTATTTATAGGGCGGGGGCCTCGACTTGCGCGAGGGGGCGATCGGGGAAGGAGATCCCGGATCCTTGAGGATTCCGTGGCGCGGCAAGGCCAGTTGGCGTGTGGAAAGGGAGAGGTGGGTCCGGGTGTCGGTGAGAGAGAGGGAGGGCGTTCGATTGGCGAGGCGGAAGGGTTGGCTGGCGCTGATCGGCTCGGCCCGGCCTGGTGGCTGGTTGGCCTGCCATTGGCTGAGCTGGCCAGCTGGCCGCCTCGGCTACCGGGTAGGTGGGCTGGTGGCGCTGGTCTTCCTTTTCCTTTTTTGAATTAAAGAGAGAGAGAGAAAATATATTAAATATATATATTTTATATATGACATATATATATCAAAATGATCAGGGGAATATTCCCTACAATTTGAACATTTTTCCAGGGCAAAACTCAAATTTTAAAAAAAATCATTTTTCTAAAATCCCAAATAAGATTCAAATTTGAATTCAAACTTTTTGGCAAGTTTTTTTATCTGACATATTTGGAGTGTCATGTTTACTCCTCTCATACTTTTTCTCAAGTATTTGTCAGGCATTGATTTGAAATAAATTTCAAGCGCCAAATTTTGAATTCAAATTCCATCAAACTCAAAATCTTCAGAAACTTCAAATATCACTCAAATTCAAACAATATGCATAGATGCTTAGCTATAATTGTAAAACATTCCAAATAGGAAATTTGGGATGTTACAAACCTACCCACCTTAAGATGAATCTCGCCCCCGAGATTCGGGTTAACTAACAAATAGGTGCGGATGGTCTCGGCGGAGGTCTTCTTCTCGCTCCCGGTGGCTTCCTCCTCGGAGTGATGACTCCACACCTTGCAAAACTTGATGATCTTGCTGCGGGTGACTCTGTTCAGTCTCGAGAATTCGGACGGGTTTCTCCTCATAAGTCGAGATCCTTTGTCGAGCTGTATGGCCTCTAGGGGCACTGTGTCTCTCAATGGAATATCGGCCATGTCGGCATGGCATTTCTTCAGCTAAGAAACATGGAAGACATCATGAACTCCGGACAATCCTTCCGGCAATTCCAACTTGTAAGCAATTTCTCCACGACGTTCGAGGATTTTGTAGGGGCCAATGAATCGGGGTGCTAACTTTCCTTTGACACCAAACGTCTTGATTCCACGAAGTGGAGACACCCGAAGATATGCTCGGTCTCCCGCTTCGTAAGTTACTTCCTTGCGTTTACTGTCGGCATAACTCTTCTGCCTCGACTGAGCTACCTTGAGTCTATCCCGAATCAGCTTGACTTTCTCTTGGAATCTACGATAAGATCGGGACCGAAAAGTTTTCGATCTCCAACACCATCCCACAAAGAATGGTGTTGCATCTCCTTCCGTATAGAGCTTGAAAGGGGCCATCTTCAGACTGGTCTGATAACTGTTATTGTATGAGAACTCCGCGTATGGCAAATTATCATCCCAACTAGACCCATAGCCTAGCGCACAAGCTCTCAACATGTCCTCCAGGATCTGGTTGACTCTCTCAGTCTGTCCATCTGTCTGCGGATGAAAAGTCATCTTGAACTCCGACCTCGTACCCAAAGTTTCATGCAACCGATTCCAAAACTTTGAGGTAAATTGTGTTCCTCTATCGACACGATACTCCTTGAAACTCCATGCAGGACATACGATCCTGGTCATGTATATCTTGGCCAACTTAAGCGCTGGTATAGGTAGTCTTCACGGGAATGAAATGAGCTACCTTGGTCAATCGATCAACCACTACCCGGATGGAATCATAACCTGAGCGGGTCTGGGTAATCCTGTGATAAAATCCATTCCAAGTTTTTCCCATTTCCAATCGGAATCGACAAAGGTTGAAGTAACCTGGCTGGCTTCTCGATGTTACGCCTTTACTCGTTGACAAACATCGTGACATCTTTGCTACGTACTCGGCAATATCCTTCTTCATACATCACCGAAACTTTCCTTCAAATCCGGTACATCTTGGTGTTACCGGGTGAATCGAAATCTGATGAATCATGAGCCTCCTGAAGAATTAGCTGTCTGAGTTCGGGATCATTGGGCACATAAATACGATCCTCGTACCATATAGCTCCGTATTCATCCTTACGAAACCCTTTAGCTTTTCCTTCATTCATCCTTTTCTTTATCTCATCAATTTCCTTGTCCGACTTACGGGCTTCACGAATCCTTTCGCCAAAGTGGACTGAACTTCCAGAGTTGCAACATATCCTCTCGGAACTATCTCGATCGGAGATCTCCGAGGGCATCGACTAACTCACAGGGTAATCCTCCTGCTATAAGAGTATTCACATAACTCTTACGGCTCAAAGCATCTGCTACAACATTAGCCTTTCCTGGGTGGTAATGCAATCTCATGTCATAGTCCTTGATTAACTCTAGCCATCTCCTCTGCCTGAGGTTCAACTCTTTCTGCGTGAAAATGTATTTCAAGCTCTTATGATCTGTGTAAACATCACAACGGTTTCCGATAAGGAAACATCTCCAGGTCTTGAGTGCATGTACTACGGCTGCTAACTCCAAATCATGTGTGGCGTAATTCATCTCGTGAGGTCGTAGCTGTCTGGAGGTATAAGCTACAACTTTTCCTTCCTGCATGAGTACTCCTCCGAGTCCACTGGCGAGAAGCGTCACAATATACTGGTAATCCTTGTGTATGTCCGCAAAATCAAGATCTTTGGGGCTGTAACCAAACATTTCTTCAATTCACAGGCGGCTTCACAACCCTCGGTCCGGATGTACTTGGCGTCCTTCTTCAACAGCTCGATCATGGGCTTGGCAATCTTCGAGAAATTCTCAATAAACCTCCGATAATATCCTGCGAGTCCGAGAAAACTGCGGATCTCCTTGACCGAGGTGGGTGGCCCAATCGGTGGTGATCCAACCTTGGCGGGGTCAACTGCTATTCCTTCTCCACGAAATAACATGTCCAAGGAATCCGACTTCCTTCACCGAAATTCACATTTGATGAACTTGGCATACAATCGATGTTCTCGAAGTTTCTCCGTAACTAGACGCAAATGTTCCTTATGCTCTTCCTCGCTCTTGGAGAAAATCAGTATATCATCGATGAACACCACGACAAACTTGTCCAGATATTCCATAAATACCTTGTTCATCAAATTCATGAAGTATGCAGGGGCATTAGTCAATCCAAATGACATGACGGTATACTCATATAAACCATACACGTGGTGAATGCTGTTTTGGGTATATCCTTTTCACGGATCTTCAACTGATGATACCCTGATCGAAGATCGATCTTGGAGAATACCTTGGCTCCAACTAGCTGATCAAACATGTCATTAATCATCGGCAGAGGGTACTTGTTCTTGATAGTCACGTCGTTCAACGAACGATAATCAACAACCATTCTCAAGGTTCCATCCTTCTTCTCTACCAAGAGAACTGGGGCTCCCCAAGGTGATGAGCTTGGCCGAATATATCCTTTCTCCAATAGCTCATTAATTTGATTCTTGATCTCCTTCAGATCGTTCGGTGGCATCCGATAGGGTCTCTTGGATATTGGGGCTGTATCGGGCAATAACTCAATCAGAAATTCTATGTCCCTGTCCGGTGGCATTCCTGGTAATTCCTCCGGAAACACATCGGGAAAATCTTGCACTACTGGCACTTCCTCCTGAACAACTCCCGTGAGGGAATTCACCTGATTCTTCATCTGGCTATGTCTGGATACATACTTGATCCTCTTACGCTCCGGGGTGGTGAGCGAGAATGGACTTCTTGAGCACGATCTATGTTTCCTTCAAACTTCGTCAACCAATCCATGCCTAGGATTACATCCAAGGTCCGGGTTTCTAATACTATGAGGTCTGCGGGGAATTTATGGTTTCCGATGTTAAGGGTTACATGACAGCCTAAGCACGCCATCATTTCTCCTCCTGCGGGCCCGGCCTTGAAGGGGCTTCTAAGGGTTTTAGTGGGCAACCCATACTTTTCCACAACTACCCTTGATATGAATGAATGCGTTGCACCGTAATCAAAGAGTACCAATCTTGAGCGTGAATTCAATAAAACTTACCAACCACGATTATGCGGCTGATCATAGACGTCCTCCACGTCAATGTGGTTCACTGAGCCGAGGAAAAGGGTTGGGCTTCTTCGCTGAGCTTCCATTGCCGTTTCCATTCCTCTGCTTGGCCTCCGGGCAGTCGGTGGCATAGTGCCCTGTTTTCTGGCACTTGAAACAGGTGATGTGACTCGGATCTTTCTGAGCCGGGGCAGGATGATGCTGGTTGCCATTACCGTTTCCATTGCCATTCCCATTGCCTGACTTGTTGTCCTGGTTGCGGTTGTTCCCATTCCCTCCATGGTTATGTCCTCCATGGCTGTGATGGGTATGCCCTCCTGAGTATGGGGCATAACGGGGCTTCTGCTGAGCTCCAGAGTTGTACTTCCCCTGGCTGTACTTCCGCTTGCGGCTATCAATCTGCTGCTGCTTGCCTTCAAGTATGGTGGCCTTGTCTACCGGCTCACGGTAGTTGGTGAAGGTAGCCACCATAAGCTGCATACCCAGCTCGTCATTGAGTCCCTCGAGAAACTTTTCTGCTGCGGCATCTGTGGCCACATCATCCGGCATAGCGAGCTAACTTGCTGAACTCATCCACGCATCGCCCCACAAGACGGTTCCCCTGGCGTAAGTTGCGGAACTCACGCTTCTTGAGACTCATGGCTCCGGCTGAAACATGAGCGGTCTGAAAGCTTCTTTGGGCGATCCCACGTGATGGTGCCGATGGGATAAGTGGCGGTGTAGTTCTCCCACCAAGAAGCTGCAGGTCCATCAAGTTGATGTCTGCAAAGCGCACCTTCTACTGCATCGGTGCATCCAACAAAGGACTAACTCCCTTCCGACCTTGCGGAGCCAATCGCCGGCCACAATCGGCTCAGTCTTTGCTAGAGAACACCGGCGGATTAAGCCTTAGGAACCGAGTCAAGTTGTCAGCGAGGGTGGTGGCGGTGGATTGTTGTTGTTGTTGTTACGATTACGAATGAGCATCTGCATGAGGGCATTCTGCTGCTGGATCACCGGGTGAGCTCGGCGGAAAGTTGAGACGGGGTCACGTCTCGGAGGCATCTGGTGTTTTGGAGTGGATGAGAAAATTAGAATAGAACAATGGTCTAATGAGAAAATATCACTACCCATATGAATGCACAATCATAATCACACCAATCATTTATTCATTCCACCAAACATGGTTCAATCTCGATTACAAAATATCTCACGAATAACGGCCTAACTGATCGACGGAAAATAAAATAACATGGTGGTCGGCTAAATGTCTTCATCAATAATCCTTGCGTCCTCTGGTGCGGCGTCCTCTGATGCGGCGCCTCCTCTTGCGGCTTTCTCCAGTGGAACTCCCTTCATAATCCTGATCATTGCTCACGAGAGGTCCGTCATCTCCACTCGGGAAAAGGTCCTCTCCCAAGTCCATCTTTTCCTCTAACGCGGCAACCTTCATTTTCAGGTCGTCGACTCTCTCCATGAAGTCCGCGATTTCTTCCTCATGGTCAAGGAAGTCTGCGTGTGCCTTCTCTTCCGATTCTAGTTCACGGAACAACAGCCTCTGTGTACCTTCGAAGTTCTGGCGATCTGGATCTCCCGTTTCTGAGGAGACACTCCAAGTCTTGGGCGTACGAGAGAATGGAGTCGTCCTCTGATGCGGATGATATCTCCATTCCTTGCTCTGCGAGAAACCATGGCGAGGTCGATGGATCGAGCTCGGCCTGTACTCTTCTCGGAGATGTCCAAGTGCACGATAAATCGCCATGTCTCTTCCGAGGATCCAGCTTGAAGTCGGTAAACTCAAAGTCAATAGGCTCAGATGTCCTCCGAAGGTTCTCCTGGAATGTGCACCTCGATCCTCATGGCGGGTATTAAATCGGAAGTGCATTGGTAGGCTTCCGGTGATCGAGGGCGAGCAATCTTCAGCTTCTTCACGATCTGGACCAGCTTCTGCCGAAGGGCATCGTCTCATCTGGTGGCAAAACTCCGGTAGCAAAGCTGGGGTGAACTCGTGACCATCTAAAATGTTGAAAATCGGAGAGAAGTCGAGAAATGAACGAGGGAGAATTACGGAATGATAAGGACATAAAATAAATAGTCTCTTCCTATGGCTTTCCGATCCTAGGGGTTACGTCCCTCACGGTCGTGTGCTCTGAATACCATCTCTGTAGCGACTGACCCAAAATTGGTCAAGTCTCCGTATGCATGCCATCCCAAGATCATCTTTGGTACTCACAGTACATTGATGAAATAATCAAAGTTCAATCACACCTGAATTTATTACACGATTCTCATATCGAGTCTTTATTACAATAGAATAAATTCGGACGAAGGCCAACTCATGAGAAATAAACTAAGTAAAGGCTGCGAAGGCGTAGAAGAATAGCGAGTCCATCCGACTCCAAAGGGCAATCGCCAAGCGTGGATCGTAGCCTCACTCTGATCGGAAAAATCCTCTCGCAACATAAGGCGTTGCAGCCGTGTAGGTCGACATTTTGAATATGCCAGCAAGTCATGAAGAGAGAACAATAATAAAATTACTAACACTATATGCAATTTGGCTGTGGGGCTCTAAGTTTCATCATTTTGCGAAAAGCCAGTTTTTCCCTACAATAATGGACTTGTTTGCAAATACTACAAAATTGTTGGTAGTTATTGAGATGGTTCCGCCAACCAATGTCTCATTCCCAATTATTAAATAATAACCCCCTCAATTAATTAATTAATTTCAGTGTTGAGATTTCGAATACTTCCAAGTTCCAGAGGCTCAAATTGTCCGTAATCGGGACACGGCTAATCGATTAGATCTTTTCTCTCTGAGAGGTTTGCGCACTTTACGCAAGAATCGTTCCCTCCTTTTAAGTCTTCGCACTTTAGAGTGTTTGAAGACGGGACGAATCTAAACAGGGTCTTCGAAGAGTTCCTGCAGGCCACTGCCGGTGCCCATCCAATCCTACCGTTCTTCTACATCTCGTAGCACCGTCCGGCCAGAGTCACACCTAGGGTCGACCAAGCCAGAGCCCATAATGGCTTGCGGCTACACAGGTAAGCTTCCGGTCAATGGGGTATCCATCCGTCTCTTCGTGGCTGGGTGAAGCTTTACGCAAGATGTCATGGCACTTCTCCATGCATCCCGGCCAACCACTGGGTTCTCCAGGGTGCCCGTCAACCGTCCTCCACCTAGTAGTGAATTTCGAAGTCCATCTTGATCTTGAAGTTCATGGGGTTGTCATCATCTTGACTCTCACATCTCCCTTATGAATTCACTCAACCAATCCCGTCTACGAGCATAGCAATAATAAACTACTTCGTCCCGGGTCATGGTAACAAGGGGAATTGGTTCATCCTACCTCATGATACTACTCAAGTACATAACTTCAAAATTTCACCCTCGCATGCATGGTGGGGAGGTATAATTCTAATGCAATAAAATCATAGGTATTGTAAAGAAACATGATCAATGACTTGCCTTCTTGACGATCTTAAGTAAGCTAGGGACTCGTGGTAGCAAGCTTGCACTCCGGAAATTCTACCGAGGCAAACAATAACCACAATAAGCATACAACATATGATCACTTACATAACAGCATAGTAATATGAAACACACAAAACAAATGAATCAAAACCCAAAGGAAACTCAAAGAAAAACCAAATCAAAGTTTTCCTACTTCAAGCAACAACTAAAATAGTTTTACATAACAAAAATTTTCTTAACAGAACCTAAGCATGGGTTTATGCTACCTAACAGAAAAGGATTCATCAAGCAACTAGGAGCAAAAAGAATCACTTTAAAATCTATTATAAAACTCCTATTAGGCCTAAAGCAAATTCCAGGAGGAAAAAATAAAATAAAAGTTTTATTTATTATAAATAAAAGTTCATGCTCTAAAGTTACAGAAACTAACCTAGAATAATCTATCACATATGAAAAATAAATTTATTTGCTAATTAAAACAATAGGAAAACAGTAGCTAGTTAATTAATTAAGAATAACATGATTCTGATTAAAACTATTTTTTTATTAATCCTAAAATGCCCAAATAAATTCCTACGGTTAGGTAATGTCAAAACAAAGTTGTTACAAAAGAATCACAAAAAAAATAATTTTCCTAACTCACTTTGTAGCAGATTTACTATTCTGTCTAAATCTAAAATAAAGCAATTCTAAATAATTTTAACATAGCTAATTATATTTTCTACAGAAACTATAAGAAATTTGCAAAGTAACAAAAAAGAATCACTTAAAAATATTAAGTAGATTAAAAGATATGAATTTTACAAAACTGAAACTATTCTGTTAAAACAAAAAACGAAAATAAAAGAAAAACGGGCTAATGGGCCTATCTAACGCTTCGGCGTAATATAACTAAAACGGGCCTAGGGTTTAAGCGAATCGGCGGTTCAACTAAAACCCTAACTAAAATAAACCGGAACTAACCGGATAAAACCGGTCTATTTTAAATAACATACCCCTTGAGGGATCTAATCTAAAGCGTTCGTTTTAGATCGGACGGTGGGAAGATCTCCGGTGACTCACCATGATGGTCGACGGCGACGGCGGCTCGAGGCGACGACGACGCGGCTCCGTGGTCGGGGACGACGGCGGAGACCTCCGTGGTGCGGCGGAGCAAGGGGGCTCGGTGGTCGACTCGGTGGAGCTCGGGGTGGTCGGGATGGCCAGGCGGTGACAATGGCGCGGCGGTGCGGTGCTCAGCGGCGATTCTGGCGAGAGGAGAGTCGGGCGAGGGAAAGTGAGGAAGCAGGCGAGGAGGTATTTATAGAGGCGGGGGCCTCGACTTCTTGCGAGGCGATCGGGAAGGAGATCCCGGATCGCCGGGATTCCGTGGCCGGCGACAGTGGCGCTATGAGTTGGCATGGGCGAGGAAAGGGAGAGGTGGGTCCGGGGTGTCGGTGAGAGAGAGGGAGGCGTTGATTGGGGCGACCGAGGCGGAAGGGTTCGCGCGTATTGGGTCGGCTCGGCTCGGCCAGTGGTGGCTAGTTGGCTTTGGCCCATTTGGCTGGCCGGGCCGCCTCGGCCGGGCTGGGCAGTTGGTGGCCTCGGGTCTTCCTTTTCCTTTTTTTTTGAATTAAAGAGAGAGAGAGAAAATATATTAAATATATATATTTTATATATGACATATATATATCAAAATGATCACGGGAATATTCCCTACAATTTGAACATTTTTCCAGGGCAAAACTCAAACTTAAAAAAAAATCATTTTTCTAAAATCCCAAATAAGATTCAAATTTGAATTCAAACTGTTTGGCAAGGTTTTTCATCTGACATATTTGGAGTGTCATGTTTACTCCTCTCATACTTTTTCTCAAGTATTTGTCAGGCATTGATTTGAAATAAATTTCAACTGCCAAATTTTGAACTCAAATTCCATCAAACTCAAAATCTTCTGAAACTTCAAATATCACTCAAATTCAAACAATATGCATAGATGCTTAGCTATAATTGTAAAACATTCCAAATAGGAAATTTGGGATGTTACACTGAGGGTATGTACCAGTAGCTATGTGTTTGATCTCTCTCTCTCTCGTGTTCCATCTATGGCACGATCTTGATGTATCCCGAGCTTTGCTATTGTAGTTGGATCTTATGATGTTTCTCCCCCTCTACTCTCTTGTGATGAATTGAGTTTCCCCTTTGAAGTTATCTTATCAATTGAGTCTTTTATGAGAACACTTGATGTATGTCTTGGTGATCAACTTGCGGGTTTCGTGACATTGGGAACCTATGCATAGGGGTTGGCACACGTTCTTGACTCTCCGGTAGTAGCTTTGGGGCACTCTTTGAAGTACTTTTATGTTGGTTGGATGAATCTGAGATTGTGTGATGCCTATCGTATAATCATGCCCACGGGTACTTGAGGTGACAATGGAGTATCTAGGTGACATTAGGGTTTTGGTTGATTTGTGTCTTAAGGTGTTATTCTAGTACGAACTCTTTTATAGATCGATCCGAAAGAATAGCTTTGTGGTGGTTTCGTACCTGACCATAATCTCTACGTTTGTTCTCCGCTATTAGCGTCTTTGGAGTGACTCTTTGTTGCATGTTGAGGGCTTGCCATATGTTCTATCTATGTTATTATTGTTGAGAGAACTTGCACTAGTGAAAGTATGAACCCTAGGCCTTGTTTCCTATCATTGCAATACCGTTTACACTCACGTTTACCATTAGTTACCTTGCTGTTTTTATATTTTCAGATTACAAAAACCTATATCTACCATCCATTTTGCACTTGTATCACCATCTCTTCACCGAACTAGTGCACCTATACAATTTGCTATTGTATTGGGTGTGTTGAGGACACAAGAGACTTTTTGTTATTTGGTTGCATGGTTGTTTGAGAGAGACCATCTTCCTCCTACGCCTCTCGCAGATTGATAAACCTTAGGTCATCCACTTGAGGGAAATTTGCTACTGTCCTACAAACCTGTGCACTTGCAGGCCCAACAACATCTACAAGAAGAAGGTTGTGTAGTAGACATCAAGCTCTTTTCTGGCGCCATTGCCGGGGAGGATAGGTAAGTGAAGGTATATCTTTAGATCTTGCAATCGAATCTTTTTTGTTTCTTGTTTTAGCACTAGTTAGTCTATAAAAGAAAATTACAAAAAAATGGAATTGAGTTTGTCTCATACGCTTCATCTTTTTAATATCTTTGGTGAGAATGATGGGAAGGAAAATTGTGCTCAAGTACTAGAAGAAGAATTACATAGAATTCTTGGCATAAAATATGTGAATGATGAGCATGATTGCAATGTTGTTAGTATGAATTCCTTGAATATCCATGATGCTAATGATATGCAAAGCCACAAGCTTGGGGAAGGTATGTTTGATGGAGATGATATTTTTTGTCCCCCAAGTTCTGATGAGCAAATTTACTATGATGAAAGCATGCCTCCTATCTATGATGATTATTGTGATGACACGTATGCTATAAAGAATAATGATAACCATGAAACTTGTCATCTTGATCTTAATTTTCAATCACATGATAGTTATTTTGTTGAGTTTGCTCCACTATTATTCATGAGAAGAATTTTGCTTATGTGGAGAGTAGTAAATTTTCTATGCTTGTAGATCATGAAAAGAATGCTTTAGGTGCTGGTTATATTGTTGAATTCATTCATGATGCTACTGAAAATTATTATGAGGGAGGAATATATGCTTGTAGGAATTGCAATAATATCAAGTTTCCTCTCTATATGCTTAAAATCTTGAAGTTATGTTTGTTTTACCTTCCTATGCAAGTTGATTATTGTTCCCATAAGTTGTTTGCTCACAAAATCCCTATGCATAGGAAGTGAGTTAGACTTAAATGTGCTAGTCATATTCTTCATGATGCTCTCTTTATGTTTCAATTCTTATCTTTTATGTGAGCATCGTTGAAATCATAATGCCTAGCTAAGGGCGTTAAACGATAGCGCTTGTTGGGAGGCAACCCAATTTTATTTTAGTTTCTTGCTTTTTGGTTCTGTTTAGGAATAAATAATCCATCTAGCTTCTGTTTAGATGTGATTTTGTGTTTAAATTAGTGTTTGTGCTAAGTAGAACCTTTGGGAAGACTTGGGTGAAGTCTTTATGATCATGCTGTAAAAAACAGAAACTTTAGCGCTCACGAGATTAGCTTCAACTTTTTACTGGAGAGTGATATATAGTTGATTATTTTTGCATATGATTACTAGACAAATTACTCAGGTTCACCAATTTATTTTATAATTTTTGTAGTTCCATAAGTTTGCGTTAGTTACAGATTACTACAGATTGTTCTGTTTTTGACAGATTCTGTTTTTCGTGTGTTGTTTGCTTATTTTGATGAATCTATGGCTAGTAAAATAGGTTATAAACCGTAGAGAAGTTGGAATACAGTAAGTTTAACACCAATATAAATAAAGAATGAGTTCATTACAGTACCTTGAAGTGGTGTTTTTGTTTTCTTTCGCTAATGGAGCTCACGAGTTTTCTGTTAAGTTTTGTGTGGTTGAAGTTTTCAAGTTTTGGGTAAAGATTTGATGGATTATGGAATAAGGAATGGAAAGAGCCTAAGCTTGGGGATGCCCAAGGCACCCCAAGGTAATATTCAAGGACAACCAAGAGCCTAAGCTTGGGGATGCCCCGGATGGCATCCCTCTTTAAATCTTCGTTCATCGGTAACTTTACTTGGAGCTATATTTTTATTCACCACATGATATGTGTTTTTCTTGGAGAGTCATGCAATTTTGTTTTGTTTTGCTTGCTGTTAGTTAGATTAGTGTTTTGAATCTTTAGTTTCAATAAAAAAAGTCAAGGATAGCCTTTGCCATGCTTATTTTGCTAGTATACATGTTGCTGTTTGAAAACAGAAAGTTTACCGCTGTTGCAAAAATTCCTTAGAAAAGTCAGAGAGTGGTATAATGTTGAATCTTTTTTTTCATAATGAGATCTGATAAATTTATTACAGTGGGAATTTTAGTTCATAATTTTTGGAGTTAGGGAAGTATTGATACTCTTGCATTCTTTATAGATCTGTCTTGTTTTGGCAGATTGCTGTTATGTTTGCATTATTTGCATATGTTTGCTTGTTTAATGATTATATTTAAGGATAGGAGTATTAAATATGCAGAGGCATTTAGTATGCAATGTTGAATAATAATGTTAGTGATTTGTTACAGTAGGAAATGATAAGGTTTTGCATTGGTTTATACTAACCTATCTCACGAGTTCTTGTTGAGTTTGTTGTGAATGAAGCTTTTGATAAAAGAGAAACCATGATATGAGAGGAATTAAGGAGACACAAAGTTCAAGCTTGGGGATGCCCAAGGCACCCCAAGATGATATTTCAAGAAGTCTCAAGCATCTAAGCTTGGGGATGCCCCGGTAGGCATCCCACCTTTCTTCTTCAACAACTATCGGTTAGTATCGGTTGAGCCTAAGATTTTGCTTCTTCACATGAGTTGTGCTATCCTTGAAATGTAGTTTTCTTTAGCTTTGCTTGCTGTTTGAATAAAGTATCAAGATCTGAAATTATTAAATGGGAGAGTCTTCACATAGTTGCATAATTATTCGGCTACTCATTGATCTTCACTTATATCTTTCGGAGTAGTTTGTCATTTGCTCTAGTGCTTCACTTATATCTTTTAGAGCACAATGGTGGTTTTATTTTGAAGAAATAGATGAACTCTCATGCTTCACTTATATTATTTTGAGTGTCTTAAATAGCATGGTAATTCACTTAAATAATCATAGTATGCTAAGCATACAAGATTTGTAAGAATTCTTATGAGTGTGTTGAATACTAAGAAAAGTTTGATGCTTGATAATTGTTTTGAGATATGGAGGTGATAATATCAAAGTCATGCTAGTTTGGTGATTATGAATTTAAAGAATGCTTGTGTTGAAGTTAGCAAGTCCCGTAGCATGCACGTATGGTTAAATTTGTGTAACAAATTTGAAACATGAAGTGTACCTGGCTTGTGCATCCTTATGAGTGGCGGTTGGGGACGATAGATGGTCTTTTCCTACCAATCTATCCCCTAGGAGCATGCGCGTAGTACTTGATTTTTGATGACTTCTAAATTTTTGCAATAAGTATATGAGTTCTTTTGACTAATGTTGAGTCCATGGATTATACGCACTTTTACCTTTCCGCCTTTGCTAGCCTCTTCGGTACCGTGCATTGCCCTCTCTCACCTTGAGAGTTGGTGCAAACTTCGCCGGTGCATCCAAACCCCGTGATACGATACGATCTATCACACATAAACCTCCTTATATGTTCCTCAAAACAGCCACCATACCTACCTATTATGGCATTTCCATAGCCATTCCGAGATATATTGCCATGCAACTTTCCACCGTTCCGTTCATCATCATCATGACATACTTTACTTTTGTCATATTGCCATTGCATGATCATGTAGTTGACATCGTATTTGTGGCAAAGCCACCATGCATTATTTTTCATACATGTCACTCTTGATTCATTGCACCATCCCCTACACCGCCGGAGGCATTCATATAAAGTCATATCTTGTTCTAGTTTCGAGTTGTAATCCTTATGTTGTAATCAATAGAAGTGTGATGATCATCATTATTAGAGCATTGCCCAAAAAAAAAGAGAAAGGCTAAAAAAAGAAAGGCCCAAAAAAAGAGAAAGGCCAAAAAAAGAAAGGCCCAAAAAAAGAAAATAAATAAAAAGGGCAATGTTACTATCCTCTTACCACACTTGTGCTTCAAAGTAGCACCATGTTTTTCATATAGTGAGTCTCATAAGTTGTCACTTTCATATACTAGTGGGAATTTTTCATTATAGAACTTGGCTTGTATATTCCTACGATGGGCTTCCTCAAAATGCCCTAGGTCTTCATGAGCAAGCAAGTTGGATGCACACCCACTAGTTTTCTTTTGTTGAGCATTCATTAGCTCTAGTGCATCCGTTGCATGGCAATCCCTACTCCTCATGTTGACATCAATTGATGGGCATCTCCATAGCCCGTTGATTATCCTCGTCAATGTGAGACTTTCTCCTTTTGTCTTCTCCACACAATCCCCATCATCATATTCTATTCCACCCATAGTGCTATATCCATGGCTCGCGCTCATGTATTGCGTAAAGGTTGAAAAAGTTTGAGATTATTTGAGTATGAAACAATTGCTTGGCTTGTCATCGGGGGTATAGAAGTTGGGAACATCTTTGTGTGACGAAAATGAAGCATAGCCTAATTATATGATTTTGTAGGGATGAACTTTCTTTGGCCATGTTATTTTGAGAAGACATGATTACTTTGATTAGTATGCTTGAAGTATTATTATTTTTATGTCAATATGAGCTTTTGTCTTGAATCTTTCGGATCAGAATATTCATATCACAAGTAAGAAGAATAACATTGAAATTATGCCAAAGTACCACTCCGCATCAAAAATTCTTTTTTATCATTTACCTACTCAAGGACGAAAGGTGAATTAAGCTTGGGGATGCTTGATACGTCTCCAACGTATCTATAATTTTTGATTGCTCCATGCTACTTTATCTACTGTTTTAGGCAATATTGGGCTTTATTATCCACTTTTATATTATTTTTGGGACTAACCTATTAACCAGAGGCCCAGCCCAGATTTGCTGTTTTATGCCTATTTTAGTGTTTCGAGGAAAAGGAATATCAGATGGAGTCAAAACGGAACGAAATCAACTGGAGAAGTTATTTTTGGAAGGAAACCCACCTGATGGACTTGGACCCCACGTCAGAAGATACGGGAGGTGCTCACGAGGGTGGGGGGCGCGCCCTCCCCCCTGGGCGCGCCCCCTGCCTCATGGGGCCCCCGTAGCTCCACCAACGTTCTCCTTTCACCCATATATACTGTCATACCCTAAAACTTCCAGAACAGAAGATAGATCGGGAGTTCCGCCGTCGCAAGCCTCCAGAACCACCAAAAACCAATCGGGACCCCTTTCCCGTACCCTGCTGGAGGGGGGATCCATCACCGGTGGCCATCTTCATCATCCCAGCGCTCTCCATGATGAGGAGGGAGTAGTTCACCCTCGGGGCTGAGGGTATGTACCAGTAGCTATGTGTTTGATCTCTCTCTCTCTCTCTCTCTCTCTCTCGTGTTCTCTCTCGTGTTCAATCTATGGCACGATCTTTATGTATCCCGAGCTTTGCTATTGTAGTTGGATCTTATGATGTTTCTCCCCTCTACTCTCTTGTGATGAATTGAGTTTCCCTTTGAAGTTATCTTATCGGATTGAGTCTTTTATGAGAACACTTGATGTATGTCTTGGTGATCAACTTGCGGGTTTCGTGACATTGGGAACCTATGCATAGGGGTTGGCGCACGTTCTTGACTCTCCGCTAGTAGCTTTGGGGCACTCTTTGAAGTACTTTTATGTTGGTTGGATGAATCTGAGATTGTGTGATGCATATCGTATGATCATGCCCACGGATACTTGAGGTGACAATGGAGTATCTAGGTGACATTAGGGTTTTGGTTGATTTGTGTCTTAAGGTGTTATTCTAGTACGAACTCTTTTATAGATCGATCCGAAAGAATAGCTTTGTGGTGGTTTCGTACCCGACCATAATCTCTGTCAGCGTTCTGGGAACGGGGGTCCCCAGACATGCCTGCCTGCAGCCTGCGGCGTGGCTCAAAGGGGGGGGGGCATCGCGACCCATCTTCACCAACACAAGCTCAAGACCCTCGCGAGGGGCCAAGCCCCGCGGGGTGGACGACAGGGAGCTTCCTCAGGCACGGCCTCATCAGGCTGGCTCGCAAGGAGGCAGAGAGATCAAGGCGGGGTACGTCACGAGGTGCCCATGACGCAAGCCATGACGACCAAGGGCGCGAGGCGGGCGCCAGCCCGCGCAGTGTCCTCCTTTCCTCTTTGGTGCAAAGGGAGCAAGCGCAGGCGAGAGCATCAAGCAAAGGCGTCCATTTCGATGCAACAAGACCAAGACCAGCCCAACGGCAGGAAGGAAGTCATTGTGGAGCCCAAGCCGGCGTCACTACCAGAGCCTTTGACAGGCGAGTACCTACTTTAGTCAGGATAAGTGTACCAGATGTTCCCCTTCAAAATGGCCAATTGTTGGCGCCCTTCCCGCTCAATATTTGGGAAGATTCCTAGGGCCTTTGCCTATAAATAGGACTAGCCACACACAGAGCTAGAGGCATCTTGATCCGATCCGGGATAGCTTGAGCTGGATCTCAGAGAGAGAGAGAGTGAGAGAGAGAGAGAGAGAGAGAGAGAGAGAGAGAGAGCGATTGAACTCCTCCAAGTAGTTCACCGCCCCGTCCAAGAACAGATCCTCGCGAGGCTGTTCTTCCTTGTTTTATTCATCACCATCAGCCCAAGAGGCAATCCACCACACCTCAAACTAGAGTAGGGTATTACACCACAAGGTGGCCCGAACTAGTATAAACCTTGTGTCTCTGGTGTTATTCCTTTTGTAGTTTATATCCTAGCAAGGCGGCGGGGTGCAGGTAGGTAGAGGGTGAATCTCCACGCGCACCCCAGTGTTCGAACCTCAAGGGTCTGCCGGAACCCGAAATCCGACATTTGGCGCGCCAGGTAGGGGTGCACCGGAATTCGTCTTCCGCCGCCCTGTTCTCCGTCAACCACAGCATCCATGTCTGACGCTCGCGAGGCCAGCGCGGCCTGGCCGCCTCGCTTCCGCGTCGCCCGACGGCTCCCGTCGTGAGCGCCCTCGTTATTCCCGTCGCTGCCGTCCAACGCCGCCATCGGCCCGGCGGGAACGAGCAGCAAGCATCGTCCCAGCATCCCTCCGTGAGGCAAGACGGCCGCACTACTACCCCCTCACTCGCCCCGGCTGGTTCTTCGTTTCGCGCATTCCGCGCCCATGGAGGCTCGAGCTGCGCTCATCGCGGCAAACGAGCTCCTGCGCTACCGTCCAGTCGACGACGTCTACGAAGAGTGGCTCGACCGCGTCGCCGAGCTCGTCCGCGCCGCAGGGGGCTCCCCCGCGCCGTCCGTCCCGCTGCACCGCATCCCGCCTTGCGCGGGCGATGAAGCTCCGGGGGTGCCTCGGCCGCCTCCACCTCAAGAAGGAGCCCTGGCCCCAAGGCGCGTGGTCCCTGGGCGGAACCCGCTCCGTCCGGCGCTAGCGCGGCAAGAGCAGAGCTGCCAGGAGGTCCCTCGCCCGCAAGAAGCTGCCCGAGTGCTCCCTGCTCCAGCTCGTCGCGACCACGCACCCGCTCCGGCACGTCAAGACCCCGTTCTGCTCCCAGCTACTGCACATGGGGACCCGCAAGACCAAGCTCTTCGTCATCCAAGGCCTCCTGTACACAGAAGTCGCCAAGGCTTTCACCACCGAGCTGCGCAGCGTCGCGTGGCCTGGCAAGTTCAAGCCAGACCTGCCTCCTCGCTACGACGGTATGGCCGACCCTGCAGAGTTCCTCCAGCTCTATGAGCTGGGCATTGAAGCCGCCAACAAAGACGAGAAGGTCATGGCGAACTGGTTTCCCATGGCGCTCAAGGACGGGGCCCGCACCTGGCTTCTGAACCTGCCTCCGGGCACAATCTCCTCCTGGAACAAGATGCGCACCCGCTTCATCGCCAACTTCCAAGGTACCCACGACCGGCCACCCGCCGTGAGCGACATGCGCCGCATCAAGCAACAACCAGGGGAGACCCTGCAGAAGTACATCCAGCGCTTCAACAACGCACGCCTCAAGATTCCCAAGATGACCGAGGAGGCCATCATCTCCGCCTTCTCCGACGGTGTCTTGCGACGTCAAGATGAAGGAGGAGCTGGCGATGCATGAAGATCTGTGCACTTCCTTGGAGCTGTTCAACTTGGCGACCAAGTGCTCCAGGGCGAGGAAGGGCATCTCTCCTCCTCGAGCTGCCTGCCGTAGACCCGGAGAAGAAATCCAAGGCCAAGGACGTGAAGCGCAAGGGGGCTGACGTGCTCGCGGCAGAACCGGACACCAAGCGGGGCAGAGATCAGCCCGAGTCTTCCAAGGGCAGCCGGTACTGTGTGTACCACGACCTCCACACCCACAACACCAACGAATGTCAAGAGCTCCGAGCCGTGCGAGATGGGAGGATCGGCCGACGTCCCGACCGCAGCAACCGGGGCTACGGCCGAGGAGGAGGAAGGAACGCAGGACGCTGAGAGGACCGCGGCCCTCGCCAAGGGTGGCGCGACCAACCTCGCGAGGATCGCTGGCAAGACCCGCCTCGCGAGGGAGGCTGGAGGGATCAGCCTCGCGAGGATCGCCCGCAAGGCAACGTAGGCCTCCCTCCTCTGCCACCGCAGCCAAAGAGAAATGAAGACCATCATCAGGACGTGGGGGCCGGGGGCTTCCAGGAGTCGCGCGCGATCGCCTGCATCCTAGGCGGAGCTCAAGCCCCAGCCTCTCAACGCATCTTCAAGCAGTTCGCCCGCGAAGTGAATGTGGTCCTCCCCAAGCTCGAAGCCACGCGCCCCCTCAGGTGGTCGGCTTGCGCCATCACGTTCAGTTCAACGGATCAGCTCAAGTGTGCTGCCACAGCCGGAGTCCTCCCGATGCTTTGCTCCCCAATCATCAGCAACGTGCTAGTCAGCAAGATCCTCCTCGATGGCGGGGCAGGGCTCAACGTCTTGTCTGTGGAAATGTTCAACAATCTCCAAGTGCCTTACAATCAGCTTCAGCCAACCAAGCCTTTCTCCGGAGTCACCGATGGCTCCACGGTCCCGATTGGGCAGGTTCGCCTCCCTGTCACCTTCGGCGTGCGCGACAACTACCGCACCGAGCTCATCGACTTCGACGTCGCCCACATTCGCCTGCCATACAACGCCATCCTCGGGTACCCAGCGCTGGCCAAGTTCATGGCCGTAACCCATCACGGCTACAATGTCCTCAAGATGCCAGGAAGTGGCGGAATCATCACGGTGCCCTGCGAAGAGAAAGACGCGGTGTGTTCCTTGGAGCGAGCCTTTCAGGCTGCATCACTGGAAGACCCGGATCGCGGAAGCAGGAGGCTTCTCAAGACCGCCCCCAAGAAGAAGAAGACATCGTACGGCCCGGCCCCTCAGGAGGCAGGTCCCTCAGGGTCCGCGCCTTTTCAGGGGGAACCTCCTTCTATCACACAGGAAAGCGCGCCCGTCGCCCTCCTCAGGCAGGGCTCGGGGGCTCCCCCCTGGAGGGCCACCGACCTTGATAAGGTCACAAGGAAGGCGCTTGGGCACCACTTGGAGGCGTGTTTCGAAGCATGTTTCCCTCAAGAAGGAGCAAGGCAAGGAGGGCCAAACCCTCAGGAGTTCATCAGCAAGATCATTTAGGAGCTGCAGGAGTCAAGAGTCATGAGTGGCAGCCGCCGCTTACCTGCCGTAGCTCCCCATCCAGGCGAGGATGGTGGGCTGTGCGTCTGCATTAACATACCAGGGCTCAACCGAGCCGCCTCTCAGGAGCGCCTCTGGCCCTCTCGTGTGGGGCGCTGCGAAGGTCCACCCCACAGCTACGTTCGCATGCCCTACGGCCTGCCGAACGCAGCCGCCACGTACCAGCGCCTCATGAGGGATATCCTGGAGGCTCAAGAGGCCAGGCGTTCCGCAGCCCTGGCAGAGATGGAGATGGTCCACGAGGAGCCACCAGCGCCTCCGGAGCCTCCCGAGGCCCCTGAGCCTGGGGGCTCATGAGGATCGGCTCCCGCAGCCCACCGAGTCTGCTGCACCAACACCCTTTCGTCTTCAACGCTATCAGGTGATGTCTTTCAAGTTTCATTTCCAGCTGGGAGCGCCCCCCAGGGCTGCATTATTCCCAGGCCGTGTGGGTCCGTCCCTGCGGCATGTATCCCTTTTACTTCCTGTTCCTAGCTTATCTTGTTGGGGGTGCCCCTCGGGTTGCATCATCCCCAGGTCGCTCGGGTCCGGCCCGGCGATGTTCGTCTTCTTTGCGCTTATGTAAATGGACTTGCTCCTTCGTGATTAACATGCTTGACCTAGTTGCCCGCTCAACTGACACCAACTGCTGGAGCTGCTCCCTAACGGCACGACGCTTGCGCATGGGTCCGTCCCTGCAACACCGACAAACCTGAATGGCTGAGCTCTGGCCGCGGCAGCCCCGCATAGCGCCACCTCGTCAAGCCTTCAGTGCCTCGTCACCCCTCCGGGGCAACCAACGGCTGACTGTCAATTGTCACAGCGAACTTTCGTTCTTTCTATGATGAGCCTGCAGGATCTCTTCAAGGAGCAGCGTCAGGTGAGGCCCCCACGGTGTCTCCTTCACTCTCATCCGCGTGAACCGCTTGCACGTTAAAGGAGGGGTGCTTGAGCATCGCGACTCAGGGCTCCTACTGGCTCTCCAGCCCTCACCCTCTGGCCTTGACCATGACATCACGACCTGGCATACCAGCAACGGCTGAGACTCGCTCGAGGGCCGGGACCCGAGGGCGTAAGCGAAAGGGGAGCAAAGGCGAGAGGGAGGGAGCCGTGAGGACCTCGCCAGCGACCCCTCGCTGCCGATGCACGGACCCGGCAACACACCAGAAGCGACTCGATTCTTGAGATAAGTCACCTCCGGAAGCACTAACTAACACGGCACCGTCCCTCACCCAACGCAATCCCGTGTTAGCAACATCGCTCTCCTTTCTCACGAGCGATGGCTGCTTGGCGCTAAGGGGACCTCCCGAGCATCGCGACTCGGGGGCTCTTCTTTGGACCCGGGCGCTCATCTCCTGGCCTTGACAACGGCATCGCGACACAGCATACCAAATGACGGCTGAAGCTTGCCTTGGGGATGGGACTGTCGGCGTAGAGCGTCAAGCCCTCGCAAGGTTCGAAAGGGAGAACTGAGCTAAGGCGGAATGAGCAACTCGCACTGCTTCACAACAAGGATCATATTAACAAACAGGATCACAGGCACCTTACAAGCCCCCACGGGGCGCGCTTTTGAATCCTCGCAGGGAGCAGGTCCTAAAGAATGCTAACTACACGCGCTCCTGCAAAAGACGCCATCATCAACAGTGGGCCGTCAGGCACCGGCGCCAACCCCATCCAGATCAGAGGTGGCGACGGCCTGCCGAGCCCGCCCTGCTCCAAGAGCGGCGCAGGCTCGGGGGCTCGTAGCCGTCGTCACTCGTCTCCGGAGTCGCGAAGAGCTCGGCGGAGTCGCTGGATCCTCCGACGCCTCCACCGCCTGAGGAGTTGCCAATGGAGCGGTCGGCGAGCCTAGCCCTCGCCGCGGCAGGGCCTCTATCACCTCTCCCGGGGCAGCACTCCAGCCGGCGCCCTTCCGCATCAAAGACCTTGAAGAGCATGACCGAAGCGCCGTCGTACTCCAGGTGAATCGCGAGGGCGCCCCTTGTCCTGCAGACACGGGTGATCTCGCCCCAGCCTTGAGTCATGAAGACCTCGCCCGGGGCAACGACCGCAACCTCTGCCCCGGTCGCGAGGGTGCTGCAGCCGGCGTGCTGCAGCCAGAGCTCCAGGGATCCTCCCCGCGGGATCGCGGAAGCGAAAAAGGGAGGAAGGCGAATCCAAGACCGAGGAGACACGGAGGCATGGAGCACGAACTCTCGGGAGGAGCCCTCGGCGTGGACTCCAGGGGGGACGACACACCTCGTGACTGGCACCGGCGCAAGCGGCGTCGCCCGCGGTGTTCGGCATCGACCCCTTCAGAGGCCTCGATCTGGGCGTACAAGGGAAGCGGGAACCCCGGTGGTGGCCGCTCGCACCAGGGCCTCGGCACCACCTGGTGGGCACCCTCATTCCGATGGCAGAGGGTTAGCCGTTTCTTCGGCGGGAGCGGGTCAGGACCCTCTCGGAGAGCCTTTCCCTTCTCTGCCACGGAGAACCGGCGGATCGGAGCCATTGCAGCAAGACGGAGCAAGGACCGGGAAGAAGGAGAAGCAAGAAGAAACGGACTAGAGGAGCACTCACCGTTCCGTACTTAAAGCCAGGGGAGGCCAACCGCCGACCTCCACGACGGCAGGTAATCATGACCCGCTTTGCATGCAGGGACTTATCAATTCGTGAAGTTGGCTAGGCGTCGTGGGCAAGTGGAGACGCCTGCGTCCAATCAACCGCCACGCGGCGCCCAAGGCCGTAGGCTGTTAGGGCCCGCGGCGCTTCGTGCTTGCCCCTTCGCCTCTCTGCTCGGCCAAGCCAGGCGCCAGGCCCCGGGGCTCTTGTCGGTGTTAAGGAACGGGGTCCCCAGACTTGCCTGCCTGCGGCCTGTGGCGTGGCTCAAAGGGGGGCCCATCGCGGCCCATCTTCACCAACACAAGCTCAAGACCCTCACGAGAGGCCAAGCCTCATGTGGCCAGACGACGAGGAGCTTCCTCGAGCCACGGCCTCATCAGGCTGGCTCGCGAGGAGGCGGAGAGATCAAGGCGGGGTACCTCACGAGGTGCCCATGACGCAAGCCATGACGACCAAGGGCGCCAGGCGAGCGCCAGCCCGCGCAGTGTCCTCCTTTCCTCTTTGGTGCACAGGAAGCAAGCGCAGGCGAGAGCATCAAGCAAAGGCGTCCATTTCGGTGCAACAAGACCAAGACCAGCCCAACGGCAGGAAGGAAGTCATTGTGGAGCCCAAGCCGGCGTCACTACCACAGCCTTTGACAGGCGAGGACCAACTTTAGTCAGGATAAGTGTACCAGATGTTCCCCTTCAAAATGGCCAATTGTTGGCGCCCTTCCCGCTCAATATTTGGGAAGAGGCCCAGGGCCTTCGCCTATAAATAGGACTAGCCACACACAGAGCTAGAGGCATCTTGATCCGATCCAGGATAGCTTGAGCTGGATCTCAGAGAGAGAAAGAGAGAGAGAGAGAGAGAGAGAGAGAGAGAGAGAGAGAGAGAGACAGAGAGAGAGAGCGACTGAACTCCTCCAAGTAGTTCACCGCCCCGGCCAAGAACAGACCCTCGCGAGGCTATTCTTCCTTGTATTGTTCATCACCATCAGCCCAAGAGGCAATCCACCACACCACAAACTAGAGTAGGGTATTACACCACAACGGTGGCCCGAACTAGTATAAACCTTGTGTCTCTTGTGTTGTTCCTTTCGTAGTTTAGATCCTAGCGAGGCGGCGGGGTGCAGGTAGGCAGAGGGTGAATCTCCGCGCGCACCCCAGTGTTCGAACCTCAAGGGTCTTCCGGAACCCGAAATCCGACAATCTCTACGTTTGTTCTCCGCTATTAGTGTCTTTGGAGTGACTCTTTGTTGCATGTTGAGGGCTTGTCATATGTTATATCTATGTTATTATTGTTGAGAGAACTTGCACTAGTGAAAGTATGAACCCTAGGCCTTGTTTCCTATCATTGCAATACCGTTTACGCTCACGTTTACCATTAGTTACCTTGCTGTTTTTATATTTTCAAATTACAAAAACCTATATCTACCATCCATTTTGCACTTGTATCACCATCTCTTCGCCGAACTGGTGCACCTATACAATTTGCTATTGTATTGGGTGTGTTGGGGACACAAGAGACTTTTTGTTATTTGGTTGCAGGGTTGTTTGAGAGAGACCATATTCCTCCTATGCCTCTTGCGGATTGATAAACCTTAGGTCATCCACTTGAGGGAAATTTGCTACTGTCCTACAAACCTGTGCACTTGCAGGCCCAACAATGTCTACAAGAAGAAGGTTGTGTAGTAGACATCAGTGAACAAATTACTTTTGAGCAATTGACAGAATTGAGCATAGCTATGAGTATATCTAGGTATGATCATGTATATAGGCATCACGTCCGAGACAAGTAGATCGAAACGATTCTGCATCTACTACTATTACTCCACTCATCGACCGCTATCCAGCATGCATCTAGAGTATTAAGTTAAAAACAGAGTAACGCCTTAAGCAAGATGACATGATGTAGAGGAATAAATTCATGCAATATGATAAATACCCCATCTTGTTATCCTCGATGTCAACAATACAATACGTGCCTTGCAACCCTTTACATCCTTTGGGTAAGGACACACGCAAGATTGAACCCAAAGCCATGCACTTCTCCCATTGCAAGAACTACCAATCTAGTTGGCCAAACAAAGCGGATAATTCAAGAGACTTGCAAAGATAACTCAATCATACATAAAAGAATTCAGAGAAGATTCAAATATTATTCATAGATAAGCTGGATCATAAATCCACAATTCATCGGTCTCAACAAACACACCGCAAAAAGAAGATTACATCGAATAGATCTCCACTAGAGAGGGGGAGATATTGTATTGAGATCCAAAAGAGAGAAGAAGCCATCTAGCTACTAGCTATGGACCGAAGTTACAGTAAACTACTCACACTTCATTGGAGAGGCTATGGTGTTGATGTAGAAGCCCTCCGTGGTGGATGCCCCCTCCGTGAACTCGAACAGGCCCCAAGATGGGATCTCGTGGATCTGAGGAAGTTGTGGTGGTGGAATCAGATTTTGGCTCCTGTTACGATCGTTTGAAGTACGCAGGTATATATAGGAGGAAGGAATGCGTCGGTGGAGCAGGGGGCCCATGAGGCAGGGGGCGCCCTAGGGGCGCCCCCCACCTCGTGACCGCCTCTCTCGTGCCTTGGCGTAGGGTCCAAGTCTCTGGATCACGTTCGTGAGAAAATCACGCTTCGAAGGTTTCATTCCGTTTGGACTCCGTTTGATATTCTGTTTCTTGAAACACCGAAAAAGGCAAAACATCAATTCTGGGCCTTCGGTTAATAGGTTAGTCCCAAAAGTAATATAAAAGTGGAAAATAAAGCCCATTATAGTCCAAAACAATAGATAAAGTAGCATGGAGCAATAAAAAATTATAGATACGTTGGAGACGCATCAAGCAGCAGGCCTATTCATACAGCCGCGAGAGGGTTCATTCCACCCCTTGCCCAAGCCGGAGTTACAATAGGCATATGGATGAACCGGCCGTGTCGAGCAGTGCGCGGAATTGTAATCCGCCTCGTGGCCATAACCCGACGAGTGGCGGTGTTGATGCTCAGAACATGGTGGATCAAGGAAGAGCGCGTCGAGAAGCCTAGTTAGGGGCGCAGTACGCAACCCGTCAGATTATTTCGGTTCGTCCGACAACTTCGGTGGAGCCAGGAGTTACCTCCAGTTCTTTGGGGGTGCCGTGTCTCGCCCCGGCTTTACATAATGTACGGCTGCCCAAGGATTTCAAGGGTCCATGCAAGGTGCCCAATTACACTGCCGACTTATCCCCCGAGTCATGGGTCGAAAGCTATGAGATGGCGATGGAGATGCTGGATGTGGATGATGTGTCATGTGCTAAATATTTCACCGTGATGTTGGAGGGAACAACTCACACTTGGTTGAAAAACTTGCCAGCTAACTCCATTGGGTCATGGGCCGAGTTAAGGGCCTGGTTTATCCAGAATTTCAAGGACACGTGCAATCAGCCCATGTCAATTATGGACTTAGCTGCCTGTGTCCAAGAGGAGGGAGAATCGACAACCCATTGGGTGCACCGGGTTTCAGAAATCTTGCATTCATCGGGCCGCATCAACGCTGATACAATAGTTTTAACATTGGAAGGCAATTGCTGGTTCGCGCCTCTGAAGCTGAAGTTGGGACGGCTCAAGCGTCATTGCAATGACATGGGGACGCTTATGGCAGCTCTGATTAAGTATGCCGACTCTGATAGTACCAAGGACCCTGAGTCTGACGATGAAAAGCCGGGAAAATGAAAGAAGAGCGGCAACACCAAGGGGCAGCAGCATAACCCGGTGGGCCATGGGAACAACGGAAAGCGTAAAGTAGATAACAATTTAGATTTTGCGGCTAACACCAACACGCAGGATAATAGTCAGCGTCGTAAGGGTAAACCGCCCCGCGGAGTGGAGGACCAGGTCCCAATCTTGAGCGCCTATTAAATCAGCCTTGCCCAAAGCACGGGTCGCGAGAAAGGCCCACCACGCACCTTTGGAAGGATTGCTTTATAATGCGGTAGTTCAAAATTTTGGATCTTTTCCGATATGATCATGGACCGTCCGGCGGTTCAGGACCCGGTTCTCATAGGCCGGGTTATGGTGGAGGCGATTCGCTCAGATTTCAAGGTAATCAAAGCGGTCATGGCAATCAAGGCGATCGGGACAACCAAGGTGGTTACAATCATCGAAGTCAAGAAGAAGAAGAGCAATCGGGTTACCAGAGCAACCCGAAGCAGTTGAATAGTGGGCAGTATCATGTCTTCACCACTAGCCTGTGCAAGCGCGATCAGAAGCTTCATAAAAGGGCAGTCAACTCCATTGAACCGGCGGTGCCCCGTTATTTGCACTAGTCTGAACAACCCATTGTGTGGAGTCGAGAGGATCATCCGCCCCGGGTTGATAATCCGGGTCATCTGGCGTTGGTGGTGGCGCCTCAGGTTGGAGGGTATAAATTCACCAAGGTACTCATGGATGGAGGGAGCAGTATCAATATCCTCTATTATGAAACCTTCCATCGCATGGGGTTAACAGATAAAAATCTTAAACTGTCGAACACTGTTTTCCATGGTGTGGTGCCTGGTAAATCGGCGTACCCAGTTGGTAAGATAGCTCTAGAGGTTGCTTTTGGAGATCAGCATGATTCAAGATCAGAGACCTTGACTTTTGAAGTGGTAAAAATTAAGAGCCCGTATCATGCCCTGTTTGGGCGGCCGGCTTATGCTAAGTTCATGGCAAGGCCCTGTTATGTTTATCTGCAGCTCAAAATGTCGGGTCATAAGGGGACCATTACAGTACATGGGAGCCGTAAGATCGCTTTGGGCTGTGAAGAAGGTGATGCGGCCTATGCTGAGTCGGTTTGTGCAACAGAGGAGTTGAAGTTCTACAAGGACAATGTTGATCCGGCGGATATGACTTCTTTGAAAAAGCCAACTACAGAGCATGATCCGGCCTTGAAGTTTAAATCGGTGATGAGACTAAATTTGGTTGATTTTGTTCTGGCGATTCATCCAAGCAGTTTAGCATCGCCGCTTAACTTGGATCCAAAATAGGAAAGCGCGCTCATCGAGTTCGTCCGTGAGAACCGGGACATCTTTGCATGGAAACCTTCTGACATGCCAGGTGTACCGGGGGAACTCGCTGAGCACACTCTTAATATCGATCCCAAGTTTAAACCAGTCAAGCAGTTTCTCTGCCACTTCAATGAAGAAAGGCGCAAGGCCATTGGTGAGGAGGTAGCCAGTGTCGGCGTTCTGGGAACGGGGGTACCCAGACTTGCCTGCCTGCGGCCTACGGCGTGGCTCAAGGGGTGGCCCAGTACGACCCATCTTCATCAGCACAAGCTCAAGACCCTCGCGAGGGGCCAAGCCTCACGGGGCGGACGACAGGAAGCTTCCTCAGGCACGGCCTCGTCAGGCTGGCTCGCGAGGAGGCGGAGAGATCAAGGCGGGGTACCTCGCGAGGTGCCCATGACGCAAGCCATGACGACCAAGGGCGCCAGGCGGGTGCCAGCCCGCACAGTGTCCTCATTTCCTCTTTGGTGCAAAGGAGGTAAGCGCATGCGAGAGTATCAAGCAAAGGCAACCATTTCGGTGCAACAAGACCAAGACCAACACAAGGGCAGGAAGGAGGTCATCGTGGAGCCCAAGCCGGCATCGTCGTCAGAGCCTTTGGTAGGCGAGGACCAACTTTAGTCAGGATAAGTGTACTAGATGTTCCCCTTCAAAATGGCCAATTGTTGGCGCCCTTCCCACTTAATATTTGGGAAGAGGCCCAGGGCCTTTGCCTATAAATAGGACTAGCCACCCACAGGGTAGGGGGATCGGGAATCTTGAATAGAGCTAGAGATCAAGCAATCTAGAGGGAGAGAGAGAGAGAGAGAGAGAGAGAGAGAGAGAGAGAGAGCGACCGAACTCCCCCTAACAGTTCGTCACACCAGCCAAGAACAGACCCTCGCAGGCAATCCATCACGCCACACACTGGAGTAGGGTATTACACCACAATGGTGGCTCGAACCAGTATAAACCTTGTGTCCCTTGCGTTGCTCTTTGTGTAGTTTAGATCCTTGCGAGGCGACGAGGTGTAGGTAGGCAGGAGGTGAGATCTCCGCGTGCACCCCAGAGTTCGAACCTAGAGGGTCTGCCGGAACCCGAAATCCGACATTTGGCGCGCCCGGTAAAGTGCACCGAATCCGTCTTCCGCCGCCCTGTTCTTCGCCGCCTGTCACATCCATGTCGGATGCTCGTCGGGCCTGCGCCGAGCGCTGAGCCGCTCTCGCCACCCGCGTCGCCCAGATGGCCCCGTCGGTGGCCGCCCCCGCCGTTGCCCGTCGCCTGCCGTCAACGCCGCCACCGGCCCGACGGGGAACGAGAAGCAAGTGTCATCCCAGCATCCATCCGTGAGGCGAGACGGCCGCACCGCTACTCGTTCGCTCGCCCAGCTGGTTCTTCATCTCGCGCGCTTCGCGCGCCCATGGAGGCTCGAGCCACGCTCATCGTGACAAACGAGCTCCTGCGCTACCGCCCCGTCGACGACGTCTACGAGGAGTGGCTCGACCGTGTCGCCGAGCTCGTCCGCTGCGGGGGGCTCCCCCGCGCCGTCCTTCTCGCTGCACCGCGCCCTGCCTTGCGCAGGCGATGAAGCTCCGGGGGCGCCTCAGCCGCCTCCCCCTCAAGAAGGCGCCTTGGTCCCAAGGCGCGCGGCCCCTGGGCGGAACCCGCTCCGTTCGGCACCAACGCAGCAAGAGCAGAGCTGCCAAGAGGTCCCTCGCCCCCAAGAAGCTGCCCGAGTGCTTCCTGCACCGGACCGTCACGACCGCGCTCCTGTTCTGGCACGCCAAGACCCCGCACTGCTCCCAGCGGCGGTGCACGGGGATCCGCAAGATCAAGCCCTTCGTCACCAAAGGCCTCCCGTGGCCACTGCAGGCTGCCGCGCCTTCACCGCCGAGCTACGCAGCGTCGCGTGGCCCGGCAAGTTCAAGCCAGACCTGCCTCCTTGCTATGATGGCACGACCGACCCCACGGAGTTCCTCCAGCTCTACGAGCTGGGCATCGAAGCCGCCAACGGGGACGAGAAGGTCATGGCGAACTGGTTTCCCATGGCGCTCAAAGACGGTGCCCGCACCTGGCTCCTGAACCTGGCTCCTGGCATGATCTCCTCCTGGGACGAGATGCGCACCCGCTTCATCGCCAACTTCCAAGGCACTCGCGACCGGCCTCCTGCCGTGAGCGACATGCGCCGCATCAAGCAGCAGCCAGGAGAGACCCTGCGGAAGTACATCCAGCGCTTCAACAACGCACGCCTCAAGATTCCCAAGGTGACCGAGGAGGCCATCATCTCAGCCTTCTCCGACGGTGTGCGTGACGTCAAGATGAAGGAGGAGCTAGCGATGCATGAAGACCTGTGCACATCCCTGGAGCTGCTCAACTTGGCGACCAAGTGCGCCAGGGCTGAGGAAGGACGCCTCTCCCTCCTCGAGCTGCCGGCTACCGACCCAGAAGAGAAGAAGCCCAAGGTCAAGGACATGAAGCGCAAGGGGGCTGCCGTGCTCGCGGCAGAGCCAGATACCAAGCGAGGCAGGGATCAACCCGAGTCTTCCAAGGGCAGCCGGTACTGCGTGTACCACGACCTTCACACCCACAACACCAATGAATGCCAAGAGCTCAGAGCCGTGCGAGAAGGGCGAATCGGTCGACGCCCCGACCGCAATGATCGAGGCTATGGCAGAGGAGGAGGAAGAAACGCAAGACGTTGGGAAGACCGTGGCCCTCGCCAAGGGTGGCGTGACCGACCTCGCGAGGACCGCTGGCGAGATCAGCCTCGCGAGGAGGTTGGAGGACCCGCCTGCAAAGGAGGCTGGAGGATCAGCCACGCGAGGATCGCCTCTGAAGGCAACGCAGCCTCCCTCCTCTACCACCGCAGCCAAGGAGAAATGAAGACCATCATCAGGACGAGGGGGCTGGGGGCTTCCAGGAGCCGCGTGCAATGGCTTGCATCCTGGGCGGAGCTCAAGCCCCAGCCTCTCAATGCATCTTCAAACAGTTCGCCCGCGAAGTGAACGCAGTCCTCCCCAAGCTCGAAGCCACGCGCCCTCTCAGGTGGTCAGCGTGCGCCATCACGTTCAGCTCGACGGATCAACTCAAGTGCGCAACCACAGCCGGAGTCCTCCCGATGCTTTGTTCCCCAATAATCAGCAATGTGCAAGTCACCAGGACCCTCATCAATGGCGGAGCAGGGCTCAATGTCCTGTCCATCGAGACATTCAACAATCTCCAAGTGCCGTACAATCAGCTTCAGCCAACCAAGCCTTTCTCTGGAGTCGCGATGGCTCCACGGTTCCGATTAGGCAGGTCCGCCTTCTGTCACCTTGAGCGCGACAACTACCGCATCGAGCTCATCGACTTCGACGTCGCCCACATTCGCCTACCGTACAATGCCATCCTCGGGTACCCAGCTCTGGCCAAATTCATGGCCGTGACCCATCACGGCTACAATGCCCTCAAGATGCCAGGAAGCGGCGGAGTCATTAGGGTGCCTTGCGAAGAGAGAGATGCAGTGTGTTCCCTGGAGCGTGCTTTTCAAGTCGCATCAATTGAAGACCCAGATCACAGGAGCGGGAGGCTCCCCGAGGCTTCTCCTAAGAAGAAGAAGACATCGCCTAGCCCGACCCCTCGGGAGGCAGGCCCCTCAGGGTCCGCGCCCGTTCAGGGGGCACCTCCTTCTGTCGCATAGGAAGGCGCGCCCGGCGCCCACCTCGAGCAAGGCTCGGGGGCTCTCTCCTGGAGGGCCACCGACTTTGCTAAGAACACGAGGGAGGCGCTTGGGCACCACTTGGAGGCGTGTTTCAAAGCACGTTTCCCTCAGGAAGGAGCGAGGCAAGGAGGGCCAAACCCTCAGGAGTTCGTCAGCAAGATCATTCAGGAGTTGCAGGAGCCAAGAGTCATGAGCGGCAGCCGCCGCTTACCCGCCGTAGCTCCCCATCTAGGCGAGGATGGAGGGCTGCGCGTCTGCATCGACATACCAGGGCTCAACCGAGCCTCCTCTCAAGAGCGCCTCTGGCCCTCACGCGTGGGGCGCTGTGAAGGTCCACCCCACAGCTATGTTCGCATGCCTTACGGTTTGCCGAGCGCGGCTGCCGCGCACCAGCGCTTCATGAGGAGCATCCTGGAGGCTCAAGAGGCCAGGCGTTCCGCAGTCCTGGCGGAGATGGAGATGGTCCGCGAGGAGGCACCAGCGCCTCTGGAGCCTCATGAGGCTCCTGGTCCTGGGGGCTCGTGAAGATTGGCTTCCGCAGCGCACGGCGTCCGCTCATCTTCAATATTATCAGGTGACATCCTTCGAGTTTCATTTTCAGCTGGGAGCGCCCCCAGGGCTGCATCATTCCCAGGCCGCGTTGGTCCGTCCCTGCGGCGTGTATCCCTTTTGCTTCATGTTTGTAGTTTACCTTATTGGGGGTGCCCCTCGGGCTGCCTCATCCCCAAGTCGCTCGGGCCAGACCCAGCGATGTCTGCCTTCCCTGCACCTATCTAAATGAACTTGCTCCTTTAAGAATAACGTGTTTGACCTAGTCGCCCACTCGATTGACACCAACTGATGGAGCTGCTCCCTAACGGCACGACGCTTGCGCATGGGTCCATCCCTGCAATGCCGACAAACCTGAATGGCTGAGCTCTGGCCACAGCAGCCCCACATGGCGCCACCTCGTCAAGCCTTCAGTGCCTCGTCACCCCTCCAGAGCAACCAACGGTTGACTGTTGATTGTCATGGGAAACTCTCGTTCTTCTTGTGATGAGCCTGCAGGATCTCTTCAAGGAGCAGCGTCAGGCGAGGCCCTCACGGCGTCTTCTTCACTCTCGTCCGCGCAAATCGCTTGCACGTTAAAGGGGGGGGGGGTACCTGAGCATCGTGACTCGTGGGATCCTACTGGCTCTCCAGCCCTCACCCTCTGGCCTTGTCCACGGCATCGCGACCTGGCATACCAGCGACGGCTGAGCCCCGCTCGAGGGCCGGGACCCGAGGACGTAGACCAGAAAGGGGAGTACAGGCGAGAGGGAAGAGGCACGTGGGGACCTCGCCAGACAACTCCTCATCTGCCGATGCACGGACCTAACGCCACACCAAGAAGCGGTTCCTGACTCCCGAGATAAGTCATCCTCCGGAAACACTAGCTATCGCAGCACCGACTGTCGTGGTTCTAAGCCTGACAGTAGAATGGGGGGTAGGTATGGAGATGCAAGATCCTAGCTATGGAGTAGTTGTATACGCAAGATGTTTACGAGTTCAGGCCCTTCTCGGAGGAAGTAACAACCCTATGTCTCAGAGCCCGGAGGCGGTCGACTGTATTATGTGCGTATGAGTTACAGAGGTGCGAACCCTTGACACTGAGGAGGGGGTGGCTTATATAGAGTTCGCCAGACCCCTCCGGCCCTCAGTTATGCAGGATTAAAGGTACATCAAGATAGGGGGTTACTAGTAATGCCCACATAAAGTGCTATGATGACCATAAAAGCTACTTAATGGCCGACCGTTTGTGTGCAGACTGGCTTTGGATCTCCTGGTGGTCGAGTGGTTGGCTTCATGGTCGAGTGTCTTCCAGTTGGTCGAGTGGAACTCTTCCAGGTCGACTGAAAGGTAGTTTCTTCTAGAGATGTCCTTGGGGAGGGTGTCTTGGACAGGTCCATGACCCTACCCTAGGTATATGACTTCATCATTAGCCCCCGAATGAATCGAGGTTTGAGTGGGGAAGGAGTTGAACATACTCCTGACTCATTCTTGTGCTGCAATTGTGTCTTGTCTTGGATCAAATGGACTTAAGTGACGGCATCAAATCCTTTTTCAGTCGCCTTGATCCATTCTTTGTATCCGTCGAGTGCGTTTTTCCTACTTGGCGATTTCCGAATGACAGGACGGAGGAAATCTTTTGTCTGACGATTTGCTCTGCGGCGCGCGAATTTAGCGGGATTTGAATCTTGAAGCAATGGCGGGACGGAGAGAGAGCCACGATGTCCGGACGGGATAAGGCAAGGGCGCCTCGATCTCCACGCCATATTTTTTCGCCACGTATCAGCTGGCGGCTGTTGCAAGATTTGACAGATCGCTGGGCCTACCGGGTCGATCACTCGAAGCAACCTCATATAAGGTCCAGGACTGGGGTTTTTTGAACAGTGCGTTCCCCTTTCCTCCTTCCTTCCTCAGATTCATCCGATGCGCCTGCCTCCACCTCCGAATTGCTGCTCTACGCGCGTTCCGTCGGCAACAATGGTGAAAGAAAAGACGGTGACTTTGGAACGGGCGAAGAAGGCGACGACAAAGGCGAAGGGGAGGGCGACCAGTCGGGGCAGATCCTCGTCATGGGCGGTTTGCGCGAGGCTGGATCCGAAGCGATCGATTCGCTCGACCATCCGCCAGAAAGATCTTGACGACCTAGCCAATGAAGGACTGATCCCTCATGGATCAGCGAGGCTTCCGGGGATGGAGTGGCAGCCGCTGCCTTAGGAGGGTGAGTGCGTCCTCTTAGCCACTCACGTCGACCGCGGGTTTTCTTTGCCGCCCCACCCTTTCTTTCGAGGATTTCTGAACTTCTTTGGGGCACAACTCCACTACTTCACACTCAACTCCATCGTGTATCTCGCCGCTTTCGTGTCCTTGTGTGAGAATTTTTTGGGTTGTCGGCCGCATTGGGGCCTCTTCAAACACATTTTCACCTGTCGCTCCCAGACGGTGAAAAAGGCCAATCCGAGTGACGAGAGAACCCAAGTGATTCAGATGTGTGGGGGTCTTGGGGTCCAAATGAGAGGTAAGGGTGCTTTTCCACCCATGGTCCTTCCTGAGTCGGTTCGAGGGTGGCAGTCGACCTGGTTCTACTGCCAAGACCAGCCGATGCCAGGGCAGTCGACTGGACTCCCTCCTTTCTCCATGGATCGAGTGAGCAAGCCGTCCTATCTAAAGGTGGTCCCGGAGGAGAAGGCTCAGGTCAAGGTTTTGGTCGAGCGTGTAGTCCAGCTCATCCGTGACGGGTGACCGGTATGGATCTCCTGGAGGTTTTTCTTCGACGGCGCATCCAGCCACTTCAATATCGAGACCATCCGATGTGGATGTATTCTGGCACAGATGACACCACTCGGGTCCACCCGGAGGAGGTCGAGGATGCCACACTGGAGAGATGGATGACCGCCATCATCGGGAACAAAGATAACCCCGAGGAGCCGAGGATCCCTCCACTCGACCAATCGTCTGAGCCGGACAAGGTTCAATCCAGTATCTTTGACTCTCGACTCTGCCTCCATCTTGTTTGCTTAAATTGGTCGACTGACTTTCATCTTGTTTGTCTTCTTCCGTGTCACCACCGAGATGTACTCGATGCCCAACAGGCGCAAGAACCAGTTGAGGAGGAGGAAGGGAGCGGAGGTGAAAGCCGGGAGGAATGGCGATCCCCGATGGTGGGGGGACGAAGATGCCGACAGCTCCGACGAAGAGAAGGAGGAGGAAGAGGAGGAAGAAATCGACCCTCCTCGCATGGAAAGGCGGTCCAAGCTCACCCATGACCCCGGTCGAAGCCTTGGCAAGGCTATCAGCGCTGTCGGAAGTCGGCCAAGCGATCCTCGGACGACCTCTCCGACGCCGACTGAAAAAGCGCCGAAGCAACCCCGAGCGACATCGTCGAAGTCGACAAAGGTTTTGCCCAAGATGAAGATGGCTATCCCCACTATTTCCGGGTACAGCAGAACTTGAGCTTTTTTGTTCCACATGAACATACTTTTGGTTGACTTGTTGACTGATCAACTAATTTCTGAAATCTGCAGCGCTACCACCTTCGAGACCTCAGTCAGGAACGAAGACCAGGAGATGGAAGACGCTGTTACCTCTAACCTTGGTATGATCGCTGTAATTTTGCTTTTGGTCGATTGGATTTCCGTTTTTAACTTTGAATCTTTCCTGTAGTCCCTCCTCACGTCATTGATCTCCCTGATGATGATGATGAGGCGCCGTTAGGCGGAGGAGGACTAAAAGGCACTGCCAGCGGGACTACTTTCGAGTTGCATCGATGCCTGAGGCGCTGGTTCATGAGGGTGGCAACACCACTCGCACTTCTGTGTCTTTCGCTGTGCCGCTGATGAGTATCCGGCCTTCAACGTCGACTGCTGATCCGCCCTCCCTTTTCGCCACGCACCACATCGACTGCTGCTAAGGAGGCTATACGCCAAGCGGGGCTCATGATGGAGCAGATGAAGGTGGTCCGGGAAGCCGATAGCGGCCTATGATGCCAGCTCAGCTCTTGAGCAACGTCCGAGTTAATTGATCACCACTTGTTACATTAGGATATGCTACCGAAAAACTCTTCTTTACGAAGATCCTCGTGTCTGTACACCCACCGGGTGTGTCGACTAAATTTTGACTGGTGGGGGCACGCCGAGTGCACCCACCGGTGTAGTCCCCGAGACTATGGTGGACTACGGCGATCATTGTAGTCTTTATACTTTGTATCTCTTTGATAACTTCTTCACTCGGTCTGGTGGGACCATGTCGAGCGGAATCTTGAAACCGGTGGGGGCACGCTGAGTGCACCCAGGTGTAGTCCCCGAGACTATGGTGGATCTTGGCGATCGACCGTAGTCTGAAGAAATCCTTTTTTTTGTCTCTTTCGGTCGACTGATCGAACCGAGTCGGTAGGACTAGTGGGGGCACACTAAGTGCACCCACCGGTGTAATCCCGAGACTACTTTGTCATTATATTTTGATTCGGCTGTAGTCTTAGAAACGAAATGATTTTTCTTAGTCACTCGGAAGTAACCTATCTGTGACGTCTGTCGACTGATTCTTTGCAGAAATCTTGCGAGCTTGTGGCTCGATACAATGAATTGGAGAACAAACAGATCCAGCTCAACCTTGACTTGAAGCTTGCACAGGAGAACTTGCAAAAGGCGAGAGACGAAGCAAAAGGTATGGCTGGTGAGATCTTGACGACTGTTTTTATTTTTCTGTCCCTTCCTAATTACGACCTCACTGTCATTTTGCGTAAAAATGGAGGAGGCTCAAGAAGAAGGATCATGACCTTGCCGAGGCGCAGCAGACGACTTTGAACAAAACCAAGCTCGCGGAAGAGAAGCTGTCTTCAGTCAGAAAACTTGAAGAGGAGAACGCCAATCTGAAAGCTGCTCTCGACGCGGCCAACAAGGAGGTTAGCCGACTGAAGAATGACAAGATAGCTCTGAGCGACAAGGTGTGAATCAAGGGAAGAGGAATGATCTGGAGGCTTATCTGGGAGGGCTTGCCAAGAAGCTATTCCTCATGCTTGAAGGTAATTCCTCTTATCCGACTGACTTGTTATCGCCGACTCATCATAGAACCATTAGCTTGAACTCGAGTTGTGTTTGCAGAATTCTGTCAGAACTTCGAGGAAGAGACTAGTCGAGTGGAGACAAGTCCGACCCCATTAACTCCCCGTGAAGGATGAAGCTGCCATGAATGTGCTCCGATTGGAGTCTCATGTTCTTCTTTGTGGTGGACTACCTCGCTCGACTGAAGGTCGCGATATCGCGGATTGACTCAACACTCTGGCCAGGCGAAACACTTCAAAATGACCTCGAGTCTTTAATGACTCGACTGAATGACGTTCCAAGTCGAGTGTAGGAATGGAAGAAGTCTTCTGCCAGATATGGTGCTAACGTCGCTCATCCTCGGTCGCGTTCACTTTGCAAGGAGGCGCGAGAGGAAAGGTTGGCGTCCATCAAAGTTGCCAATACCAAGAAGTACGACTTCCGATCTTTCATGGAGACTTTCATTGGTGCTGCCACCCGAATCGCCGATGGGATCGACTGGACCAGTTAAATCGCGCCTTCCAGATCCTCCACACGAGGAGTAAAAAACATCTATGATTCATCTTAAATTTGCCTTGGAATGCCGAGTGATCCTGTAACCGATAAACTTTAACGGGCTTGAGGCCTGGGTACTTCTGCATCCTTAGGATGCTATCCGAACTTTACTTACCGTCGAAAATATGCTTTTGTTTGCCTTCGAGTGAACTTTGCTCTTCACTCGGATTATGCTTCAATGTTTGAGATGCAGCTACGAGGTGGAAAATCCAAATCGACCTACACTTCGTTGTACTTGCGGCGCAGGGAGAAGGTAACAATCGACCAGCACCTCGTCGTCCTTGCGGATCGGGAGGGGCGCATGTTCTACTTGTGGCGCAGCTCGAAGGAGAAGGTAACAATGATCGACCTGCACCTCGTCGTCCTTGCGGATCGGGAGAATTTCGTGCCCAAGTAGTCTTGGACTGCAGCTAAGCCCCAAGTAGGAGGGTTGCTCTCCACTCGGTAGGATTTTCGGATACTTAGGCGAGTACTTGGACTGCAGCTAAGCCCCGAGGTGGGAGGTTTGCTCCACTCGGTAGGGTTTTTAAAACTTAGGCAAGCACTTTGGATCTGGCTAATCCTCCGAGTGGGAGGTTTGCTCTCCACTCGGTAGGATTTTCGGATACTTAGGCGAGTACTTGGACTGCAGCTAAGCCCCCGAGTGGGAGGTTTTCTCTCCACTCGGTAGGGTTTTTAAAACTTAGGCGAGTACTTGGACTGCAGCTAAGCCCCCGAGTGGGAGGTTTGCTCTCCACTCGGTAGGGTTTTTAAAACTTAGGCGAGTACTGGACTGCAGCTAAGCCCCCGAGTGGGAGGTTTGCTCTCCACTCGGTAGGATTTTTCAAACTTAGGCAAGTACTGGACTGCAACTAAGCCACCGAGTTGGAGGTTTGCTCTCCACTCGGTAGGATTTTTCAAACTTAGGCAAATCTTGGACTGCGGCTAAGCCTCCGGGAGGATTTTGTGTCGTAACTCTGAAGGGAAAGGAAACAGTCGATCTGTACCTTGTCGTCCTTGCAAAGCACACATTGTATTAAATACTTAGGCGGGTACTTGGATTGCAGCTAAGCCCCCGAGTGGGAGGCTGACTCCTCACTCAGTAGGATTTTCAAACTTAGGCGAGTACTTGGACCACAGCTAAGCCCCCGAGTGGGAGGCTGGCTCGCCACTCGGTAGGATTTTCAAACTTAGGCGAGTACTTGGACTGCAGCTAAGCCCCCGTGTGGGAGGCTGGCTCGCCACTCGGTAGGATTTTCAAACTTAGGCGAGTACTTGGACTGCAGCTAAGCCCCCGAGTGGGAGGCTGGCTCGCCACTCGGTAGGATTTTCAGATACTTAGGTGAAACATATTCATGAGCTAAGCCCCGAGTGGGAGCCCTGGCTCTCCACTCGGCGGGATTTTACAAACTTAGGCGAAAGCGGGTTCGCGGCTAAGCCACCCACTTGGGAAATTTCTTATTTAAACGAAAAGTAATAACAATCCTTTGGGAGAATTATGACATTCTTGTCTTTGATAAACAAACTACAGGTACTTTTATTACATCTCACCCGAGTGAGTTCTTAAGTGTAAAAGGCGGAGCAGCTCCGCATTCAGGCTCGAGGCTCATCAATCTGGCGTTCGATGTTGTAGAGATGATAAGCTCCATTGTGGAGAACTCGTGACGATGAAGGACCTTCCCAAGTGGGAGCGAGCTTGTGTGGTTTCTGTTGATCCACTCGGAGGACCAAGTCCCCTTCTTGAAAGGCTCGGCTCTTCACATTTCTAGCATGGAATCGATGCAAGTCCTGGCGATAGATGGTCGAGCGGATCAGGGCCATCTCTCTCTCCTCTTCAAGGAGGTCGATTGCATCTTGCCGGGCTTGCTCCGCTTCAACTTGAGTAGAGTTCACTCGGGCGACATTGTGAAGCGAGCCACTCAGTGAACTGCTTCAGCTCCATAGACCATAAATAATGGAGTTCTCCCAGTCGACCGATTAGGAGTGGTCCTCAATCCCCAAAGAACCGACGGAAGTTCGTCGACCCACGCTCCTGCTGCATGCTTGAGATCACGCATCAGTTGAGGTTTCAGTCCTTTGAGAATTAGACCATTTGCTCGTTACGCTTGTCCATTCGACTGGGGTGAGCAAGCAAGCATAGTCAACTCGCGTGCCACGAGAGGCACAAAAGGCTTTGAACTTGTCGGAATTGAAGTTTGACCCATTGTCGATGATGATCTTTGTCATGGAACTCCATATCTGAATATCAACTCTCCGATGAAACCGATGGCGGTGCACACATCAAGGTTCTTGATAGGTTTAGCTTCGATCCACTTCAGAACTTGTCGACCGCCACAAGCAAATGATTGAAACCGCTCCGCCAGTTCTCGGTGGTCCAATCATATCCAACCCCCAAACAATGAAAGGCCGACGAGGGAATGGTCTTCAATCTTTGAAGGCGGGTTTGTGTGACATATTGGAGTAGAGCCGACATCCTTCACACTTGTCGACTATTTCCTTTGTCATTTCATTTGCTTTTGGCCAAGAAATCCCGCCGGTATGCTTTAGTCACGATGGCCGAGAGGACGCATGGTGACCACAGTCCCCGAGTGGATATCATCAAGAATTATCTCGACCTTCTTCGGGCGTTATGCATTTACGGCTGACTCGATCACGCTTTCTCTGAATAAGCATCCCTTGATCACATTAAAGGCCTTGGATCGGCTGACGATCTGTCGAGCCTCTTCTTCGTTCTCCGGGAGCTCTTTCATCAGAATATACGCGATGTACGGTACTGCTCAGTCGGGAGTGAAGACCACGACTTCCATGATCAGCGTCGACCATCACCGGGACCTCAACTTCACCGGATCGGTGGCACTTTTTGGCTGTGGAGCTTCTTCGCTGAAAGGATCCTCTTGAATTGACGGTGTGCGGATGTGCTCCAAAACACATCACCGGGAATGGCTTCCCTCTTGGACCCTATTTTTGCCAAATCATCGCCAGCCTTGATTTTTCGATCGGGGTATATGATGGAGCTCTAACACCTCAAACTTCTTCTCTAGCTTCCTCATCGTGCATTACAAAGAACTAACCATGGCTGGACTTGACGTCCCACTCCTTCATCACCGATTAACCACTAGATCTGAGTTGCCATAAACCATGAGGCGACGGACGCCGAAAGTGAAATGGCCATCTGAAACCCATACAACAATGCTTCATATTCGCTTCATTGTTGGAAGAATCAAAGTGAATCTGGAGCACATATCCGAGCTTATCTCCTCGGGGAAACCAATACTACCCCAAAGACCGGAACCATTCAACATCTTGGAACCATCAAAGAACATAGTCCGAAGGTTCGAGTGAACTTCAGTCGGTAACTGTTGTTCAATCCACTCGGCGATGAAATCTTCTATTGCTTGGGACTTGATGGCTTTCTTTGCCTCAAACTTGATATCAAGGGGAAGAAGTTCAATAGCCCATTTCGCCACTCGACCAGTTGCGTCTCATTGTGCAAAATCTCTCGATAATGGGCGTCACGATTTAATCGTAATGGAAATGATCGTAGAAGTAATGAGCAACCTTCTTGGCGGTCATATAAATCCCATACACAAGTTTACGATAATGAGGGTATCTTTGCTTTGACGGGTTAATACTTGAGAAAGATAATATATCTGGCGCCGAACTTTGAAGGCCTTTCCTTCCTCTTCCCGCTCGACCGTAAGTAAATCTTGTCTTTGACGACTTGTCCTGTGGCTGCAATGTAAAGCAAGAACGACTCCTTGCTGATTGGGGCAGCAAGCACGGCTGGGTGGAGAGCAGAGCTTTGAGCTCTGCACACGCCGCACCACCTTCAGGAGTCCACTCGAACTTGTCTGACTTCTTCATCAGTCGGTAAAGAGGCAATGCCTTTTCACCGAGGCGAGAGATGAATCGACTTAAAGCGGCCAAGCATCCAGTAAGCTTCTGGACATCGTGCACACACACAGGGCGTTTCATTCGGAAAGTGCCAACTTTTTCTGGGTTAGCGTCGATTCCTCGTTCAGAAACGAGAAAACCGAGTAACTTTCTGGCAGGAACTCCGAATGTGCACTTTGATGGATTAAGCTTGATATCATACCTCCTGAGATTGGCAAATGTTTCAGCAAGGTCAGTCAACAGGTCGGAACCTTTCCGTGACTTGAACACAATGTCATCCATGTATGCTTCCACATTCCGACTGATTTGAGTGAGTAAACATTTCTGAATCATCCTCATGAACGTGGCTCCGGCATTCTTGAGGCCGAATGGCATGGTGACATAATAGAAGCACCCGAATGGAGTGATGAAAGCTGTTTTGATCTCGTCGGGTCCATACAGACGGATCTGATGGTACCCGGAATATGCGTCTAAGAAAGACAACCGCTCACATCCCGCAGTCGAGTCGACTATTTGGTCGATGCGGGGGAGTGGAAAATGATCTTTCGGGCAGGATCGATTGATATGTTTGAAGTTGATGCACATGCGCAGTGAATTGTCCTTCTTAGGGACCATGACAACATTGGCGAGCCACTCGGAGTGGTAAATCTCTCGGATAAACTCTGCTAAGAGCCGAGCCACCTCCTCGCCAATGGCCTTTCTCTTTTGGACGGCGAACCGTCGAAGATGTTCTTTGACAGGTTTAACTTTTGAGTCGACTTGTAGACGATGCTCAGCCAGTCCCCTGGGAACACCCGACATGTCAGCAGGCTTCCATGCAAAAATGTCCCAGTTCTCACGGAGGAATTGGATGAGCGCTTCTTCCTATTTGGAGTCGAGTGTTGTTTAGATTTGAGTCAGAGCAGCATTGGGATCAGTCGGATGAATGTGAATCGGTTTCGTCTCCCCGGACGACTGAAATGTTGACTCCGTGGCGGGCTTCTTGGCTCGCAACAAATCACTCGGGTCTACAATTTTCTGGTACTCTTGCAGCTCGACCACTGCCATCTGAGCATCAGCGATCTTGGAGCCTTTCTGGAAACACTCTTCTGCTTTTTTCCGACTGCCAGTGACAGTGATCACACCTCTGGGACATGGTATCTTCAGTTTGAGGTACACATAACATGGTCGAGCCATGAAACGCGCATATGCCGGCCTCCCCAGGATAGCGTGATAAGCGCTCTGGAAATCCACGACCTCAAAGGTCAACTTTTCCTTACGAAAATTCTTGTAGTCACCAAAAACCACATCGAGAGCAATTTGGCCGAGTGACTCAGCCTTCTTTCCAGGAATGACTCCATGGAAGCTCATGTTGCTGGTGCTGAGTCTGGACATCGGAATGCCCATCCCTTTCAACATCTCTGCATACAAAATGTTCAGGCCACTGCCACCATCCATCAAAACCTTAGTTAGTCGAGTGCCTTCGACGACTGGGTCGACCATCAACGCTTGCCTCCCAGGGGTGGCTATGTGTGTCGGGTGATCAGACTGGTCGAACGTGATGGCGGTCTGCGACCATTTCAGGTAATGGCGGGTGTCATTTGGGCGACCATATTCACTTCTCGGTTGATAACTTTCAATCGACTTTTGCTTTCAATGTCAGCAAAAATCATCAGAGTGGAATTGACCTGGGGGTATCCACCGTCACTATCTTCCTTGTCCTCGACTTTGTCCGACTCCTTCTCCTTGTCCTTGAGCTGCTTCCCCTAGAACTGCTGAATCAAGAGCCGACACTGTCGAGTGGTATGCTTTGGGTAAATGAGTTTACCCTCTTCATATTTCTTCGTGTGAATGTGACATGGCAAGTCCAACACATCATTTCCATCTTGGTCTTTCACTTTCTTGGGGTTCCAAGGTCCCTTGTGTTTCCCCTTGAACTTTCCTGGAGTCACGACCAAGGCTTCTCCAGGAGCAGCTGGCTTGGCTTTCCACTTCTGTTTCCGACTGGAGTTCCCTCCATCGGTTTCTTTAGCGGCTGACTTGTACTTGCCACTCCGGAGCCGATCCTCTTCTTCACCATTGGCGAACTTGGTGGCAATCTCCATCATTCGACTCAGGTTCTTGTCTCGTGTCCGACCGAATTTCAGACTCAACTCTCTGTTCTTAACTCCTTCCTTGAAGGCACATCGCCGATGATCGATACATTCTCTCATCGTGGTGCAAAGTGATCCATCTCTGGATGTAATCCTCGAGTTTCATTCGACTTCGCACACACGCATCGCAACTCTGTCAACCCTGCTGGTAAACTTGCAAGTTCCTTCAAATGTCTGACAAACACTCGGGCAAGATCTTCCCAAGTGTAAATGCTTTCTTTGGGTGCTAACCGATTCAGCCATGCTCGCCGATCCCTCTAACATAAGAGGCAGGTGTTTCATGGCCACTTCATCATTACGCCCGCCAATCTGGACAGCCACTCGGTAGTCCTCAAGCCGTGTATCCGACTTGGACTCACCAAAGTGAACTTATCGACTCCACCGCCAACATGAAGTTGGGAGGAATCACCGCAGCTCGATGGCTCTGCTAAAACATTCTGGTCCCGAGGCGTGTACTCTGCCACCGATGGGTGCATTTTACGTCATGACCTTCACGGTTAGCTCGTTCTGTCGACCGGACCTTGAACGATGACGGATCTCGCATCAAAGCCTGGTTCCACAGGGTCGATTGGAATCCTTCGCCCAACACCGTCTTTGGCGTCATCATCTTCCTGCCGAGGCGCATATGACCCACCCCTTGGGGGAGGAGTGGGCACTCGATGTCGATCATCACGATCGAATCGGTCCTCATACTGATCACACTGGCCTCCATGTCCCTCACGCCTCGGGGGTGATCTTGGGCTATGTGCCGACTGGACTGTATTCGTAGCGATGGATCTTCTGTGAATCCTATTCCGCGACTGCGATACAACTGAATTTTGATCTCCTGCTGCCCGGAGCAAATCTCTGATCTGGAGTAAGCCCCTGCTAGCCTCCGACTGGGAAGGCTGAATGGACTCTGCTATACGGGCTGCAGCTGCTAGATTCTGAATGGGAGTTCGGTATACCTGAGTCGGTTGTGGAAAGAGTTGACGTCGACTGGACGACGGGACCCGTTGTTGCGCTTGTTCGTCGAGCACTCGCTGGAGATTTTCCAGTCGAGTGCGGTCAGCCAAGTTGGCCAAACACGCATCTTCTAAGGCGCGGGCCTCGGGGGTTTCTCCAACGATAGGAGTGTGAAGCGCATCCATGTTCCGGCGGTGGAGCTCCTCCCTATGTAACAAAGTGAGGGGCTCGGGTTGGTACTCTTTGTGAGCCGGCGCCGGCTCGCCTCCGCCAACGCCTCCGTCGGTGCGGGGGAAACCAGGAGGACTGCATGGTCCGTCGACCATCAGAACCTCCGCCCGCTGGATCGCTGCTATCGCACTTTTCGGATGCAGATCTCTGCGAGCGGTCGACAGATCGAACATGCCGTAGAGATTCGTCGGGCTCGATTGCCACGACTTGGGAGTGGCCGATTGTGAGCCACCGCGTGCCTCACCCACCGCTGAAGCCTCGATCGACCGGAGCGCTTGCGCCGGCGCGAGACCGGGAGGGAGGACGACACAAGAGCCGACCAATACTGGGTCAACGACTGCCGCAGGAGGACGCCATGGACGCACGCGCGAAAGTGCGTCGCCCCGCGGATGGGGAGTGCGCCAACGTCGAGTGTTGCCTCCTGCAACCAAGCGGAGTCGCCGGCGATGAACGTGAGCGCGCCAAGACGGATCTCGCAGCCCTCAACCAAAAATCCGCCTGAAACCATGATGAATGGGATCGGAAAAATGCAACTTCTCCAACAAGTCGCTAAGACACCTGCCCCACGGTGGGCGCCAACTGTCGTGGTTCTAAGCCTGACAGTAGAATGGGGGGTAGGTATGGAGAGGCAAGATCCTAGCTATGGAGTAGTTGTATACGCAAGATGTTTACGAGTTCAGGCCCTTCTCGGAGGAAGTAACAGCTGAGGGAGTCCCGGATTAGGGGGTGTCCGGATAGCCGAACTATCACCGTTGGCCGGACTCCTGGACTGTGAAGATACAAGATTGAAGACTTCGTCCCGTGTCCGGATGGGACTTTCCTTGGCGTGGAAGGCAAGCTTGGCAATACGGATATGTAGATCTCCTACCATTGTAACCGACTCTGTGTAACCCTAACCTATCCGGTGTCTATATAAACCAGAGGGTTTTAGTCCGTAGGGACGAACAACAATCATACCATAGGCTAGCTTCTAGGGTTTAGCCTCTACGATCTCGTGGTAGATCTACTCTTGTACTACCCATATCATCAATATTAATCAAGCAGTGAGTAGGGTATTACCTCCATCGAGAGGGCCCGAACACAGGTAAAACATCGTGTCCCTTGTCTCCTGTTACCATCCGCCTAGACGCATAGTTCGGGACACCCTACCCGAGATCCGCCGGTTTTGACACCGACATTGGTGCTTTCATTGAGAGTTCCTCTGTGTCATTGCCGTCAGGAAGGATGCCTCATCCCGTCTTTAAAGACGATACTATCGCCAAAGGAGCCTTGGCCACTGGCCAGACTCTCCGGCTGGGTGGTTTTCTTATGACCGCCCGATTCGCCGCTTGGCGCAAGCGATGACTTCTCGAGTCATCGAAACCAATCTTCACGTTAATTGAACTTCTTTGAACAGTTAGATCCGATCGAGCTCTCCTCCGTAAACGAGCTCTTGGATCGCATTGCCGCCCTGGGAGTCGCCACAGACTATGACTAGATCGGGCCTAAAACCGATCTGAGAGAGATCAACTCTCCCCAGGTTACCCATCATGTTGCTGTGATAGATGAGCAATGCGGCGATTCTTCTTCTATCTTAAGGACTAGCTACGTCCGAATTCCCGATCCCTCCATGCCAGATTCCCGCGGAGGGACGGATGTCGATCAAGCCCTGAACTTAAAGTCAGGCGGCGGGTTGGACTCATTGGATAGCATTCAAAAATCCAAACTTCCGAGTTCGGAAACTTCGACCCCGAAGTCTTAAATTGGGCGGGTTCCGGATCTAGTTCCACCCGCCCACCCAAACATTAGCGATCTATCCCGAATCCGGCAAGAGCCCGCTGAAACAAGACATCATTCTTGGGCCGATTCCTCCTGGTTATGGACGGGATAAAGGATCGCCGAGAGGAGGACGCAATCTCACTTTTCTGCAATAGTTGCACGTATTAAGGAATCCTAAACGCCATAAGTCGTCGCGAAATTACACGCTTTGATGACTTGGTGACCATAGTAAAAAAAGTACTGTATGATGGAGAGTGCTTGGAAAACCGAAAGTAACTTTTCGGATAATCCGGCCCCGAATACATCCCTAGTCTGAAATAAAAGGGTGCATCAGCACCAAGCACCAGGTTAAACACCAAAAACCAAAACCCCTAAAGGGTACGGAACCGTCTTGGAGGGTTGGCTAAACGGACCTCGCAAAATTCATAGCACAGAGGCGCCACTCCAACTCATAGCCTTGAGCATGTTGGATACTACGGCGGAGTGGCCAAAAGTGGCGAGGAGCTTCTAGCCTCGTAATCCCAGCCCAAAGAACACCAAGACGGTGTTAATAGTCTTGAGACTTTCGCATCAAATAATATGCGGAAGCGAACACTCCATAACCTTGCGAAGTCTACCAAGTAGCAATAATAAATCCATGGAGTGACACGGCTATTACCTTTAATGTCGCGATTTAACCCAAATTCCGAACAGCCCGAGCACCAGCCGCATTGGTCCTCAGTCCAATAGTGGACGACTTTCGCCTTACTAAGGTACTCATGGATGGCGGCAGCATACTAAACCTCATCTATGAGGAAACCCTTCGAAAAATGGAGTTAGACTGGAACCGCATTGAGCGAAGCAGCACAACCTTTAGAGGAATAATCCCTAGTCGGGAAGCATGCTGCACATGAAAAATCACACTGGACGTAGTGTTCGGCTTGCCGGACAATTACAAGTCCGAGGAGGTCACATTTCAAGTGGCCCCGTTCAGCAGCGGATATCACGCTTTATTAGGGCGAGAGGCATTCACAATTTTTCAAGCTATACCCCATTATGGGTACATGAAGCTTAAAATGCCCGGACCTAACGGAATCATCACTCTCACTAGTGATCCGAACATAGCGCTCCGCGCCGAAAACAAGACAGCCGCACTAGCCCTCGAGGCACTATCCGAAGCCTTAGCGGCCGAGGAACTAACTGCGATGCGCTCCACGATGAACAGGGACAATGTGATACTTGATAAAAGATCCAAGTCCACCTCTTTTAAACCAGCGGGCGAAATAGTCAAATTCCAAGTCCACCCAACGGACCCTGCAAAGACGGCCTCCATTGGGGCACAATTAAACCCCGATGTAGACGCCGCACTACGAGAATTCCTACGAGAAAACTGGGACATTTTTGCAGCACCCTTCGGACATGCCAGAATCCCACGCGGTGGCGAAAGCACGCCCTAAATATCCTAAAAGGATTCAAGCCGATCAAAGCAGGCTCTTGGTAGCTTTTCGAACCCAAGAGACAAGGCCATGGGAGAAGAGCTAGCCAAACTTACGGAAGCCGGATTCATCGTGAGATATAAAACATCCGGACTGGGTAGCAAACCTGGTGATGGTACCAAAGAAGGACTAATGCTGGCGCGGTTGTGTTGATTTCAAAGACCTTAATAAGGCTGGCCCAAAGGATCCCTTCCCCGTCCCTCGTTTTGACCAAATTATCGGCGCTTCTGACGGGACACGACTCATTGTGCTTCCTCGACGCGTACTCTGGCTACCACCAAATCAAGATGGCGGAGCCAGACCAAGCTGCAACAGCATTCATCACTCCATACAGCCCATTCTGCTTCAACACAATGCCCTTCGAGCTCAAAAACGCCGGCAACATATCAGCGCATGATTCGTATACATGTCCGCAAACCAGATTGGCAAAAGCAAAGGAAGCATATGTAGAAGACGTGGTCGTCAAATCCAAGCATGTCGAAACTATAGTAGACGATTTGAGGCTCACATTCGACAATATTCGAAAATATGACATCAAGCTCAATCCAGAAAAATGCGTCTTCGGCGTTCCAGCCGCATAAGCTCTGGGCTTCATTGTGTCCGGTAGAGGAATTGAAGCAAACCCAGCCAAGATCCGAGCTCTGTCACAATTGGATATTCCAAAAGACCTCAAACAAATACAAAATTCCTTTGGATGCGTGGCGGCTCTAAGCCGCTTTATTTCCTGTTTGGGAGAAAAGGCGTTACCCCTTTACCGCCTCCTCCGCACCGAACACTTGAGTGGGCCGGATGCATACGGCCGGACTAGAAGAGATAAAAGCCATATTGGCAACAAATCCGGTCTGGCCGCGCCCAACGTGGGCGAACCAATGCTATAATATATCGACGCAACACATGAAGTTGTCAGTGCGGTGCTCGTTGTCGAACGAGAAACGGACGGACACCGGTTCCCTCTTCAAAGACCGGTTTATTATGTGTCCACTGTCCTCACTCCATGCAAGTCCCGGTACCCACATTATCCAAAGATAGCATACGCGGTGTTCATGGCATCCCGGAAGCTGCGACACTACTTTCAAGAGTGTTCGATAACGGTAGCCTCCGAAGTACCTCTTAACGACATTATAAACAACCGCGACGCGACGGGCCGGATTGCCAAATGGGCCATAGAGCTCCTTCCATTCGACATAACCTATAAGCCACGATGATCTATTAAGTCACAGGTTTTGGCCGACTTCGTGGCCGAATTGACCGGGGAACTCCCTAAAATGCGGTGCATACTCCAATTGGATCATGCACTTTGACGACTCCAAAATGTTGGCGGCACGGGTTTGGCGTCGTCCTGACGTCCCCAACCGGGGACACAGTCCAATACGTCCTTCAGATAATGTATACAGACTCCAACAACGCAGCCGAATATGAGGCCTTTCTGCACGGCCTCCGGATGGCAGTCTCCATGGGCATTAAACGCCTAAAGGTGCGCGGGGATTCGAACCTAGCGATATCTCAAATAAATGGAGACTTTGATGCCAAAGATCCGAAAATGGCAGCATACCGCAATGCGGTCCTACAAATGTCAGCACGGTTCAAAGGGCTCGAATTTCATCATATAGCCCGGGATAACTACCAGGCGGCGGACATATTGGCACGCATCGGTGCAAAACGCGATGCCGTCCCGCCCAACATCTTCCTGGAACTGCTGTTCAAGCCATCCATTACTATGGGAAGGAGTCCGAAAATAACAATCCGGACCCAACCGCCTTTGCTGACGCCGAACACTCGACACAATCGGAGGCTCTGCCACCGAGATAACACCTCCGCCTACGAAATAATGGCGGTTATCGCCCGATGGGCCGGAACCATTCCTAGCCTACCTAACTAGGCAGGAACTCCCCGAAGACCAAAATGAGGCTCGCTGCATTGTACGGCGATCTAAAGCGTATAAAGTCCATGAGGGAGAGCTTTATAAGAAAAGCACTACAGGAGTCCTTGAAAGGTGTATGTCCGAAGAGGAAGGGCGAAACCTCCTGGCTGAAATTCATGCCGGACTGGGTGGGCACCACGCCGCAGCCCGGGCCCTTGTAGGCAAGGCCTTCCGTCTGCAGGATTTTATTGGCCGACGGCCCGGCAGATCTTGCGCAGGATTTAGTCCAACGATGCGTCGGTTGCCGCCTTTTGCTAACCAAAGCCACATGCCACCCACCGCCCTCAAAACTATACCCATCACCTGGTCGTTCATGATGCAGGGGCTTGACATGGTTGGACCCCTTAAGGGGGGAACCCACAAGCAAAAATACCTATTGGTCATGGTGGATAAATTCACCAAATGGATAGAGGCCAAGCCTGTTAAAATGGCCAAATCTGGACCGATGATAGACTTCATATCAGGGGTAGTGCACCGTTACGGTGTCCCCCACGGTATCATCACTGATAACGGCACCAACTTCACGGTCGATGAGGTCAAATTATGGTGCAAAAACATGGGCATCAAGCTCGATTACGCCTCAGTCTATCACCCTCAAACCAACGGTCAAGTAGAACGAGAAAACAGATTAATCATGAGCGGCATTAAACCCAGACTAGTGCGGTCCCTCAAGGAATCTAACACGCACTGGGTTGAGGAGCCCGACTCCGTACTCTGGGGGCTGCGGACCACGCCGAATCGTACTATCGGATTCACACCATTTTTATGGTGTATGCGGCGCAGAGGCAGTCTTGCCTGCGACATAATTCATGACTCACCTCGGCGTGCGCATGTATGAAGAAAGAGAAGCCAAGCTCGATCGGCAGGACAGTTTGGACACATTGGAGGAGGAGCGGCGTGGCAAAGGCTCGTTCCGCATTTTATCAACAATGAGCTCGAAGATATCAAAGCAGGGAAGTATGGGCCAAAGCTTACAACGTTGGCGAACTAGTTCTCGCCCGGACAAGAAAAAGGACAAACTCAAGCCCAAATGGGAAGGTCCCTTCATCATCGACCAGGTCCTGACCGGGAGACATACCGTCTGCGAAACGCATCGGATAACCGACTCGAGCCGAACCCATGGAACGCAGCCCGCTCACGAAGATTCTCGCCCTAAGCGCCGGACTCCAAGTTCGTCTCCTTCCTCCGTCCACATTTTCTATTTTTGCTGTCTTTTATTTCTCTCCTTCCTCCCCTTTCTTTTTAAGCCTTTAGAGGCTCGTTCACGCTTTGTTCACACATACTTGACGCTACCGTCCAAGGCCATTATACCCGGGGCTTCTTTAACAAAAGCTTATTTATACGGGCTTCATGCCCAACACATGTGTCAAACTTCCACATGTACCTTTTATTCACCATTATATGCATCGATATGACTTAAGTTTTGGCCAAGCTGGGTTGCTGGATCACATGCTTACCCCTCGCTTCCGATTGTTCGGCTAGGTGGTAAAGGGAGCACCTCTGCGATTATTCTTGCCGGTCAGCCGGATGTGTATCTCAGTAGGTGAAGCCGAAGCTAAGCGTTCTTAAGGGAATATTCGGTCGGTGAACCTGAAGATGATTTTAACTATTCATCCATCTGCCCCAGGATGATTTTACCTTTCTTAGCAGTTTTGACATGCACTTTAGGGCATGCATCCCAGCCGAAAGGAACCCTTAACGGAACTATTCTCCTGGAAGATGTTTCTTACTATCTATGTTATATAACATAACTAGTTTGGTACTTGTCTGATACTGCAATATTGACGCCTACGCCTTGTCTGCATGCTTTCCCCGGTTCTTATATAACGACAAAGGTATTCGAACACTCTCCGGACTATTGGGTCCCGAGGTCGGCGAAAAGGTCCGCTATGACAAGCGATCTACAATCCGGCTAGAAGAAATTTTTCATGTCGTATTTAATTACATAGTCAACTCAACTCATTGTATTCCTCCTCAATGCCATCTAATAGGCTATCTAATTTACAATCTTCTTTGGGAATACTTGGCGGCCAATTCTACTTGGCCGTACACTAAGCTTACTGAGGATCTCCTTCCCATCAGGCCCCCACAGTCCGACCTCGGCCATGTGGTTTGGGTCACCGTGTACCGCGTCTTCACCATGGCCCAGGCCTCCCTGGCGCCCTGACGGCAGGCTGATATCTTCCATAGTCGGAAGCGCCGCCATGCTCCTTGAAGCCGCTCTGCCAGCTCTCCAATGCCTTCGGGCAGGGAGATAGATGGCCACAAGTCCTGGCTGGCGCCTTTCATTACCTGCCGAACTCGTTCGTGCAACTGACGCAGTTCGAGAAGAAGACCACCCGAAGAACTAGGCATCTCCTCTTCAGGACGACCTATGAGCAAACCTACATACATGTTTATGTTAGTCGCCTTCCTTGCCGAACTCTTTCAAAGTTCGCTCAAGCACTTACTAAAAATGCCGCGACGAAGCCGTCGATTCTCCTTCTGGTCGGACAAGCTGAGCACGAACATCCTTTAGTTCCTCACCCGGTTGGGTGTTGGCATCTTGGAGGTTATTTTTCTCCTGCCGCACCCTTGTAAGCACGCTCTCGCCGCCCTTTAGCCGGGCGCAGGAGCTGTTGCTTGTCCGGATCTAGTCCGGCGCCATCTGCAATATTATTGTCGGTTACACACGCCGCACTTCCTAACCTATTTATCTTTTGAAGCATATATTACCGGAGGGGGTCTCATGGCTCCCCACATGGCGTGCTAGTGCAGCCTCAAGTTGGGCCTTGCATTCTTCAAGCTCACAGAGACAGTCGGGTATTCTTTTTTGTAAGATCCTGCATAACAAATGATCCTTAAATCAGTTATTCTAACTATTTTAAGTCTCGGGGGCTACTGGCATATATAACTGTCAAATTTCCTTACCCGTATGTCCTTTACATACTGCTCCGTGGCTCTGGCTAGACCATCTTGAGCGGCACGGAGGTGCGCATCTCCCAAATTGAAGGCATTCAAGGCCTCTTGGGAGAAACATGCGTCACGAAGAACTGTCCGGCGTCGCGTGTGATTCATGGTGCTCTCCACCTCGGAGTTGGTGGCGGACAATATGTCGGCATCCTCTGTCGGAGGAGCATCCGACGCACGCCTCATGCTCGCCTCCGCTTCCGGACCTGGCTTTGGAGCCTGGCCGGCGGAGGTTCGATTGGCAACCTCCGGACTCGGTCCGTGGCGCTCTTTTCTGAAAGGAGCACCAGCGTTAGTACACCTCCCGGAATCAATCCAGGAATATGGTGACACGCCATACCGTTCTTGGCGGAGTTTCGATCCGGACCACACTTCTTTTTAGCCTGCGAGGCCGTCTTGCCTTGTTGGCTAGCCGCCCATGGAGATCGGCTTCCTGCCTCGAAGGTACCCCCTGCGAAACACCATTGGTATACGGTGATCAGTAAATAAGCACGGATAGGTCACTATCAGAGTATTGGGACCTCGGTCTCAGTTACCTGTGAGGCTGAGAGTATTCCGGGGTAATCGGCCGTAATGGCAACCAAAGCATTGTCGATGCTAAGTTGGTGGAACACCCCGTCGATCAACTCCACCTTTATATCCGGATCCTCTTCGGAGGCCGGATCGAGGGACCGTTCGGATCCTCGGGTTGTGGGGCGGGCTGTGTATCTTCTCCACGGCCCGGCAGTTCTGCGCAGAAACCATGAAATGAGATATTTAACCACGGGAACATGGATCGGACAGGCCACAAAGATGTTTGCTTACCCAACTTCGAGGATTATTCAAGAAAACTTCGCTTCGATGGGTTGTGGCGGAGAAAATCCTCCTCCTCCCTTTATACATGGCGCATAAGGTCTTCACTAGTTCGATGACCGATCCGGCCCTTTGCGGCCATGGCGGGTGGCACCGTCCTCCCGTTGAAGTCCCACATGGGGTGGCCCCTATATTGAGCCGGCTGCACTCCTCATAATGCAGATTGCCATGACTCCAATCATGGTCAATCCGGCATGAGCCGATAATCTTATTCGGCTCATCAAGTAAAGGACGCCCCGGTCATTTTTCCCTCCTGGGCTCATGGCGCCAGCTTAGGCGCTTCTTCAGAGGAGCATTGCTAAACTCCGGAAGGCCGATCCGAACAGGGTCCGGCAGCGGGACATCCTCCATGTAAAACCATTCCGAAGGCCAGTCTTCGGACGCCTTCTTCGGGGTTCCGGATAGATATCCGGTCCCAGCGATGCGCCATAGTTCGGCTCCACCCACTTGATATATTGACCCCTCATGAGAACGGGGTACTAGGCAGAATAATCTCTTCCACAGCGCAAAATGAGCCTCAATGCCCAAGAACAGTTCGCAAAGGGCCACGAAGCCCACGATGTGCAAAATGGAGGCAGGCGTAAGGTGGTGCAACTGGAGGCCGTAGAACTCCAAGAGCCCCCGGAGAAACGGATGGATTGGAAATCCGAGTCCTCTTACTAGATAAGAGACGAAGCATACCCGTTCTCCTTTAGAGGGATTGGGGACACTCTCTGCTTGCTTTCCGCCCTTGTAGGTGGCAACTCCGGCTCGAACCGGAACCATGAAGGCCGGGGGAAGAAATCCCTTGGTTTGGAGTATAACTAGCTTGCTATCTTGGGATGAGCATCTCTCCCAATTTCAGTGAGGGCTGGAGCGCGAGAGGAGGAGCCACGACCGTATCCATGATGGAATGGGTTTTGGTCAGAAGCGCTCCGATGAATGCTCGCGAAGGGGGGATGGTGTGACTCAGATCTAGATCCTCGCCCCTTTTATAGGCGGCTCATTTGCGCAGCTAGGGGGGTAAGTGTAAAAATACCCTGGCTTTTCGCATTCATTCAAACATGTGGAAGATGGCCATTATTGGGCGTAGAAGCCAAGGAGAGCAGCATTTATCAGAAGCCGGACACTATTCGACGAGTGTATGGAATTTGGAGAAGAACCCGCCGCGCAATGCCGAAGACAATCAACTCGCCGGACTCATCGTCATAGAAGCCTGGTTCGGGTGCTACTGAGGGAGTCCGGATTAGGGGTGTCCGGATAGCGAACTATCACCGTTGGCGGACTCACGGACTATGAAGATACAAGATTGAAGACTTTGTCCCGTGTCCGGATGGGACTTTCCTTGGCGTGGAAGGCAAGCTTGGCATCTGGATATGTAGATCTCCTACCATTGTAACCGACTCTGTGTAACCCTAACCTATTCGGTGTCTATATAAACCGGAGGGTTTTAGTCCGTAGGACGAACAACAATCATACCATAGGCTAGCTTCTAGGGTTTAGCCTCTACAATCTCGTGGTAGATCTACTCTTGTACTACCCATATCATCAATATTAATCAAGCAGGAGTAGGGTATTACCTCCATCAAGAGGGCCCAAACCTGGGTAAAAACATCGTGTCCCTTGTCTCCTGCTACCATCCGCCTAGACGCACAGTTCAGGATCCCCTACCCGAGATCTGCCGGTTTTGACACCGACAACAGCCCTACGTCTCGGAGCCCGGAGGCGGTCGACTGTATTTTGTGCGTATGAGTTACAGAGGTGCGAACCCTTGACATTGAGGAGGGGGGTGGCTTATATAGAGTTCGCCAGACCCCTCCAGCCCTCAGTTATGCAGGGTTAACAGTACATTAAGATAGGGGGTTACTGGTAACGCCAACATAAAGTGCTATGATGACCATAAAAGCTAGTTAATGATCGACCGTTTGTGTGCAGACTGGCTTTGGATCTCCTGGTGGTCGAGTGGTTGGCTTCATGGTCGAGTGTCTTCTAGTTGGTCCAGTGGAACTCTTCCAGGTCGACTGAAAGGTAGTTTCTTCTAGAGATGTCCTTGGGGAGGGTGTCTTGGACAGGTCCATGACCCTACCCTAGGTATATGACTTCATCACCGACCTCGCACCTAAGGCAATGTCGTGTTAGCAATGTCGTGCTCCTTTCTCACCGAACGATGGCTGTTTGAGCGCTAAAGGGGACCTCCTGAGCATAGCGACTCAGGGGCTCTTACTGGACCCCGGGCCGCTCACCTCCTGGCCTTGACCACGGCATCGCGACCTGGCATACCAGAACGGTGAAGCTTTGCCTTGGGACCGGGGCCTGTCGGCGCAGAGCATCAAGCCCTCGTGAGGTTCGAAAGGAGGAACTAAGCTAAGATGGGATGATCATCTCGCACTACTTCATGACAAGGATCATATTAGCAAACAGAACCACATGCACCTTACAAGCCCCCACGGGGCGCGTTTTTCGACTCCTCGCAGGGAACAAAGGGAGCAGATCCTAAAGAACGCTAACTACATGCGCCTCCGCAAGAGACGCCATCATCAACAGAGGGCCGTCCGGCACCGGCGCCAACCTCATCCAGATCAGAGGCGGCGGCGGCCTGACGAGCCCGCCCTGCTCCGAGAGCGACGCAAGCTCGGGGGCTCGTAGCTGTTGTCGCTCGTCTCCGGGGTCACGAAGAGCTCGGCTGAGTCGCTGGATCCTCCGACGCCTCCGCCACCTGAGGAGCTGCTGGGGGAGCGGTCGGCGAGCCTGGTCCTCGCCGCGGCAAGGCCCCGACCACCTCTCTCAGGGCAGCACTCCAGCCGGCGTCCTTCCGCATCAAAGACCTTGAAGAACATCACGGAAGCGCCATCGTACTCCAGGTGGATCACGAGGGCGCCCCTCGTCCTGCAGACCCGGGCGATCTTGCCCCAGCCTCGAGTCATGAAGACCTTGCCCGGAGCGACGACCGCGACCTCCGCTCCGGTCGCAAGGGTGCTGCAGCCGGCGTGCTGCAGCCAGAGCTCCAGAGATCCCCTTTGCGGAATCACGAAGGCAAAGGAGGGAGGAAGGCGAATCCAAGATTGAGGAGGCATGGCGGCGTGGAGCACAAACTCTCGGGAGGAGCCCTCGGCATGGACTCCAGGGGGAACAACACGCACCGCCGTGACCCGCCGGCGTTGACGGCGGCGTCGTCCATGGCGCTCGGCGTCGACTCCTTCAGGGCCCTCAATGCGGGCGTACAAGGGCAGCGAGAACCCTGGTGGTGGCCGCTCGTACCAGGGCCTCGACACCTCCTGCCGGGCGCCCTCATCTCGACGGCAGAGGACTGGTCGTTTCTTCGGCGGAAGCGGGTCGGGACCCTCTTGGGGGGCCTTTCCTTTCTCTTCTGCGGAGAACCGGCGGATCGGAGCCATTGCCGCGATGTGGAGCAAGGGCAAGAAGGAGAAGCAAGAAGAGATGGACTGGAAGGGCACGCACCGTTCCGTACTTATAGCCGGGGAAGGCCAACCGTCGACCTCCACGATCACAGGTAATCATGACCCGCTATGCATGCAGGGACTTGTCAATTCGTGCCGTTGCCCAGGCGTCGTGGGGAAGTAGGGGCGCCCACGTCCAATCAACCGCCATGCGGCGCCCAAAAGGCCTTGAGCTGTTAGGGCCAGCTGCTCACTTGCCCCTTCGCTTCTCTGCTAAGACAAGTCCAGGCGCGCCTTGGGCCCGGGGGCTAATGTCGGCGTTCTGGGAACGGGAGTACCCAAACTTGCCTACCTGCGGCCTGCGGCGTGGCTCAAGGGGTGGCCCAGTACGGCCTATCTTCATCAGCACAAGCTCAAGACCCTCGCGAGGGGCCAAGCCTCGCGGGGCGGACAACGGGAAGCTTCCTCATGCACGTCCTCGTCAGGCTGGCTCGCGAGGAGGCAGAGAGATCAAGGCGGGGTACCTCGCGAGGTTCCCATGACGCAAGCCATGACGACCAAGGGCGCCAGGCGCCAGCCCGCCTGATGTCCTCATTTCCTCTTTGGTGCAAAGGAGGCAAGCGCAGCGAGAGTATCAAGCAAAGGCAACCATTTCGATGCAACAAGACCAAGACCAACACAACGGCAGGAAGGAGGTCATCGTGGAGCCCAAGCCGGGCGTCGTCGTCGAGCCTTTGGCGGCGAGGACCAACTTTAGTCGAGGATAAGTGTACTAGATGTTCCCCTTCAAAATGGCCAATTGTTGGCCCCCTTCCCGCTCAATATTTGGGAAGAGGCCCAGGGCCTTTGCCTATAAATAGGACTAGCCACCCATAGGGTAGGGGGATCGGGAATCTTGAATAGAGCTAGAGATCAAGCAATCTAGAGGGAGAGAGAGAGAGAGCGACCGAACTCCCCCTAGCAGTTTGTCCCACCGGCCAAGAACAGACCCTCGTGAGGCTGTTCTTACTTGTACTGTTCATCATCAGCTCCAGAGGCAATCCACCATGCCACACACTGGAGTAGGGTATTACACCACAATGGTGGCCCGAACCAGTATAAACCTTGTGTCCCTTGTGTTACTCTTTGTGTAGTTTAGATCCTTGCGAGGCGATGAGGTGTAGGTAGGCAGGAGGTGAGATCTCCGCGTGCACCCCAGAGTTCAAACCTAGAGGGTCTGCCGGAACCCGTAATCCGACAGCCAGGCTCTTGGCGGCTGGGTTTATCATTGAAGTATTTCATCTTGAGTGGTTGGCTAACCCGGTGCTAGTACTTAAGAAGAACGACACTTGGCGTATGTGTGTGGATTACACAGATTCGAACAAGGCTTGTCCAGCTGATCCCTTTGCTCTCCCTCATATGGATCAAATTATTGATGCTACGGCGGGTTGTGAGCGTTTGAGTTTTTTGGATGCTTATTCTGGTTATCATCAGATCAAAATGGCAGTTAAGGACCAGGAGAAGACATCTTTTATAACTCCCTTTGGAGCCTTCTACTATGCCTTTTGGGCTCAAGAGTGCCCAGACGACTTATCAACGCTGTGTGCAGAATTGTCTTCATAATCAGATTGGGTGTAATGTTCATGCTTGTGTGGATGATATTGTAGTGAAGTCCAGAAAGGAGGGGACGTTAGTAGATGATTTGAGGGAAACTTTTGATAATCTCCGGGTTTATAAGATGATGCTTAATCTGGCCAAGTGTGTTTTTGGTGTACCGGCAGGCAAGCTCTTGGGGTTTCTAGTGTCCAACAGGGGCATTGAAGCTAATCTAGAAAAAAAACAAAGCTATTACTTCTCTGGCTAAACCGAAGTGTGTCAATGACGTTCAACGCTTGGCAGGCCGGATTGCAGCTTTAAGCCAGTTTATCAGTCGCCTTGGGGAGAAGGCCATCCCTTTGTATCAGATGCTGAAAAAGACGGATGACTTCGTCTAGAGTGATGCCGCCAATGAAGCATTTGAGGATTTAAAGCGGCAGCTAGCTGAGCCACCTGTCCTTGCTGCTCCTGTTGACAAAGAGCCCTTGTTGTTATATGTTGCTGCTAATGCCCGGGCTGTTAGTGTGGCCATTGTGGTGGAGCGCAAGGAGGCCGGAAAGGAATATCTGGTTCAACGACCGGTTTATTATATCAGTGAGGCTTATTGAGTCCAAGCAGAGGTACCCACATTGGTAGAAGCTGGTGTATCGAGTGTTCATGGCGAGCCGGAAGCTCAAGCAATATTTTCAAGGTCATCCCATCACTGTGGTCAGTTCTGCCCATTTGGGAGATATAATCCAAAATAGGGAAGCAACCGGCCGGGTTGCCAAGTGGGCCATTGAGCTCGGACCTCACGGGTTAAAATATATGCCTCGGACGGTGATCAAGTCCCAAGCGCTTGTGGATTTCATCAATGAATGGACAGAGTTACAAGCGCCAGAAGAGAAGCCGGATCACACTTATTGGACTATTCATTTTGACGGGTCCAGGCAATTGGAGGGCTCGGGGGCTGGAGTTGTGTTAAATTCCCCAAGAGGTGATAGGTTTTGTTATGTTCTCCGTTTAATGTTCCCTTGCACTATCAATGCAGCTGAATACAAGGCCTTACTCCATGGTCTTTGAATGGCTAAGGAGATGAATTTAAGTCGGGTTAAGTGCTTTGGTGATTCGGACCTGGTAGCTCAACAAGTGTCTGGTACTTGGGACTCCAAAGACCCGCTCATGGTGGCGTATCGACGAGAGGTGGATATTGGGGCTGGTCACTTCAAGGGTTATCAGGTTGATCATGTGGACCGGTGAAAGAAAGAAGCAGCAGACGCTTTAAGCTGTTTAGGTTCCCAACGTAAACCGGTGCGACCCAATGTTTTCCTATATGTTTTGCATAACCCGTCGGTCAAGCTACCTACAGAGGAGGATTTAGCTGTTTCTGACCCGGAGGCTCAGTTGCTGGCGGCTCTTCACGTCATCCCGGACTGGACGGTCCCATATTTGGCATATAGGAACCAGGGCGAGTTACCGGAGGATGAAACTTTGGCCAGGCAGATAATCCGGCGACCCAAGTCAATGACCATTGTCAATGGAGAATTGCATCATTGCAAAGGTAACAGGGCGTTTCAGCGTTGCGTATCTCCTGAAGAAGGCCGTGAGATTTTACGTGAGATCCACGAAGGAGATTGTGGCCACCACGCCGGTTCAAAGTCCTTGGTAGCTAAAGCTTTTCATCATGGTTTCTATTGGCTGACGGCTCATGCTGATGCTGAGGACTTGGTGAAAAAATGTGATGGTTGTGAGAAGTTTTCACACCGAGCTCATGTTCCGGCTCAAGAATTGAGGATGATTCCAATCACTTGGCCGTTCGCAACTTGGGGTCTGGATATGGTTGGCCCCTTTAAGAGATCCAAGGATAAGAAGACTCACCTTCTGGTGGCGGTTGATAAGTTCACTAAGTGGGTAGAGGCAGAACCAGTCAGTAAGTGTGATGTAGCCACGACGGTTCAATTCATCAAGAAGGTGATTTTCCGGTTTGGTTTTCCACACAGCATCATAACTGATAATGGCACTAATCTATCCAAGGGTGCTATGAAGGAATTTTGTCAACGTGAGCACATCCGGCTTGATGTATCATCAGTGGCTCACCCCCAGTCTAATGGTCAAGCAGAGAGAGCCAATCAAGAGATCCTGAGAGGCATCAAACCCCGACTTATGGTTCCTTTGCAACGGACACCGGGTTGTCGGGTGGAAGAGTTACCTTCTGTGTTATGGAGCATCAATACCACGCCCAACAGACCTACTGTAGCGACCCGACCTCAGACGGTCAAGCCTCTGTATTACTGATGCCATCCACAGATTAGTATCTTTGGCACACGGTACATCAATGTATATATCAAAGTGCAATCACATGTATAAATAACGTAAAATGATATATACCTCATAATACTCATTGAAGTAATCAAGCGGGTGTGGAGTCCCATCAACGCCATCGGCAGGTTGAGTGTAGACCGTAACCTGTACCGTAACTCTTACCCGTCGAGGAAATATACGCAACATGATACGTTGCAGCCGTGTAGGTCAAGACATTGAATGTAAAGCAAGATCACAATATGAGAAAAATGAATGATAAAACTATACTATATGCAATATGGCTTTATGGCTCAGATTCTGAGTTTTGTTTTATGCGTAAAAGCTGATTTTATTTTACCTACATCAAAGGAATAAATGGAGTCTGTACTATAGAGTTTTCTATCATGACATGGTTCCGCCAACCGATGTCTCATAGCCCAAAGTCATCATAAGTTGCCCACAATTAAGTTATCAATCCGGTGTTGAGAGTTCCGAGATAGATCCAAGTCCGAGGCTCAAATTGTCCGTAACGGGGACACGGCTAATCGATTAGGTTATAACCCTCTGCAGAGGTTTGTACACTTTACCCGCAAGATTCGATCCCTCTCTTTACGTTCTCGCACTTCGTGGTGTTTGAGAACAAGATGACCAAACATGGTCTTCCAAAGAGTTCCTCGACCACCGTCCGTACCCATCCAATCCTACCGTCCTTCTACATCTGCTAGTACCGTCCCAGCCCAGTCACAACTAAGGTCAACCAAGCGAGCCCATAATGACTTGCGGTTGCACGGGCAAGCTTCCGGGCGTGAAGTATTCTTCCGTCTCTTTGAGTGCAGGTGAAGCTTTCCGCAAGATGTCATGGCGCTTCTCCATGCATCCCGACCAACCACCGGTTTCTCCAGGTGCCCGTCAACCGCCCTTCACCCAAAGAGTGTGTATTGAATTCTTGTCTCGAGTCTTGAAGTCTTGAGGTCTTGAAGATGCAGTCCTTGCAGATTCCATCATGGAGTTGTCGTAATTGACGTAGAGTTCTCCTTATTCACACCACTCTCGAGCACTCATACCAAACCCCGTCTACTATAAGCGTAGCATTAAAACAAATAACGTCCGGGCTTGGTAACAGGGTGATGGGTTCCTACCTCATGCATACTACTCATCTACAAGAATTTCAATAACACTACTGAGGGGTGGTTGCAATGGTGCCACTAAATGCAATAAAACATAGGTAAGAAAAGCATGGTCAAAGTGAACTTGCACAGTTGACGATCTTGAAAGACTAGGGTTTAAGTAGTAGAAATCTTCGCACTCCGGAAATTCTACCGAGGCAAACAATAACTATAATAAGCACATAGCAATAGGATCACATAACACAACATAACGAAAGTAACATAACACAACAAACAACCAAAACTCAATCCAAAAGAAAAAAACTCAAATAAAGGCCACTCAAAGTTTTCCCTACTTCAAACAATAACAAAAAATAGTTTTATATAATAAAAATTTCTTAATATAACCTAATCATGGTTTTAGGTTAACTTAACAGAAAAGGATTCACTAAGCAACTAGGAGCAAAAAGAATTAATTTAAAAGCTATTATAAAACTCATTCTAGGCCTAATCCAATTTCTATTAAGAAAAATAATTTAAAACTTTTATTAATTCTAAATAAAAGTTCATCTACTAGAATGACAGAAACTAACCTAGAATAACTAATCACAAGTTAAGAATAAATTAATTTACTAATTAATTAATTAGGAAAAGCAGGAACTAGTTAATTAATTAGGATTAATAGGATTCTGTCTAAAACTAATTATTTATTAATCCTAAAATACCCAAATTAATTTCTAGGGTTTGGCACTGTCAAAATAAAGTGGTGACAAAAGAATCATGCAAAAATAATTTTTCTAACTAAAGTTATAGCAGATTTACTATTCTGGCTAAAACAATATTAAGGCATTTTTAATTATTTTTAACATGGCTAAATATATAATCTACAGAAACTACACAAAATTTTCAATCCAACAAAAAAAGAATCATCAAAAAATATTAAACAGAATAAAAGATATGAATTTTTCAAAACAGGAACTATTCTGTTAAAACAGAAAAACAAAAATAAAGAAAAATGGGCTAAACGGGCCTAACTAACGCACTGAGCGTAATATAGCTAATTGGGCCCTAGGGTTAAACTGAATCAGTCCGGCTCTAAAATAAAAACCTAACTTAAAAATTAAACCGAACGAACCGGCGGACCGGGCTTTATAAAAACGCGTACCTTCTGAGGTGTTCTAATCTCGCCGTAGATTGGAGATCCGGCAATGAGGTGGTGTTCAGTGACTCACCGGAGCTCGACGGCGGCGGCGGGCGGCGGCACGTTAGCCTCTCCGGTCGTCGGGAGGTCGGCGGAGAGCTCCGTGGTCTTGAGGCGACAGTGGGGGCTCTTGGTGGAGTCGGGGACGTCGGGGAGGTCTAGGGCGACGGCGGTGATGAAAATGGCGGCGGTGACTCGGGTCTCCGGCGCTGGTGAGAGGAGGAGGCGTTCGGTGAGGCGAGGAGGAATGGGGTGCGGGGAGGGGGCTTAAGTAGGCGGGGGCCTCGGCGGGGTAAGGGAGGCGATCGGGAGGGGGGATCGAATCCCGGATCTCGCGGGATCCCGGCGATCGGCGGCGGCGCGGCGTGGCGTGGGGCGGGGGTTGGAGACGGGGCGGGGTCCACCTGCCAGAGAGAGAGGGCGGGGGTGCGGTCAGGCGACCGAGCCGGAGTGGGTTCGAGGCGGGAGGGGTCGGTCTGTTGGGCCGGCTCATTTGGCAAGCGGCCTCGGTGGGCTGGTGGTGGGTGGCCCATTTGGCTGGGCAGGGGGCCTAGTCATGGCGCCGAGGGGTTTTTCTTTATTTTTTTAAATAAAACTAAAACAAAATAAAACCCAAACTATAAATATTTTATATAGGGTATATATATACCAAAATGATCAGGGGAATATTCCCTTTCATTTGAACATTTTTCCAAAGACAAAATCCAGACTTTATAAAACTCCATTTTTTTCAAATTCAAATAAAATTCAGATTTGAATCCAAATCTTTTGGCAATGTTTTCCTCTGATATTTTTGGAGTGTCATGTTTACTCCTCTCATACTTTTGGCTCAAGTATTTATCAGGCATAGTTTTTTGAAATGTTTCCCACATGCCAAAGTTTGAATTCAAATTCAAAACTCAAAATTTTGAAAGAGGGTTTCAAAGCACTTTCAAATGACTTTCAACTTGACACTACTCAACTTCCAACTCATATTTCATATAATTGAAGAAGTCATTTTATCTTCCCTCATGAAAGTCATTGAGTTGCATAAAGCTTTGAATTTGAAATCTTCCCAAATGAAATTCAAATCTTTTCCAAAACCCTACTCATTTCAAAATGGAAGAAGTCATGTCATCTTCACTCTAGGTTTTGGTGTTGAAATGAACTTGAGTTCAATTGGGATCCAAAAATGCAAAAATGGAAAGTTTGGGAAAGTCATTTCATTCCCTCTCATTCAACTTTCAAAAGTTTCAATTTCCACTCAATTCCATTCAGTCAATCAGTCAAACAATCAGACAACAACCATAGTTATTTATTTATTATAACATTCCAAAATTTAGAATTTTGGGATGTTACAAACCTACCACACTTAAAATGAATCTCGTCCTCGAGATTCGAAGAGTCTATCAAGCAAAGGTTAGGGGTTGTGGGTCTCCTAGCAAATGTCTTGGTCAGAAAGGTCAGGGGTGCTACCACACTTGAAAACAAGGTCATGGTTCCAATAAACTCAGATATTTCCTCCGGAGGGCTGACAATGTATGTCTCTTCACATATCTTACAATAGCTCCTTCATTAAAGCTCTTACGTCAAGCATAGAGTTTTCCTCAAAAGCTTGGGTCGGTTCGTCAAAGTTGAAGTTAAATCCGAGACTGGATCTTCTTAGCTGATGGGTCTGTGTCCATTCTAAACAACTATCGAAACACTCATGGTGGTCTACAATTTATGGTTTTCTCCTGCAGAAAAGCAGGTGCAGGTTGAACCTCACCGTATAACCTACGTTTGTAGCGGTTGCACTGTAATGGGGTTCCATCGTCCTACCATTTTATGGTTTTATGGCTTATCGTGTCGACACTCTTCTAAGGTTTTCAAGGCTCTCTGATTTTCCATCAACATATGATAGTTCATGATAGAAGTCTCCGGTATGGGGGCCAGTCCATCCCGTACTTGAATCATTACCACATACGTAAACAGTGAATCACGTATTCTAACACTTGGGCATAGTCACAAGCATTGCAGAATTTCTTTTGTTGATGAACTGGGTTCGAGTAAATCCATTGATTCTGCAAGCTGAACAAAACATCTATCGTTCTTCACAACTCTTAGGTTTTTACGTAATCTCCTATGAAACGTCTGCTGATCAAATCGCAGTCTTCCCAAAATTTCTTTCTCCAGTGGGTACTTGATCCTTATCAATTCTTGGGCCTGTGGGTCATGGCCCACTTCAACACTAGTGTAGCTTTAGCTCATCCTTGGAGTAACTCTCATGTTACACCTCCTTAAATCCAGTAGTACTCTGTTTCTTCATACCATCATATCAAAACAAAACTCCAACTTATTTTGTCCAAACTTCACTCCGTGGAATATCATTATCATTTCCATGGGTCAAGTGTCCTCACAGTGTACTACCACCCTTAAATGCACAAATTCTTCCATAGACCATATTTTTCTCATATCCTTGAAAATGGTCAAAACTCTTTGTTCATGGAGTAACAACTCATAAAATTAAACATATGAAATCATCACACCTTAACTTTATTGATTCATGCATTCATTACAATCTCTGAGCACCCATTACATAACTCAACTCATCGAACTCATAAAATGAAATTGCTTCTTACTACCAATATCAAAGTTCCAACTACTCAACTCCAGCTTTCATCTTGTCGGGACATTTGGTAGCATAATGTCCTGCTTCCTTGCAGCGAAAACAAATAACTTTCGATAAGTCTTTGGGCTTCTTGGAGATGGTGTCTACTCTTTGGGCTCTTGGCTTCTTCTCTGGACATTTACTAGCGTAATGACCTAAATCCTTGCACTGTAACAAGTGATATGACTCGAGGTCCTTCTCTGCGAAATTGGGTTGTTACGAAGATGCCTTCGTCTTCTCTTCCTGGATTTCTCCGTAATGATCAGAGCTTTTATTTCCTGAGGGTCAAAGTTCACTTCTGCTGTCAGGAAGTCTCCGAGATACTCTTGGCTTTCCTTCGTGTAATACTCTGAAAAATGTCCTTCTTCTCCACATGAATAGCGTGCTTGTGCGAAAAAATCTGTTTAGGCCTTCACCATCAGGGTCTTCAATAACTTCCTTCATCACAAGTTCTTCTAGGTCTTCTTTGAGGGTTTCTTTCATTCCATCTTCCTGCTTCGGAATAGTTTGTTGCACCATGGAGTAAATGTGACACTGCACCGGGTAGTGGGTGGTTCCTTCACACAGGAAGCAAGTCACCCAGCTAGTTGGGCATTCCTCACCGGGTGTTTCTCCTCACAATGAGGGCATCCATCTTTGTGTTCCTCCTGGGTGTGTCCTATTTCTCCGCAAATCTTGCAGGCACAAGGTTTCTTCTTCGGGTTATCGTAGTGCTTCCGGATGAGACGTGATCTCATCAGGGTCTTCTTGAATTCCTCCCAAGTCTTTGCTCCATTAAATCCTTGTATGGATTGATGCATTCTCCACCAGGTTGCAGCACTTTCTGTAAAGTACTGAAGAGCGTATTGGACCTCATACTTCCTTGAAACCAAATTGTTCCCGAAGTGATTCTCCATGTTCTGCATCCATAGCTCTCGCCTCCCATTGAAGTCTTGATCCGAGAGAATATCAGTCCAACTTCATTCATCATCTATGGGGTTCAAGGGTTTTAAGGTGAGATGAGAGAGAGGTGGGGAGGATATACACACAATACAAACAATAGTTTTTGAAGAAACAAGTTTTACTTTGTGGCTGTCGGAAAACATCAAACAAATGACAGCTCACACATCGTCGCATCTAACGTAAGTGTGTAACAGGGTTTGGTCTTCTAAAGGTCAAATATTTCTTCAGAACTTCAAATCTTGAGTCTTCAACTGTTGTAGCTTCTAATACATGGTGAAATCCTCTTTACTCTGAAGGGGTCATCAGTTCTCCGATATCAAATCCTTCTTGGAGCGTCTTGATTGATCCTCCGGGTGATCAAAGGATAAGGGTATATTCTAACTATTTGAGGTGAGAGGGTCTATTTGATAAATTCAGAAAAGATGAGAAGTAAGAGTCTTTTGTAAATAAAGTTTTTGAGATATCCTGTCCTAAGGGCTTTCCGGTTTCTAGGGTCACGTCCCTACAGTCAACATGTGCTCGATACCATCTCTCAGAGCGACCCGACCTCGGGCGGTCAAGCCTACGTGTTACGATGCTATCCTCGATCGATATCTTTGGCACACACAGTACATCAATGTATATATCAAAGTGCAATCACATGTATAAATAACGTAAAATGATATATACCTCATAATACTCAGCGGAAGTAATCAAACGGGTGTGGAGTCCCATCAACGCCATCGGCAGGTTGAGTGTAGACCGTAACCTCGCACTGTAACTCTTACCCGTCGAGGAAATATCTGCAACATGATACGTTGCAGCCGTGTAGGTCAAGACATTGAATGTACCGCAAGATCACAATATGAGAAAAACAGAATGATAAAACTATACTATATGCAATATGGCTTTATGGCTCAGATTCGAGTTTTGTTTTGCGTAAAAGCTGATTTTATTTTACCTACATCAAAGGAATAAATGGAGTCTATACTATAGAGTTTTCTATCATGACATGGTTCCGCCAACCGATGTCTCATAGCCCAAAGTCATCATAAGTTGCCCACAATTAAGTTATCAATCCGGTGTTGAGAGTTCCGAGATAGATCCAAGTCCAGAGGCTCAAATTGTCCGTAACCGGGGACACGGCTAATCGATTAGGTTATAACCCTCTGCAGAGGTTTGTACACTTTACCCGCAAGATTCGATCCCTCTCTTTACGTTCTCGCACTTGAGGGTGTTTGAGAACAAGATGACGAAACATGGTCTTCCAAAGAGTTCCTCGACCACCGTCCGGTACCCATCCAATCCTACCGTCCTTCTACATCTGCTAGTACCGTCCCAGCCAGAGTCACAACTAAGGTCAACCAAGCGAGCCCATAATGACTTGCGGTTGCACAGCAAGCTTCCGGGCGTGAAGTATTCTTCCGTCTCTTTGAGTCTGGGTGAAGCTTTCCGCAAGATGTCATGGCGCTTCTCCATGCATCCCGACCAACCACTGGTTTCTCCAGGTGCCCGTCAACCGTCCTTCACCCAAGAGTGTGTATTGAATTCTTGTCTCGAGTCTTGAAGTCTTGAGGTCTTGAAGATGCAGTCCTTGCAGATTCCATCATGGAGTTGTCGTCATTGACGTAGAGTTCTCCTTCTTCACACCACTCGAAAGCACTCATACCAAACCCCGTCTACTATAGCGTAGCATTAAAACAAATAACGTCCCGGCTTGGTAACAGGGTGATGGGTTCCTACCTCATGCATACTACTCATCTACAAGAATTTCAATAACACTCTTTTGAGGGGTGGTTGCAATGGTGCCACTAAATGCAATAAAACATAGGTAAGAAAAGCATGGTCAAAGTGAACTTGCACAGTTGACGATCTTGAAAGACTAGGGTTTCAGTAGTAGAAATCTTCGCACTCAGGAAATTCTACCGAGGCAAACAATAACTATAATAAGCACATAGCAATAGGATCACATAACACAACATAACGAAAGTAACATAACACAACAAACAACCAAAACTCAATCCAAAAGAAAAAACTCAAATAAAGGCCACTCAAAGTTTTCCCTACTTCAAACAATACCAAAAATAGTTTTATATAATAAAAATTTCTTAATATAACCTAATCATGGTTTTAGGTTAACTTAACAGAAAAGGATTCACTAAGCAACTAGGAGCAAAAAGAATTAATTTAAAAGCTATTATAAAACTCATTCTAGGCCTAATCCAATTTCTATTAAGAAAAATAATTTAAAAATTTTATTAATTCTAAATAAAAGTTCATCTACTAGAATGACAGAAACTAACCTAGAATAACTAATCACAAGTTAAGAATAAATTAATTTACTAATTAATTAATTAGGAAAACAGGAACTAGTTAATTAATTAGGATTAATAGGATTCTGTCTAAAACTAATTATTTATTAATCCTAAAATACCCAAATTAATTTCTAGGGTTTGGCACTGTCAAAATAAAGTGGTGACAAAAAGAATCATGCAAAAATAATTTTTCTAACTAAAGTTATAGCAGATTTACTATTCTGGCTAAAACAATATTAAGGCATTTTTAATTATTTTTAACATGGCTAAATATATAATCTACAGAAACTACACAAAATTTTCAATCCAACAAAAAAAGAATCATCAAAAAATATTAAACATAATAAAAGATATGAATTTTTCAAAACAGGAACTATTCTGTTAAAACAGAAAAAACAAAAATAAAGAAAAATGGGCTAAACGGGCCTAACTAACGCACTGAGCGTAATATAGCTAATTGGGCCCTAGGGTTAAACTGAATCAGGCCGGCTCTAAAATAAAAACCTAACTTAAAAATTAAACCGGAACGAACCGGCCGGACCGGGCTTTATAAAAAAACGCGTACCCCTTCGGGGTGTTCTAATCTACGCCGTAGATTGGAGATCCGACAATGAGGTGGTGTTCGGTGACTCACCGGAGCTCGACGGCGGCGGCGGGCGGCGAGTCGTTAGCCTCTCCGGTCGTCGGGGAGGTCGGCGGAGAGCTCCGGCGGAGTCTTGAGGCGACGAGTGGGGGCTCTTGGTGGAGTCGGGGACGTCAGGGAGGGTCTAGGGCGACGGCGGTGATGAAAATGGCGGCGGCGGTGACTCGGGTCTCCAGCAGCCTTGGTGAGAGGAGGAGGCGTTCGGTGAGGCGAGGAGGAATGGGGTGCGGGGAGGGGTTTAAGTAGGCGGGGCCTCGGCGGGGTAAGGGAGGCGATCGGGAGGATCGAATCCGGATCTCATGAGATCCGGCGATCGGCGGTGGCGTGGCGTGGCGGGCGGGGTTGGAGACGGGCGGGTCCACCTGCCAGAGAGAGAGAGGAGGGTGGTGCGGTCGGGCGGACCGAGCCGAGTTGGGTTGGGGAGGGTCGGTCGGTCTGGCCGGCTCGGCACCGGGCCGGCTCGGTGGTGGGTGGCTTCAATGGCTGGGCCAGGGGGCCTAGCTGGCGCCCGAGGGGTTTTTCTTTATTTTTTTAAATAAAACTAAAACAAAATAAAACCCAAACTATAAATATTTTATATAGGGTATATATATACCAAAATGATCAGGGGAATATTCCCTTTCATTTGAACATTTTTCCAAAGACAAAATCCGGACTTTATAAAACTCCATTTTTTCAAATTCAAATAAAATTCAGATTTGAATCCAAATCTTTTGGCAATGTTTTCCTCTGATATTTTTGGAGTGTCATGTTTACTCCTCTCATACTTTTGGCTCAAGTATTTATCAGGCATAGTTTTTTGAAATGTTTCCCACATGCCAAAGTTTGAATTCAAATTCAAAACTCAAAATTTTGAAAGAGGGTTTCAAAGCACTTTCAAATGACTTTCAACTTGACACTACTCAACTTCCAACTCATATTTCATATAATTGAAGAAGTCATTTTATCTTCCCTCATGAAAGTCATTGAGTTGCATAAAGCTTTGAATTTGAAATCTTCCCAAATGAAATTCAAATCTTTTCCAAAACCCTACTCATTTCAAAATGGAAGAAGTCATGTCATCTTCACTCTAGGTTTTGGTGTTGAAATGAACTTGAGTTCAATTGGGATCCAAAAATGCAAAATGGAAAGTTTGGGAAAGTCATTTCATTCCCTCTCATTCAACTTTCAAAAGTTTCAATTTCCACTCAATTCCATTCAGTCAATCAGTCAAACAATCAGACAACAACCATAGTTATTTATTTATTATAACATTCCAAAATTTAGAATTTTGGGATGTTACACCTACGGGTTACACACCTTTTTTCATGGTTTATGGAGCAGAGGCAGTTCTCCCTAGTGACATCCGTCATGACTCGCCTCGTGTGGCAGCTTATGTCGAAGCTAACAATGAGAAGGCACGACAGGAAGCACTTGACCTGTTAGATGAGGAGCATGACATGGCAGAACCTCGTTCGGCGATTTACCAGCAAGATCTGCGTCGCTATCACAGCCGCCAGGTTAGAACTAGAACTTTTCAAGAAGGCGATCTGGTGCTCCGACTCATCCAGGATCAGACTGATATGCACAAGTTATCCCCGCCTTGGGAAGGACCCTTTGTGGTCAGCAAGAATCTGCATAACCGGTCATATTACCTTATCGATGTTCGAGAGCACAAAGACTCACGTAAATCAGAGGAGGAGACCCACCGGCCGTGGAATATCGCTCATCTTCGGCCATACTATACTTGAGCCACAGGCTCTTCTTATGTACATAGTTATGACAATGTATATATTATGATCAATATAATAAACCGGAGCCTCGGCTAAAGCGGGGTCTCTGTTGTTTTTCTTACATCATGTGTGGTTACATGGGGGCTTCTATTTATAAAGCAGAGTTCTGTTTACCCATTGATCCGGCTTATAAAGCCATATAAAAAATCACTTGGGGGCTTGGTCGTATTCGAACCATAGCTACACCTCTTGATCAGCATAAGGCCACCAGGGAAATCACTTGGGGGCTTGGTTGTATTCGAACCATAGCTACACCTCTTGATCGGCGTAAGGCCACCAGGGAAATCACGTGGGCGCCAAAGAGAGTGTTGCAAAAGCATAACTCAAACATAGGCACCCACTGAGCACAGCTCAAAATATTGCTCGGGGGCTCTTTGCTTCTCAAAGAACAAAGAATCTACACCCTTGTAATAGGCTATCAAGCCAGGCTTGGAAGCCAGGTGTATTCACCTAAAACCCCAGGTTATCCTGCCTTTTTTTAAGTAAGCCACTCCGTCCAGGTAATCCTGGTATGACCGGCCGAATGTTTGGCAAGTCAATGTTATAGACCCTGAAGTTGTCAAAGTTAAAACGATGATTGGTTAATGTGAGGTCCATCTTAAAAGGCTTTGTAAAATGGTTTAAATCAGTGGCCTGGCAGCCCATGAAAAGCCTCGTTTTTGGGCCTGGCAGCCCATGAAAAGCCTCGCATGTTCTTTTTATGCTTTTATTTGCCAGGGTTTTCTCCTTTGATGAGTTTTATAATATCTTATGATAAACCGGCGTTTATTGACCCGGCTTGGCTTTCAACTAAAAGTTGTCAGTACATGATCAGTTATAATCCGGTGCTTATTGACCCGGCCTGGTTTCGACTACAAGTCGCCAGTATGATATATGAATAATCTGGTGTTTATTACAACCCGGTACGGTTTTATTATAAACCGGCAACAACATGGGATGAGTCATCAATACTCAAGATTTGAGTTCTCACCCTTATTATAACAAGTTGGTAAACCAATGATGTGATTCAATGTCACAGGTATGATATATTTCATATTTGATTATTCTTAAGCACAGACTTGTTTATACACCAGGTTCTATGTTGGGCATTATGACCCGTCGGCGGTAAACCGCCAGGACACTTTAAACTTGTTGTATGCAGAAACAGGTTGGATAAAGCTGCTAAGGATCATAAGCAGACATAGCATTATTATAACAGAATAACAGCATTATGCAAAAGTAAATATGCACGATGGCATAGCAGACCAAGTGTTTAAACTAGCCTATTACAAGGCGCTTTGATGCCCAAAAGGATAATTGTTTTTTTCACTCAAGTGTAGCAGTGTGCAGAAAGATAAACCGGCTTCCGGTTCATGCATCGTCGCCGGGCTGACTTGAAGGTTGTGGATCATCCTGCGCCGATTCATCCTCCTCCTCTCCACCCAAGGGCTGGAAGTCAATGGTTGCCCAGTCCCAGTTAAGGCTTGGAAGATAGCTTCATCACTTATAAGATTGGACAGTTCAACGTCAGGGGCGTATGTGTGCTGACGGATTGGCGGGATAAGATTCTGCACATCATAAGTTGGTGCGTTCACTTGTTTGTTGTTGGTGTCATAAATCGACTGGTAATATGACAAGTCAGTTTCTTCAGCCAATTTGCTTGCCAGTGGACGCATTTCCCTCGTTAAGGCCCTGAGGTCGTCATTATCAAAATCTGACCCGTCCTCTTTTTGGCTTGGATAGCCGTTTCCAATGTCCTCCGGATCAAGGTCAGATATCCATGCCTTGGCCCGAGTTAATGCAGTAAGAGCACCAGCCCTAGCAGCTGATTTTGTCAACTCCTCAAACCGGGCAGGCAACATAGATAACCTTTTCAATGTTTCTTTGATTAAAGATGGGGCGGTTTATTATGCGAAGCTATGCAGATGACCCGTTGAGCGCTGGTATATAATTGTTCTATCAGTGTGTAAGCAGCCTTCAGTTTTTGCGCATGTCCGAGCCAAGATGAGTAATGCGGCTACCTGCAATAATTGAAATATTGGTAAATCAGCAGTTTCAGGGATGTTGTTTATTCAAGGTATATGAAGAGAATATTTACCAAAGACAGCAGTGGTCATAGCATTGATTTGGCGCTTCAAGCCAGTCAGTTCTTCTGCTACCGGTTTAAGAGTTGCTTCATCGTCCTCCGCCCGCTTTAGCAGAGCTGTTTTTTCAGTATCCCATCCTGCCCGTTCACCTTTAAAGCTTTCCTTCAGTTGTTCCATGGATGTTAAAGCGCTGGCCAGTTCTTCCTTAGCTTTGGAAGTTTCTGCTTGCTGGGACTTGATATTCTCTTGAAGGTTGGCGATTTGAGACTCCTTTTTTGCTCAGCTCAGCCTGCACGAGACATTTAACGAGTTGGTAGTGCATATTTAAAGTCCCAAGCACATAACAAGTTATACACTTGGCACTTGGGGGCTAATGCATATTGCTCTTATCAACTGTTACTTTAAGTCCCAAGCACATAACAAGTTATACACTTGGCACTTGGGGGCTAATGTATGTTTGCTCAACACAAGGTTATGAATTTTTCCTTCTTCAATCGGATTATAAGGATGATTATCAAGAAATTTTGGAAGCTTCATGACAGGAAGATACCGGTTCATCCTAAAGGTATAAACCGGTCCCTGGGGGCTACACAAGCAAAAGTAAATATTGTTCTGCTACAAGTCCCGGTACACATTAATACTATGAAATGGCCCTTGGGGGCTACACAGGCGAAAGTTGCAAGATTAATATTCTAAAGACCCGTTTCAGCTTGAAAGGGTAAACCATCCCTTGGGGGCTACTGGAGCTGCTATTAGAAATTGGACACAAGAGATAAAAAATTATGCAGAGTTAAACAACATTTACCTCATATCGCTCTTTCATCAGGTTCACTATACCGGCTTCATAGTCGCGGCTTGTGTACAGACGGTTCAAAAAACCAGAATGAATGTCTTGGGCGTTGAGGTGGGTGTAGCTGGACAAATCTGTATTCCACTTGCCTTTGTTCATAGCAGAAATTTCTTCCTTGGCACAATGCTTTGATAAAGCGACAAGATTTCTAGGGGTAGTGTGGCCAGTAATCATAACGTCATCCTCCTTGTCATCAGCATCCTTCACTGGGCTTGACGGTTTATCAACAGCTTTAACTGGACTTGATGGTTTATCAGCAGTTCGGACCGGGCTTGTTGGTTTATCAGAATGGCCCGTTGGATCAACTTCCACTTGTTCAACAACAAAGTCATGATCTTGCGGTGGCAGGTCATCAAGCATGTCGTCAGCATTGGTTTCTTCCGGTTCTGGAGTTCTCTCCGGTTCAGTGACCACATTGTCATCAGCCGGTTTATTCAGTTTCGCCTTCTTTCTGGGTCTAGCCTTGCACTAAAAGGAACATGTATAAAGGTTAGTACAATAAAACAAGTATAAGGCGTAAGAGGTTAAGTTTCATATGCTCACCCAGGAACAGTTTTGAGAGGAGGGAGTTCTGTAGCCGTTGACTCGCCAGATGATGAATGAGGTGTCCCCTGATAATTTGAATCAGACGGATTAAGAGGTTGTCGGAAATAACCCGCCTTGGGATAAGGAATATCAGAAATATATGAGACCTCGGATCGGCGTTTCCGAACTGGAGTGTTCGGTAAACTGGCTGAAGTAACTACTTGGCCGTTGTGCCGGGTTCTACGGCGAGCTTCGTGTTGCTGCTTCTTCAAAAGAAAGTTTAGGTCCAAGTGAGATAGGGGGTGAGAAAATCTTACTTTCCGGTTTGCTTGACGGATTTTCGGTGTTGGCAGAGGATCTGAACCGGAGGAAAGGATAATTACCTCTACGTCATCAGCTTGGCTGCCTTCAGCGTCATCCTGATAATAGTCATTGTCAATGAGGTGTATGAAAAATGAACCAAGAGAGTCAAGTTCTACCTCTGATTCCGGATTATCCAGATCATCATCAATGTTGGGTTCGGAGGATTCAGCAGTTTTCTTCTTGGCAGGTTTTTTGGTAACCTTAGTCTTGGGGCGAGGTGTCTTTGCCGGTTTATCCTGTGGTTTCTTCTTCCAGAATGGATCATCACCCTATCAAAGGTAGACAAAATTTTGAGGGAATATTTAAAAGGATCGGATTAAAGCAAGAGTTATATGATTCTTACAGATGGCGGTTTGTTGGAAGCACAGAAGGGATTCAACCCTGTTTTGCTGCAGACAGCCACCGATTCATCCAATATCTTCTTAACAGCTTCCGTGACTTCATCTTCTGTTAGTTGAATGTCAATATGTCTTTGAGGATCTTTCAAGTCCCCTGTGTACTCGCACATTAAACTAGGGCGTCGGCTTAAAGGCAGAATGCTCCAGGAGATCCAGCAACAAACAAAATCGACGCCTGTTAAACCGTTCGCAACGAAGGCCAGAAGCTATGAAAGCTGTGGTGCATACTTGGATCATTCCTTGGCGCTAAGACGTTGGGGAAATGGATGTGTATTGCTAAGCCGGTGAGGAAGATAACCCGGCAGAGGATTTTTGTCAATTGGAGACGTGTCTCGTCAGTAAAAGCAAGTCTGGTTCTAGTCCTTGGGGTGACTGTGATGCTTGGCGTGAGGGAAGCTGACATCTTTCCTCTTCTGAATTGCCATCCCGCCAAGTTCAGTATTGGGTCCGTCTGTAAATTCTGTATGACGGTTCAAGTAGAAGAAATCCCTAAACAATTCAACTGTGGGCTCCTCTTGAAGATAAGCCTCGCAAAATACTTGGAAATTGCAAATATTGGACATAGAGTTTGGTCCAATGTCTTGAGGATGGAGTTGGAAGCTAGCAAGCACATCTCGGATTTTTTTTGATCTGGAAGGGCTAAACCCTCAACCCAGATGGTCAACGAACACAATCACTTCTCCGTCCTTAGGCTCAGGAGGATTTTCCGGGCCAGGGACTCTCAAGTGGATGGCCTCCTTTTTTGCTAAAGCGCCCATGTTGACTAAACCGTTCAATTGTTCCTCGGTAACCCGGGACGGAACCCAATCAGAGGAGTAAAATTGCTTGGCCATTTCAAGGAAAAGCTGAAAGAAAAGATTAAATGCCGGTTTATGACTGACAAGTATAAAGCAATGCAAGATCAAAGGAAAAGACGTTGAGGCATATATACATGTTAAACCGGAGTCTGACATTGAAAGGGGTGCAAAAATAAACAAATCGGCGGTTTAAGAGGGGACTAATGGTACCTGCCGGATTATCATTTTCTAAAGCTAAACCGCCTATGCTGATACGGAAGGTACAGATCTAAAATAACTAAGTGATGGAGAAATAGTTTCCACAAATTGGTATTACAAATCTGGATCTATCATGTGTCAGAAAATGGAAAAATATTCAGGGATAAATATTCTGATACTTGAACACTCAAGGGATCCAGATGGGATTTTCTGCTATAGAGAGATGCACTAATGGAAAACGACTACAGATATCCCTAAACGGAGGAAAAAAGTTAAGGTTTGATTCTAAGAGTCGTGGCACAATGATGAACACCGACGAACTCTGATGAACACTGAACACCTAATGATAGATCTAGGGTGGAAGGAAAGAGGACTTACCAAAGGTCACAAAGAAGAAGCAGAGAGGCGCCATGTTCTCCGGGTTCGATCAGTGATGCAGCCCGTTGTTGGGGCAGAAGCGAAGGTCGACGGCAGCGGCAGAGCTCGAGCGCTAGGTCGACGCAAGGAAGGGGACGATGTGAAGAGGCACGAGGGGGAAATATTAAAATGACCCTCGGCCTTATTTATAAGGTGAAGGGATAAGTGACAGGCGTGAGAATCAAGGAACCCAAAAAAAATTTGGATATGTGACAGAGTTGTCGCCTCGATTGTCGGAGGGTCATTAATGAAGGAGAGACATATACAATTTTTAATAACAGATGACGTCATCTGCGGTTTATTATAATCTTGGAAGACGACGTCATGGCGGATTACAAGGTTTATGCGAAGGTGCTAAAGGAGGAATTTTCCTAAGTGTTGAAGATTGACATGAACATGTTCAATCAATCTGGGGCCTAATGTTGGGGATATTACTACTGAGTATAAACCGGCCCGGAGGGGCCGGGTTATACCCATAATGGGTTATTCATATTGAAGCCCATGTAGACAAGGAGTATGGCGCTTTACGGAGGAGATCTAACACGAAGGCCCAGGGACAAAAGTGTATTAGAGCCCGTAAACATAAACCGGCATATGATATGTGACTTGAGTTGTAAGATAGGAAAGGGTAGAAACCGAGCCGGACACGTTTATGAGCCGGCCTCGGGATTCTGTAAACCACCAGGCGCCAACGTATGTATATAAAGGGACGACCGGACGGTGGTTTAGTGAAAAGAAACAACAACTCGAGAGCCAGGCATAGCGGATTCGCTCCCTGGTCATCGAAACCCTAGCAATTCCACATCATCTGGATTAGGCTTTTACCTTCACCGCAAAGGGCCGAACCAGTATAAACTCCTTGTGTCGTTTGTCCCGCTTTAAACCCTTTAAGCTAACTACGTTGCGATGGCTCCATGACTAAGTCCTTACATTAGGACATCTGCCGTGACAAAACCATGACACGTAGGGTCCGCACGCTTAACGTTCGATGACGATATAGTATTATATGAGTTATGTGATTTGGTGACCGAATGTTGTTTGGAGTCCTTGATGAGATCACAGACATGACGTAAAGATTGATATATAGTATGATGGTATTCGGACACCAGAAGTGTTTCGGGGGGTGCCGGGTACTTATCGGGTCACCGGAAGGGGTTTCGGGCACCCTCGGCAAAAGATATGGGACTTATGGGCCAAGATGGGAAACGCACCAGCCACAAGGGGCTGGTGCGCCCCCATATGGGCCGGTCTAAGGAGGAGAAGGAAAGGGGAGAAGGGAAAGGTAAGTGAGGATTAGGATTCCCACTTCCTTCCCTCTCCCCCTCTCTTTCCTTTCCCATCCGACAAATATGGCAGGGGCGCGGCCAAGGGCAGGAGCCCAAGTAGGATTCGGACCTATATATGAGGAGGGGGGCGCCTAGCACACCCCAGATAATTGTTAGCCGTGTGAGGCGCCCCCCTCCACCGTTTACACCCCCGGTCATATTTTCGTAGTGCTTAGGCGAAGCCCTGCGGAGATTAGCGTCAATCTTCTTCTTGAAGATCCATTTATTCTCTATGGATTGCTGATCATCGGGCAAGTCAACCAAAGTCCACACTTTGTTCTCATACATGGATCCCATCTCAGATTTCATGGCCTCAAGCCATTTCGCGTAACTTGGGCTCATCATCGCTTCCTCATAGTTCATAGGTTCGTCATGGTCTAGTAACATGACTTCTAGAACAAGATTAATGTACCACTCTGGTGCGGAATGTACTCTGGTTGACCTACGAGGTTTGGTAGTAACTTGATCTGAAGTTTCATGACCATTATCATTAACTTCCTCACTAGTTGGTGTAGGCATCACGGGAACGGTTTTCTGTGATGAGTTACTTTCCAATTCGAGAGAAGGTACAATTACCTCATCAAGTTCTACTTTCCTCCCATTCACTTCTTTCGAGAGAAACTCCTTCTTCGGAAAAGATCCATTCTTAGCAACAAAGATCTTGCCTTCGGATCTGTGATAGAAGGTGTACCCAACAGTTTTTTTGGGGTATCCTATGAAGACACACTTCTTTGATTTGGGTTCGAGCTTATCAGGCTGAAGCTTTTTCACATAAGCATCGCAACCCCAAACTTTAAGAAACGACAGCTTAGGTTTCTTGCCAAACCACTGTTCATATGGCGTCGTCTCAACGAATTTAGATGGTGCCCTATTTTACGTGAATGCAGCTGTCTCTAATGCATAACCCCAAAATGATAGTGGTAGATTGGTAAGAGACATCATAGATCGCACAATATCTAATAAAGTACGGTTACGACGTTAGGACACACCATTACGCTGTGGTGTTCTAGGTGGCGTGAGTTGTGAAACTATTCCATATTGTTTTAAATGAAGGCCAAACTCGTAACTCAAATATTCGCCTCCGCGATCAGATTGTAGAAACTTTATTTCCCTGTTACGATGATTTCCCACTTCACTCTGAAATTCTTTGAACTTTTCAAATGTTTCAGACTTGTGTTTCATTAAGTAGATATACCAATATCTTCTCAAATCATCTATGAAGGTTTGAAAACAACAATACCCCCCGCGAGCCTCAAAACTCATCGGACCGCATACATTGGTATGTATTATTTTTAATAAGTCAGTGGCTCGCTCCATTGTTCTGGAGAACGGAGTCTTAGTCATCTTGCCCATGAGGCATGGTTCGCAAGCATCAAATGATTCATAAACAAGTGATTCTAAAAGTCCATCCGCATGGAGTTTCTTCATGCGCTTTACACTAATATGACCTAAACGGCAGTGCCACAAATATGTTGCACTATCATTATCAACTTTGCATCTTTTGGCATCAATAGTATGAATATGTGTATCACCATGTTCGAGATTCAATAAAAATAGACCACTCTTCAAGGGTGCATGACCATAAAAGATATTACTCATATAAATAGAACAACCATTATTCTCTTATTTAAATGAATAACTGTCTCGCATCAAACAAGATCCAGATATAATGTCCATGCTCAACACCGACAGCAAATAACAATTATTGAGGTCTAAAACTAATCTCGAAAGTATATGTAGAGGTAGCATTCCTACGATGATCAGATCGACCTTGGAACCATTCCCAACGCGCATCGTCACCTCGTCCTTAGCCAATCTTCGTTTAATCCGTAGCCCCTGTTTCGAGTTGCAAATATGAGCAACAAAACCAGTATCAAATACCCAGGCGCTACTACGAGCATTAGTAAGGTACACATAAATAACATGTATATCAAATATACCTTTGTTCAGTTTGCCATCCTTCTTATCCGCCAAATACTTATGGCAGTTCCGCTTCCAGTGACCAGTCCCTTTGTAGTAGAAGCACTCAGTTTCAGGCTTGGGTCCAGAGTTGGGCTTCTTCCCGGGAGTGACAACTTGCTTGCCATTCTTCTTGAAGTTCCCCTTCTTTCCCTTGCCCTTTTTATTGAAACTAATGGTCTTGTTAACCATCAACACTTGATGCTCTTTCTTGATTTCTACCTCCGCAGTTTTGAGCATAGCGAAGAGCTCGGGAATTGTCTTATCCATCCCGTGCATATTATAGTTCATCACGAAGCCTTTGTAGCTTGGTGGCAGTGATTGAAGAACTCTATCAATAACACTATCATCCGGAAGATTAACTCCCAACCGAGTCAAGTGGTTATGGTACCCAGACATTCTGAGTATGTGTTCACTGACAGAACTGTTCTCCTCCATCTTGCAGCTAGAGAACTTGTTGGAGAAACAGACACCCGCCAGTTGCTGCCAGTTGCCGATAACTTTTACAAAACATGATCATCTCATACTATAACGTATATCACATCATGTCTTGACCATATCACATCACAACATGCCCTGCAAAAACAAGTTAGACATCATGTACTTTGTTGTTGCAAGTTTTACGTGGCCGCTACGGGCTTCTAGTAAGAACCGTTCTTACCCACGCATCAAAACAACAATGATGTTTTGTCAAGTTTGTTGTTTTAACCTTCAACAAGGACCGGACATAGTCAAATTCGATTAAACTAAAGTTGGAGAAATAGACACCCGCCAGCCACCTTTATGCAAAACAAGTTGCATGTCTATCGGTGGAACCGGTCTCATGAACGTGGTCATGTAAGGTTGGTCCGGGCTGCTTCATCCAACAATATCGCCGAATCAAAATAAGACGTTGGTGGTAAGAAGTATGACTATCATCCCCCACAACTCTCTGCGTTCTACTCGTGCATATCATCTACGCATAGACCTGGCTCTGATACCATTGTTAGGGAAGGTAGCATGCAATTTCAAAAAAAAATCCTATGCTCACACAAGATCTATCTAGGAGATGCATAGCAACAAGAGGGGGAGAGTGTGTCCACGTACCCTCATAGACCAAAAGCGGAAGCGTTAGCTTAACGCGGTTGATGTAGTCGAAAATCTTCTCGATTCAACGGATCAAGCACCCAACACACGACACCTCCGAGTTCTGCACACGTTCAACTCGATTGCGTCCCTTGAACTCTTGGTCCAGCAAAGTGTCGAAGGTGATGGTGAAGTAATCCGCGTAGGGCTTCGCCTAAGCACTACGTGAATATGACCGGAGGCGTAAACTATGGAGGGGGGGCCGCACATGGCTTGGAACAACTGATGTGTGTTAGAGGCGCCCCCACCCCCGTATATAAATGAGGGAGAGGGGAGGTGGTCGGCCCTAGGCGTGCCCCAAGTGGGAGGAGTCCCACTTGGGTTCCTAGTAGGATTCGCCCCCCTTCCTTTTATTGGAGGGGGAAAGGGGGAAGGAGAGAGAGAGAGAGGGAGAAGGAAAGGGGGAGCCTTAAAGCACAAGTGCTCCCTGGGTGATTTTGGTAATTAATGTCAACATATCTCTTGTTGGACTAATACTTTTATCTAGTATATTTCAGATGAGTTCAACAGTGGAGTGGCGTAGACAAGAGGATGTGGAACCCCTTCAAGATGCTAAGGACTGAAGATTGGCAAAAGCTCAAAAGCTCAAGACTCTACATTTTCATTTTAGTTATCCAATATCACATTGAGTCTATAGGAAAGCCAATACTATTAAAAGGGGATGAGGTGTTGCTTAATGGCTTGCTTCCTCAAAGTGCTTAGTGATATGCTCCAAAAGCCCTCAACCACTTTCTCATTTCCACATATGTCCTAAACCAAAAGTCAAACTCGGACCCACCGATTTGATCTATCCGGCGCCACCGAGTTCATTTGACATAGCCACTGCCAGAAACCCTAGTCAGTTCGGTCTCACCGATGGGATCTTGGTCTCACCGAGATGGGCTTGCAAACTCTCCCTGTTGCAATAATTTCGGTCTCACTGAGATATGCAATCGGTCTCACCGAGTTTTCTTGACCAAATCTCTGGTTAGCTTATTACCAAAATTGGTCCCACCGAGTTTGTGTAATCAGTCAAACCGAGATGAGGTTTTACCCTAACCCTAGCACATCGGTCCCACCGAGTTGATCATATCGGTCCCACCGAAAAGCCTAACGTTCACATTTTGAACTAAATCGGTCTAACCGAATTTCATGATTTGGTCCCATTGAGTTTGGTAAATTGTGTGTAACGATTAGATTTTGTGTGGAGGCTATTTATACCCCTCCACTCACTCTTCATTTGTGGAGAGAGCCATCAGAACGTGCCTACACTTCTGGCATACATTTTCTGAGAGAGAACCACCTACTCATGTGTTGAGACCAAAGATATTCCATTCCAACCACAAGAATCTTGATCTCTAGCCTTCCCCAAGTTGCTTTCCACTCAAATCATCTTTGCACCAAATCCAAATTTGTGTGAGAGAGTTGAGTGTTGGGGAGACTATCATTTGAAGCACAAGAGTAAGGAGTTCATCATCAACACACCATCCATTACCTTTTGGAGAGTGGTGTCTCCTAGATTGGTTAGGTGTCACTTGGGAGCCTCGTCAAGATTGTGGAGTTGAACCAAGGAGTTTGTATGGGCAAGGAGATCGCCTACTTCGTGAAGATCTACCCTAGTGAGGCAAGTCCTTCGTGGGCGATGGCCATGGTGGGATAGACAAGGTTGCTTCTTCGTGGACCCTGATACGTCTCCGTCGTATCTACTCTTCCAAACACTTTTGCCCTTGTTTTGGACTCTAACTTGCATGATTTGAATGGAACTAACCCGGACTGACGCTCTTTTCAACAGAATTGCCATGGTGTTATTTATGTGCAGAAACAAAAGTTCTCGGAATGACCTGAAACTCCACACAGATTATTTTTGGAAATAATAAAAAATATTGGCGAAAGAATCAAGGCGAGGGGGCCCACACCCTGTCCACGAGGGCGGGGGGCGCCCCTGCCTCGTGGGCCCCTTGGTGCTCCACCGACCTCAACTCCAACTCCATATATTCGTGTTCGGGGAGAAAAAAAATTAGAGAGAAAGATTCATCGCGTTTTACGATACGGAGCCGCCGCCAAGCCCTAAAACCTCTCGGGAGGGCTGATTTGGAGTCCGTTCGAGGCTCCAGAGAGGGGAATCCGTCGCCGTCGTCATCATCAACCATCCTCCATCACCAATTTCATGATGCTCACCGCCGTGCGTGATTAATTCCATCATAGGCTTGCTGGACGGTGATGGGTTGGATGAGATTTATCATGTAATCGAGTTAGTTTTGTTAGGGTTTGATCCCTAGTATCCACTATGTTCGAGATTGATGTCGCTATGACTTTGCTATGCTTAATGCTTGTCACTAGGGCCCGAGTGCCATGATTTCAGATCTGAACCTATTATGTTTTCATGAATATATGTGAGTTCTTGATCCTATCTTGCAAGTCTATAGTCACCTATTGTGTGTTATGATTCGGCAACCCCGAAGTGACAATAATCGGGACCACTCCCGGTGATGACCGTACTTTGAGGTGTTCATGTTTTCACTATGTGTTAATGCTTTGGTCCCGTACTCTATTAAAAGGAGGCCTTAATATCCCTTAGTTTCCGCTAGGACCCCGCTGCCACGGGAGGGTAGGACAAAAGATGTCATGCAAGTTCTTTTCCATAAGCACGTATGACTATATTCGGAATACATGCCTACATTACATTGATGAATTGGAGCTAGTTACATGTCACCCTATGTTATGATCGTTACATGATGAACCGCATCCGCATAATTCTCCATCACCGATCCAGTGCCTACGAGCTTTTCACATATTGTTCTTCGCTTATTTACTTTTCTGTTGCTACTGTTACAATCACTACAAAACCAAAAAATATTACTTTTGCTACTATTACCGTTATTTCCATATTACTTTGCTACTAAACACTTTGCTGCAGATAATAAGTTATCCAGGTGTGGTTGAATTGACAACTCAACTGCTAATACTTGAGAATATTCTTTGGCTCCCCTTGTGTCGAATCAATAAATTTGGGTTGAATACTCTACCCTCGAAAACTGTTGCGATCCCCTATACTTGTGGGTTATCAGACCCTTCGTGGGTGGAGCCCTCCGTGGACTCGCGCATCCGTTACCCTTCGTGGGTTGAAGTCTCCATCAACGTGGATGTACGATAGCACCACCTATCGGAACCACAGAAAAAATCTTTGTGTCTCCAATTGCGTTTGCATACTCCAATACCATCCCTTTAAATTCTTGCAAATTGCATGCTTTACTTTCCGCTGCTCATATACTCTTGCCATGCTTGCTTGAAATGTATTGTGAATGTTTAAACTTGTGCTAAAACTCCACCTTAACAATTAAAAACTGCTACTTTTCTTTGTTGAGGGTCTAATCACCCCCCCTCTAGACACTTCTTCTCGATCCTTTCAATTGGTATCATAGCGCTGGTCTCCACTGCTTTGGTTTAATCACCATTGGAGGAAGATGGATGAGTCTACGTTGGGGAGTCTTAGACATAGAGTGCCTATACTTGATGGAGAGTTGTTTCATGAGTGGAAAATTGAGATGCTTGAGATTTTCAATGAATATCATTTGAACAAGTACATTACTAGCCCTTGTGCACCTCATGTTGATCCTTTGCATCCTACCCTTGATGATTCTATTAACATGATCCGCAACCTTAGAACTGTTAATCTTATCACTAGAGGTTTGCCTAGAAACTTGATTGGTTGCTTGCCTACTCTTGATTGTGCCTACACTATATGGAGATTTCTTGAGGAACGATTTCCAAACTATTCCTTGCAAAACTTAGATGAAATTCTTCATAAGTCCATTGCCTTGAGTAAGATGAATTCCAATGATCCTAAGTTTGGTGATTGTCTATTTGAGCTTACTAACCTTATGCGTGCCAAAGGAGATGTTGGAATCATTAGCAATATCATCTCTGAAGCCATTAGAATTCATAATGATGAATATTGTGATGATCATTTATCTAATGAATCACTCTCTCTAGGAATTGATCCATCACAAGACGATGTTGAGCATGGATACTATGATGAGGATGATGATAGTGACTTTAATCTCGATGAGTCTATGAGACACTTTGGTCTTATGGCTAATATTCACGGCTACATGGCTGGAGGAAAGGAATGGGTCCTTGATAGTGGATGTACCGATCACATGACTGGAGATAAGGATATGTTTCGTGAGCTTGCTGAAAACGACGGCCCTCGAAAGTATGTCACCTTTGGTGATAACTCAAAGGGTAAGGTGGTTGGCCTTGGTAAGGTGGCCATCTCACATGATAGCTCCATACAAAATGTATGCTCGTTGAATCTCTTGGCTACAATTTACTTTCCGTATCTAGACTTGCTGACTTTGGTTTCAATGTCCTATTTACTGAAGTAGATTGCTAAGTGTTTCGCAGAGATAACCGCAATATGGTATTTACCGGTATACATAGAGGTGATCTTTACATTGTTGATTTAACTAAAAAGGCTCAACCTAGAACTTTCTTAATTGCTAAATCTTCCAAAGGTTGGTTGTGGCATAGAAGGTTAGGTCATGTGGGCATGCGAAATCTTGATAAGCTTATTAAAGGTGATCATATCCTTGGAGTAAAAGATGCTATATTTGACAAGGATAGATTGTGCAGTGCTTGTCAAGCAGGAAAACAAGTTGGACGAAGTCACCCCGTGAAGAACATCATGACCACGAGAAGACCGCTCGAGCTACTTCATATGGATCTCTTTGGTCCCAATGCCTACAAAAGTCTTGGTGGAAACTCATTTGGTCTAGTCATAGTTGATGATTTTTCAAGATTTACGTGGGTGTTCATTCTTGATGATAAATCGCAGGTCCAAAAGATCTTCAAGAATTTCGCTAGGAAGGCCCAAAATCAATTTGAAGTGAAGATCAAGAAGGTTCGCAGCGACAACGGAACGGAGTTCAAGAACGCAAATGTGGATACCTTTCTTGACGAAGAGGGGATTTCACACGAGTTCTCGGCTACGTAGACACCTCAACAAAATGGAGTTGTTGAGAGGAAGAACCGGACTCTTATTGAGAAGGCGAGAACGATGCTTGATGAGTACAAGACGCCAAAACACTTTTGGGCGGAAGCGGTTGAGACAGCTTGTCATGCAACAAATCGCTTGTATCTTCACAAGCTACTCGGCAAGACGACATACAAGCTTCTCACCGGTAACAAACCCCAAGTTGGATACTTTTGAGTATTCAGCTCAAAGTGCTATATTATTGATAAGCATCGTCATTCTAAATTTTCTCCTAAATCTCATGAGGGTTTCCTACTTGGTTACGGCTCAAACTCTCACACCTACCATGTCTACAACAATTTCACCCAAAAGGTTGAAGAGACGGTAGATGTGAAGTTTGATGAATCTAACGGCTCGCAAGTAGAGAAATTGCCAATTGATGTAGGAGACAAAGACCCTTCGGAAGCAATCCAAGACTTGTCTATTGGCAAAATTCGTCCAATGGAGGTGAAGCAGAGTACCTCGTCCGTCCAAGTGGAAGCCTCTACCTCATGACAAGGTGAACCAAGAGTTGACATGGAAGCATCCACAAGTGGGACAAGCCAAGATGAAGAAAACGAGGAAGTACACCAAGATGAACCTCATCAACCTCCTTCTCCACCTAGACAAGAGAACGACAACGTCAACAATGAAGAAGGCCAAGAAGAAGAACAAGATGATGAAGAAGATGTTCCACCCCGACCCAAGCAAAATCTCTCACGAGTTCGAGCAAGAGTCTCAAGAGACCATCCGTTGAACAAATCTTTAATGATATCCAAACCGGGAGAATCACTCGCTCTAAAACTCGTTTGGCTAATTTTTGTGAACATTATTCATTCATCTCTAGCATTGAACCTATGAAGGTTGAATAAGCATTGGAAGATCTGGATTGGATAAATGCCATGCATGAAGAGCTACACAACTTTGAGAGAAACCAAGTCTGGACATTGGTCGAGAAGCCTGACAACAACCACAACATCATCGGTACCAAATGGGCGTTTCGCAACAAGCAAGACGAAGATGGACAAGTCGTTCGCAACAAAGCACGTCTCGTCGCCCAAGGCTACACTCAAGTCGAAGGTATGGACTATGGTGAGACATATGCCCCCGTTGCTAGACTTGAGCCCATCCGCATCTTACTTGCCTATGCTAATCACCATGATATCACCTTGTACCAAATGGACATTATAAGTGCTTTAATAAATGGTGAAATTGAGGAGGAATTTTATGTTAAACAACCTCCCCGCTTTGTTAATCCTAAGAAACCCGATCATGTTTACAAACTTCACAAAGCTCTTTATGGTCTTAAACAAGCTCCTAGAGCGTGGTATAAATGCTTGACCAAGTTCCTTATTGAAAAAGGCTTTGAGACTAGGAAGATAGATTCTTACTCTTTTTACTAAAAGGGTTAATGGTGAATTATTTGTGTGCCAAATTTATGTTGATGACATCATATTTGGTTCAACTAACCTCCATTTTAGTGAAAAGTTTGGAAAGCTAATGTCGGAGAAGTTTGAGATGTCTATGATGAGTGAATTCAAGTTCTTTCTTGGTTTGAAAATCAAGCAAACTAAGGAAGGTACCTTTGTTTCTCAAACAAAGTATACCAAGGACTTATTCAAGAAGTTAAACATGCAAGAATGCAAAGGTATGAATACACCCATGCCTACTAGTGGACATCTTGACTTGACCAAGGATGGCGAGCCGGTTGACCAAAAGGTTTACCGTTCTATGATTGGTTCATTGTTATATCTATGTGCCTCCCATCCCTATATTATGATAAGTGTGCGCATGTGTGCATGATATCAAGCGGCCCCCAAAGAATGTCATCTTAAGGCTGTGAAAAGGATAGTGACATACTTAATACATACACCAAATTTTGGCATTTGGTATCCTAAGAGGTCTTCTTTTTATCTTGTGGGCTATTCCGACTCGGACTATGTCGGTGACAAGGTTGATAGAAAGTCCACTTCGGGTACTTGTCAATTTCTTGGTAGATCTCTTGTGTCTTAGCCCTCCAAGAAACAAAACTCGGTATCCTTATCCACCGCCGAAGCGAAATACATTGCCACCGTTTCATGTTGTGCTCAATTACTTTGGATGACCCAAACTCTTAAAGATTATGGGATCTATGTGAAACATGTTCCATTGCTTTGTGACAACGAAAGTGCTATTAAAATTGCTCACAATCTCGTGCAACATTCTCGGACTAAGCATATTGAACTTTGTCATCATTTCATTCGAGATCATGTTGCTAAAGGGGACATTGATCTTAAGCATGTTCGCACCGATAAGAAATTGGCGGATATATTTACCAAACCACTTGATGAGAAAGTATTTTTGCCGTTTGAGAGGTGAATTGAACATCATTGATGCTTCAAACTTGGAGTAGATACTCCATTTGGATACATGCAAGGCATGAGCCTTTGACTAATCCTTGATATTTCTCTTATGATGATGATCACATGTCTTGGATATATTTGCACCCTTGCATGCTATCTAACCCTTGTTGGTACTTGGATGAATCTAAATCTATGAGATTGCAACTCACTCACATCTTGAGCAATCTCCACATCACCAAGTCTCTACAATATGGTGGTTTAAGACAAGTAAGCATGAAACCCTTCAACATGTCCTTTGACAAATTATATATATCAAATTTCATTTGGTGTCAAATTCATGATTGTCATTTTGGACACACAAGTGCTTTTCTTTGCAAGACTAATCCATGTAGGTAGATGAACTCAAACTACAAGCGGTGCTCCCAACTCTTGATGAGCTACATCAACCTTGAGCATCCCACACAAGTTCGACTACATGATCAAGTTCAACACCACCACCCAAGGTATGTTATTCCATCTTAGAGAAGCTTTACCCAAATCATGGGTCAAAGCAACTCAACAAGATGTGAATACATCAAAATGCTTAAAGGAAAAATGGTAACCCCATTTTGAGCTTAAACAATGAGTATGACCTATGATCAATTGTTCTCACTTGACTCCTCAGTCAATATACTCTAACATAGGTGACTTTGTCTCTTGCATATTTGTTCCCCTTCTTTAATATAGATTCCTTTTTCTTTTCTTTTTTATGTTCTGCATTCCCTGCATCTAATTCATTGCAAATCCTTTAGTTAATTCCTTGCAAATCTTTGTGAGATCTTATTTGCCTAGTGAGCTGAGATGACAATTGTTCTTTCTCTGTGTTGAGCTCGGACACACCGGTTTGTCTCTTTCGGTCAAACCGAACCATTTCGGTGCCACCAAAGAAAACAACTCGATGTAACTGATTTCAATGCTGAGAAGACACTTTGTCATTTGCATCCTGCATATTTGTTCCAGCTCCACTCGATGATTCTTGTCCTCTACCCGCATCACATTCTATATGCTGCTTTGCTCCGTGACTCAAGGACCAAACCTATCTTGACTCACACTCCACAAGATCCTTTTTGGAAATTGATGTCAAAGGGGGAGAGAGATATCATATCAAAGCTTAATCACTTCAAAAGGGGGAGAGTACTTTAAAGGGGGAGAGTGCTTAATCACATCCAAGAGCCCCAGATGCTTGGTATTCAAGAGGAGAGAAGTCACATGTCTTTAAGGGGGGAAAGACATGTTAGTTTGTGTTATGATTTTTGTGCTCTGATTTGTTTTGCTCTGATTTTCTGTTCCCTACATTATTTGCATATCTATACCTTTGGGGACATGCCTATATCCAATAGAGTACTTAGTACTCACTCTCTACATGTCATCCCAGTCTTGGTACTCTTGTGGTTTACCGTTTGCTCTGTTTAGTAGATGTCTCTTTGTTATCTAACCTTGTTTACTCGGGTTCATCTCTTCCAAAGCCAGCTCAAGACCACAAGGTAAGTATATGCATCATACTCATGTGCATGATGATCTCTTGTTGATGTACATATTGTTTGCAAGAAGGACTCATGAACATGAAGGTACAATTCCTATATTCACATCATTTGCTCTGATGCATATAGCTAAGATACATGTAACACATTGCTTGCTCTGTCATGCTTATGCAGTCACATGCTCTTATATTCCATATTTACATGATTGCATACATGTATGGGGAGCCTATGCATGTTACATGTCTTTCCAAAGCTTTACTTGCTATTCTTTATATCTTTATCTAAAGCTTTGATGTATGTTGTCATCAATTACCAAAAAGGGGGAGATTGAAAGCACAAGTGCTCCCTGGGTGATTTTGGTAATTAATGTCAACATATCTCTTGTTGGACTAATACTTTTATCTAGTATATTCCAGATGAGTTCAACAATGGAGTGGCGTGGACAAGAGGATGTGGAAACCCTTCAAGATGCTAAGGACAGAAGATTGGCAAAAGCTCAAGACTCTACATTTTCATTTTAGTGATCCAAGATCACATTGAGTCTATAGGAAAGCCAATACTATTAAAAGGGGATGAGGTGTTGCTTAATGGCTTGCTTGCTCAAAGTGCTTAGTGATATGCTCCAAAAGCCCTCAACCACTTTCACATTTCCATATATGTCCTAAACCAAAAGTCAAACTCGGGCCCACCGATTTGATCTATCCGGTGCCACCGAGTTCATTTGACATAGCCACTGCCAGAAACCCTAGTCAGTTCGGTCTCACCAATGGGATCTCGGTCTCACCGAGATGGGCTTGCAAACTCTCTGGTGCCTATTGCAATAATTTTTGTCTCACCGAGATATGCAATTGGTCTCACCGAGTTTGCTTGACCAACTCTCGGGTTAGCTTATTACCAAAATCGGTCCCACCGAGTTTGTGTAATCGGTCAAACCGAGATGAGGTTTTACCCTAACCCTAGCACATCGGTCCCACTGAGTTGATCATATCGGTCCCACCGAAAAGCCTAACATTCACATTTTGAACTAAATCGGTTTGACCGAGTTTTATGATTCGGTCCCACCGAGTTGTGTGTAACGGCTAGATTTTCTGTGGAGGCTATTTATACCCCTCCACCCATTCTTCATTCATGGAGAGAGCCATCAAAACGTGCCTACACTTCCGACATACATTTTCTGAGAGAGAACCACCTACTCATGTGTTGAGACCAAGATATTCCATTCCAACCACAAGAATCTTGATCTCTAGCCTTCCCCAAGTTGCTTTCCACTCAAATCATCTTTATACCAAATCCAAATCTGTGAGAGAGAGTTGAGTGTTGGGGAGACTATCATTTGAAGCATAAGAGCAAGGATTTTATCATCAACACACCATATATTACCTTTTGGAGAGTGGTGTCTCCTAGATTGGTTAGGTGTCACTTGGGAGCCTCCGTCAAGATGGTGGAGTTGAACCAAGGAGTTTGTACGAGCAAGGAGATCGCCTAGTTGGTGAAGATCTACCCTAGTGAGGCAAGTCCTTCATGGGCGATGGCCATGGTGGGATAGGCAAGGTTGCTTCTTCGTGGACCCTTCGTGGGTGGAGCCCTCCGTGGACTCGCGCAGCCGTTACCCTTCATGGGTTGAAGTCTCCATCAACGTGGATGTACGATAGCACCACCTATCGGAACCACGGAAAAAATCTTCATGTCTCCAATTGCGTTTGCATACTCCAATCCCATCCCTTTACATTCTTGCAAATTGCATGCTTTACTTTCCGCTGCTCATATACTCTTGCCATGCTTGCTTGAAATGTATTGTGAATGTTTAAACTTGTGCTAAAACTCCACCTTCACTTGAAGAAATTAAAAACTGCTACTTTTCTTTGTTGAGGGTCTAATCACCCCCCTTCTAGACACCTCTTCTCGATCCTTTCAGCGCCGCCCCTCCCCTTGTCCAATTCAGACTCCTCCCATGGGGGGGGCACCCCTATGTGGGCTGGTTTTCCTCCCTCCTATGGCCGATATGGCCCATATCTTCCCCCGGGGGGTTCCGGTAACCCCCCGGTACTCTGATATGTACCCGATACATTTCGAAACACTTCTGGTGACTGAATACTATCATCCAATATATCAATCTTTACCTCTCGACCATTCCAAGACTCCTCGTCATGTCTGTGATCTCATCAGGGACTCCAAACAACATTCGGTCACCAAATCACATAACTCATATAATACAAATCATCATCGAACGTTAAGCGTGTGGACCCAATGGGTTCGAGAACTATGTAGACATGACCGAGACACCTCTCCGGTCAATAACCAATAGTGGAACCTGGATGCTCATATTGGTTCCTACATATTCTACGAAGATCTTTATCGGTCAAACTGTAATGACAACATACGTTATTCCCTTCGTCATCGGTATGTTACTTGCCCGAGATTCGATTGTCAGTATCTTCATACCTAGTTCAATCTCGTTACCGACAAGTCTCTTTACTTGTTTCGTAATGCATCATCCCGCAACTAACTCATTTGTCACAATGCTTGCAAGGCTTATCTTGATGTGCATTACCGAGAGGGCCCAGAGATACCTCTCCGATACTCGGAGTGACAAATCCTAATCTCGATCTATGCCAACCCAGCAAACACCTTCGGAGATACCTGTAGAGCATCTTTATAATCACCCAGTTGCGTTGTGACATTTGATAGCACAAAAGGTATTCCTCCGGTATCCGAGAGTTGCATAATCTCATAGTCAAAGGAATATGTATAAGTCATGAAGAAAGCAATAGCTATAAAACTGAATGATCATTATGCCAAGCTAACAGATGGGTCTTGTCCATCACATCATTCTCCTAATGATGTTATCCCGTTCATCAAATGACAACTCATGTCTATGGTTAGGAAACTTAACCATCTTTGATTAACGAGCTAGTCTAGTAGAGGCTTACTAGGGACAGTGTGTTTTGTCTATGTATTCACACATGTATCAAGTTTCCGGTTAATACAATTCTAGCATGAATAATAAACATTTATCATGGTATAAGGAAATATAAATAAAAACTTAATTATTGCCTCTAGGGCATGTTTCCTTCACCGATGTCTAGTTGTCCACTCCTGGATCACCATTGTACCCCCTTGCCAAACTCATGGCAAGGCACATAACAGGTCTGGTACACAACATGGCATACTTTATAGAACCTATGGCTGAGGCATAGGGAATGACTTTCATTCTCTCTCTATCTTCTCCCGTGATCGGGCTTTGAGTCTTACTCAACTTCACACCTTGTAACACAGGCAAGAACCCTTTCTTTGACGGACCCATTTTTTAACTTCTCCAAAACTTTATCAAGGTATGTGCGTTGTGAAAGTTTATTAAGCGTCTCGATCTATCCCTATAGATCTTGATGCCCAATATATAAGCAGCTTCACCGAGGTCTTTCATTGAAAAATTCTTATTCAAGTATCCTTTTATGCTATCCAAAAATTATATATCATTTCCAATCAATAATATGTCATCCACATATAATATAAGAAATGCTACAGAGCTCCCACTCACTTTCTTGTAAATACAGGCTTCATCATAAGTCTGTATAAAACCATATGCTTTGATCACCTCATCAAAGTGTATATTCCAACTCCGAGATGCTTGCACCAGTCCATAGATGGGTCGCTGGAGCTTGCACACTTTGTTAGCACCTTTAGGACCGACAAAACCTTATGGTTGCATCATATACAACTCTTCTTTAAGAAATCTATTAAGGAGTGAAGTTTTGACGTCCATTTGCCAAATTTCATAATTATAAAATGCAACAATTGCTAACATGATTCGGACTGACTTAACCATCGCTACGGGTGAGAAGGTCTCATCGTAGTCAACCCCTTGAACTTGTCGAAAACCTTTCGCGACAAGTCGAGCTTTGTAGATGGTGACATTACCATCAGCGTCTGCCTTCTTCTTGAAGATCCATTTATTCTCAATGGCTTGCCGATCATCGGGCAAGTCCACCAAAGTCAACACTTTGTTCTCATACATGGATCCTATCTCAGATTTCGTGGCCTCAAGCCATCTATCGGAATCTGGGCTCATCATAGCTTCTTCATAGTTCATAGGTTCACCATGGTCTAGTAACATGACTTTTAGGACAGGATTACTGTACCACTCTAGTGCGGAACGTGCTATGTTCGACCTACGAGGTCTAGTAGTAACTTGATCTGAAGTTTCATGATCATCATCATTAGATTCCTCGCTAGTTGGTTTAGGCATCACAGGAACATATTTCTCTGATATGCTACTTTCCAATTTGAGAGAAGGTACAATTACCTCATCAAGTTCTACTTTCCTCCCACTCACTTCTTTCAATAGAAACTCCTTCTCTAGAAATGTTCCATTCTTGGCAACAAAGATCTTGCCTTCGGATCTGTGGTAGAAGGTGTACTCAATTGTTTCCTTAGGGTATCCTATGAAGACGCACTTCTCCGATTTGGGTTTGAGCTTATTAGGCTGAAGCCTTTTGACCTAAGTGTCGCAACCCCAAACTTTAAGAAACGACATCTTAGGTTTCTTGCCAAACCATAGTTCATATGGTGTCGTCTCAACGGATTTAGATGGTGCCCTATTTAACGTGAATGCGGCTGTCTCTAATGCACAAACCCAAAATGATAGTGGAAAATTGGTAAGAGACATCATAGAACGCACCACATCCAATAAAGTACGGTTACAACATTCAGATACACCATTACGCTGTGGTGTTCCAGGTGGCGTGAGTTGTGAAACAATTCCACATAGTTTTAAATGAAGGCCAAACCCGTAACTCAAATACTCGCCCCTGCGATCAGATCATAGAAAGTTTATTTCTTATTATGATGATTCTCCACTTCACTCTGAAATTCTTTCAACTTTTCAAATATTTCAGACTTGTGTTTCATCAAGTAGATATACCCATACCTACTCAAATCATCTGTGAAGGTCAGAAAATAATGATACCCGCTGCGTGCTTCAACACTCATCGGACTGCATACATCGATATGTATTATTTCCAATAAGTCATTAGCTCGCTCCATTGTTCTGGATAACGGAGTTTTAGTCATCTTGCCCATAAGGCATGGTTTGCAAGTATCAAATGATTCATAATCAAGTGATTCCAAAAGTCCATCTGCATGGAGTTTCTTCATGCGCTTTACACCAATATGAACTAAATGGCAGTGCCAGAAGTATGTTGCACTATCATTATCAACTATGCATCTTTTGGCAGCAATATTATGAATATGTGTCTCACTACGATCGAGATTCAATAAACCATTCACATTGGGTGTATGACCATAGAAGGTTTTATTCATGTAAACAGAACAACAATTATTCTCTGACTTAAATGAATAAACGTATTGCAATAAACATGATAATCGTATTCATGCTCAATGCAAACACCAAATAACATTTATTTAGGTTCAACACTAACCCCGAAGGTAGAGGGAGTGTGCAATGGTGATCATATCAACCTTGGAATCATTTCCAACACATACCGTCACCTTGCTTTTAACTAGTCTCTGCAACTCCTGTTACGAGTTACTAATCTTAGCAACTAAACCGGTATCAAATACCTAGGGGTTACTGCAAACACTAGTATAATACGCATCAATAACATTTATATCAAATATACCTTTGTTCACTTTGCCATCCTTCTTATACGCCAAGTATTTGGGGCAGTTCCACTTCCAGTGACTATTTCCTTCGTAGTAGAAGCGCTCAGTTTTAGGCTTGGGTCCAGCTTTGGGCTTCTTCACGGGAGTGGCAACTTGCTTGCCATTCTTCTTGAAGTTCCCTTTCTTTCCCTCACCCTTTTTCTTGAAACTAGTGGTCTTGTTAACCATCAACACTTGATGCTCTTTCTTGATTTCTACCTTCGCTGATTTCAGCATCGCGAAGAGCTTCATAATCATTTCTGTCATCTCTTGCATATTATAGTTCATCACGAAGTTCTAGTAGCTTGGTGATAGTGACTAGAGAACACTGTCAATCACTATCTTATCTGGAAGATTAACTCCCACTTGATTCAATCAATTACAGTACCCAGACATTCTGAGTACATGCTCACTGGCTGAGCTATTCTCCCCCATTTTGTAGGCAAAGTACTTGTCAGAGGTCTCATACCTCTTGACACAGGCATGAATCTGAAATACAAATTTTCAGCTCTTGGAACATCTCATATGCTCCATGGTGTTCAAAATGTTTCTTAAGTCCCGGTTCTAAGCCGTAAAGCATGGCGCACTAAACTATCAAGTAGTCATCATATCGAGCTTGCAAAATGTTCATAATGTCTGCATCTGCTCCTGCAACAGGTTTGTCACCTAGCGGTGCATCAAGGACATAATTCTTCTGTGCAGCATGAGGATAATCCTCAGATCACGGACCCAATCTGAAGCTAAAAAAACCTCTCCTAACTATGAAGGAAGTTTCATAGAGATAGGTGTGGGGAAATAAGTTCTTCATTTGAAGAGTTAGTTGGGTGGCCTACCGGCCCACAGATTAGGTTGGCTTTTATCGCCAACTGAACTGCGTAACAAAGCGATTCCTTCTTGGTGGAGATAGGTGGGTCCTGGTCCAACCTAAGTCAGTTCGAACCTGACGGGTCGTTCCGTCCTGAACACGTCTAGAAACAGCAACCTCGTACATAATACCATTTCGCATTACAGTATCCACTTTCAAGTCTGGGTGAAACTTACTAAGATGTTGGGTCATAAGAATTAAGATGCGACAAAACCTTATCCATTAGTCTTGGCGATGCCAGGGATGGAGGGAGTCATCAGGCTAATTAAGTCCTTCAATTTCAGAAAGGAGTCTTTCCTTACTTCCTTAGACAAAACTGTTATGTTGTTATGCTGCTCATGCAATCAAGACTTAGAATAGAAGAAAAAGAGTTCCCTCGGGGCCCATCCTCTTCTCCTTTGCTTGTGTGACTATCATGAGAAGAATTCCATTCCAAGAAGTCAAATAACAAGAAAAAGAAACGAGGTCAAGATTCGTTGTTACCAGTACCAACAAAATGGAGAAAGTGTCCTCCGAGAATGCATTATACCCACCCTTGGGGGATGGCTTGGTGCTATTGTAGGACTTTCGGAGACCTTCTTGGTTCTTTTCAATGGGGAGCATCTTGAGGAATTCAAACCTTTTCAGGGACTACGCCAGGGAGATTGAAGTCATGCCCGTCCCGGACATCTGCAACGTCCTCTCACACCTTTTTTGGGGGGACAAACAAAGATCAGGATATAAAGAGAACGGATGGAGAAACAGATGCGCAAAAGAACTAGTCCCTTGGAATGCTTCGTTTTCCATATGGACGAAGGAAGAAATTTAGCAACACTTTTCCCGCAGGATCTCTTGCAAGAAGAAAATAATCTCCAAATTCGACTTGTCAGTTTATTTCTCATGAAAATAGCAAGTTAACTCAAAGAATTTATCACACAAATAGTCAATTTGTTAGAACTTGATTAGTAGTGAATTGGGAACAAGAAAAAAAAGAAAAGGCTGGTGCTTCCCTTGTTGAGGTAAGAGCAAATGATCTTATTCATGATTTCCTAAGAATTGAGTAAGTCAAGTCCACTATTTCGTATACACGAAAAAGGTATGGTAGGACAAGTGCAGGACCGATTCCCCATAATAGGTTAGATCGCGCCAATATCAATTCTTTTTATTCCAAGGCGAAGATTGAATCACTTAGCCAACATCCAGAAGCTATTGGCGAAAGAGGGGAATTTCACGTAAGAGAAGAGAGAATCTTCATGGACTGGCTTCCACCAATCGAAGTTTCGCGCATTTCAGATGGTGGTAAAGTGATACCACATAAGGAGCTCTTCCTCATTCAGTCATACTCAACAAAAGTAAGAAATGTTTGACCTGGATCCTTTTTTCATCTTCATATAGAAAGAAAATCGGCCTTCCTCATACTCCCCCTTCATTTATAGAGTTGGAGGAATCCTCAAGAGGCCTGCCCGTTCATAATTGCATAAAAGAACCATTCTTTTTTATGAGAACTCTTGTTCCAACCTCACCTCAGGTCGAATGAATACTAAAGGGGGATCAATCAAATCAATAAGCCATGACTGAAGAAGTAGTGGGCCTTTCGCCTTATTTCGTTTGACTCGTGGAGCTGAGAAATCTACTTCAAAGAGAGGGAAAGAGTGCTAGTCCGAAAGAACAAGCAAGGGATGAGCGCACGGGATCAAAATCCGTTGCGCCCGCGCGCATATGTTTTCTTGTTGGGTAATTTCTCAGAAAGTTTTTGTGTTGTTGATTCCTATTCCTAGGTGTTGTGCTTTTTCCCCTATGCCGCCTATTGGTACTAGTGGAGTAGGATTGGCCTGTAATACAAAACCTATAGGTGGTGTAACCTTTCGCTCAATACTCAAATCTACAATTGAAGCATCTGAGGCTGCATCAATCGAGGATACACGACATAAGGAATTCTTAGATCTCCAAACTGAACTTCGCCTTCACCAAGCGTGGGGGTTTTCACTGGTCCTAACTAACGGTTGGCAAGCGATCCCCTATTCTGCATCCCGAAGATCAGACGGCCCAGAGCTGGAGCGATCATTCAAGCAAGTTACTCAGCTTGAGTTTTCCAGTCAATCAATAGATTGTGCAGTTTCTTAGTGTTGTATAAAAGGACTATTCTATTTCTCTAGATATGGTAGAGGGGCGTATCCAACCCTTTTTTATTCATTAGTTCCCGGCCCTAGAGGGCAAAATTGAGCAGTTTGCAAAGTCACTTGCCTTCAAAAAAAGAAGGCGCAAGGCTTCTCCCTACCATGCAGAAAATAAAAATGAAACGAAAGGGATAGTCTACCTCTCCCTTCCCTTTAAAAAAAGTTTGCCCGTTGTTTGTCTTAGTTAATACCCAATTTTTGGAGCTCTGTTGGCGAGTTCTATTTCTGCCTCCGGAGCGCCCTCTTTTTTTGAGTGCATAAACAGGTGCATAAAAAGGAAATCAAGTTTGGGAAATGGTACCTGACTAGTATTTATGCCGAAATCTAGTGCCGAATAAAAAAAGTGTACTTCCTTTACGCTTTCAACTAAGCCCTCTCGAGGGCTTGCTTAAGAATAAGAAAGAAAAATCTTATGGAAATAGCATGGAATAAGGTCTTTTGAAGGTGAAAAACTACGCTAGCTAAGAAAAAGAAAAGGGCTGCGCA